>CM074733.1:64913856-65513856 GCA_037367245.1 Phrynocephalus guinanensis | reverse complement strand
CCTTTCTAGATCTTTACTATGATCTTTCCAGCTGCTGGTATTTCAGTTTTAAAATTATTCTTTTCATTTGTGGATTTTTCACCTGATTTTGGCAGACCCCACCAAAGTGGGAAAGACATTAAGCAAAAGAAGAAGAAGAAGAAAGATTTGTGGATTTTTTACCTGACTTTCTTAAGGGGTGGTAATTGTTTCACCCATGTACATATCACCTTTTTATTATTTCTGATCAATGCTCTCTCATCATCATGTCGTTTATTATTTTATTTCATATTCCCACATACTATTTTATATTATTCTGACTGGGCCTCAATACCATGGAAAGGGCACAGACTGAATCAGGCATTAATCATATTTGGGCATTGACTGGATGGTGAGCAGTGCATGTCCCTAAAAAAAATCACGACCTGCCATAACTCCTGCATGTGGAAACTAAATCTAAGTTCTTCATGTTACATACAACAAAGGAGCACTGAATGAGTAGCATTGCAAGCTGAAGGTATACAGACTCTGAACTGATATCAGAGAATGCCCAGAGAATGATTTAAGAACTATGGAGTAGAGATGGGCACGACCAGAAAAAATTAAGTTTCGAGTTGTCGTGTGTCGAAGCTGGCCCGTTTCGGGTCGTTTCCGTTTGTCGTGAAATTTTTCAAAAATTTGTCGTTTCCGTTTGTCGTCTGTCGTTTGTACAGTGGTTTAGGAGGAGGGGTGGGCCCTGGCAGGCACCTCTGTGGGTGCCTCTGAGTTGATCCAGAAGGGAAGGGAAGCGTAACGCGTAGCTGCTGCGTACCAATTATGTTGGGTTGTTAGTGTGACAGGAAACCTCGTTGGCACTTTGCTGTCTCACTAAGAACATTATGTTAGCCAAATTAGCCAGGGTTGGGGGTTAGTGTGTCAGAGGCACCTCGTCGGCGCTTCTGTGACTCACTAAGAAGGAAAGCATACTGGCATACTGGCATACAGGTTACGCTTAGGGAGGGAGTGGGTCTGGAGTTGGAGACACCTTTCGATGCACCACTCTGACCCACTAAGAAGGGAAGTGTACTTCCGTACACTTGTGTACTTGCGTACGAATCTGGCTTAGGGTTGGGGTTAGGGTAAGGGCTAGGCTTAGGGTAACGGTTAAGGTGGGTGTCTCTGACCCACTAAGAAGACAGTGTACTGGCGTATGGATTAGGGCTTAGGGTTAGGGTTTAGGGTTAGGGTTAGGGTTGGTGGGCTTTTTATGCCCTCTCTGGCACATCCAGAAGTCTCAGCAAAACCTGGCCATGCGATTGGTGGAATGGGTCCAAAAATTTGCATGGTCCCATCCCATGGCCAGCCCATCATTTCGCGTGCGCAGGTGTAAAAAAATAAAAAATAAAATAAAAATAAAATAAAATAAATGGAGACGTTTTGTTCCAAGAAAAACCCACTGCTGCTACTATAAAAAATCAGGCATTTAAAATACCTAATTTTCAAATGTTTCTGTGGTGCTTTGGTGGGTTTTTGGACCACGATTTAAAAATAAATATTGCGGTCGCCATTTTGGATCCCCCCCACCGCATGGCAAATGGAGACGACAATGCCCCCCCCCCAGCCTGGTACCAGCAGCAGCCCAGGACAGGAGAGGGGAGGAAGGCCGGGGACCCCCCCAGAAACCACCCCTCGGTAGGTGCCCTCACTGACGCAGGCCAGGCATATTTTCGCCTGCTTTTATGGCCGGGAATCGGGGTTTTTTTTAATTTTAAAAACTTTTTTCTGTGCTGCTTGGCATCGCGTGATCACCGCGATGCCATGAACGACAACGAAAAATCAGACCCAATTTTTCTTTTTCAGTTCGGGTTCGAGCTGGAGCGGAGTAATTCTCGTTACCGTTACCCGTTATGTAACAATAACGAGAACTGAAAACGGAAACGAGAGTTTCGCCTAGTCGTGCCCATGTCTACTATGGAGCTATATATAAGCAATCTATAAGCAGCACCCTTTGTTTTACTTTTTGCTTGGCAGCAACTGGAACACAGAGTTGAACTAGATTTGGTGTGAGCCAGGTGGGAGTAAGGAAGTCATGCATCACCAAGAACAAGGATAAAAGGGAGCCCTGATTTTACATAAAATGGCATATGCAAAATTGTATGTACAGATTAGACATGGGCACGACTCGGCGAAATTTCCGTTTCCGTTTTCGGTTATCGTTTCCGTTACGTAACGGAAACGGTAACGATAATTAAGCCGTCAGAACTCAAACTCAAACCGAAAAAAGAAAAATTTGGTCAGGTTTTTAATTTTCGTTTGTGGCATCGCAGCGATCGCGCAATGCGAAGCACAGAAAAAGTTTCTAAAAGTTTTTTTAAAAAAACCCCGACTCCCGGCCAAAAAAGCAGGCAAAAATATGCCTGCCTGAGGCTTTGCCACCTACCAGAGGGGTGGTTTCTGGGGGGTCCCCGGCCTTTCCCCCCCTCTTCTCCTGTCCTGGGCTGCTTGCACCAGGCTGGGGGGGTCATCCTCATCGTCTCGCCATGCCATGCGGTGGGGGGGATCCAAAATGGCGACCGCAATTTTTCCTTTTGAAATCATGGTCAAAAAACACACCAATCACCACAGAAACACGTGAAATTTATTTATTTTAAATGCCTGAATTTTAATAGTAGCAGCAGTGGGTTTTTTATAGCAATAAAACGTCATATTGATTTTATTTTATTTTATTTTATTTTTTTATTTTTTTAGACCTGCCCATTTGGGCTGGGCATGGGATGGGACCATGCAATTTTTTTGAACCATTCCACCAATGGCATCGCCAGGTTTTTGACTGACACTTCTGGATGTCTCGGAGGGCATAAAAAGCCGAGGCACCTTCCAGAAATTGTAGTCGGGTCGGTCTATGGATGTGGTTGAGGGAGGAGGGCTGGCTGCTGGTGCTGGTGTGATCCGATCGAGATTGAGGAGGGAGGCTGGAGGCTTTAGGATTTAAGTTAGGCAGGCAGGGAGGGAATTGAATTTAGAAAATAATTTCTTTGATTCCCTGCAGCTTTGTCTGCTGAAGGGAATAGCAGTTTATTCTTTATTTCTTCTCTGGCAGTTTGTGAGGATTTTTTTTCTGATATTGGATAAAGGGGGAGGTTCGACTGGGAGTGGGAGGTGTGGATTTATTTTAAATATATATTATATACTACCATTTATTTTCTATTTTCCCAACTTCAATTTGCTTGCACAGACACACACATTTGGGGTGCAAGCCAAGAACAGAACCTCTATCCTAAGTGATATCCTAACTGCCCACTCACCCACCCGCCCGCGCCGCCACCCGCCTGTGGCCCGCGCCGTCGCCCGCCCACTCGCCTGCCCACTCGCCCGCCCGCGGCTGCCACTCGCCCGCTCGCCCGCCCACGCCTCCCCCTGCCGCTGTCGCTGCCTGCCCATGGCCCCCTGCCACCACCGCCTGCCCGCACCTCCCCCCCGCCCCCCGCCCCCCACCCCGCCCGCTGCCTAGGGCGCAAAAACACCTAACGCCGGCCCTGATTGCGGGACGCCCCTATGCTCTGGGAAGTCAAATCATGCTAAATTGCGGTGGAAACGACAAATGACATACGAAACGACGAAACGACAAATTTTTGAAAAATTTCGCGACAAACGGAAACGACTTGAAACGGACCCGTTCCGACAAACGAAAACTCGAAACGTCATTTTTTCTGGTCGTGCCCATGTCTAGTACAGATATAAAAAATGACTTGCATAATTTAAATATAATCAAAATTGTTATAAGTAATCCATATTTTTACTTGAGTGGGGAAAACTTTAATCAGGGGACTTCTCTGCCTACTGAATCTGCTTACTCCAAATAGGCAACTCCAAGGTCCTTCTTGGGCTTCTTCATCTCTAACTGGATTGAAGAGTGTTTCAAATGGAATTTATGCTAATAACATGATGCCAAATCAATTCTGATTTATGGTCAGCCTTTTCAGGTTTTCCAGGCAGAGAGTAATCCGAAGTGATTCGCTGTTCCCTTCTTTCGGCTTTACTTCCCAGAGGTGTCAGTGGGGAATCAAACTCCAACCCTCAGGTTCTTCCGCCAGACACCTAAACCACTGAGCTATCCCGCCAGCTCCATACGTCAATTGTATCTTTCAAATGGAGGACACCTGCTCTTCTGAATTGTTGCTTCCATTTAACATGGCATACAGAGCTTGCAGGATAGCGGTCATCTTTCACAGGGATGGAAGGCATTAGAGCCCCCCCCCAAAAAAAAAGAGGGCCAGGGGAAATAGCCTCATCCATAAACAAATAATCTGTGCTTCAGTTTTCGCATATTTGTCTACTTACATGGCAATCCTTGCCGTCCCATTGCACATTCTAAATGTCCCCACCATCTCTGTGTTCCTGTTGATACAGAGATGGCTTACATGAAGGCCAGCCTATAGATGTCTCGTTATGCTTTTTATAGACATCCACAGCAAGAGAAACTCTTATACTGACTTCACGGAAGATGGTGCCCACCACCTGCACTATACATGTCATTTTTGATGTGTAGGGAACCCTTCTGAAAATGAAGGACAGGCCACCTGCATGGCATTGCTTGGGGGAATGACCAAGTATACTTGCAATGCTTCTCTGCTCTTCAGGGAGGGTCCTTCTATGCCCCTCCCCCAGTTGAAGTAGTTTGCTTCCAGTCAAAATTGGTCTAAATATCTTGTTTTAATTTGCTTTTAAATTTGCCTCTGTTTTCTAATTTTAGTTCGCACAATGTTCTGGTGCGAATAAAGAAAGATAGATCTATAAATGAATGAATTCTTTATTCATGGTTGTTAACCAAATCTTACATTATACTAAAATATTAAGTTCCGTACAATAAGACCTTATAGTGGTGCATTTAGTAAAAAAAAGACAAAATCTATATAATAAAACAAAATATGAATAAAACCATGCAGAAATAAATACATCAAAGGAATCGGTATTATGTCAGTGGGAACATAATGGATGCCACAGAGATACAAAAGGTTGATATTTGTGGACTACGTGAGAAAGGTTGCTCTTTTCAGATTCTTTTCGGTGGCCTCCAATTGTGATTTGGGGAACTGTAGTTCAAACAAGAAAAGTTTCCCAAACAGGAAAGAAATTAAGCTTTTCTTTGGCAGAGTAACATTTTGCCCACAACATTTTTGTTGTTCTGTGCAGACCTTTGGGTGTCGTGAGAGAGATGTGACCGTGGCCGTGGGCACAGGGCAGAGACAGAGGAACTCTGGTCTTTTGGCTGTAAAGCTGTCCTGGGTGCTTCTGTACCGCTATGCATGGCAACACATGATGATTTTACAGCAGGTAAAATCCTTTTCTATTTTGCTCCATTGTCATATTTACAAAGAACGCTCTTTCTCTGAGATTTGTCTCAGGGGACATAAATATATCAGAACACATCATGAAAATCCCTTCCCAAATGCTTTTATTGGTGACAGCAGATAGATAAAATCACTGGCTGGCTTGTAAGCAATGTTACGACTGGAATAGCAATGGCATTGCATTGCTGCAGAAAAGATGTACGTAGGGTTGAGGGTGTTTTACACACATACATACTTGCCTCTGCATTTTATATAGTCACAGCCAAGGTTGTTTTGCCCAACTCTTGCTATTGGACATCATCATTCAATAGCATTTATCAACAGTTACGTGAGCAAGAGTCCTCTTGCATCCTGACCAGACATGAGAAAAGTTTGTGTTGGTCCCCCCCCCCCCAACACCCTACCATGGTGTTGTAAATCATGGCCTCTGTAATTATTTACCCTTACCTGCAAATTTTAGCTGGAGATGCTCAGGAGAAGCCTTAGAATTGATGTCAGTCTGTGTGCATGTGTAATAGGAGGGGAAATTCAAAAAGTGCAGAGGAAAGGCAGATAGTAATAATGGAACAGTGATTATACACATGCATCCAATTTCATTTGAATGGTTTTGTCAGTTTGTAGACAGCTGGCTCAGTGAGCATTAATAATCCCAGGTCATTTTTTACAGTTCATGTTGACCTGAAGTCTGCATGCCAAGATTACAGAAGAGAAAATATGCAGTATGTTAGAGATGGACTACAAGCAGCAGTCCCAAATAAGCCAAGGACTTGGCTTCAAGGTGTAGCTATAAACCAGAAACAGCATTCAAGTGCACGTCAGAAATCAGGACTGAATAATTAAGGATGTAGACATGCACCAAGAAGGCTTAGTTGTATGAGCAAGGTTTGCTTGGAAGAGAATGTCTTCCATATGTGCTTCTTGGCCAGGATGATGGAGGCAGAGCTCAGAAATACTAGTTTTAGACCTACAAGACAACTTATATTCCCCTGCAACAATATACTATTGTTTGAATTTTAGTACAATCATGTAATCTTCTTAAAGCAGAAAGATTTCTACAGGGAAGCATGGCTGAATTCCATACAACAATTCAGCAAATGTCACACCTTCGGTATTTCTATTTATTGTTGTACCAGTGATTTAATAATAATTTCTGCATATACTTTTAGGCAGAGAGGAATTAGAAAAAATAGTTTATTTATTTACTCATTACATTTAGAGCCCACCTTTCCATAACAAATTAGTGCTGCCTTTTATCCCTCTAGGTGCTATTCATGCCGTTTTTTATTTTCCAGCCACGTACCGAGCTCCTGTTGCAATATATCATGGGCACATTCCCCAGGCAAAGCCTGGATGCAGAGCACTGAGAGGAGGAGGCATGGATTCCGGTCTGCATTTGCATGGGAATGGATGGGTGCCAGCAAATGATGGTGAGGATGGGGAAAACCTGCATGTGATTTCTGATCTAGGTTGGAATAAGATTTGCTACGTGCAATCTTGCCGGTGTATTAACTGAGAAGCGTGTTGCTGGAATAAGTGTTATTGTTTAGCAAGCAATGTCTCCATGAAGAAAACCCGTCCTTTGCTTGTGTAGTGGGGAGTAGAGGTGGGTGTTTCATTTTGGAAGGGGTCTTGTTCCAAAAATGAAACACAGCAGCACAACTGCAGGTTGGAACCAGGATCCAGCTTCCGGAACAAAATCAGCCACTGACTTACCTTCGTTTGGGTCACGTGGGCGAAACTCCAATCAGGAAGAAATATCCTACATGGCATATTTCCTTCTTCCTGGCGCTGGCCAATCAGACAGGGAGGCGGGATGATGCATGTCCTTTCACAGCCCCTGATTAGCTAGTGCCAGCAAGAAGGAAAGATGCCATATCAAATATTTCTTTCTGATTGGAGTTTCACCAGTGCAACCCAACCAAAGGTAAGTCAGTGCTTGCTTTTGATCCGGAGGCTGGATCCCAGTTACGAACTGCAGCTGTACTGCCACGTTTCTGTTGTGGGACCACACCCCTTCCGAAATGAAATGCCCATCTCTAGTGGAAATTGATAGACTCCAGGTTGTGCAGCCAATGTGCAACCCAGTTTGGATCGGTTTTTATAATAAAATTAGATTTCCCCCCTTCCAAAACAAGATTAAAGAATATGGACAAAGAAATACATTGACAAACAATCTGTCTTCATTTGTTAGTCATTCAAAGACTGCAGTGGATTCCTCTGTTCATGAGTTGGTTGAATAACTCTGCCTGTCTTGTTAAATTGCCACATAGCATCTCTTCGGTCGATTTTAAAGAAGCAATCATGTCTGTTGGGAAACAAGGGAGAATCTCCTGACTGTTCTCCTCTGGAGAGCAGGGACAGCGCAAAAGGCCTTCAGAAGCAAGCTAGAAATAGCACTGGCATGGAAGAGTCTCCCCAGTCATCCAACCTCCAGCCAAGGCAGCACCGGAATGAACAGGAGGTATGCAGTGCAGCCTTGGAGACTGCACAGATAAAGGACAAGCTCAAGAAGAGGCGAATGTCAGAGGGCACACTTGCATCTAATAAAGGTATGATGAGTACTTGCACATGGGCTCTGGCAATGTGGTGGTGAGGATGGTGA
Source organism: Phrynocephalus guinanensis (assembly GCA_037367245.1). Classification (NCBI taxonomy): domain Eukaryota; kingdom Metazoa; phylum Chordata; class Lepidosauria; order Squamata; family Agamidae; genus Phrynocephalus; species Phrynocephalus guinanensis. The sequence goes on along the minus strand of CM074733.1, from coordinate 65,505,945 downwards.
TATGCTTTGTGGAATAAGCTTTCAACCAGTTTGGCTTTCTTGCAACAATCTTTTTGGCTAGGTTGCTGTTATTCTCATTTTATGGTGGATAACTAAATCTGAGCCATAGCAACTTCTCCTGTGAAACCAAGAGGCAGAAACAGCTGGTCCTAAATTCTAAGAAGGGATGCAAACGTTTCTAGGCATTGTAGTCTACAAAAAATACAAAGGAAAAAACTCTAAAACTACAAAAATATTATTTATCCATTCAGTTCTAAAGCTGAAGGTGCAGTGAAGCTAGAATATCAAACTGAACAGATGCAGAATGGTTAAAATTTACCATTGTCATACAAAATGATCAATCAGTGTGGCAGCATATGCCATCAAAAGCACTTTGACTGAAAACTGTTGTGGATTTCTTCCAAGAAGACTATTTGAAAGTCAAAAGAGTTGTGATTAAATAAATGTACTGTGAAGAGCAGGTTTAGCAATCAACATGCCAGTAGGTGATGTTATGATCTTTAGCCATCAGTGCATACAGCTTGGGCCTGTTTTCCCTGTGCTGATCAATGCCAAACATTTCCAGATCCAACACTTAGGGCTGCTTCTCAATGCTGCGATGACAAATGAGTGTTCACACACACATACACGTAACAGAGATACCACAAGCAGCCTTGGCTCTTTCTGCATGATGCCTGAGGCTGAACGCAACTATTCATTGCAGATGGCAAATGCATTTAAATGCACACATCAAAGCTTTAAAGGTACACTGAAAAATGTAATGTGTGGAAAAAGCCTTAACTCATTCTCTCCTCTTCTGGACACCACTCAGATACACCAATCTGTATGATTTTTGGGTTGCCTTCCAATATTGTTATAGACTAGAGATATTTCTCCTCTACTTCCAATGGGGGAGAATGCCCATTTCTTGCTTATTTCAGAGATACAGTATACCTGTCCTATGGATCCTGTTTGAGGAATCCATAATTATAGAAGGGATTTCGCTACCAGCAAACTGTTTTCAGCCATCAACATGAAAGACAAAGAGGACCACTGCAGGGTGACTGTGGGCATGCAATTTCCTGGAGAGGAAGAAAGCACCTGCCTGCTACAAATGCATGTTTATGTCTTGAGGTTGTTTCCGGCAGACCTGACTCATTCTAACAATCCTTTGTAGGATCGTCTCAATGTAGCTGCGGATCAGAGTAGATATTAATAGGAATGCTTGTTCCTGAATATTAATCTTCCCCTCTGCCTCTCAAAATGGAACATCTCGAGAGATTTGTGCGCTGGTATCCAGACTACTGAACAATGAACAATCATGAAAACAGCATGCTAAATCAAGGATAGGTCAGCGAGGGAAATCTTATTGTACAAGAAACTGTCCTTCACAACTTCAGGAGATACCACTGCAAACAAATAAAGATGTTCTAAACATATAATCAACTTTCAGAGATACTACTAACACTGATAATTAGGATGCAAGATTTCCCACCGTGAAATGTCACATTCCCTTTCTTTCACATTGCAGGCTTCCTTGAACCTGCTGGTCCCAAAGGACAAGCCTTGAAACCAGCCATCTCCAGATCTGCTTCTCAAAGACTCTTGATCACTTCTAAACCTATGCCTCCCATTCAAAGTATCCCTACATCCCCAGAGGCAAATGGAGTCCATGGAAGAGAACAGAAAAAGTTGGAGAATGGCATAGGTTGCTTGGGAGCGGGAACGGATCACTCAGAATCAAGAGGAGCCACACAACAGGTGCTAACCAGCAGACAGAATAATACATAGCAGCATTTCAGGAATATCTGCTTCTGCAAGGATTTTGGTTCATGTTGTATTTCTGCTATCAAAAAGTGAGATGCTAATGTTTTTATTTGCAGCAAGGATACTCTGTGTTCTTGTTGTACCGACTTGCATTTAATTTCAAGCATGACCAAATGGGGATTTGTCCCACTGTTTGGGTTGGAATTCTCAGTGTTAATTTTGATGTGTCCCTACACACCCATCAAGGACTACATGATGTAAATCTAATCACTGGTAGCCATGGCCTTTTCCCATGTGTATTCAGCACTTGTTGTTTGGCAGGCAGAGCTAAGGTTTTTGTTTTATTTTGTTTTGTTTTGCTTTTAAGAGCCCCGTGGTGCAGTGGTTAAATGCCTGTACTGCAGCTAAAACTGTGCTCACGACCTGGGGTTCAATCCCAGGTAGCCGGCTCATGGTTGACTCAGCCTTCCATCCTTCTGGGGCTGGTAAAATGAGTACCCAGCTTGCTGTGGTGGTGGTGGGGGGGGGGGGGCAATGTGTAGCCTGCATACTGTAATAAAAACTGTAAACCACCCAGAGACTATCTGAAGTGGTATGGGGCGGTATGTAAGCAGAACTCTTTGCTTTACCTTACCGCTTGCAAAGTTTTGTCTCGCTTTCTGGCTTGTACGATCACCATTGAGGCAATGTCAGGGCATGTCCCAATCATACTGAAGGTGATAACTTCAATTGGGCAGGGTGTGATGGTTCAAGAGCACTCCCACTCCCAGTCCCACCCCAGCCCATACCCCTAAGATTGACACCAATCTAAAAGAATGAATTCTAAACATTATTTCAGATGCTACTGCTTTAGCACTACATCTGACCAGTGATGCCGCATTCATTCAGAAGCCATGTCTTGTATAGGACTGTGTCATTTTGTGAACTGCAGAAAATAAGAGGGACAGCTGGGAAGGAAAAGGGCGAGGACGATGGCAGAGAAAGGACAGTGCCTAATTTGGCCATCTGCTTTGTAGACTACAGATGGGCACGAACCTTGCTTTGGCATTTTCCGTGAATCGGGCCCACAGGTGTCACACCACAGTCCTGCATTCCCTACCCCACAAGCATCCATGCCCTGTATCCTCCTCTAAGTGGCCACTCATGGAAGGAGGCAGGGATCCAATGCACCTGCATGGCACCGGTGGGCCTGATACCAACTTGTGGTAAAGTATCGAACCACAGTTTGTGCCCATCTCGAGTGTGGACACTTCCAGTGTACTAGGAGAATTAAACATTTTTTGTGTGAACAACTGTGATCCCAGCCTGTACAAAGTGCCAGGGAAAGCTTTCTTGCCATCTTGGGACAGCCTGTGAGCTTGTTGCTTTCTTACAGCTCCTTATCCTAATTTGCAGTAGATTAACCATATGGTTGGGGGGATTGTGGGAGCCCTGAACCAACAAAGTAACTTTTCAACTGTTAAATAGAACTGATCCACTAGGAATTTGTTTCTACCAATACTCCAGTTCCCCAGCTGAATCAAACGTACCCATTAGGAACCTGTGGGCATTGACCAATTTGGTTATGATTTTGCTGTGCCTGGGGTCCCACAAACCACATACTGTGTGCACAAAATCCCTAAACTCACAAAAAAGTTGGCTAGAAGTCCACACCCACACCATAGTTTAGGTACCTGGCTGTGGAATCTGCTCTGGTTGGGACTAACAACTGGATTTTATTCTGTTTTTAATGTGACAATAATAAAGTGCAATTTGTAGCCATATACACACTTGATTACCTGCCCCATGACTACAACTGGTTTGAAAAAATAAGAAAGGATGTTGAAAACAACTCTCTCTCTCTCTCTCTCTCTCTCTCTCTCTCTCTCTCTCTCTCTCTCTCTCTCTCTCTCTGTGTGTGTGTGTGTGTGTGTGTGTGTGTGTCCTACACTCACCTTTGAAAACTTTCGTGGGTGATTCAAGGGAGACCTCCTTTCCTCGCTCCTCCCCCTGCTTTGAGGCTTTCCTGGGATGGAACATTCCAGACAATCACTGACAATCTATAGCACGGGGAAAAAAGACAGCCACCGTTGGCTCACTTGTGATCATGTGACCTGCTTGAGCGTGTATTGCAAGACATTGATGGTTGACCAAGGCAAAATTTAGAATAAACGTTTGCTTGTCTTGCAAAACACTCTTAAACCAAGATATTACTGTAATTTAGTAAACCCACTTGGTATAGCCAAATGGGGCCTGATTAAAGAAAAGAGAATATTACCTAGTGGCTGCAGTCCTCCTCTGCTGGTGTTGAAGTCCATGTGCCTTCTTCTTGGTATATGGGAGTGGGAGGCTCTTTCTTGGTATCCTCATAATTCCTCCACTGAAACTGTATGGCCATTACAAAATCCAAATGCAACATTAGGCTATAGACGATACCTACCTATATAGGCCACTCCATTAAAAAAAATTGCAAGCTTTCATGAATAAATTCACTTCTTCAAGGCAATTAACAAAAGTCCAGACATGGCAAGATGCTGTCTACAAGGAAGTTAACTTTAGATGTAAAGTTCGTGGCAAGATTATTTTTGTCAGGCACTGCTGTCTTATTTTTTTATTAGGGGCCTATAGCCTTTTTATATACCGCCCCTTTATTTCAGTGGGTGAGGGATGTTGCATTAGAAGTCTGTTCCTGACACAGAAACCATCCCTTACAAACAGCATATGTATTTTATTCAGCACAGTCATTGTGTAGCATGGTCAATGAGATATGAAGCTCCTCTGGAGTTAATAACTTGTGGTACGTTAGATATGACACAAATTATTAAGTGACATTTGGAGAGGATCAAGAATCCGGTGATCACACCTTGTCATCTAACCGGAGAAGCTGGTGAGGGCCAGCAGGAGGAGCAGCAATGCAAAAAAATTAATAGACTTCTGAGAAGCCAATTTTGATGGAAGGTCGAAGGAGTTGCAAAATTGGCCAGAGCTCAAGGCTGTCTGGCAGGAATAATAGATACATTCTGGAGAGTGTGATCTAAATTTATTCTAGTAATTTTTTCAAATAAAGCCAAGGGAGGAGAAGGCCCAGCGTGCTGAATTCCTACTGGCGAAGAAGAGAGCAAAGACAGATGGGGGAGCTCTCACACTGCAAAGCTCAACCAGTTAGGGATTCTGGCTGAAATAATGCCGTTTTCATGCCTACAGAGCTCTCTTCTATCTCTGTTTCCTAGAGGGTTTGGTGTAACACAAAAGGTTATCCCCCCCCCCCCCTTCAACCAAATATTTCAACAGACAGAAGTATTTTATGCTTCAGGACTACCACTGCACCCAGTGTTGATTTTTTTTTTAAAAAAAACGAAAACAAAAATCAGTGAAACATTATTCTACACTGCTGTCCTCTCATTCATTCCCATTCCACCATTTCCTCCTCCCCTGAGATGTTAGCTTTCCACAGGCAAGGTGCATCCTGAGATATGTGTCTAGAATTCAAAGCAGTTTTGTGCCACATGATTCTTCCAAGCTGCTTGGGAAAGGGTCAAGATATAAATGAAATACAGATACCGTATACAGCTGAGAATGAAGGATGCATTTTGTTCAAATGTCAGGGTTTTTTTTTACCATGTTTCTTTCTGGCCCCCACAGGACCATGTTGAGAACCCAAGAAGGTCATTGGGTGCCGCTTTGATCCCACCCATCCCCAAATTAGCAAAGGCAACAGAAGAAAATTCTCCAAAACCCCTTCATAGGTCATCAAAGTTGGACCTTGATCCTTCTGCTGCAGAGGAATTCCCTGAAATAAGGTAAGCCTCTTCTGCTGCCTCTGTTTGGCCACAACCAAGTTTAAAAACCTCACCTGTAAAGCATCCAACTACATTCTTCTCTGGAATGTGTTGGGCTGAAGAGTTTGCCAATCTAGCTGAGGTACTATACCCAGCTGGAGGTACAGTTGAAGGTTGTCTTTCAAGACCAACCCCCTTTTGCCCCTGATATGCCCTTATGATAAGCCTACAGGTCATCACAATTGTTACATATTTCTAGAATCTAGAAAACCTGGCTTTGGGTACTCACAGAATCCACTGCCCCATTTTGGAGAACGCTTACTACTAGCTCTGAAATTCTGGGAGTTTTTAAGTCCCAAATGGCTAAATTGTGCCTCTTTCAACAAAAATATGAGCTCCAGCTGTATTGCAATCCATACTAATGGTTAGAGATGGGCACGACTTAGCGGTATTCCCGTTTCCGTTTCCGTTACTCGGTTCCGTTACTCTACGGAAACGGTAACGGGAATTACTCCCCCAGACTTCGAGCTCGAACCGACGAACGAACAATTTTGGTCTGATTTGTCATGCTCGTTACTTGCATCGCGAGATCGCGCGATGCCACACGCGGCACAGAAAAAAAGTTTTTAAAAGTTAAAAAAACCCGGTTCCCGGCCGAAAAGCAGGCGGAAAAATGCCTGCCGTGCCTCAGGGCACCTACCAGAGGGGTTGTTTCTGGAGGTCCCCGGCCTCCCCCCTCATCCCCCGTCCTCGGCTGCTCTGGTGGGACTCGCCGCAGGCTCGCAGCCAGCAAAAAGCCCAGTCTCGCCGGCCGCCGGCCGCCGCAATTAAAGCGCAAGCAAGCGGCACGGACGGCACAGGAAAAAACTTTTAAACTCTCCCCCCACCCATTCCCGGGCCAAAAAAGCAGGCGGAAAAATGCCTGCTTGACTAAGGGCGCAGGGCACCTACCGGAGGGGTGGTTTCTGGAGGGGGGGTCCCGCCTCCCCCCCGTCCTGGGCAGCCGGACTCGCGAGTCGCCATCGCCATGCCATGCGGTGCGGGCGGGGGATCCAAAATGGGGCGGCGAACGCAATATTGTTTTTGAAATCGTGGTCCAAAAACACACAAGCACAACAGAAACACGCGAAAATTTATAAACTGCCAGATTTTTCACAGTAGCAGTGGGTTTTTTCTTGCAACAAAATGTCTCTCCTCTCTCCTCTGTCCCTCCATTGATTTTATTTTATTTTATTTTATTTACACCTGCGCAGTGCGCAATGATGGGCTGGCCAAGTGGCCAGCCATGTGGGAGTGGACAACCATGCAAATTTCTGGAGCCATCCCACCAGTCGCATGGCCACTTGGCCATGGAGACTTCTGGGATGTGCCAAAAAGCCCCCTAAAACCTGCCCTAGCCCTAACCCTAACCCTTGACTCCGTACCCATACGTCACAGACTGTCTTCTTAGTGGGTCAGAGAGGCACCCAGAGGTGCAACCCACTAGCCCACCGTAACCTTACCCGTCACTAGCCTAACCCTAGCTCTTGCACTAAGCCACCTTAAAGCCAGATCTACTTGCTTGCATTGCACTACACGCAGCAAGTACAATTCCCTTCTGTGTGAGACATGGTGGTGCCAGAGCCTTGTGAAGGGCGGGTATGACCCTATCACTCTCACACTGGTCTCACTGTCTGCACATTATGTTATGCAATATCCATATGGCTATTGCATAGCATTTTGCAGCAGCAGCAGGTGAGGAAGGGAGACCCCCATGTAGAGGGGTGTCTCTTGGAGCCTGCTTCCCCTTCCTAGTGGCAGGAGGCACCCACGGGTGCCTCCAGGAGCCCACTTTCCCTTTATAGCGGGCCAGAGGAGGCACCCACCCCACAGAGGTGCCTCCAGGAGCCCGCTACCCCCCCAAAAAAACCAGTACTAACGACAACGAAAAAACGAAAAAACGAACCGACTAATTTTTGCGAATTTTCGCGAAAACCGGAAACGACCCGAAATGGGACTGGCCCGACTAACGACAACTCGAAAATTTTTTTTTTCAAGTCGTGCCCATCTCTACTAATGGTATCACTGCACTGAGCATAATTGGTGCCCTGTTGGATTAGAAAAGAGACCATCATGGGTCACCCTCTTTTTCCCATATCAACCAAAGAGAATGTCTCTAGCATTCACCCTCTCCTGTGCTGGCTTGCTGCATCTGGTGATTAGAGCCACACTACCTATGATGCAGCCAATGTTTAGCTGGAGAGGCAAGATACTGTATTTTCTTTTCTATAGGAATGTATATGGTGGCTTTAGGCACGCAACTGTCCCTTGTCATCTCAAGGTCGGATCTGATGCAATTTTTTTTTTTGCCAGAGAGTACATGGCTCATGGAAAAACGCACTCCTATCTGACCCCAATCCATACTGAAGCTGAACCCTTTTGGTCCCGGATTAGGGCTTCTACATTTTAGCTCTCTGCTGGGGTGATTCACAAGCAGACAGAAGGGTCACTCTAAGGGGGCTTCGACCAGGCTTCTCCTGGGAGGGGCTTCTTTGTCCCCCGCCCGACAGAGACACACTGGCCAGCTGCTGGGCTGGCCAATTGGGCATTGCCAGCACAGCTGGTGAGATTGGCCAGAGGCTGACCACTAGTCAGCTGACCCCTGGGAGTAGCCTCTAGATAAGGGGCTAGCAGCCCATCAAAGGGGTCTTTGTTTCCTGGCCGCACTCACCCACCTGCCGTCTCCATGAGGAGAATGAGATTAGCTGGTCATGTAAGGGCCGGATGGGAATTTTTGGCTACCACTCTGATTGGCCTTGAGCGGCGGTGTGCTTTTGCCCATCCCATTCTCTTCGCTATGGGGATCCACCTAAATATCACAGGTCACACTTGGCGGTAAGGGCAAGTGGCGGTAAGTCCCTTCGGGAAATAGGAGGTAAATACGGCTTAGTTCGAGGGCAGCCCTTAAATTCCCACATTAGGCTTAGAAATAGAAAGGACAGTAAATATTGATTTATGACCATTTATATAAAGATCGGCAAAGGGCTGCCTGTAACTCTATTGCTGGGGGGGGGGTACTGTCCCACCAGGTAATACCCGAGTTTGGTTATGGGGAAATCCCCCCAGGGCCACTTGCCCTGTTCATTTCCCCCCGTTAAAGACTAAAACAGTAGGACAAATAGTACAATAAAATATTAATAAAGTGTGGCCCATTTTTAATCCCAAAATGTGTCTCGTCTCTTTATTTCGGGCTGGGTGGTCAAGGAAGATCACTGCCATTCAAGTGACCCTTTCTAGTGAACGCACTCTTAGTCTTACATCCCTTCACTCTTTATGGTGCATAGAATGTAGATGATGGTGATAATTATGATTATCATCTATCTGCACAAGGCATACTTCCTATGTCGGAGGCAGCAGATTTTTATCCACAGACATTATCACACAGAAAAGAAACCTGTTTGTCTTTGAGGTACCACAATAATCAAATTATACATTGTCTCTCCTTTTTGGCGATGTGCTGAAACAGACTAATTACATGCCGGTCTCACTGCTAATAGTTGTGTACAAAACCATGTTGTAAGCAAAGGCTTGCAAATAATCTGGCCCTCAAGGTGTTACTAGATTTTAAGCAGCCACCCGCCCTCGGAGGCACAATCAGTGTTTTGCTAAGATAATGTTCAAGACCATTTGGAGGCCCACAGGTTCTCAAACTGTGACACGAGGGCAAGATAATTACATTTCATGTGAAAGGCATTTCTTTTCCTATTGTCGTCTCTAATATCTTCTTCAAATATCTTCTTCCCCGCTCCTGATTAAGGTCCAGGCCAGAGGCCTGTAACACTGAAGAGGACAGTTTTCAAAGTCAGGGTAGGTGCAGGTTATGCATTTATTTTATCAGAGAAAAGAAACAGGTTTCGGGATACAAGAATCTTTGATTCTGCCATCTGTCATGCTGCTTCCAGTCATGTTATTGCTCTTTCTCTCAGTCTCAGTTGCTGGATCTGGACAATGTTGTCATCCTTTTGTAACTCTCTCAGGTTTCTCCACAGGTTCTGTTGTCTCTTTTCCTGTTACAGAAAGTTTGTTTGAGGGTGGCTGGGGAAGGAGGAAGGGAGATAGAATTAAGTGCAATGTCTTTTGACTGGACGCAGCACTAGGAGTCCTCCATCTGAAGGCACGTTTCTGCTCAAAGTGTCCAAAAGTAATTACCCATGTGTTCTTGGTACTCAGAATGTTCATGAGGCCACTTTTGTTAGACACAAACCTGGGCACCCAAGTTATCAGAAGGATTGTGCAATACTGCAAGCTGGTCTGAAGACTATACTGGGAAGGAGCAGAAGAATCAAAGTGTTTCTTATCCATCTAATGTGACATTTGCATGTATTATAAGCTCTCTGGATAGCTCAGTGGTTTAAGTATCTGGCCGCAAAGCCAGAGGTTGGGAAGTTCAATTCCTCACCACCCCACCTGTAAGTAGAGTGAGCCTGTATGGCCTTGGGAAAGCTGTACAGTATCAGAGTACCCCCCAGAAGAAGGGAATGGTAAACCACTTTTGAGTATTCTTTACCTGGAAAAAACTAAAAGGGATTTCCTTAGTAGTAGTAGTAGTAGTAGTAGTAGTAGTAGTAGTAGTAGTAGTAGTAGTAGTAGTAGTAGTAGTAAATAATAATAATAATAATAATAATAATAATAATAATAATAATAATAATAATAATAATAATAATAATAATAATAATAATAATAATAAATGTCAATAATGGGAAGATGTCAAAATCACAAATGTAGAAGGCTCATCATGACCAGAATGGGTGGGGATACCCCCAGGCGGTGAGGGATCATATTCCATTCAGTGTACAAAATGCCTTTACTTGGAGAATCTCCTTTGTTTTTAGAAGAATCCCAATATCTACCTACCAGATCCTGCCACCCAAGGTAAGCACAAAGGGAGGAGTGAGGGAACAGTGTTGCGTGATTTCCCGCAGTGTAACAGTTATTTCCCTTTCCTCTTCATCTCGCAGCCCCTTAGCAATAGTAATTACTTGTAATCAAGTTGATTTCAACTTATGGCAATCCTTTTCAGGATTTTTCTATATGCAAAGTATTTAGAAGTGGTTTACCATCTCCTTGTTCTGGGGATACTCTGGGAGTGTGTAGCTTCCTGTCTCTTCTACAAGACCCAGTGGGAAATTGAACTCCTGACATCAGGTACTGTACTTCATTTCACGAGCCTTGTGGCGCAGTGGTTAAATGTCCGTACTGCAGGCAAAACTGTGCTCACGACCTGGGGTTCAATCCCAGGTAGCAGGCTCATGGTTGACTCGGCCTTCCATCCTTCCGAGGTCAGTAAAATGAGGACCCAGCCTGCTGGGGGCGGGGGGCAATGTGTAGCCTGCATAATTAAACTGTAAACCGCCCAGAGACTACTTGAAGTGGTATGTGGCAGTATATAAGCAGAACTCTTTCTAGCCTGCCATTACTACTCTCTGTCAGAGAGTACCTCAGCTTTCTGGAACTGATATTATTTAGGATGCAGTGGGTACTTGGGATAGGGGGAAAAATCCCTCCCTGTTCTGGTGTCAGAAGCCATTCTATCAATTGGGAAGTTAACTAGAAGTCACATTTAAACTACATTCCAGTACATTCCTGATATCCGCTGGGGATTGGTTCCAGGCCTTCTCGTGGATAAGGAAAACTGTGGAATAATAGAGAACACCTGCCTACCCACCTCCAAATTACTGTTTCGTGACAGTAGCTTCTTTATTACTGCTGTTTTGAGACCGTAGCTTGCTTTCTTGCTTTGTGGCTGCGGAATTATTTCATTTCCCCCCCTCTGCCAACCGTGGATAACTGAATCAGTGGATAATGAATCAGTGGATACGGGGGTCCTACTGTACCTTCTTAGCTGAGAGTAAGCCCTGGTGGACCTAATGAGACTTAGCTCTGAACTGACTCGTATCAGATTGTGCTATTGAAGGTAAAGCATTATGAGCCAAGGATTATGCTCTGAATCTCACAATTGAAGGGAGACCATATTTCTACTACTGCAATATCTATTCCTGGACATTCATAACTAGAGATGGGCACGACTAGGGAAAATGACGTTTTCGAGTTGTCGTGTGTCGGAGGCAGCCCGTTTCGGCTCGTTTCCGATTTTGCGAAATTTTGCAAAAATTTGTCGTTTTGTTTTTCGTTTTTTCGTTTGTCGTTAGTACTGGTTTTGGGGGGGTAGCGGGCTCCTGGAGGCACCTCTCTGTGGTGGGTGCCTCCTATCCTCACCCGCCAGCGCTGCTACAAAAGGGCATGCATAGCCATATGCTATGGATATGCATATTGCAGACGCAGCAGACTGGCAGAGGCACCCCTCTTTGGGGTGCCTTCCCTGCAACAGTTGGTGAGACACAGTCAGGCAGCACTTGCAGGCATGGTTTGCATGGCACACAAATGCTGCTGCAGGAGTCAGCCAGAGCCACAAGTGACGGACTGGCAGACTCTTTGCACCCGCTTCAAGGGAAATGTACTTGCGTGTAGTGCAATGCAAGTAGATCTGGCTTAGGGTTAAGACGGGTTAGCGCAAGGGCTAGGGTTAGGCTAGTTACGGGTGAGGTTACGGTGAGTATTGGGGTGCACCTCTAGGTGCCTCTCTGACCCACTTAGAAGGACAGTGTACTGGCGTATGGGTTAGGCTTAGGGTTCGGGTTCGGGTTCGGGCTACGGTTAGTGGGCTGTTTATGCCTGATTGGCACATCCCAGAAGTCTCTGTGGTCAACCTGGCCAAGTGGCCATGCGATTGGTGAAAAATTTGCATAGTAAACTCCCATGGGCGAGCCCATCTTTGCGAATGTGCAGTTGTAAAAAAATAAAATAAAATAAAATAAAATCAACGGAGACTTTTTTGCAAGAAAAACCCACTGCTGCTACTGTAAAAATTCAAGCATTTAAAATAGCTAATTTTCGCATGTTTCTGTGGTGCTTTGGTGGGGTTTTGGACCACGATTTAAAAAAAATATTGCGGTCACCATTTTAGATCCCCCCGCACTGCATGGCAAATGGATGCGCCCTCCCAGCCTGGTACAGTCTCCAAAACCTGGCCATGCGATTGGTGGAATGGCTCCAAAAATTTGCATGGTCCACTCCCATGGGTGAGCCCATCATTGCGAATGCGCAGGTGTAAAAAAATAAAATAAAATAAAATCAACAGAGACGTATTTTGGCAAGACAAACCCACTGTAAAAATTCAAGCATTTAAAATAGCTAATTTTCGCATGTTTCTGTGGTGCTTTGGTGGGTTTTTGGACCACGATTTCAAAAAAAATATTGCAGTCGCCATTTTGGATCCCCCCGCTCGCACACCGCATGGCAAAGGCAGACGAAACGATGCCCCCCCTGCCTGGTACCAGCAGCGCAGCAGTAGCACTAGCCAAGGAGAGGGGGGGCGGGGAACCCCCCCCCCCAAATAAAACACCCTTCTGGCCTGGTAGGTGCCCTCAGACAGTTTTCACCTGCTTTTAGGGCCGGGAATCGGGGTTTTTTTAACTTTTAAAAACTTTTTTTCTGTGCCGCTTGGCATCGCGGGATCGCCGCGATGCCAGGAACGACCACGACAAATCAGACCCAATTATTCTTTAGTCGGTTCGAGTTCGAGTTCTGGTGGAGTAATTCCCATTACCGTTTCCGTTGCGTAACGGAAACAAGTAACGGAAACGGAAACGGGAATTCCGCTAAGTCGTGCCCATCTCTATTCGTAACTTTCCTTATTAACAGTTTTATTTAGAGTAGAAGGGAAAGTCATGTTGTATTGTGAAAGAGTTGGGAACGGGATCTTTGCTAATCTGCTGCAAATTATGCCAAGATAAGACAAGTAGATCAAATTTATGTTCTGCACAGAAGCTGTTCAGTAATATTAAAGCAGTCACTGGGAAGAGGTGCTCATGCTCAGCAAATGCATTTCAGTCTAAAAGAGAGATGTGTCCATGCCAGTTATGAGCAGGTGTAGCATGTGGATACATCTATCTACTGTGCTAAAACGGAATCGAAATCTCCATGGATGGGTCTCCAGCAGCCCTTGGTGATAAAGAAGAATTAGAAAGGATGACAAGGAACGTTCACATTCATCAAGCCTAATCTTTCCATGTTGGCAAAGAGAGTCACTACATGTAATCGTCCTTGGCAGGTGTTTATCCAATATTGGAGCAAAGTCATTACTCTGAGACTGACATTGGGCCCAAGCCAACGTCAGGGTAACAGTTAAAACTAGCTGATCAACCAGGAAGGAAAACTGAAATATGGCAGTAAAAGAAAAATGAGGCATCCATTAAGAAAATAGAATATCTTTCCTCATATATCTGCACATGGAGAAGTCTTAAGCTAGAAAAGTAAGGATTTGGAAATGGGTGTGTGTGCATACTTTTAATAATTGTCCTATATAACAACTGTCTAGATGTTTTAGAATTAAACTCCCGGAACCCCTCATCATTGGCCAGGATGGTTTGCATATTTGGGAACTGATGTTTAAAACATTGGGAGGAGCAAAGTTTGAGAATCACCTTTCTCTCTGCATGAGAGGAGATCTAGCATGAGAAGCAGCTAAGAAATATGGATGAAAAGAGAAGTTATTGTAATATATACCTCACATTCATATGTTATCCAAGAATTTTATATATGGTTGAATCTGGATTCTAGGGGCCATTCCAAGACATTTTGCTATCTGAGATGGAATAGCAAATAGTACAGTATATCCATCTGCCATCCATTTTTGGCGCAGGAAATGGAAAAAAGCTCAGGCACTCTTCACCTCTAGCAGCAAAAATCTAATAAGAGCTACCAATCTGTGGACTTTTTAGTCTGCTACTCTTTAGGCCTCACTCTGTCTATGGTAAGGCTGGACTTAGCCATTCCAACTATATATGCAAATAAAAAAGCATCACGGATAGGAAGGAGCTTCTGAGAAGTTGCCATGTCAATGCACCTGGGCCCAACGTTTTCACATATTCAGATCCCTGCAATGTTCTCAGTTTAGCCATTATCAGAGAACGGTGGAAGACAACCACAGGCAATTGATACACCAATTTACTCATGTATGAACCTGGTTTCATTATGTGTTTGGTGGATGCTTGGCATAAGAACCAACTATGAAAGGTATGGTAGTATAGTGATAGGAGCGTCGGACTAGGCCTGGGAAATCTACATTTAAATCTGTCATTGGTGATCAACTCTTTATGTGAGGTTCCATTCTCTCCCTAGATCTGGCCTGGATCCAATGTATTTTCCTTTTCCTACTTCTCACCTCTCACCTATGACCCTTTGGGTACCCACTGGCTCTGGAGTGTTCCCCAGCTCTCTGCAGCAGATTTCTAGGGTGTGCCGATCACTCCAAGGAGAAAGGGGGTATTGCCACCTCCAGGTTTTGTTTCTGGAAGTAATTCCGTCAGCAGGCGCACCCTGCTGGATCCTGGCCTCACATGTTTGTTGTAAGGCTATAACCTTGTCTTCCTTGTTGAGCTCCCTGAAGGAAAGGCAGAAAATGAGGCTAATAAACAATGTAATACAAACACAGTTGACAGAACCAGTTATTTCTATTATTACAGACAGTAGTGGTTTTTGTATCTTTACAGAACGCAGCTTCATAAACCCGTGTGACTGATCCGCTGAGCAGGAAGGCAATAGTTTTTGCATGTCAGGATTAATGGTTTAAAAAACTCCAAAAACCACCCTCTATAGGCTGATTCAAGTTAAATAATATAACACACATTATTGATTATTAAATATCATTGCGGTGTGAATTATTATGAGCTTGTGGCCTGGCTTCTTGGCTTTTATAAGTGTGGCCTCTTGAGCACTCGGAGCCACAAGAAGCTCTGCTAGGAAGCAGATCTTGTGTTGTTGTGTGTGAAAAAGAAATGTCATTTTCTGTCTCTAGGCTGAGGGCTGGTCAAAGGTGCCAATTTCAAGGGGGCTGAGTGGCTAGCTTTGATAATTATTCCACTGCAGGGGTTATCTCAGAAAAGTGATTTATCATGGCCACAAGCCTAAGCAGCTAAATTATTTTTAAAATCTATTTAGGTCCCCACCAGGTAGAAAAGAGACTTTGTGTCCTCCCAGACGTAGATACTTGCCTGTTCTCAAAGAGCAAACAAAAGCATAGCATTATAAAACACGACACAGTTTTTGTCAATTTTCTCCCTCACAAATATTGTAGGTGTAGGGTGTGTAACAGGTCTGCAAAAATGTGGATAACATTTGCAAATCAATGCTGATATATTTATATTATCTGACATTATATCCATGGCTGGATGATTTAGGCCTGGTGTACAGATCAGACCCACTACTTTTCTGTTTTGGCTTTGAGCCCTGCCTACTCCACAGGGAAGGTTTGGATTTTCATCACATACACTGACAGCATAGCTCCAGTGGGAAATCTGGAAAGCCCTTTGGGAACAGCTGGCCTACACTGCCTCCTGTAAACGTATTTATTCATTATTCATTTATTCAATTTATATACCCAGAGATTTTAAACAAACAGTCTGTGTAGGTATGTCCTACAAGATTCACATCCCGTACCCTTCCCAATTGGCATTATTTTATTTTTATCCATTTAAAATATTTCACCCCTCAGCGTCAAACAGGATTCCTGTGGATTAGATGTTTGGAGCGTTGAGCAGTATGAGCAAACATAAAAGCTAACTGCAGTTGCTGAAAGATGAGAGAGGCTGAGGAAGGGGAACATTTGTTGAATCATAGGAATCCTAGCTTAGCATATTCACCCAAAGGAGTAACCATAAGGGAGAGTCACCTGCTGTTGTCATCGACCCTGTTGTCTGTAGTTTGGAGATGGGGAATATGTCTCTCCGTCCGGACGCTGTTGAATGGAAACTCTCACTAGCTCACAACTGGTTATACTGTATATTGTCTTTGCAGTCCAGTGCTGGGTTATATTACATATAAAAGACATAAACCAGCAACATCTGAAAGGCCACACACCTTTCCTACTCTGGCTTCAGTACAAAATTGTGTGTCTTGTTCATCACATTCTAGAAAGATGCCCTATGCTCAGACAGACTATGATTTAATGTAATGTGTTCCCTACTAACAGTGGAGCTCTAGCATTTCTGGAAAAGCTCTTTCCCAGTCCTGCCTGGGCTGGAACTTTTTGTCTTTTGCATGAAAAGCATAGACTCAACCTGTGCACAACATCTGAACTAAACAGCTTTTCCTGCTTTGACTTAGATTGTTGGACTTATTCATGCTGTAGATAAATTAAGTGAAGCGATTCTTGGCTTATTCTTTCTTTCTATGAAGTTGGAAGCCTAACTGCCTTCCAAATGCAAACTTAACATTGTCATAGAGAAGGACTATGTACAGTGAGAGAACTTATTTCAGATTCTACTGTGAAAAAGTGTTGCCATGGCTCCTGTCATTAAGGTCAACAGGTTGTCATACCACTGCTAGACTTGACTCTTGACTTAACTGCCACTTGTATATTGCCCGTCTGAGAACTAGCGATAGAAAATGAAATTTACTGGTGATTGACAGGGAAAGAAGGAGCTACTTTCACCTTATTAGTCTGAATGGATGGACATCAGGAAACTTCAAAGTCGAAGAAATGCAAGTAGAAGAGTCATTTACACCTTCTTCGAGGTCATGCCACCTCCAAGAGTTTCTTTCCAATGAGAAAGGAGAGCTGAGAGAAATCATTAATCCCAGGAGCAAACACAGTCAAAGAGCACGAACTGCTGGACAGCCCGTACCAAGAAGGAAGAGATCCAATTTACCTAAGACATCAACGGAGCTGATGATTCACAATTCAGGAAACGTATGGTTTTTAATAGAGATGGGCACAGAACGAACATTTTTTGTTTCCGTTACCGTTTGTCGTTTCCGTTACGTAACGAAACGACAAATGAAAATTGTGATGAAAATGCAACGAAATGAACAGAACCATGAAAATTGTGGTCGTTACGTTTCGTTTCCGTTAATGGCGACGCGCAATGAAATGAGCTGTTTTAAATGTTAAAAAACGCCCTGGACATCCGTAAAAACACAGCAATAATTATTTATATTGTCTGATAATACCTACCAGGGGGGTTGGGGTCCTTAAAATGTTTGTTTTTGTCTTCTCCCATTGCGATGTATTTTTCTTTTCCCTTTAAAATGGATGTCGCACCAGCCACAAAGTGGAGGCAAGCCATGTGATGAGATCATGTTCAACCAATAGCATGTCCAGGTTGCAGACTAGGCAGGCAGGTCTGGCAGCCACAGAGGGCATAAAAAGCTCTGGCAGCCCCCGTCCTCCTTGCAGTCTCTGATGGGAGTTAGGGTGGGATTGCTGTCTCTGCGACTCTAGCTTCAGTCCTGCAGCCTCCCTGTGTGCGTGCGTGCTGCGTACCTCTAGGTGAGTACCCTCCCTTGCCCCGCAGTGCAGTCACTCTGCGGCTGCCTTGCACCCTGGGCAACGCCAGCCGCTGCCTTTGCAGCCTCCCTGCATACCTAGTCTATTCTGTGTCTCTGCCAGCATCTATTTTTTTAGTGTTTTCCCTCTGGTCTGGGGCGTTAGGGGATGCCTGCGCACGGAAATGCTTTAAAAATTGCGCAAAAAGCGGGTAGAAACAACAAACGAAAAAATGAAAAACGGTAATGAAATTTTTCCAAAAATTCACGACAAACGGAAATGAACCGAAACAGACATCTCACCGACAAACGAAAAACTGAAACACCATTTTTTGTTTCGTGCCCATCTCTAGTTTTTAACTCTAGCTGATGGAATTAGGAGCTCACGCAGAGCCATGTGCAGTCACAAAATCAGAGTTGAGACCAAAGAGAAGCTCTGTGGGAACAGATCAAGGGCCTTTCTAATCCAGCCCCCCCCAACTTTTTGGAGTCCCAGACAGATGCCTTTAGGAAGCACATGAGTAGCAGGCAAAAGCAAAATCCTTTTCCATTTGTCCTGTTTGGAACCAGAATGCTTCCAAAGACAGAGATTCCATATAAGCATCATTTCTAAAAGCCAGTGAGCAGTCCAGGAATTTGCCTTCTCCCTTTTTAGAGCCATCTAAGATGGAGTATATCATGATATCCTAAGGCAGAAAATGACAGAAGCTAGCCAGGTGTTATATCAAGAAGCGCCTTGATTGGTCTGTCTTGAAAAACAATTATGTTTACTTGATCCAGAAGCTGAGTCATGACAGCTGGACTTCTTTTCTTGTGAGATCTAAATGTTTCACTACTCCTCCAAGTAGCTTCATCAGCCAGACTGTCAAAGCTACTTGGATGAGTAGTGAAACATTTAGATCTCACAAGGGAAGAAGTCCAGTTGTCACAACTCAACTTCTGGGTCACCTCATCTGGATGACTGAGAATCTTCACGGCCATCTGTTCCCTAGAATTTTCATATTGTAAAAGATGCAGAAAAGTTCCTACCGTTCTATGCTGCCTGTGCTACTAATAATTTTAAAAGAACTATTGCCTTCCCCTAATTTAGCTCCCTTCTTTGTATTTTTCTCACATACATAGATGCAGACACATGTAATGTAAAAAAAATGCAAAAATGTAAAACATTAGCCTTTCTTTTTCATAAAAGAAAGTGACATCTATATGTTCCTCACTCAATGCCCCCCTCATAGTAGCTATGTTAGCATTCTTTTGAGATGGGGTGAACTCATTCTAGGTAGTTTTAGAAATCTGAGCAAACTGCCCCTTCAGTTGTGAACTCAGATGTAAATGCCAAAATAAAGGGAATCAAAATGTACCCGTGGAAAAAGAGGGAGGATATACTATTGCTTTGAGGAACCCCTGAGGTTTGCAGACAAGAAACTTGTGTTTTATGAAACTAAGGAGACCCAGTGGGCAAAAGAACATGCTCAGTAGCACTGGTATATATTGTGTATGATTGAAAAGATAAGTGAATATTTGGAAGAGAGGAATGGGCTGGTTTGTTGTAGGAGGGCTTGGCTGGACAACTGACTGACAACTTAAAACATGAACACAGACCTTCTTATTAAAAGGTGAGGGCGCTCTTGCAGACTGAGGTACTACCTTCTCTTGCCGATTTAAATAGCATTGTCCTATGGTCTCCACACCCCAAAGGGAGCCATTATATTGCATTTGCACTGACAACATAAGCAAAGATGAGCACAACGTGCTTTGTGTTGTATCTCACGTGCGGTTCCGCAAATGCTGCACTTCTTTTAACCTCTTCCGCTCACCACTGTGGGTGCACTGCCAGGGTCCTCCTTCGCCAATGGCGCTCCAGGCCAGGAAAATGCTCAGGCTGCCTTTCCTTGCCTCTCCAGGTGGCTCGGCCAATCCCATGAGGAGACAGGGTGGAGAGAGTCCTCACACAACAAATAAGTGGTGGCCACCTGCCCGAGGAGGCAGTAAAGGGCAGCCCAATCTCCTTCCCGAACTGGCATGCTGCCAAGGAAGGAGGACCTGGTGATGCACCAGTGGCAGTGAGCAGCCCTGGAGAGTGGGGTGGTTAGTTTTGTTGTGCTTTGTACCCCTCTCTAAACATAAGTGTTATCCTCAACAGACAGAAAATGGAAGTAGGAAGAGATACTCTTTCATTTTGCCTTTGGCCGTTACTTCACGAACCTCTCGCTGCGCGGCGAGCCGTGATTTCTGCGCGAATCGGTCGGTTTTGTCCGCACGATCCTCCATTTTGGATGCGGCGCCACCCCGACCACGCCGCCACCCCACCATGCGGCGCCACCCCACCATGCCCCTAAAACGGGCTCCAAGCGGGGCGAGAGATTCCCCTGCCGGAGGCCGGGAATCTCCCTCGCTTCGCATCCCGCTTCGTATCCAAATTCACGTGTGGCCAGTTAAAAAGTATATTTATTTATTTTTTAACTTACTTTTTCTCCGAAATGCCGATGCATAGATATTTCGGTTAACCCGTTCTTTTGATCTTGCCTTCTGTAAACGGGGCAGGGGCAACAGAGGGGGGGCAAGCGTCCCCGGGTGACGTGAGCAGAGCCCCTCCGCTGGCAAGGGATGGCGAAGGGCTGCGCAGAGGGAGGGGGGATGGGGTGTCGGTGCCGCCGCCGCAAGACACCCCCGCGCGCGCCCACCCAGAGAGCGGCGGCGGGGCACACAGGGCGATGAAGCTGAGAGAAGCCTCTCCCCGCCCCGCCCCCCCCCCCAAAAAAAAACCAACCCAGCAGCTCTGCTTCAGGGAAACACGATGGCCGCCCACAAGTCCTCTGACCGCAAATGACAGCCAGGTATTGATGCATCGATACGCCGTGGTAATTTTCTTAAAAAAAATAAAAGAAAGCAGAAACCGGACGTTGCAAGTAAGCTTCCGAATGCGAAGGGAGCACGTGAAGTACTACTGGATTCGACCCTAAAACCTCGCCCGGTGAGGACACGGAAAGAGGGGTGGGGGCGAATGGAGACCACGTGACTACCACGTGACCGCCTTCGAATTCATAGCGAAGGCAATCACGCTGCGAAGAGAAGTTCTTCGTGAAGTGACGGCCTTTGTCTCTCAGAGATTGTACTCCGAGTTCATCTACGGGAATGACTCAGTCTCCTGGAGTACCTCCTTGGCACAACTGTCGCACTACAGTAATATATTCTGTAATTTCTTGGCTCAGGCACTGTACAGGAACACTTCTTTTTAAGCAGTCCATCCATATTCACTGTCCCTGGTAACATGTTGTTTGTGTTTTATAGGCTCATTAGGAACTGGAAGATCAGACCCTGCTTTCAGAAACTGTTTGCCCTCAGCTTTGAAGGCTGATGCATGTCCCCCTGAAGCCTTACTGCCAGAAAGAACACTCTCCCTCAGTCTGGGCAAGGAAAGGAGACCTGTTTTCTAGTCCTCACCTTTTAAAAGATGACGAGCAGAAGGAGAGCAACGGAAGGGTATATGCTAAGCATCTGCTTCTACTAAGGGAATTTGGTGGAGTGGCTTACATGCACTTGAGGCTTTAACAAGACTGAGCCAGAGGCAAAAGGGAAGAGATGAGCAAGCTATTAGCCAGTAGGGCACTATAAGTGTTCTTCTGAACTGGGTGAATTGTGACTGAGCATGCTAGTCCATGTTTTGCTACTTGCAAACACAGTGATGCAGGGTCCTTCTACATGGCCTCAGGGTACGATTTGATGAGCATCTGTCCTGCTCCTTGGTCTACTGCAGGGACAGGATGGTTCAGTCCTTTTCCAGCAATCACACAATGCAATTGCTAGAATGAACCATCCTAACCAGTGTGTATTCGCATCCACACCTTTGTGGGTCCTTGTCAGGGGCTCCTAGCCTCCTACTTTTTTTGGTGTGGGTAGGATCACTCTGTTTTGGTTTGTTTGCAGCAGGTTCAATTGCTAGGGGGAAAACTAAAGCAAGCTTTTCACTTACTTTTACTTTTACTTATTTTTTACTTACACTACAGCAAGCTTGGGGCTATGACAGCTCCTTCTGCCTGAGAGTTTTCTGCAGCATCAAATACTTCACAGTGGATTCAGCAGTCGGCAGGTTCTTGATCTCACCTTTTAAAGAAGTTATGAAGAAAGAAATTATAAATGCCTTTTATTGCCCCCTTCTGTTTCCTCCTGCTTCCAGGAGGACATGTTTAATTTTAAAAATTGTAAGTATTGCAGTGGAACTGCACTGCCCAAAAGAGCATTTAAATATTGCTGCCATTGTCCCTCCATAGAGCAGAGGGAGCATTTAATTTGGCAACATCTTGAAGTGGTTTTTTTTCTGATGCCATTTCATGATATGGCAAATTGACAGCAGAAAGAGCTGAACCAAATAGGGTGGCTTGATGTATTCCATTTTGATGCACTGGTTGTACCACATGGTATACAGGACCTTTCTGCAATCCCTAGCAAGCAATCTTATTTAACTTATACCAGCAGGCTCCAATGAACCTGTGTAGACCAGCCCTCAGTAACTTTCCCACTAGAGAAATTCCTAAGAATGAAAAATGCTATTCCTTAGAGTTGAGCCCTACAACATGCAGCTGTTATTTACTCAGTTCTCTTCAACACACTGAGAGGCTGCCACCCTGCTTCTCCCCTCCTAGCTATTGCTTTCTCCATGTGAAAAGTGACATGCTCATGTTTGATCCCCATGAAAGCCAGAACCCTGGAAAACACCTGCACACAGCCAGGGATCTCTCATCTCCAAACATGGACAAAGTGAGGTCAGAGAAGAAGATGTTAGGCGCTCTCTTCTTAGTGGGTTGGAAACCAAGTCTAGACTGAAGAAGACTTATCATGTGGCTTGAAAGGAATGTGCACACACGTTATCATACTTGCTGGTGTATAGGATAGATGCTTACTTTTCAGTTGAATGGCGAGGAGTTTTTTTTACTTTTTCTTATATTTCCTTTAAACGTTAAAACAGCCATGCCACTCTTTGCAACAAGGTGCAACACAAGATGCAGGGCTGTTTGCTGTTCCAGTAATTATCACATCACCGCTTTTCCAATATAAGATAGGGCTGCCACTGTAACAGCTTTTCTCCACTTGTCTGCTGCTTTCCTGTATGCCCTCCTATGTTCTATTTGCACCAGTGGGAACATAAGTGGCTCAATGGGCATGGGAGGGACAATTTTAACCCTTCCCCTCCTCTCTTCCCTAATTCTCTTGGAGGTTCTTTAGAGAGCTTCTGTTTTGTTTTGCCTTTTTGGGGGAAGGAAGGGGATGCTAAAATAAGACTTCAGGCTGCCTTTTTTTTTCTTTCCCCATTTTACCTGGGTTTGGTCACTCTGCTAGATGTTATTCCTGCACAATTACAGTTTAAAAGAATTCCCTTCCCCTGCTTGTTTTAATGCAATGCAGAGCTGGCTGCTCATGCTACCGTGCTCATACCCTTCCCCAACCCAGCACTGTATCATTGTTAGTTAAAGTGTTGTTGAGCAACAATTCAGGAGATCTAGGTTCCAATTGGAACATGGCCATGGAAGTCACTGGGAGATCTTGCGCCCGTCTGCCTCTGCCAGGTGGACAAATTTATTGTTAGTATGAAGGGTGGAGGAGAGAGGACCCTTGAGCCACAGAGAGTGGACTTTTTGGAGGGAGGTGGCAGCTACTTGGGCCTGAGTCCCAGACCAATCCTGACTAGAGGAAACTAGGTTGCATCTCAACCCTAGTTGGGAAGAATTAAGGGGAAGAAGTCATTCCAAACAGCAAGCGATCCAGTGCTGCATAGTCCAAGGAGAAAGAAGGCACAGCAGTGGGGAACAAGGAGACAAGGAAACATGTGGCTCAGTCATGGAACCTGACACTGTTTCGCTGCTGAACTGGCTGTCAGGAAGTCTTCCAAAACAGGGGGAGGTGAACATGGAACCTCCTGATGTGGAGCTGCTCCCAATTAGCCAAAGACACAAGGTTTGTAGAGATGATCCATTTCCCCCTCAGTGACAATTTAAAAGGATTCCATTTATACGTAAAGGGGCGTATTTTTTGTGTGGATGTAGAAATGTATAACGGATGACATTCACTGTTCCTGGATTTCCAGGAGTCTCAATCCTACTTGCCACATTTCCCTTCTAAGCATTAATCCCTCAGTTCAGGATTCCATAGTCTTCAATGAATTTTTTTTTAAAGAAAGGGCCAGTGGGCCCAATGGTTCTGTGTTTTTGTGTGCAGCTAGGAAGATAGGGAGAAATCCAGTCTCACACAGGTGGACCTTTACTTAGCCAATAAGGAGGAGCCTCATGGCGCACTGGTTAAATGCCTGTACTGCAGCTGAAACTGTGCTCACGACCTGCGGTTCAATCCCAGGTAGCCGGCTCATGGTTGACTCAGCCTTCCATCCTTCCGAGGTCAGTAACATGAGTACCCAGATTGCTGGTGTGTGTGTGTGTGTGGGGGGGGAATGTGTAGCCTGCAAAATTACAATAATTGTAAACTGCCCAGAGAGTGCTTGAAGTGCTATGAGGCTAGAGATGGGCACGACTTAGTGGTATTCCCGTTTCCGTTTCCGTTACTCGGTTCCGTTACGCTACGGAAACGGTAACGGGAATTACTCCGCCAGACTTCGAGCTCGAACCGACGAACGAACAATTTTGGTCTGATTTGTCATGCTCGTTCCTTGCATCGCGCGATTGCGCGATGCCACGCGGCACAGAAAAAAAGGTTTTAAAAGTTAAAAAAAACCCGGTTCCCGGCCGAAAAGCAGGCGGAAAAATGCCTGCCGTGCCTCAGGGCACCTACCAGAGGGGTTGTTTCTGGAGGTCCCCGGCCTCCCCCCCCATCCCCCGTCCTGGGCTGCTCTGGTGGGACTCGCCGCAGGCTCGCAGCCAGCAAAAAGCCCAGTCTCGCCGCCGGCCGCCGCAATTAAAGCGCAAGCAAGCGGCACGGACGGCACAGGAAAAAACTTTTAAACTCTCCCCCCACCCATTCCCGGGCCAAAAAAGCAGGCGGAAAAATGCCTGCTTGACTAAGGGCGCAGGGCACCTACCGGAGGGGTGGTTTCTGGAGAGGGGGTCCCGCCTCCCCCCCCGTCCTGGGCAGCCGGACTCGCCATGCCATGCAGTGTGGGCGGGGGATCCAAAATGGGGCGGCGAACGCAATATTGTTTTTGAAATCGTGGTCCAAAAACACACAAGCACAACAGAAACACACGAAAATTTATAAACTGCCAGATTTTTCACAGTAGCAGTAGTTTTTTTCTTGCAACAAAATGTCTCTCCTCTCCTCCTCTGTCCTCCATTGATTTTATTTTTTTTATTTTTTTTACACTTGCGCAATGATGGGCTGGCCGAGTGGCCAGCCATGTGGGAGTGGACGACCATGCAAATTTTTGGAGCCATCCCACCAATCGCATGGCCACTTGGCCATGGAGACTTCTGGGATGTGCCAAAAAGCCCCCTAAAACCTGCCCTAGCCCCCTAACCCTAACCCTAACCCTTGACTCCAGTCCTTACCCATACGTCACAGACTGTCTTCTTAGTGGGTCAGAGAGGCACCCAGAGGTGCAACCCACTAGCCCACCGTAACCTTACCCGTCACTAGCCTAACCCTAGCCCTTGCACTAACCCACCTTAACCCTAAGCCAGATCTACTTGCATTGCACTACATGCAAGTACAATTCCCTTCTGTTGGAGACATGGTGGTGCGAGAGCCTTAGTTAGGCATCACCTATGGCTCTGGGTTCACTGCCATCACTAGTCTCACTGTCTGCAACTGGTATGCATATCCATATGGCTATTGCATACCATTTTGCAGCAGCAGCAGGTGACGAGGGGAGACCCCCATGTTGAGGGGTCTCTTGGAGCCTGCTTCCCCTTCCTAGTGGCAGGAGGCACCCACGGGTGCCTCCAGGAGCCTGCTTTCCCTTTATAGCGGGCCAGAGGAGGCACCCACCCCAGAGAGGTGCCTCCAGGAGCCCGCTACCCCCAAAAAACTAGTACTAACGAAAACGAAAAAACGAAAAAAACGAACTGACTAATTTTTGCGAATTTTCGCGAAAAACGGAGACGACCTGAAACGGAACCGGCCCGACTAACGACAACTCGAAAAATTTTTTTTCAAGCCGTGCCCATCTCTATATGAGGCAGTATATAAGCAGAACGCTAAATAAGACTTCTGTCGTCTTCACCAAAGACTTTCCTGCCTCTCTTCATCTGTTGTGGAGAGTTTTGAGCCCTCCATGACAAATGTGGGTGTGAGAGGGGGGTCTTCTCATTCCATGGATGCAAGCCCTTCTGCCTGTGAAACGGACAGACTGAATACCACCATTAAATAATAAATAAAACCATTAACAAATAAAACCTTGCCAGCAGGATTACAAGATAGCTACTTAACTTGTTGCTTGCCAACTGAATGATAACAGCCTTCCTCGCCTCCATGGTCTCCAGACGTGCTAGACTACAACTCTCATCATCCCAAGACAGCATGGCCTTTCTAACCCTTCGCCTAATATAAACTGCTTGCATTTTTTCACATTTCAAGCCAGATTCTTTATGATCTGTTCAGCAGAGTGTCTGCTGAAACTTTTCTGTGCCTTGGGCTGAAAAGGCTTCACAGTCAGCATTTTTAAAAATTTGAGCCTGAAACTTTATGTGAAATCAATTATATAAATAATATAAAGCTTCCTACCTTATTTCCCCCCTCTAGTTCTATTTCATCTTGTTTGACATAATATCCCCTTCTCACCCCTGACTAGTTTTTCTGCCAAATACCTGCTTCACTCTGTCTTCAGTTCTAGGTGCCAAATTAGATGTGGCAAGGCTAATTTGATGGTGAAATCCAGTATCACGTTTCCACAAAGTCAGCTTCCTTATGAACTAAACTGGAAAGAGGGGAAAATAGGACTGAGTCTGTTTCTGAGTGAGAAAAGGAATTAATGCTCCCCCCCCTTTGCATTGCTTCACTAACTGGAATCATCCCCTAGAACTATAGATACATTGTATTCATTCATTCATTCATTCATTCATTCATTCATTCATTCATTCATTCATTCAACCAATGGTTATTCTGAATGGTTTACAACAATCACAAGGCATAAAAACAACATAATCAAACACATTAATTAAATAAATTAAACAAATGCTAAAAAGGTTAAAATTGGGGGAAGTTGAAGAAAAGGCTGAAAGTCAGCAAATTCTTAAAATGGCAGGTGTTGAAAAGCTTGATGACACAAATATATTGTTTAGTTTCTTGAAAGATGCCAAGGAGAGGGCCAGTTGGCCATTCATACCAAACACCTTGCATAACTTCTGAGAATGCCTGGGACCTTGATCTCTCCTTCCAGACTTCCCTTAGGGTTACAGCCCTCAGCCGCCCAGTCTGGGAGGAACAAGTAGGACAGGAGCAGATGTTCTGAGATGTAACCACTAGAGATGGGCATGAAATGGAAATATAGCATGTTGTTTTGTTTGAGTAGTTTTGTTTTGTTTTATTTGTAATGAATTTTTAAAGTAGTTTTGTTATGAAACAAAACAAAACGAAACGAAATGAAATGCTCCCCTGGGTCTTAGAGGCACCAAAAAGGCAGGGGAACTTCCTCAAGCTCTTCCATGTAAGCCCCCGAAACTCGGAAAGATTTGGGGGTCAAGGGGATGAGTTATTAAGATCCAAAGATGGTGCCCCTAGGAAAAAACCTTTCTAATTGATTTGGGAAGCAGCAATAGTCACCCCCGCCTTACGAGTGAGCGATTAGCGGCTTCGCTTCTGAATTCAAATTCAATTGGAAATATTTTTTCCTAGGGGAACCCCCTTTGGAGCTTAATAACTCAGCCCCCGAGCCCCAAGCCTTTCCAAATTTTGGGGGACTTACAGGGAAGAGCTTGAGGAAGCTCCCCTGCCATTTCCTCGAGGATGAATAATTACGTTCCTAGAAGAAAAAATGGCATTTTGTTTCATTTCATGATGAAATGCGTTCTACTGTTTCATTACAAAATGAAGTAATTCATTACATAACGCAATGACAAAACTGCATTTGTTTTTCATTTTGTGCCCATCTAGTAGTAACCACAGCAAGGGGCAGAGAAAAGTATCTAAACATTTGCTATGTAAAATATGTAGTCTGTTACAGCAAAAATGGCAATGAGTTTTGTGACAACTTAAAGCCTAACAGTTTTTATTTAGCATACACTTTCATGGACTGTAGTCAATAAAGACTATGAAGAACCCTTAAATGTGTTAAATGTTGCTGCAGATGACCTTCCTGTCATTTCATGGCTAAAACCAACTTCAGGGAGTAGATATGAACTTGAAAAGAGTACAAGAAGCAGTGATATTACAATCCTGTTTCCTCTGGCCTGATCCAGTTCTATTCGTCTGCCACTGCCAATCCTGTGCAGATGCTTTTTAGAGGCCACACATACAACCTATATCTAATTAGACCCTGAGATCTCACTTACAGATCCATGTCGTCATTGTATGGATAAATTATATTTTATAAGCTACACAGCCTGTCAAGCAGAAACATCTTTTCAGACATATTTGTTAGCAATTTATCTGGCTGTTTTTCTCAGTAGAACTCTCTGACTGAAATCTGATTGAGAGAGGTCCTTTTGAGCAAAGAGGAATGGCATCATAGGCAGCAAAACTATTGCTACTAGTTGAAAGCTTTCCTTTGTGGGTTTCCATGTGCACGCACCTTCATTGCATTGCATACAAATCACACACTCCCAAATGGCAAGAGGAAGCCTTTGATCAGTGGCAATCTGCTGCTTATGCCATTCTGACAGAACAGGTGGAGCTGTGAAAGAGGGTTTTGACCACTGTGCTTAAACAAAACTACATACCATGTTGAAATATGCAGTGTGAAGAAGGAGCCTTCCTTCCTTCCTTCCTTCCTTCCTTCCTTCCTTCCTTCCTTCCTTCCTTCCTTCCTTCCTAGGATATTATTTGGATTGCTACATCCACATTGGAGGCATAAATATTTTCCCCATTCTTTCTATCCATGACAGCTAAAAAGCAACATAACAAAGAGAAAGGAAAAAGAAAAATCTCGATTGATGTTTTTGTTTGTTAAGCCCCTAGTCTGGATCAGGTCCATGGGAGCTTTCTTCTAAGTAAGAAAGGCAAACATTTAATATGACATATGTTCCAGCAGATAGATTTTGGGGAGCTAGTCTTAGGAAAAGATAAGAAAATTTTAACATTGTTCATGATGATGGCGCATTTATCTCACTTCGTAATAACACGTCAGGATTTATGAAATAGCTTATTCACTCTTAAGCCTCATTCTGTCATAGTGTGTTCAAGCATTCTTCATTCATGGATGTGGGGACTCATACATATCCCCCAGCCCGGTCTTACAAAGGATTCCGTATTTCTTTTGTTACTCAGATTCACGTGACCATATCCAAATCAGCTCAGGAGAAACTGCGGCAGAAGCAGATAAAGGAAATACAGCTTTTGCACAAACAACGAGAGAGGGAGAAGGGGGGAGAAAAGGAAAGGTCCATGTTGTTCCAAGAACAGTTACAGAAGATTGCTCAGGATGGTATGTGTGGGTGCTTGGGAGGGAGTGTGGGAAAAGTAGATTTTAATTTTGTATTTGTCCAAATACTTGTAATATCAGGGCTGGCATCATGTTTGAAGGAGCCCTGCCCTAGGTGTTTCCCCAATCTGCTGTCTTACCCAGCATGCTTATCATGACAAGGAGATATGAACGATGGTGCTAGATGCAAGAGAAGTATTGTACTGGATGTCTGTTAATGTCTGAATACTACTCTTTTGGCAGCTGCCTAGATGCCCTAACAACATCCAATCTCGCCTGATTTTGGAAGCTAAGCAGGGTTGGCCCTGGTTAGTAGTTGGATGGGAGTCCACCAGGGAATACCAGATGCTGTAGGTGCCTGGAGTAGGAACTGGCAAACCACACCGGTATTCCTGCCAAACAAACTCCATGGACATGGGGTCACGAAGAGTCGGTCACGACTGTAACGACACAACACACACACACACACACACACACACACACACACACACACACACACACACACACACACACACACACACACACACACACACACACACACTTTGGCATTTATAACCCTATCTTTTTTGAATGAATATGCAAGTTTTCATTTATAAAACAAATAGAAAAATAGTAACATTAGAAAGATATCCCAAACTGGATCACACATATAAATAAGGTCCCCCAAGTTTAGTCCATCAAGAATATGCCAGGGCAGGAACTGTTTTGAAGAAGTGTTCCAAGTCAGAACATTATTTTATCTAGTCCACTCCACACCATAAAGGGCAGAATTTCCAACAAAGATAACTTAAAACCTTGGAGCAAAATACAAAAGTATTCCATAGTTTCTATGACAAATAATTTGAGTTTCCGCGCAACTCTTTCACACATAACTTCAAATGCCATTATCTCCGAAACTGGGGTTGTTATTTATTTATTTATTTATTTAAAAACTTCTATACCGCTCCTACTTCCCAAGCGGGAACTCAGGGCGGTTTACACAAAAACCCAAAAGGCAAAGAACAGTAACAGCGGCAAGGGCAGACTTACGGCATACGGGGGGGGGGGGAGGAAAAAAAAAGGTACTCTAGTCGTTACTAGGCATCCCTGAAAAGGAGGGTCTTCAATCCTTTCCTAAAGGACGCCAGCGTTGGAGCCTGCCTCAACTCGCTGGGTAACTTGTTCCACATAGGTGGCACCGCCACCGAGAAGGCCCGCCCACGGGTACTTGTCTTGCGGGCCTCCCTCCGGGAGATCGTCTGCAGCGAGAGGGCCAGAGATGAACGGGTGGGTCGGGCTCGATCTGATTGTCGGTGAAGCCGCTCTGCCAGATAAACAGGGGCCAAGCCATGGAGGGTTTTGTAAGCCAAAACCAACACCTTGAACCTTATTCGGGAGGCAACGGGCAACCAGTGGAGGCGGACCAGGATGGGAGTGATGCGGTCGAAACGACACGCACCAACCACCAGCCTGGCCGCCGTGTTCTGGACCCGCTGCAGTCTCCGAACAAGGTTCAA
The DNA here is from genome assembly GCA_037367245.1 of Phrynocephalus guinanensis. NCBI lineage: Eukaryota > Metazoa > Chordata > Lepidosauria > Squamata > Agamidae > Phrynocephalus > Phrynocephalus guinanensis. Next base: position 65,475,064 of record CM074733.1, on the reverse strand, counting down.
GGGGAGCCCCATGTAGAGAGCGTTGCAATAATCCAGCCTCGACATGACCAATGCCTGTACCACAGTCCTCAGGGAGCTCTCGTCAAGGACTAGTTGCTTTTTATTGCAGGTCCTAAACTCCCTGCCACAGGATGTGGTGATGGCATCTGGCCGGGATGCCTTCAAAAGAGGATTGGACAGATTCCTGGAGGAAAAGTCCATCACAGGTTACAAACCATGATGGGATGTGTAATTTCCTGGCTTAAAACCGGGCTACTTCAAGGGCCAGATGCAGGGGAGTGGTATCAGGAGACAGATATCTAGTATCGTGCGCTCCCATATGCATCTGGTGGGGCCACTGAGAGATACAGGAAGCTGGACTAGATGAGCCTTTGGCCTGGTCCAGCACGGCTCTTCTTATGTTCTTATGAAAAGACACACTGGGAAAAGGAGTCTGAGACTGCCTTTCTCAACCTGGTTGACCCCATGTTTTGGACTTCAGCTGCGTCCTGTTCTAGCCGGTATGCTTAGTGTTCAGAAGTATATAAGTCTGGAGTCCATTTAGATGGTACCATTTTGAGAAAGACATGGCAGGAGCCAGGGTGAGGAAGGTTCCTGGCAACTGTGATCACATAAAGCACATAGAGATTTGGAATGATCTAGTTTAAAAATAAAGGTCATAATTTAAGTGTGCAAATCAAAACATTGACTGTTCCCAGATTATTATTATTTTCTAGATAACTGTGCAACAATCCAGCACCCTAATGTCTTCATAGAGTTCAGTCCTCTTCTTGATAGAAAAAATACCCTCACCTGTTTAGATTTACATGGTCAATATTAAAATAAGGGGTTCTCCAATTGGAGCGTTTGTTCTCCTAAAAGTATGTGATTGTGCTCTGATGGTACTGCAGATTTCTCCACCCTGCACATGGTGCGAAACCTTGTTTCAGTTCTAGAAGGGATAACAAGAGACAAAACCCCTGACTTTTTGCTATATTTTGTAAAGTAGCAGCTTCAAATGGGAGTTAATTTTTCAAAGGGAGCATAGTTTCACCTGGTTTGCTAATTAATCACTTTAACATTTTAACCCTAGCGGGTATTTCTGAATCCTAGATCGAATATTGCACACATTTCCTCAGACCAGCCATCTTTTGTGATTAAGCCAGGGGGTATTCTTTAAGACTTATGGTAATCTTAACTAAATTATATCCAGCAGGAAATTTATGTGAAGAGGAAGCACCTTGTCATACCGTAAGAAATTTTGTGTTTTAAATAGCCACATTTAATCTTAGGAATGAATACGTTCTAAAGAAAGCGAAGCCGGAGCAGGAAATTGATACAAAATGGAGGGGGTTGTGTATGCGACTGTTCTCTCCCCACCCAATAATGTGACTGCAACTGGCATGCACTGAGGGTGCTGCAGTAGAAAATTCCAAGGGCTGCTGATTGGCTGCTTCAGAGGTATAGAAAATAGGAAGCCTGCACTCACCAGGCTATAGGCCTTTTCACACGACCCCTCAGATCCGCTGGTCCCTTAAATTCGGACCAGCGATCTTGAGGGTTCCTTGCTGTTCCTCCGTCCCCACCCCCTCCGCACTTCCTTGTTCTGTCTGCGGGAGGGGAGGGAGGGGGAAAAAGCCTTAGACACGGACAAAAGAAGAAACCCTTACCTCCCGTGCGTGGAAGCTTGCTCCGAGCCCCAGTTTTACTTCCTGGTTGCTCTTAAAGGGGCGGAGGCGAAAGAAAAACAACAAAAAGAAGCAAGGAGAGCTCAGGCACTCTCCGCATCAAATATTTTTCACCTCCCAAAAGCAAGTACAAGAAAGTGCAGCTGGGTCGCGCTTAGGTGGGCGGGGTCACACTTAATTGTCTGCAAACTCCAGACCTGGTGGGAAAACATTTTTAAGGTCCGGAGCTTGCAGCAAGGGCTGCCGCGGAGCTTAGGGGTCGTGTATAAACGCCCTCACCAGGCTACGGTGCAAGGTCACTTAACTGTTTCCTTTAATACTGGTTGGCCACGTGGCCATGGACTTGCACAACACTGGCTCTTTGGCTTGAATGTAGAGATGAGAACCGCCCCTAGAGCTGGACATGGCTAGCATGCATTACAGGGGGAACCTTTACCTTTTACCTTAATACTGGCAGAAGAAATCAAAATATTAGCCTCAAAGCTCTGTATTCAGGTGGCTTTTAAAACTATGACCCCATGGCTCATGCACATAGAAAACCCTAACTGAAACAAGATCCATAAGATTTGGTCACTTGATTGATGCCCCAAAGTCAGAATTCTGTTGGTGAGGTACATGAATGTAAGTCACTTGCTGCAGCTAAATAATAGTAGCTACTAGCTAGCTAATAAGGCACCAGCTACACTACTAGATGTGAACAAATGTTGCACAGGGAGTCAGCACACACTTTATAATGCAACTGGCCCTTATTAAGTTAGCAGCAATTTGTCATGGTGAATTAGGCAACTTATCTTACCCGTGCATAAATTACCGACAGGATTCTGGCCGAATAATTATTGAAGAAAAAAACAAAGCCTAACAATCATCATCCCTATGATCAGAGCTGGCTCAACCTACCCAATCCTCCATGGCTCTCTCGCTCTGGGTGACCACCCCCAGAGAGGCCCGTAGGGTAGCAACTCGTAACTGGGCCTTCTTGATGGCCGGCCGGGCCCTCTGGAACAAACTACCGAGCGAGATACGCCTGGCTCCCTCCTTGGCATCCTTTTAAAAAGCTGTCAAAACCTGGCTGTTTAGGGATGCCTTTGGCAATCACTAGGGTCTGTACTTTTTAAAAAATCTATTGTTAGTTTTCTTATGCCTCTTGCCAAGTACTCAATTATTACCATCATCTTGTGGTTTTTTGTGTGTGCATTTTTTGTGAACCGCTCAGAGTTCCCTCTGGGAAATTGGCGCAGTATATAAATATAAAATAAATAAAATAAATAAATAAAATCTAATAAGTAAACCTTGATGATTTGAGCAGGAGATTTTATTTTTCTCTGTTTTGTTATGGGTTATTAAAGAGGCCATTTTTGTCTGTATGTGCTACATAGGTTAATGAATCATCACAGATGGAGCCAGCTGTGAGACATTTGTGTACAACCTAAGAACAAGGCAGTTTTTTCTTCAGAATTGTTGTTTTTCTTCATATGCAAATGTGCACAGACCAAATGAATCACTAAGCCAACAAATTAGAGTATATACCATTAGTCCAGAATGATGTCTCTCAGTAGGAAGTTGGCATCATTCAGAAGAAATGTTCTGAAAACATATTGTCTGCCTGACTTTTCCAGATGGAAACTTGGGTCACATAAACAAAAGTCATCTCAGAAACACCATGCAGGCTTCCCTCAACATGGTGCCCTCTATGTATCTTGGAACACGGTTCCTATCACCTCAGGCAGTAACAACTACACAGGTTCAGGATTATGTGAGCTGTAATCCAGCACGCCTAATTGATCCTGTATTACAGAAGGCTCTATAATAGAAATATATCCTTCTAGCAAGGAACCAATCAGACCTAACCTTGGGGAGAGCAGCCAATTTTTCATCCTGAACATCAATATGTGCTTTTAGTGTCCTGTGTGCAAGGATCAAGAAAAAGAAGAAATAAGGAAGCTTATTTAATTGCTAAGTCCAGTAACTTAGCTGGATATAAATAATGAACACCCATCTGGGGACTTTCAGATTTATTACTTGTTTGATGTCTCTTGATCTCAGTAAAAACTAGGAGAACAAGGTTTATTTTCTCCCTGTGAAGCAACATTGTTGATTACTGCAAATACTATACACAAGATAAGCACAGCTTGTCAGCCTCACAGAAGAGATGGAGATACCTATTTATTTATTTATTTATTTATTTATTTATTTATTTATTTATTTATTTATTTATTTATTTATTATTTCCTGTTTTTCTCCCTGAAAGGACCTAAGGTGCTGTTGGAACGGCAATGAAAGCACCCCTAATTTTGGGGGACATTATTTATAATATCTGCTGCTTGACAATCCTGATCTCACTACATTATTGTCTGCAGGCCCACAGAAGAGCAATGGGGCCGCCCTCGTTGCAGTTGGCCTGAACAGCCCATGCCGAGCAGCTTTTGGAACAGCCTTGAAGAAACGGGTAAACCGGCCCTCGCTCCCCAACATTCCCATCATCAACCATGACAGTAGCTTCTTGAGGCATGCTTCAGGTAAGACATCAAAGTGAACATAAGAACATAGGAACATAAGAAGAGCCATGCTGGATCAGGCCAAAGGCCCATCTAGTCCAGCTTCCTGTATCTCACAGTGGCCCCTCCAAATGTGTCAGGGAGTGCACGAGACTAAATATCTGTCTCCTGATACCACTCCCCTGCATCTGGCCCTTGAAGTACCCTGGTTTAAAGCCTGGAGATTACACCTCTCCATCATGGTTTGTAACCTGTGATGGACTTTTCCTCCAGGAATCTGTCCAATCAAAGTGACTTGAGTGTAGAACCACGAGAGGTAGAAAACAAACACAACTGTTCCTTTTGTCATTGTGCTGATTGGTGTCTCTCAGACCAAGGAGATAACCGTGTATTTCCCTCTTGGGAGAGAACCCTGAGATGCTCCTGTTGCCTCTTCCAAGCTTTCAGGGTCCCCATGAAGACACCATTCTCACTTTCTTCTTGGGTCCTTATTTTGTGTCTGTTTCTTTTGGTCTGCCATAGTATCACCTTGTCTCTAGAATAGAGATTTTTGCAGTGGAAGCAGATTGTCTGTGTGATTTGATACAATTGCAGTACCTGCACTTCATTTGGTATCTTGGTCATAGAATCATAGAATCATCGAGTTGGAAGAGACCTCAAGGGCCATCTAGTCCAAACCCCTGCCATGCAGGAACCCCCCATCACAGTGCTCCTGACAGATGGCCATCCAACCTCTGCTTAAAAACCTCCAAAGAAGGAGACTCCACCACCCTTTGTGGCAGCATATTCCACTGCCGAACAGCTCTAACTGTCATGAAGTTCTTCCTAATGTTCAAATGGAATCTCTTTTCCTGTAGTTTGAAACCATTGCCCTGAGTCCTAGTCTCTGAAGCCATGGAAAACAAACCTGTTCCCTCTTCAATATGACATCCTTTCAAATATTTAAACATAGCTATCATATCCCCCCTCAGCCTTCTTTTTGAAAGGCTAAACATTCCCAGTTCCCTAAGCCGTTTCTCATAAGACATTTCCTCCAGACCCTCAACCATCCTGTTAGCCCTCCTCTGCACCCGCTTGAGGTTGTCAACATCCTTTTTAAATTGAGGCGCACAGAACTGGACACAGTACTCCAGGCAGGGTCTGACCAGAGCAGAATAGAGTGGTACTATCACTTCCCTTGATTTAGACACTATGGTTCTGTTGATGCAACCAAGAATCACATTGGCTTTCTAGGCCGCCACATCACACTGCTGACTCATGTTCAATTTGTGGTCCACCAAGACCCCCAAATCCCTTTCACAGGTACTATTCTCCAGCCAAGTATCCCCCATCCTATATCTGTGCAATTCATTTTTTTTACCTAGATGTAGCACCCTACATTTCCCTCTGTTGAAATCCATTCCGTTGACTTTGGCCCAGCACTCTAATCTGTCAAGGTCTTTTTGGATTTTCATCCTATCCTCTAGGGAATTAGCAACCCCTCCCAATTTGGTATCATCTGCAAATTTAATTAGCATACTCTCTATTCCTTCCTTCAAGTCATTAATAAAGATACTGAACAGCACTGGACCCAGAACAGAACCCTGGGGCACCCCACTGGTCACGTCTCTCCAAGCTGAAGAAAGGCCATTTATGGTCACCCTTTGGGTGCGATCAGTCAACCAATTACAAATCCACCTAACAGTAGCACTATCCCTTTTGGTCAATGAGCAACAAATCATGTATTATTTATTTATTTATTTATTTATTTATTTATTTATTTATTAAATTTTTTACCCTGCCTTTGTCCTTGGAAAAGGACCCAAGATGGCTTACAATAATGAGGGACAATATGCAGCCAGAACATTTAAGACATTTTCAGGTTAAGAACAGGGAATTAGAGGAGGCATCTAAGAACATTAAAAGGTAACATTAAAGCTACATGCAAAAAGAAAAGGAAAAAATCAGTTCTGAGGGATGGAAACTAGCATGGAAAACACTGGTGTTCTTATGAAATCAGTCAATGAAATCATGCATGTTCTTCTATGTGATAGAGTGGCAGGAATGTGCAAGATTCTACTAAGGTAAACTCTTGGCCAGTCATTCTTGCTGAATGAAGGTTAATGGTTTAGGGGAGCTGCCCAACATGTTAAGAAAGAAGGGAGAGATCTCTGCAGATGGGATAACAATTGCAACCTGTGTGATACCACTGCATGCACCCTCTTGCCCAATGGACAAGATGGCAGGAAGTCCATGGTGCATCTGTTTACTATGAGTTCTGGAGTGGACTAGTATCTCACAGGGTAAAGAAGGGCAACATGATACTGAAATCAGAGGTAGGCAAAGAACGATTGGTTAGAGCTCTTCAGCTGTCATCTCAGCCCAGCAAGGTCCCTCTCAGACACACGCACTAAAAGCATTGTGCAAGGTGGCCAAAAAACTCCAACAGCCTGTAACCCACAGTTTCTGAAGGACACCACCTTCCCTACAGAGATTTATAATCTCTCTCTGTAATGTTTTCCATGGGCTTCAACTCCTCTCTCTATCCATAAGGATGGGGAAAGAGTGATAAATACTTCCTTTAGCAGCAACATTATTTTCCATCCTTAACAACAATGCTCGGAGCGCGTTGATCCTTATAATTATATTGATGGCTCTTTCTTCTCTCCCCCCCCCCCCCAATTTTCAGCTAACTCGCTGCCCACGACTCTCCGGGGTTCTGTAGAATGGGAGGAAGATTTTATAAATAGAGATACCTTGGAAATAAGGCCTTTGTCCCATCCAGAACAGGGGCTGGTAGATGCTCTGAAGTGGCTAAATAGCAATGACTGGTAAGGAAAAAATCTCTCTCTCTCTCTCTCTCTCTCTCTCTCTCTCTCTCTCTCTCTCCCCCCCCCCCCCACATTTCTTTGCAAGATAAACCATCCTTGAGTCAGTATAAAGAAGTATTTATACACACTGTGACCACTCCTGTCTCCTGGATATTCACAAAGATGACCTGCTGCCACCAAACCTCCTTTTATTTTCCTAGGCTTTCCTTATGCCCAATCAAATCACACTGAGCAATATTTCAATGAACCATAAATGTAAAATTTGTTAACAAAGCAATAGCCCTTTCTTAATATTTCAGCAAGCCTGAGGTTGCAGATTGGGATTTATTTTTAGTTGTTCATTGTTCCATCAGATGTTCTTAGTTTCTACTGTTACATATCAGACTTTAATCACAAAGAATACATTTTATATGACAGGTATTGCTATAAATTATGTTTTTTTTAATCCCCACAGTTATTTTACTCTAACAAGTCTTTTAACTCTCTCTTAGGCTTTTTCTCTGAGGTTCTTATCTCCTCCTATCTCATGTTATGTTCTTCAGGCTCTTTATTCTCCAATATCTCTCTCTGGTGACAATTTGGACCCGTGTTGCTGGATAGACTTTATGCTGTGTCATCTCACACACGCACTAATGCTGAACACTGACCTCCATCAAAAAGATATCCCACCTCTTCCATTCTGTCCATTCCTCCATATTTATTAATTTAAGAATTTGTATACCACCATTCCAGTGTATCCAACACTAGTTGGACAGGGGACAGAAGAATTAAATTAAACACTTAGGACAGGCAAAATAGAGCTATGTTTTGAAACGTAGTTTTGAAAAACCTATGGTGAGCTTCTTTCAATGAACATCTCATGGCAAAGCTCCTCCCTCCCTATCATTTCCTTCCATCACTTAAAGGCCCACGCTAGATACACCACCACAAACCCCATATAAACAGACAGTCCCATTTCACTAGTTTTGTAGTTCTGTTCCTTATAGCTTGATAAAAATCATCCTGTGAAATGTATTATCGAGGTTCTACTGCGAATATAAACAACTTAGTCCCAATATGATATTGTAAGAGTAACATCTCTGAAAGTGTTTAAAAAAACAATTGTTATAATTATCAGGATTTAAGCAAAATATATAATATTTAAATGTGTTTGGCACAGAGCAGTGCAGCAGTAGCGTGTAATAAAATGTCAGTATTGATATAAAGTATTGCAGAGTTAGATTAACGGAAGACAATGACAATGGGTAGAGTAAAAACTCATATATTCATATATACATCAAAATTATATACACAGCATAACATCCAAGCAATATATACAAACAACAGAGTGTGGGGTTCTGTCTCTCACCATAGACAGACCCACCTAACATATGGCAAGCTAGTGCTTTTATACAGTTCAGCACCCATCAGATATGAGTCATCACTAATTACAATCTGATGCAATCTGATGTAACCATTATGTTATAAATTCTTCCACCTGTGCTTCATCACGTAACATGCCTGTGATTACTTATCTCTTACACTTGTGGATTAACATCATGAGACTGCAGAATCTAACTGCCTCCATTTTACAACTCTCTTTCTACTATCTGTTAAATATACATAACATATATTTTATCAACTTTTACATATCTTGACAATAATGCTACTTCATGACAGTGGAGAGAGTTGGGCACAGGCCAGAAAAGAAACCTGGCCTTCCTTTCATCCCAGAGAATATGCACTATAAAAATGCTTACACTTATATCTCAGAGGCAGCAACCATGCATATCTGGAATCTTTTAGAGATTTTCAAGGACTTTAGGTTCCTCTCCGATTTAGCTGATACAACTATAAATGCCAGCACTTGCAACAGACATTTTTCGTAAATGGGTCTAACTTGTCCCATCGATTTCAGCTTAAATACAACCATTTTGTCTTATTGGCTATCCTATTTTTCTAGCATCCTCTCGTTTCTCTCTCTCATCTCTCCCTCCCTTCCTCCCTCTGCTCTCTAGTTTGACAAAGGTGTTATATGTTCCTGTTACATGTTAATGTTTTCAGTGGGGAAGATAAATAATTGAACACTCATTCTTCATAATGTCAGTTTTACATTTGGATTTCACACAAATTTAAAGAAGATATTATTGAAGCCTTTATAGGTGAATACTCTTGAAGAAAAGGTCTGAATTTATAATCTGTGTATTTTCAGCCAAAGGAAAAGAAAAGAGCTGACAAGGACTTCAAAATATGATATACTGTTTAAAATTCAAACTTAAAAAATTTAAGTTTAAAAATATAAATTCCCCTAAAATAGGGAAAAAACCCAGAAATTATGCATAATTCTTATCGCATAATCAGATTTTAGAGTGATTACCCATCCTCACCCAGAGCTAGTTTCTGTCTCTTTAGGAATTTTTACAACAGAGCTTGTATGCAAATATACCTACATACAACAGCCAGTAGCCAGAGGACTGGAAAAGATTGGTCTACATCCCAATCCCAAAGAAAGGAAACACCAAAGAATGCTCCAATTATCGCACAATTGCACTCATTTCACACGCTAGCAAGGTTATGCTCAAAATTCTACAAGGCAGGCTTCAGCAGTATGTGGAAAGAGAACTTCCAGAAGTGCAAGCTCGATTTCGTAGGGGCAGAGGAACTAGAGATCAAATCGCCAACATGCGCTGGATTATGGAGAAAGCCAGAGAGTTCCAGAAAAACATCTACTTCTGCTTCATTGACTATGCCAAAGCCTTCGACTGCGTAGACCACAACAAACTATGGCAAGTCCTTAAAGGAATGGGAGTGCCTGACCACCTTATCTGTCTCCTAAGAAATCTATATGTGGGACAAGCAGCAACCGTCAGAACTGGATATGGAACAACTGACTGGTTTAGAATTGGGAAAGGAGTACGACAAGGCTGTATACTGTCACCTTGCCTATTTAACTTATATGCAGAGTACATCATGAGACAGGCAGGTCTGGATGAATCACAAGCCGGAATTAAGATTGCCGGAAGAAATATCAACAACCTCAGATATGCAGATGATACTACTCTAATAGCAGAGAGTGAGGAGGAATTAAAGAACCTCTTAATAAGGGTGAAAGAGGAGAGTGAAAAAAATGGGCTGAAGTTCAACATCAAAAAAACTAAGATCATGGCCACCAGTCCCATCACCTCCTGGCAAATAGAAGGGGAAAAATGGAGGCAATGACAGAGTTTATTTTCTTGGGCTCCTTGATCACTGCAGATGGCGACTGCAGCAACAAAATAAAAAGACGCCTGCTTCTTGGGAGGAAAGCAATGGCAAACCTAGATAGCATCCTAAAGAGCAGAGACATCACTTTGCCAACTAAGGTCAGGATAGTCAAAGCTTTGGTTTTTTCAGTAGTGATGTATGGAAGTGAAAGCTGGACTATAAAGAAGGCTGATCGCCGCAGAATTTATGCTTTTGATCTGTGGTGCTGGAGGAGAGTCTTGGGCGTCCCCTGGACTGCAAGGAGATCAAACCTATCCATTCTGAAAGAAATCAACCCCGAATGTTCACTGGAAGGACAGATTTTGAAGCTGAAGCTCCAATTCTTTGGCCACCTCATGAGTAGAGAGGACTCCTTGGAAAAGTCCCTGATGCTGGGAAAGATCGAAGGCAAAAGGAAAAGAGGACGACAGAGAATGAGATGGTTGGACGGTGTCATCGATGCAACCAAAATGAATTTGACAAAACTCCGGGAGGCAGTGGAGGATAGGAAGGCCTGGCGAGCTCTGGTCCATGGGGTCACGAACAGTCGGACATGACTGAACGACTGAACAACAACAACAACAGCCAATGAATATTTGGTATGAAACGTATATTCCAGTACATATTATATTGCATACCTCATTCTGCTGCTATATGTCTGAAGAAGTGGACATGTCCACGAAACGTTACATTAAAATATGAAAGTTAGTCTTTAAGGTGCCACATGTTTTTTGTTTTTTGTTCTGTTTTATTTTTCTTTGAGTTTTGCCTGGAATTCTTGAACAGACTAACACGGCTACCTTTTCCAAAACTTCAGCATTTCAAATGAAACTATTATTACAAATAGCTTTTAAAAAAAAGATTAACAATGGCCACTTTTAAAAAAATCTGATTTAAATGCCAAAACCCTTCTTTCCTTCTTTCCTCCGGGACCTTGGTTTTTTTGTCTGTCTTGCTAGTGAGGCTGGCCCTCTATCTGTTTTTCTTCCTTGTGTACACAAAGGTGTAATCATTGAGGCAGCACTCTGGCATTTCCAAAGAGTTGCTGCTAAACAGAATTTTAAAAGTGGGTGTTGTTAGTTCTTTTAATTCATGCATGTTACTTGTGTTTAACTCTAGGTGGGAGTCACTCTGAAATTTAAGGGTGAGTCACTCCCTTGCTCAGATGATGAGCCATCCCTTGTTTTATTCTGTCTTTCTCTGTTAATTTGCTATCTGTTTTTAATTGAATATCAGTCTTATTCACTGCCTTGAGTGTCATTTTTGGATAGAAAGGTATGACACAAGTCTAATCAATCCAGTGGAGGAATGCACACAGTCAGAATAGCTGTGCAGATGCCCAACCTCTGCTGGAGAGGAATTAGAAGAAGGAAAATAAACAATTAAGTACAGTAATTCACCTCTACATCTAGCTTCTTGGATAAACAGGCCAAATGAGGACAATGGTTTGTGCATCTATGAAATGCCCCTAGTGCACTAAAGCATATGCCACAGCATAATAAAAATTAGTCTTTAATAAGGTTCAACAAGATCCATTGTTCATTTTGTCGCTACAGGTTAGCATAGCTACCTCTGGAATCTATCACCTATTTTTTGTCACCAGCTCACCAATAGGTGGTGCTATTCATTCAGTGAGGTAGAGCAGAGGGAGGCTTCCCGGCAGAAGGATTTAAAAATACACATATTAGAGGCAGTGAGAATCAGGCTTTTTCTCCTGAGCCTGTTATATAGGACTCGGCCCTTTCCAAGGGATGGAGCCTATCATGTGGAACAAATAAATCAATGACACTCTTTTATTCAGCTTAATTTATGGGAGATTCTACCTGGCACATAGACTGGTGGTGAAAGATATTCCGTCCCCCCAACCGTAGTTCAAAAACACCCCATGGCTTGTGGGAATTTCTGCTAAATGCGGCATCTTTGCTTTTCTTCTACTCCCAGTGTGTAACTTCTATGACACACCTCATTTTCAGACACTCCTGCTGCTGTGAAGAATCTTGTTTCTGCAAAATGCTAGGTGAGGCTAATAATTTCTTTTCTCTCTTCTCTCCTTCCATTTCCTCCTGGATTACCACTTCCCAGGCATTTAAAAGAGAAAGGACTCTTCTGCATCAGATGCTTGGCCACCTGCCATTCGGAAGTTCTCCAGGGTAGACTTCACGATGTTTCTCTGGCAGCTACGAAAGAGGTGCAGAACATGGCTCGTTATGTCCTCCCCTGTGAATTAATGGATGTTTTGCAATCTGTTTCCATTTCTTCAATGGGTCTTATTCTTTTTGGTAACTGTGAAGTATGTTATTTTACCCCTCCCCCCGAAAAGAAGGAAGGAAGGAAGGAAGGAAGGAAGGAAGGAAGGAAGGAAGGAAGGAAGGAAGGAAGGAAGGAAGGAAGGAAGGACAGACTCTATTATTAATAGAGATGGGCACGAATCAAAAAAATTACGTTTTGTTTTTTTGTTTTTCATTGCAGGTCTGTTTCGGTTTATTTTCATTTTTTGTGAATTTTTTTGAAAAAATTTCATTTCGTTTTTTCATTTTTCGTTTTTACCCGCTTTTTGCACGACTTAAAGCATTTCCGTGCACAGACATGCCCCAACGCCCCAGACCAGAGGGAAAACTGTAAAAAAAATGATGCTGGCAGAGACACAGTATAGACTAGGTACACAGGGAGGCTGCAAAGGCAGCGGCGGGCATTGCCCAGGGTGTAAGGCAGCTGCAGAGTGACTGCACTGCAGGGCAGGGGAGGGTACTCACCAAGAGGTATGCACGTACACAGGGAGGCTGCAAGAGAAATTTCTTCTTTCTCTCCCATAAGAGCTAGGCTGCAGCCAGCAGGAACACAGAGACACACATCTGCCTGCATGGCCTAAAGTAACGAGTCGCAGAGACAGCAATCTCACCCTAACTTCCACCGCAGACTGCAAGGAGGACGGGGGCTGCCAAAGCTTTTTATGCCCTCTGTGGCTGCCACACCTACCGAGTCTGCAACCCAGGCATGCCATTGGTTGAAATTGTCCAAGAATTTACATGATCCCATCGCATGGCTTGCATCCATCTTGTGGCTGGAATCCATTTTATGTCATCCTTAAAGGGAAAAGAAAAAATACATTACAATGGGAGAAAGACAAAAACAAACATTTTAAGGACCGCAACCCCTGGTAGGTAATAATTTCAACTAATTATCACTGCGTTTTTACAGATGTCCAGGGCGTTTTAATACCCAAGAAATCAATATTAGGCATCTGGGAGCCATTTTGGGTCGATGTCCCCTAACTCCCCTTAAAGGAAAAAAATACAGCAATCTGAGAAAAGACATAAATACACATTTTAAGGACCCCAACCCCCCTGGTAGGTATTATCAGGCAGAATAAATAATTATTGCTGGTTTTTTACGGATATTCAGGAATTTTTTAACATTTAAAAATAGCTCATTTCATTGCATGTTGCCATTAACGAAAACAAAACGTAACGAACCTAATTTTCGTGGTTCTGTTCGGTTCGTTCCAATTTCATCTCAATTTTTATTATTCGTTTTGTTATGTAACAAAACGAATAACGAATAACGGAATGATTTTTTTTTTTCATTTTGTGCCCATCTCTAATTATTAATACCTATCAGTGGTGGTGAACCTTCGGCCCTCCAGATGTTTTGGACCACAACTCCCACAGTCCTTTGTCATTGACAGTGCAGGCTTGGAGTTCTGGGAGTTGTGGTCCAAAACATCTGGAGTGCAAAAGGTTTGCTACCACTGGTGTATATGCTATTAATAAATTGTGTGAAATTTACAGATGGGGCTGGGGGAGAGAGATCAAACTGCACCAAAGAAGTCATGGAAGCTGACCAGGCTTTCATGCTATGCTTTGTATAAAGCCACTGGTTTCTGAAACTTACACTTTTAGAGGATTGCTACCTCATTCTGGCAAAAAGAAAAGTAATAGAGAGAGTTCAGAGAAAGAAAATAGGATGCAGAGGAGAAGCAGGGGTTTGGTACGTCAGAAAACAGTGCTGATGGAAGGAGACAGAAATGAAGGAAGCTTTGTTTTGTGGCTTTTGGATGATCAAGCTGTGCCCTCTTGCAGATTTTCTCATATTTATTAGCTGTCAAGTTGACTAGACAGTCACACTAAAAAAAATCCCTAGGCTGCAGCCCCACTGTATCTATCCGTTATTTTTCTCTTTGGTTTTCAGTTTCTAGGGCCAAAATACTTAGTTGTTTAGAAAAAGAATAAAGGTTTGACCCCCCCCCCCAAACCTGAAAGGGGTAGTATTTCTTAGTTGTTTAGAAAAACTATAAGGGACTGAAATAGATAACTGTCAAAATATTGGTATCGGACAAATAAAATGGCCACGACAGAGTAGACTCAGAAGAGTCAAAAGGGCCTTCAAACGTTACTGGGTCTGACTCTGCTCATCCGGGAAACCAGCTGCTAAGTAGTATGTCTGATAGGAAGCCTGTCAGTGTCTGCTTAAAAATGTTCAATGCAAGAGATCCCTCTTTTCAAAGGAAATACCTCTCTTTGCTAAATCCACATATTTGAAGTAGAGGCTAAAGCTGTAAATGTGAGTGGTCGTCCTGTTTTCTTCTAGGCTTGCTGCCTAGATTGGTAGTTGACACTCTCGTACTACTAGTGTTCAAGTAAGATTCAGCTGCCAAACTTGACAGTTTCTATACAGCAACCCCCGCCGATCGCGGGGGTTAGGGACCCACCCGCGATGCATGAAAATCCATGATATGCGGAAGCAGGGGGGCGGGGGGCGGGGGGCAGGGGGGGAACAATCGCGCGCCTGTCCGAGAAGTCTTGGGGTGGCGCGCGTAGGTGGTGTTGTGGGATCTTACCTCCCTCCACCGCCCACCCGTGCGGCCCCAAGACTTCTTGGAGGAGCATGGAAGAGCATGGGGGCGGCACGGAGCAACCCGATCACCCCCCGCCACCCCCCATGCAGCCCAAGGCTTTGCGGAGGAGTGCGGAGGGGCGGCACGGAGCGACCCAATCGCCCCCCCCCACATGGCCAGAGGCTTTGAGGAGGGGTGGCGCAGAGCAACCCGATCTCCCCCGCCACCCCCACGCGGCCCGAGGCTTCTCAGAGGAGCGCAGAGGGGCGGCGTGGAGCAACCCGATCACCCCCCGCCCCCGCCGCCCCCCACGTGGCCCCGAGGTGCAGGTACTGCGATCCCGCGATGTAGTGGGACTGCAGTACCTGAACCGCGAAATGGCGGGGGTGACTGTATAGGGAATGGAGAGGAGATGCTCTCTAGTCCTTTGCCTAGGGTAATAGCAACATGGGTTGGGCAGGCCTGGACTCCTATCAAGGGAAAATGGAAACAGTGTCTAAATCAAGTCACCCACAGTTTCCCCCATTTGAATGCACCTTGGCGTTCCCGAAAAGTTTGTGCTGGACTCGGTGTGCACCCTGGCTTTTGGAGTCCAGGGAATGTGTTTCACGCACGGCTGCTCTGAGTAGCTTTGCTCTTTATTTGACCACTTAATGGAGAGCTTTATTGCTTTCATTTAAAAACCATCTAATAAAAAGCAGGAGGTAAAAGAAGCCACAGGGGCAAGCTCTACACTTGTGCTTTGTTTGAGCAGCAGCTGATCAGGCTGTTAAGAAAGCCAAGTTGGAAAAGCCATTAAGCCCTTTCACGTCTACAGTAAATAATGGTCGACCATTTATTGAATTTGCAGGCTGCGGCTTTTGTCTAAAGTTATAATGGATGCAGACTCAGTTCCCAGGTGACAGGAAAGTCAGGGCATCTTCACACTCCCAGTATCTGAACTTGGGGTTCATTTTATCAGAATTCCAACATTTCCTCACTTTCAGAGGCAAACATGCATTCAACATTAAGCTCCACTTAAGGTCAGCCCTTTTCCTCCACTGCAATAAAATTTGCAGTTCCAGTGGTTGCCTTTCAGAAAGAAATCAAGCTGGACGTCTGTCCTGCGCCTCTCATTTCTTGTTCAACTTGATGTGAAAACAGAGAAGATAAGAAAAATGTTTGATTCTGATGACTTGATTACTGTATTCCCTATACACTTTGCTCAGAACTGAATAAGAAGCAGAGTATGACAAGGCATTGTCTAAAACAATGTAGGGTATGCAGAAGGTTGCATGCAAGACTCCTTGTACCCATGTATGCAAGTTCATTTAAGTACCTTCATATATTTAGTCCTAGAACTTAAAGGGGTTGTAAGAGTTCCTAAAAACTCCATTCAACCAAGAGTCCTGTCTTAAAGTGTATAGCATGGGGACAGGGGTTGTGTGTATGCACTACCCCAGAGTTTGGAAATTTTACTTTTTCTCATGCAACAGGGCCCATGCTGGCGGTTCTGGGCACTGTAACATAAAAAAGAGCTTTTCTGAGCTTTGTTCTGCTTCTCTTTATATACCGCCCCATACCACTTCAAGTAGTCTCTGGGCAGTTTACAGTTTTAGTTACAGTTTGCAGGCTACACATTGCCCCTCCCCAGCAAGCTGGGTACTCATTTTACTGACCTGGAAGGCTGGAAAGCTGAGTCAACCACGAGCCAGCTACCTGGGATTGAACTCCAGGTCATGAGCACAGTTTTACCTGCAGTACAGGCATTTAACCACTGTGCCACAAGGCTGTTCTCTCTTCAGCCGTTCCATAAGTAGGTTGACCTCCTTGTACAGGACGCCGCATGAGCCTGATTCACTTGGGTGCAAGTTGAAGTGCTTGTATTGTTACTTTCTCTGTATGTATGCCTATTTGTTTCTTCCTTCACTATAAAGTTCCTTCTGAAGCAGCTATCCCAAAACTGATATAATTTATTGTTCTCCATATGCACGATAAGCACATAATACAGGTGCTTGCTCTGGAACTGTTTTAGTTGATTGATGCATGCTGGCATGGTATTATTTATGATACTTGGATAAGAGAAGTGCCATCATGTGTACAGTAATAAATTGCCCCACTGATGCCTCAGAATTTGCAAACGTAAATAGGCTCCAACTGGCTTGTGAAGGTTTCATTCACAGTATTTCCGCTACCAGGTTGGCAACCTTCGGTCCAAGGTGTCTCGCTTTGCTATTGGAACTCTTGAGGAGCTCTTCAAGACCATGAAGAAGCAGATGGATCAAGAAGTTGAGGAGATTTCCCGGGTTCTTCTCCAGAAGGCAGGGGATTCTAGTGAATTTATTCAGAAAGCAGCTGAACAGTCCTTAGGCATCATGGCACAGAATGTGACTTCTTCAAGAGCTATGGCAGCTCTTATGGCCAATGGAGTAAGGTATGTGTAAACTGCCTTTCCTTCAGCATACAATAGTGAAGATGCAAGGCGCCTATCAAGTCCAAACCTATGCTCAGATACCACTGAGCATGGAAGAAGCTGGCAACCGTTGGAGGACAAGTGCTTGCTGAGCAGTGAAGGGAAGGCAGGGAAAACAGTGGAAGGGCCGTTGACAAATCAGGCACCATAATGATAAGTTATTGTCGAGTTGGGAAAACATTTCTGGCCTAAGGGTTTCAGTCCTATGTTGTTATTCTGTGTGGTTTCTCACCTGTCATCAGTGAGGGGTCAGAAGGGGGGGGGAATGGAAGGATCAATCAAAATGTCATCATACCCATGTTCCCCTCTCTGATTTAGAGGCAGGTGTGCACTTAACACATCCACACAAAGCCATTAGTAGGCCAAATGCTTCTGCAACATGTTCAAAGACTAATGGGTTTTATTTGGCATAAGCTTCCATGGACTTTAGCTGAGTTCTTCAGGTGCAAGGACTAAGGATGCAACTACATTGGCATTTTACCCTGAAGTTTGCATGGTATTTGGCAGAGTTGAAATTGAAGTATTTACTGGCAACTTTACAACTTAAAGCTAAATGGCTGCCTTGGGTCCTCTGAAGAAGAAAGGTGGGTATAGAAATATTTTAATTAATTAATTAAATATGTGGGACTGTGTAGTTGCACTGCAATCTCCGAAAGTCTACGCCAAAACATGTTAGTCCTTAAGATGCCAAAACAAGTCTTTCTTGATTTGGTTGTTGCCGACTAAAGGCATAACTAGGGAGGGAAGTTACCCTGGGCTGGATCAGACTAAATAGGGTTGCGTGAAAGTACGGCTCGGGGTTTAGAATGACCTTTGCATTCATCTGGAAGGATTGGATGGTTTTGGGCCAAGATGCCACGCCACATCTCAGAGCAACCCTGTTGAGCCTCTTCTTCCCCTGAAACTTCCATGACATCCTCTCCTATCTCTCCCTCCAGGGGGAACTGGAGAGTATTAGTACAGTGGTGGCCAAACTTCGGCCCTCCAGAAGTTTTGGACCACAACTCCCACAGTGCTTTGTCATTGGCAATACAGGCATGGAGTTCTGGGAGTTGTGGTCCAAAACATCTGGAGGGCCAAAGTTGGGCCACTACTGTATTAGTAACATATTACTCCATTGGCTTGCTCTGAAAGTGAAACAGTACTGAATTGTAAAGCAGGTGGAAGAGATCATGCTACACTTTGATGGGGGTTCCTGCATGGCAGGGGGTGCACTGACTAGATGGCCCTTGAGGTGTCTTCCAACTCTATGATTCTATGATTTTATAATTCTCTCCTGTCACCCCTTTTGCAGGTAATGGGGGTGGTGGTGGTGGAATATTTGTTTCGATGTATTGGTTAAGTGGCATATCATTTCATTGGCTTGCCACCAAGTGATATTGCACTGAATTTTTGGGAAGGAAAGTGCACTTGCAATCATACATCCTGGAAACTGAACTAAAATGGAATGAACTTACCTGGACACAAATGCGCACATGTGCATGAACAAAAACCCAAAACAAACAAACAAAAATAGTAGCCCCCGACAAAGCCTCAAAAAGGTGTGATTAAGGATAGATAAGGCTCAGGTTGGTTAGAGATTGCCTGTATGCCACATGGCCATTGGGAAAAGGAATGAATCAGCCCATTCTCAAACCAGATTAAACTGGGACAAATCCTTGTTTGATTATACCTTAACACAAGTGGTCTCTGGACATATTCACACACATGCATATGCCTATGCCTTCCTAGGCACCTGCTCAGCACCTTATTATGAATTTCTTAGTTAAATGTAGACCCCATCTGCCCTCTGAAATGTCATGAACTTCTACATGGTTCCTCTTTTCCCTCCTTTATCTTCATAGTGTCATGATGAGTTAGGTTAGGCTTAGAAAGAGAGACGAATGATAGGCCCAGGGTCACATCATGAATTTTATAGCAGAACAGGATCTCCCAGGTTCCAGCACAACATCCCCATGTACCAAAGCATGCTGTTCCTCTAATAGTTGTCACCTCTTGTACGCTTGTTTTTAAAATAAATTTGGGAGCAGATTACATAAGAAGATGGGCAAAGGGGTCATACGCAGAAGTCAAAGGAGGAAAGAAAATAAAAGTGTGAGATGAAAGGCAAGAAGCTGCTGCAGTATGGGATGGGGTGGAACAGGCTTGTGTGTTTTTCTTGCTTGCTTGCTTTTGTCAAACCAAAGAAAAGCTGCCATGCCTGAGTGATCCATTGGCCAAAAGCATTCAGCTTCTCAAGAGAAGGGATGGCGTCAGCAATTGCAACATTTATGAGAAGAAAGTGTGTTGAGTTTAGAGAGTGTCATTCTGGGACATGGGAGATCCAAATTCATATCCCTACTCGTCTGTGAAATACACTGGGTGACCCTTGGCCAAACATCGTCAGTGTAAGCCCGACCTACACATTTGCTCATTCTGAGCTGGAAGTGGAGAGGAAGAGAGCCACACATGTCTTCCTCCTGAGCTTACTGTGGGAAAGGGAAAGTCTAAATGTGACCAATAGGAGGTTGAGAAGGGGCAGGGTGGCAAAGAGAGAGAAGGCGGGAGGGAGGCTTTGCAATGCATCTTTTGGAGGGTGATGATGGCCTAACAATGTTATTTTTTTTAATAAAATAACAATTGTCATTGTTCAGTGTCATTAATAATATTTACTTGTAAATGTTGCTTTGGAGGAATCGTGTTGTAAAAAGTTGAGTCAATATTGTTCTTTTTGAATATACATATTAATTGCAATTAAAAACAATTAAAAAGCAGTGAACAGTTACTGACGGGACGCTTATTAAATTAAAAAGTAACATTGACAAGTTAGTTAGTTAGTTAGTTAGTTAGTTAGTTAGTTAGTTAGATAGATAGATAGATAGATAGATAGATAGATAGATAGATAGATAGATAGATAGATAGATAGATAGATAGATAGATAGATAGATAGATACTTTATTGTCATTATACATAGTACAATGGAGCTGAATATTATCCCTGGTGCAATTAAAAAGAAAAAAAAGCATTTAAAGCGGTAAAGAGAATTAAAAGCACTCATACACATCCATCACAAAGTTGCCTTTTATAAGGGGGAAAAAAGATTTGCAGATGGGTGGGCAATAAATAACTTAAAAAGAAAACCCTTTTCAAGCTTTTTAAAATCTTAACCTCAGTCCCACTGCTGATCCCTTCCCTTAGGGCCTTTTTACACGACCCCTAAACTCTGCCACAAATGGCTCCCAGCTCCGGAGCTTAAAATTGTTTACCCACCAGCTCCGGAGTTTACTGAAAATTAAGTGCGACCACGCCCACCTAAGCAGGTCCCAGCGCACTTTTCTTGTACCTGCTCTCCAAGGGTGAAAAATCTTGATGCGGATGTGCCGGGCTCTCCTCGCTTCTTTTTGTTGTTGTTTTTTGCCTCCCGCCCCTTTAAGAGAAGGAACCAGGAAGTGATGGGGCTCCCGGCAGCTTCCACCGGCACCGGGAGGTAAGCCTTTATTCTTTTGTCCCTTTTTTTCTCCCTCCCCTCACGCAGCCAGCAGCCAGGAAGTGTGGAGGGGTGGGGACGCACGAAGAGCGACAAACCCCTAAGATCTCTGGTCTGAATTTAAGTGACCAGCGGATCTTAGGGGTCGTGTAAAAGCGCCCTAAGAGAGGTCTGCTGAATAGAGACTGGGATCTCACGGTCCACTAAAGGTAAACTACACCAGTTGCTGAAATTAGCCTTCCCTGTTGCCCTGGGCCTTTCTATTATGAGGTAAAATAGAATAATTTGTGGGGGGGGATCATTTTTGAACTACAGCTCCCTCAGGCCTACACGGCCAATTCTAAAAGGTTGTAATCCGAACAGTAACCTTTGCAAGATTTCTCAAAAGCCTTATCTTTTTGTATTGCAGCCACCGTAACCCTCTCATTCGAAAATGTGCTGCTGAGCACCTATTGACTGTTCTGGAGCAGATTGGGGCTGAGAAACTGCTCTCAAGCAACCGGGAGAGCACAGAGACTCTGGTGCAGACACTGGTGCGACTCGCTCAGGATCGCAATCAAGACACAAGGTAACAGACTGCCCAGAACAGCTAGGACCCCTCACATGCATTTCAGTGAAACACACTGCTCCTAAAGAGTTTCCTGTATTAAAATGTATGCACAGTTGCACACATGCATAAGTACACACACAAATGCACATAGAAACAACAGCAACAAAACAGCTTCCTTCCTTCCAACTAATTTCAGAAGACAAAGACATGTACAAAATCACGCTTAGAATCATCATCATCATCATCATCATCATCATCATCATCATCATCATCATCATCATCATCATCATTGTATTGCAACCACCAGAATTCCCTTTATTTGCTGCTTTGAAGAGTTATAATAATTCAGAATATGTAACAGTACTGACCTCTGCAAATGTCATCCAGATTGCATTAGATATAAACATGTTTCTTCATCCACATGGTGCTGAACCCAATGTGACACCTGGGGTCTGTTGTACCTCTACATTTCTATGCCAGGGGAATACCATTTTTTCACAGGAAGTTTGAATTTCTGTAGCCATACATTCCCAATTCAGTTTCCTTTCCTACACTAGGTTTTATGGCCGAAAGATGCTGAACATACTTATGTCCCATTCGAAATTTGATGGATATTTGAAGCAAAGTATTCCATCACATGACCTATGTGACGTTATGGCTGCAATTAAGCAAAAAGTGAGTATAAAGGTGCAAAAAAGAAGAAAATGTGTTTGGGGACATATGACACTCCCTTTCAGATGTTAACAGTTGTTACAGAAAATGATGTGAAAATGGGGAACTTGTCAATGGAGCATTACTAAAGTGCTGGGATGTTTTTGTGTGCAGGGGACAGAAGATCAGGTATCCCAAGCCCCTTCTGCTAAAAGCCACAGAGGATCAAAGAACAGCAGCTTAACAGCCTCACTGGACAGCTTGCCTTCAGACAATGGGTATGGAAGATCACCTTGTTGTTCCTTATGAATACAGTGGTACCTTGTATAAAGGAATTAATTCATTCCAAATGAAATTATGTTAAGCAAATTTTCCTTTATACAAATTCCCATAGGAATGCATTGAACATGGAGTGATCCCGTTTTTATGTTGTATGGATTCTCCCCATAGATGATTATGTTAAGCAAATTTCCCCTATCTCCGGAATTTTTTATGTTGTACAAATTTTATGTTATACAAGCTGTTTGTTATATAAGGGTCCACTGTACATGGATGATATTGTTCATACACTGTGACATCTACTGTGAAAAAAGTCCAACTGGCTATTTCACATGAGATGCTGGACCTATCCTGAATGGTAACATGTGATGTTCAAAATGAGATGTTATATGTCTGTGAAGATTCTCAGTCATCCAGGTGAGTTTATCTGGAAGTTGAGTCATGGCAAAAGGACTTCTTTTTCTTGAGAGATTGAAATGTTTCTCTGCTCATCCAAACAGCTTCGTCAGTCTAAAGAAAGCTAGCTGCCAATTCTCCATTTTATAGTTCACTTTGTTCTTTATATTTTGGTTTGGTTCCCTGGCTTGCCCTGCCATTGTCTTTTTAGAGTCTCATACCTTTTTCTTAATCCTTATGGCTGCTGAAAAGGTACAAGATTCAGTAACTATCAGGATTCTTTGGAAAATGTCATGTCAATTGTGAGTTCCATTTCCTTTCTGGGACACCTAGTTCTGTCTTTTTAGGGCCTTTTTGGTACCCAGTGTGGTGCAGTAGATAGGCTAGGAGTCAGGAGACCTGGGTTCAATTCCCACCCATGGAAACTCATGGGTGGATAGGTGTGGTTCTGGTAAAAACCACTTCTAAAATATTGCATTGAGAATGCTATTAAATCACTATAAGTTTTTAATTATTGGCACATAACAATAACAATGTTTTCCCAGGGGCCCAGTCTGCTATTAGAAAGAGTGAGGCAGCTACACATTTTGGTAGTCATGGAAGGGTGGCACATTATGTGGTAATTTACTATGATTAAATGTTCACTGCTGCACAGAGGGAGCAGGCATATAAATCTGCTTATTTCATTTTTGCAAGTGGCAAAATAAGAGTGAAGAATGGCAAAAATTTATTGCCTGAAAAAAGCGAGATTACAATTTTCTGCATATTTTTATTTTTTTGCAAATGTTTTTGAAAAATGAACATAACTGTTATTGTATATTAAAAACCTTTGATTTGCATAAGATATATTTGGACAAAATGCAAAGATTTTGTATAAAATGTCCTGCGTTGTGCAAAAAAAGAGCATGTGCTGCTGATGAAACAAGTGCCAGTCTTTTCACTCTTGCGCACAGGTGAAATTCCTGCAGCTGTTCACCATTTTTTATATGTCAAGAACACAGCCTTTCTTCACAGAAGAGAGAATATTTGCTATGTCCTTAAGGGAAAAGGGAAAATCTGTTCATTTGTTTCAGCATGCATAACCAAAGCAAAGTAAGGCAAAACAAACAATCAAAAAACCCAACAGCCTTGTGGCACCTTTAAGATAAACTGAGCTTTTGCAGATTAGAAGAAGCTGCTTCTTCAAACAGAAGAACCTTTTTGTCTGTGTTATTTTGTTTTTATGATACAAGATGCAGGAGAGGCATGTTTGAGATTTTCTGTATCAACAACTTGACTGACTTTGAGCTCTGGGCACCTTGCCTTTGGACTGAGAGGAGGTCACTGGCCATTTTGCCTCAAAGGCTTCTGGGGCAACCCCTATTTGGTACCTCAATAGTCAGTTCCTCTAAGGCAGTTACTTCACATCCTTCTTTGTTCTGCGACTAGTTTTGTATCGTGACAGCGTTGGTCATGATCACATGGTTTTGTCTCTGTTTCAGTGTTCCCATGGTTGTGATAACTTGTCCCATGACAAGTGTTACCTTACAGTCTTTTACTGTGACAAACACTGAATTTGTGTAGCTTCCTTTTTCCTTTGGGGGGGGGGCTTAAAAATTCTTTTTTGATATTTCGCTTCTGAAAAGTCAAAATCTTTGCAGGCAGGGAAGGAGTCTGCGGCTCCTCTGGCTAGCTTTCACTTTCTCCACATGGCCACATTGGAATGCTCCGGGTGATAGCCTTTGGGCTTTCTTTGTTCTTTATTCCTTTTGCTTGCTAATTAAGTGTCTGCCTGGCTTTGAAATTTGGTTTGTTTTATTGGTATTTAATGGAGGAGGGCAACGGGGTGGTGATCATCTAGGGTGGGTGAGCACTTTGAACGTAACACCGAACCCTGTACCTGGGGCACAGTTTTCTGAGAGAAACAAATGTTTTGTTGCGTGACAGTTGTTACCTCACAGTGTCTTGTCTCAGAACAGAAACCAGGAACAAACCGTGACAAGGAAATATCGTACCCCTGCACCAGGTACAGATTTGTCTCATTTACCACCTGTTCCAGGGGCATGGTCGAGACAAATTTCAGCTGTTGTGCGACAGACGTGAATTAAGATTTTTTTTTGTACCACTCCAAAGCGCAACACTTAGAGAGACAAAACAGATGTGAAGTAATTGCCTAAGATGCTCCAAGTATGCCCTAGTCTTTCCTGACACAGTTAACAACAACTGTGCCTGGAGGGAATTATGTGGATAAAGTAAAATAAAATAAAGTTATAGTTGCACGATGCAGATTCAGCACAATTTTACACTGAGCTGTATATATGATCTCCTTTTGATCCATTTGGTGCTAGGTAGTTTTCTGGGGACCAGTCTAGGATACTGATGAAGAACATACTGAAAAAAAATATTTAATTCTCAACACCAGGTCCACTTTTGTAGCTCTGCCACAGCCCATACCTCGCCGTTCATCCCTTCGCAGCATCGAAGTTGTGGAACAGCTCAGGGAGCTGAACTACCTACTGACGGCAAAGGAATTTCAGACACGGATGGAGGGGATAACATTGCTAACCGAGTACTGCAGGAATAACACTGCTCTTGTCTCCTCAAACATCATACAGGTACAGAGGACCATTCAGTTCTGAACCCTAAATACAGCCTATCCATCAATTAAGATTGAATCACAACAGGTTGTCTTAATTCCCACTCAGTTTAACACGTGTAAGTTTGCTTGGGCTTTGTTTTTTCAGTTTTCTGTGTCGCATACGAAAAGTCTAGTTAATCAGTGAACACCAGATGTTTTCAAATAAATACCATAAGAATACTCCCCTGTCAAGAACTCAAACAACCAACTGCTGCTCCTGCTTAACTGCTGCATCTGTTGTATCTCAACTTGAGGTTTTCCTTCCCTTTATAGTGCTATTGTTTGTTGAACTGTAATGAATCATAATGACAAAAAGATCTAGACAATGACCTTTTCCTGTTTCACTGGGAGAAATTAAAATTATTCCCTTTTCCTGTTTCTTGGTTGGAAAGCATATATACTGTGAAAAACCATACAGAAACAGAGATAGTCTTAATTATGAAAATACTATATGAAAATGTTGTTTCTATCTGTATGTTATTTAGAAGGGGGTCTCTATTTTCCTCTTTCTGTGCACAGGCCTGTTGTTTACATGAGAATTTGTCTCCCCTCTCCTCCTCTACATAAACAGATATTTGATGCTTTTACCCTGAGACTTCAAGACTCCAACAAAAAAGTGAACCAGTATGCGTTGGAATCAGTTCTCCTCATGATCCCCATCTTGAAAGAAGGCTTAAATCCAGTCCTGGTTTCTATGGTGACTGCGGTCACTGACAACCTCAACTCAAAGAATACTGGGATTTACCGTGCAGCCATGAAGGTGCTGGACATAATGATCATTCATCTAGGTAATGGCTGTTTCTGCTCTGCAGAAACAGATTTATCAACTCTGATTAATTTTTTAAATTGTCCGCTTTTATATTGCACTGGCTGGATAGGCCAGTGTTAGGTGTCTGGTTGTGGGAGTGCAATTCTAGACTGCACATTCCTGAAGAGCCAGCCTGTGCAGCCTTGGGCAAACTGCACAGTCCCAGGATGCCCCAGAGAGAAGGGAATGAAAAACCACTTCCAAGTACTGTCTATCTGGAAAACTCTTTAAAAAGGGTCACCATAACTCAGAAGTAAACTGGCAGCAATTTCTTTCTTTCTTTCTTTCTTTCTTTCTTTCTTTCTTTCTTTCTTTCTTTCTTTCTTTCTTTCTTTCTTTCTTTCTTTCTTTCTTCCTTCTTTCTTTCTTCCTTCCTTCCTTCCTTCCTTCCTTCCTTCCTTTCTTTCTTTCTTTCTTTCTTTCTTTTTCTTTCTTTCTTTCTTTCTGCCCACTTTCCCATCTGAAATGGTGAAAATGTTTGTCCTGAGGTTTTGTTTCTTAGAATGTAAGTTGTTTTGTAAGCTAAACGTGCTAGTGTTTTGAGATCCACTCTTTCAGTTTTTTCGCTCTGACCACTACTGAAATGTACCTCCCCACCAAAACAAAAAACAAACAAACCAAAAACAACCTTATCTGGAACTTAATTTGGTCCTTAGGTTAAAAGAGGATCTTCACCTTTGCTTTACATGCAAATTTACGACATCCTCAACTTTGCCTTATTATCTGCACTTTGGTTATGGAAGTTGTCATGAGAGGGGGAGTGCCTCTTTTGGAGCATCTTCATTGATTTCAATGTGATGATTCGAAAGACAACCATCTTATAACTTCCTATTCTTTTTTCTTTTCTTTTCTTTTCTTTTTTTGAATACTTTTTATTATAGGTGAAAAGAGAGGGGAAATAGGGATGGGTAAACAATAGATAAAAGGTTACATAGAAAGAGGAGGCATCATAGTTATTACTTTTTCTTACATCTTCTTACATTCTTAAATATTTCAAACAGTTCTATATGTTATCATCTGATTTTCTATATAATTTGTCCCCATACTGTATTTTCATGGTCTTATTATTTAATTAACAAACTACTACAGTATGTTTCTTAGGGCCTTTTTACACGACCCCTAAGATTCACTGGTCCCTTAAATTCGGACCAGAGATCTTGAGGGTTTGTTGCTGTTCCTCCGTCCCCACCCGCTCCGCACTTCTTTGTTCTGTCTGCGTGAGGGGGGGGGAGGAAAAAAAAAGCCTTAGACAGAGACAAAAGAATAAAAGGCTTACCTCCCGGTGTTGGGGGAAGTTGCTCTGACCTCCGTTTACTTCCTGGTTCCTCTTTAAGGGGCAGAGGCAAAAGAAAAACAGCAGAAAGAAGCGAGGAGAGCTCAGGCAGTCTCCGCATCAAATATTTTTTACCATAAAAAGCAGGTACAAGAAAACTGCTCTGGGTCACGCTTAGGTGGGCGGGGTCGCACTTAATTGTCTGCAAAGTCTGGAGCTGGTGGGTAAACATTTTTAAGGTCCGGACCTTGCAGCCATTTGTGGCGGAGCTTAGGGGTCATGTATAAACGCCCTTAATTTCTGTCATGAACTTCTGCCATCTGTTTACTGGTTTCCAGCTTTCTTTTGCATTTAGAATTGTCCTTTCTTTCAAAGCTCAGTCAGAATTAGGGATGGGCATTTTGTTTCAGAACCAGTAGGTTACAAAACTAACCACGTGAGCCCAGGTGGTCCTCGGAACTGGCTGATACACACAGATCCAATTGCTTTACCTTTCTCTGTCTCGACGCGCAGGGTTAAAATCCAACGAGGAAGCACGCTGCGACATCATCTTTCCTGCTTCGTGCTGCTGGACAATTAGAGAGGGAGGTGGGATGATGCACAGCACCTGATTGGCCAGCATCACAGATCTAGCACAGATGATGTCGCAGCATGTTTCCTCTTTGGCCTAGGAATAATATGTTGGCTTTTTGAAAGTGTTGCTTTGATTCTGTGTTTCTCTACATTAAAACCTCACTGGGTCTCTAAATCTGTGACCTGTCACCCATGCTAAATTCTTACAATAAAAGACGTATTACATGTGCAGAATAGAAGCAACCCTGGATCTGAAGGGACAGATGGCCTTTGCTGTAAAGGTCACTAGAGCGAAAAGTAACAGGCAGCGGAGTGTTAAGGCTGATATAGTGCAGAGAAAGAATGCCTTGAATAACCTCTGCAAAGCAGGAATGGTGAGATATTACTAGTGGTGTAATGTTAAGAAAACATTCATTTCAAATAGAATTTGGGATGATATAAAAGCAGTCTGCACTGGAGGTTGGATCCACACATGCATTTGAACTGAGGCAGTATCTGGTAGTTGAGTCATGGCAACTGGACTTCTTTTTCTTGAGAGAGAGAAATGTTTCGCTGCTCATTCAAACAGCTTCATCTATCTGAATAAAGCTAGTTGGACTTGCAACTAACTTTATTCAGACTGATGTTTGGGAGCTGTTTGGATAAGCAGCAAAACGTTTGTATCTCTCAAGAAAAAAGAAGTCCAGTTGCCATGACTCAGCTACCAGATAAACTCATCTGGATGACTGAGAATCTTCACAGACAACATAACATCATACAGCAAATCCTTTTATTTCAGACAACAGGTGTGGGATTCTATTTCATTTGGGGGTAAATTCAGTGCAAGTAGAAAAGTCACACATCAAGGTAAGAGTTTGTAGCCTGCTGTGCTACGTTTTCTGGCTGCAGGGGATACCCTATGTGGTTGAAAAAGAAGATTTCCCCACCTTGGCACTCTGAATTGTGTGTGGTCATACCTTTTCCCCCACAACTCTGCAGCATGAATACAAATGCAGGGTAAAAATTATTTTAGGCTGTGGTCCTAAGTACACGTATTGGGAGGTAAGGCCCATTGAGCAAAACAGAACTTATTTATTTATTTATTTAATTTATTTTTGTATTTGTTAACCGCCTGATTTTCCCGAAGGAACTCTGGGTATTGAACAGCATATTACAAAACAACTTACCCAAACATACAGACACCGTACATGATGGATCAAATACAGTGATAAAAACATAATGGCTGTAATAATAATATAAAGAAAACAAACAAATAATAGGGGAAAAAAACAATAAGCATAACACATCAACAACCAAAGCACACACAGGGCAATTAAGGGTCTTCTGATATGGAGTAGTAAGCCTACTGTGAACAATTATATTGATTGGAAGCATGCAATTGGATTGTGCAGTGTTTTTACAAGATCAAAACATAGCAATGGGAGATACTTTGTGTGTGATTCAAATCTAAGAAGCAGCTCATATCTTTATTTTTTAATGTAGCAAAATCAGTATTGATGAACTTTGTCAGGCACTTTTAGCATGCTGCACCAGTCTTGTGAACTACAAGTTACACCTTGGGAAATCTTTCCAAAGTAATATGGAAAATGCTAAATCGTCTGAAATAATTGAATGCTGGTGACATAACCCTGGAAGCTGGTTCCTGTCCCAATTTATGGCAGGGAGGCAAGTTGGGTACAGAAGTCTTATTCAGAGCTGTTTGCTGCTGACCCTCTTGGCATGTTAACACTTTTGCAGCTTGAAGATTAGACACTGTCCCATCCCTGGGGTGTTTTACCATCCAGTCTGGTATAGTGTTCTGGAGAACATAAACAGTTGTACAATATTTTAGAGCCCTAGAAGCTGACCTAACATTGGTATCACTAACATAAATGTTAGTGTTTTTCTTTTGGATTTGTCCCTTTAGAAAATGTGGCAACTTTTCTGTTTCTCTGAAATGAATACAGACAACTATATACTACGGGTAAACTCAGAGGACAAAAAGGAAAGGAAAATAAAGGGGGGGGGGGTTGAGGCAGAAGCTAACTGCAGTCCGGCCACAAAATGTGACGAACTGATATATCTTAATGGGTGGCCAAATGCCACATAAAATCACTTCCCCAACTAGCTCCCTCATAGTGACTTATTTGCTTTGCTGTAGGAAAGGGCAAAGAACATCTGCAGGACTGGCAGATGGACACATGCCTTCCTGGAACTGGAAGGGGCTGCACCACTATGGCCCCTCATGCTTCTAATCCCCAAATTTTAGGGAGCAATTTCACATTTTCAGACCTGTTTAGATCCAGAGAGGGCCTTCTTTCAGGCAGAGTCGTCTCTTCCTTCAATGCAGTTCCAGATATTGTCCGCTCAAGTATAACTGATAGCTTACCGTTTGATTCTATATAGCTTTCAGCTGATACCAAGAAAATGGGTATTATGTGACTCTTAAGTATTCATGTGTGTCTGTGTAGATACACATGGATCTAATTGGTTACACCTTTGAGATATTCTGGAGGACATGCCTACAGAATTGACATGGCAAAAATTCTTCACAACAAAATTTACTGTTCCATTTTGGTTTACATCCCTATTTTTTTTGTAATCTGCAATTGGCTACCAAAGCATTTTGTTCTGGAAACAAATTTGGATCTATCTGGACTAGCTTGTGAGTTATTTCGGTCTTGATGTGGAAGATATTTTCCCAAATAAGCTGCTACTGGGCTGTCTAAAAAGAAGCTCTAAGTTATGAGCACCAGTTAGCTCCTTCTCCTGTCTCTCCTCCATAAATATCTTTAACCTACCCTCTTCCTTTCCCAAGGAAATTTATGCTCTACTGAACTCATTTCTGAAGAACAAACAAACATAAATCCAATTCTGAATGAAGGCTTGCTCCCAACGTTGTTCTCAGTAGGGTGGAAAGTGCAGTTGCCAATAACTACACGACCAAGGTCTGCTATAAATTCCATGCCAGGTGGATTTATGTCCACAGTGAAAACGCATTGCTGGGTGAATAGTGAATACAAGTTGGATGTAAGAATTAGGACTGGACTCAGAGAAACTAGATGTCGTAATAGTTTTACTAATATTTTAACTCAAGCATTTCTAAGGAAAAACCATAACTGTCTTAGAGGGTATGAAATCTTTACAGTGGTATCTCAGTTTAAGTAATTAATTTGTTCCCCAGGCCATTTCTATTGCAAAACAATTGTAAACCAAAATGCAGTTTCCCTAGGAATGCACTGAAAACCAATTAATTCATTCTGGAGGTCGGAAAAAAGGCAAACCAGGGCATTCCATTTAAAATTTTCTTAAATCAAGGCATCCCCATTTTTTCATCATGTGACCATCACACATCAATGTTTAATACCTTACAAAAAATGTAAACCTGGGCATTTGGTTGAACATTTTTCTTAAACTGAGGCATCCCATTTCCAATACCATAATTTCTTTTCTTAACTGATTTTTTTTTTGTATTCTCAAAAGCTTTCACGGCCAGGATATGATAGCTGTTGTGAGTTTTTTTTTTTTGCGTTTTTTCGGGCGTGTTCTGAAAGTTTTTCTTCCAGACTTTACCCAGACTGTATGGCCATCATCTTTAGAGGGCAAGGAGCTCAGGGAACTAGGAGTTCTCGCTGTTCACTCTATACCCCAGAGCACAGAGAGAACACCTAGTTCCCTGAGCCCCTTGCCCTCTGAAGATGCTGGCCACAGAGTCTAGTGAAATGCCAGGGAAAAAAGCTTCCAGAACACAGCTAAACAGCCTGAAAAACTCACAACAGCTATCAATTTTATTATTATTATTATTTGGTTAACCAAGGCATTCTTAAACAGAGGCAACACTGTATTTTGTGATGAAACTGAGACTGTGGGGTATATGAAATATGAAATTCAGTTACTGGACTCTTCCATGCTTCTCTGTACTGTGGAAACTGACTTCACGAGCAGAAGTCAGTGTGGAAATGGACATCAGCAATTCATTTCCTCCTATCAAATACTTAAAAGAAAGACCTAAGCAAAGGAATAGGCACTTCCATACTGTCCTTTATTAGGGGAGATAGCAAAACTGGCACAGACGGACACATCTTATCTGTAACCCTGACTTGAAATGAGTCAGTGTGATGTTTTTCCCAGAGACATATGTAGATTTTGGTGTTGGGAATGGCGGTCAATTCAGGAAACTGCCTTTTGTCCTGATGGAACAGGCAAGGACAAGATGTATCAGCAACAGGTGCTTAATGGCCCATTCACCTGTATAAAAAGGGATTTGGGGCATATCTCTGAGGAGAAGGAGGATGCATTGCTTCCTTGGCTGCCTGAGGGAACTCAATCTGCCTCAGGACAAGGCTTTGAGTGTGTTTGTCATCTCTTGATACTGTGCCAAAAGTCGCCACTTGGTGCAATGCCCCAGAAATATACTATGTCCATTCAGGTGTGATTATAGATTGTGTAGATTAGCTTTATTATTTTTAGAATGCAGATTTGCTCTTATATTTTGAAGAAAAAGGTTTGTTGCAACCATTTTGAACTTCTATTCCTTTGGCCCTTTTGGATCCCTTCCTTCGTTCCTTCGTTCTTTCCTTAAATAAACTGCAAAAAATCCTTTCAAGCAAGCTGTTTGGATTTTTGTCTGACAGGACTGATGGTATGAACCAGCCCTAGCCTCAACTAAATACTGATATTTTGCAGTGTTTGTATATGTGTATGAATGTTGGGGGGGGGTTGGAGTGGGAGTGGTGGCAGCTACCTTGCAGGGTTGGCACACTTGTTCTCAGTGCCTAACTTTGAAGATTACTTTTCTGTGTGAAACTCCATGGAGCACCTCAAATTCTGTGAGACTCGACAGGTGTTGGGAGTGAGACAGCCACAGTTAAACTTCCACAGTCTTCACCACATCTAACTCTCCCTTGCTGTTCCCAACCCAGGATGAATAAAAGGAGTGTGACTGAGTGATTTAAGGAGTGGGGCTTGTTCAGGAAGCCATGACATGTTTGGGGTCAGAAATGACAATACACCCAGTTTTGGTTGTTTAGTGACTATGGGGTGAATGGAGACTGTTTGCCAGTAAGTATATACCAAGTCCCTTTCATGACCTATTTAACTTCTTCAAATTCTTTGGCATTGGATACTATGCCTCCCCCCTTCAGAGAATGATAGTCTTGAGTGATTCATTTCACCATTTAATGAAAGATTTATGTGGAAATCAAGACTATTAAGACTGTGGAAATAATTATTCCTTGTGCACATTCAGAATTAGGAGGGAACTGATTTCCATCATTTGACAGGGATTAGTTGTCATATATGGATGGTTTGGGACCCATCACCCTGGGAGCGCATGGGTGCTAATAACTGCCATGTATGGTTGAGGAACTCTTGCTACAAGTTTTGTAGATATATTTTGACCATAATAATGGGATAAGAATGTCTGTCTCTACAGGTGTGGTTTAAATAAGAAGACACAACTGGATGAGACAAAGCTTTAATCTAGTCTAGTATTATTCTCCCACACTGACAAAATAGATATTCACCATAGTGTACTCCTATTCTTGTTCCCCGAAATTGAAGTCTCCTGAATTTCCAGCCATTCAGCTTCCTTGGATCTTCAGGTCTAGTAATTTGAGAGAAACAGAAACTAGAGTACGGTAATTGCATCAGTTCATATCCCTGTGCTTACTGTACCTTTCCCCCCACAAGGTCAAAAGCCCCATAGGCACAACATTGAATTATACAGACTCATTTGTACCTGGGGTTGCCTTCCATGGCAATATGCATGTTTGTTCCCTCTTGATAATGTCTTCCAAATAAGAATAATGTAATGTATGGAGAACAACCTTTAGTCCTTAGCTTTGGCCATCAATTCATTTGTGTTGATCAATAGGCTTGACAGTAAGTGATCTTAGGCATCCAATGCCTTTCACATTTTCCCTACAGTAAGCAATAAAGAGCCATCAAAAATACATTTGGGGATGTTTCATCAGGTTTGGGTATGCCAAAAGGGTATTGCTTGTGTAGATCAAATGGTGATATGAATTCAATGGATATAAGGTGTCCTTCTGCTGTATCTCAAAAGCTAGGCTTCTCATCTGGCGACTGATCACCGATTTATCATTCATGAAGGAGTAGTGACACAGAGAAAGGAAACCTTTGCTGTCATATGCATGGTACCCCTTTTCTTCACCTCCTAAAGTCCACCTGAAGTTAAACTCCTATCAATTGCTTATTGGTGCTTTCATGGTTAGGAGGTATTTTGAAATGCACAGCACATCGCAGAATGACAAAGAAAAGAAAGGCAAACGTGCATGACACTTGCTTTAAAATGAATTTTCAAAGGCCATTTTAAAGGTGAACTAAAATCTTTATGGAGACTAATCAGGGAATGATCATCAATAATTAATACTTAGCCTGACATGTCTACATCTTACATTAGCACTTGAAAGCATTTATTCCTCCTGCTGAAACATGCAGTTGTTCCTTCCATTCATCACAGAACTAACAGCATTGTCTGGCTCAGCACACCCATCATCAACCTTGGAAAAGAGAAAGTGTCAGACAGAAAATAGATTTTTGTTGTTGTTAGCTGCATAAACTGTGAAGGGTCAAGTTGTTAAGGAAAACAGTCTGTTAAAAATAATTGAAAGTCCTCTGCGCAAGATGATTTTATTTACCTGTATATATTTGCAGAACAATTTTGTTCAGTCATTAGGGCTTGGGATCGTTGGTGACTTATAAAAAAACCCAAATCCAATATATATGTAGCACATTTGCCCAAAAAAGATGAAATGAAACACATCCCAAAATAAGTTGGACAATAAGTACGACCCTCCAGATGTTGGCTGTGCTGTCTAGCACGGGTCAAGCAGCATTGGAGGGTGCCTTACACTGAGTCACACCAATGTTCTATCTCTCCCAATGTTGTTGCTATTGACTGGCAGCGGCTATCTAGAGGTTCAGGCAGCTGTTTCAGTCTACCTGGAGATATTGAGGGTTGAACTTAGGCAAAACACAGGTTCTATCTGCATCAGTTCTCAACTTCTGGAGGGCTGCACATTCCCAAACTCTGTTTGAAAAGCTTTTAGCTATTAAAATTTTGAGATGCGCAGAACTACCAAACTGGCATGTACTTCAGTAGAAGAGGTGTTCAGTGCTTCCTAGCTGTGCCTCCCCTGGTGGATGCCAACTCAGAGAGAAAGCATCCCAGCTTCCATGTGCTGCCTCCTCTGGGCAGTGTGTCTGAGTGGGTGCCTGCTGGTGGGGACTTGGCTTTGAAGCACCAAACCTGTTAAGATGAAGTACTAACTGTCATGAAGCATTGATTCAGCAATATATTTTCAAAGGCTTTCACAGCTGGAATCTGATAGTTGTTGTGAGTTTTTCAGGCTGTTTGGCCGAGTTCCGGAAGCTTTTCTTCCTGACGTTTTGCCAGTCTCTGTGGCTGGCATCTTCAGAGGGCAAGAAGCTCAGGGAACTAGGAGTTCTCTCTGTGCTCTGGGGTATAGAGCATGTGTGTGAGAGAGAACTGTACTTCAAAAGAAGAGGTGTTAAGTGCTTCCTAGCTGTGCCTCCTCTAGTGGATGCCAGAGCACAAAGAGAACTCCTCGCTCACTCTCTACCCCAGAGCGCAGAGAGAACTCCTAGTTCCCTGAGCTCCTTGCCCTCTGAAGATGCCAGCCACAGAGACTGGGAAAACATCAGGAAGAAAAACTTCCAGAACATAGCCAACTGCCCAAAAAACTCACAACATTGGTTTGGCAGTTTGTGGCCAATGCTACTTTTGTACATTGAGTAGACTGATCCCAAAATACGTTGATAGTTATTTTGGTAAATGAAATGTCTTCAAGTTGTAAAAACGTGATGTAGCCACAGTGCTCCTTGTTGACTGAGCCTGACACCCAAATGCAATAATCAAGACCGATTTGTTGGCAGCAACCATTACTCAGTGCGACAGATGCTTTGCTTCTTGAAAAGTCCAGTTTCAGACTTGGGAATATCTGTTTGTTTGTTTTTAAACTCACAGATTAAACAGCTGGTAAAGATGTTTTCTCTGAGAGATCCTGAAGACCAGCTGGTGCCAGTCAGAATAATGCCTACTGAGCTAGCCAGAGCTAGACTGAGTATGAGGGAGCCTCTTGCATCTTGTCCGTTAAGCATTTCAGAATCTCAAAGGTTTGGGAAGCCATTGTCAAGTATATGAACAACCTATTTAAAGGGTACATTAGATATAGATACCGGTACATCAGGTAGGTTGTAGAATGAAATTGGAATAGGTGTCTAGTTCTCTCCTTTGGGTGGCCAAACTTTTTGAATTCCAAGAACTCCAGTTAGTTCAACCAGTAGTGGCAAATTGCTGGATTTGGACTTCAAAATCATCTAAAAGTCCATGATTCTGCACCTCTGCTTTATTAAGTGCTCCAGTAGCATTTCACATTTGCATTTGATACCTGGTACTTGAATGGTTGAGACCATACTACATTCCTTCTCTCCCTTCCCCACTGCATTTTACTTAAGGTTCTGTTTTCCCACATGTACAAATCAATGCTGCTTGATGAAAGAAGATTGTACAGTGGTACCTCTTAAGACAAACACCTGGTAAGAAAAAAAAAAACCTCATAGGAAGAAAGAAAGTTTCCAGAAATAGGACATGAATTTTATTTATTTATTTATTTATTTATTTATTTATTTATTTATTTATTTATTTATTTATACTGCCTAAACAGGAAGGTCTTTGCCTGGTGCCGAAAGGCTAAAAGCGTCGGCACCAGGTGGATCTTTGTTGGGAGGGCATTCCAAAGTTGGGAGACAATGACTGAGAAGGCCCTGTTTCGACATGCCACCCCCATCACCTCTTTAAGGGATGGCACCTTCAACAGGGCCTCCTGGCCTGATATTAGTGTACGGGCAGGCTCGTATGGAAGAAGGTGGTCCTTGAGATAACCAGGCCCTAAGCGCTAAAGGGCTTTATAGCATAAGCACTTTGAATTGGGCCCGGGCAGCAACTGGCAACTGGCAATCAGTGTAAGTGTTTCAGAACTGGCGTAATATTAGTCTGCACAGCGGCACCACTCACCAGCTGCGCAGCTCGGTTCTGTACCAGTTGCAATCGCTGGACCATCTTCAAAGGCAGTCCCACGTAAAATGCATTACCATACTCCAATCTGGTTGTTACCAGTGCAAGTGTGACTGTTGTCAGGCTTCGCTCATCCAGGTAAGGGTGGAGTTGATATATTCTCCGCAGCTGTAAGAAGGCATTCCTGGCCACCGAATTCCACTTGGGTTTCCAGAGTAAGACCTGGGTCCAGAAGCACCCCAAAGCTGTGGGAAGGGGAATGGCCCTCTAACCTGTCCGGCAGAACACCCACAAACAACACTTTTGGACCCTCATCCAGTCCATTATTGAGCCCAGGCACGAGTTCAGAACAGACACCATCACACCTGGATTGGTGGAGAACGAGAGGTAATGCTGAGTGTCGTCAGCATATTGCGGACTCCTCAGCCCAAACCTCCTAACAACCTGCCCCAACAGTTTCATGTAGATATTAAATAGCATTGGGGGGGCAGTACAGAGCCCTGGGGAACCCCATGACATAACCGCCACCAGCCAGAGCAACTATCCCCCAGCACCACCTTCTGGACCTGGTCAGCTAGGTAGGAGTGGAGCCACTGTAAAACATTGCCTCCAACTCCCATCCCAGCCAATCTGTCCAGAAGGACACCATGGTCGATGGTGTTGAAAGCCGCTGAGAGGTCCAGGAGGATCAACAGGGATACACTCCCCCTTCTTTCTCCTGGCAAAGGTAGTCATACAGGGTGATCAAGGCAGTCTCTTTCCCATAACCTGGCCTAAAACCTGATTGAAATGGATCTAGATAATCAATTTCATCCATAGGAATGCATTTTCAATTTCCATTCCATAGGAATGTATTCCTATGGGAAACCGTGTTTCATAAGACAAATTAAATTTGTTTTAAGAGGTACCACTGTACTTCGTTAGGCACACATGTACATTGGGCTGGAGAGCCATTTTACAACATCCCTCATTCTTGCTCTCTTTCTGTTTTCGTTCCAGTGTTATTAGTGCTCCCCACAGCTCTGAATACTATTTCTTGTCTCCTATCTGCAGGCTGCTTTACAGTTACGAGATCTGAGGAGATCATGAGGTACCCTAAGTGTGCCGAGTGACTTAAGGCTAATCAGCTGCTAAACTGCCATTTTGACTCTCTGATGCAATGTTTTCACAAGCATGTGGACTGTCACTGCCTCTTGCTATGCGCTTGTGGTTTCTTTGCTATTACTGTCAGAATCACACCATGACTAGAATCTGTGTCTTTCCCCTGTGATTGAGAATCTCGACATACCTCTATGAACACAGCCTCAAACGAGTCCATCCACCATCAGTTCCCTGCAGGGTTCCACATTCTACCCCTGATGACTCAAAATTGAGGATGGGAGAGGGTGATAACTCCTCATTAGCTGGCTGCTTTGCATTACAACAACAACAACAACAACAACAACAACAACAACAACAACAACAACAACACAGAAGCATAGAGTTCTGTACAGTATTTGCCTGTGAGACTTGTATTTGCTATGACTCATTATTGTTTTAAAATCTGCATGTGGAATACTTCGCTTTTTGAACTGTGCTATACCACCATCATCATCATCATCATCATCATCATCATCATCATCATCATCATCATCATCATCATCATCATCATCATCAAGAACCCGCAGAGCTGGAACGGACCCTATGGATCACTGAATCTAGCCTCTGTCAGGGAATCGAACTCCAAACATCTGGACACCTAAACACTGAGCTATCCAGCACTTCAATAATAATAATAATAATAGTAATAATCTTACCATTGTGTAGTTAGCTACAGTATGGTAAATGAAGAGTTTGAATCAATGTGGATGCTTTGGGAAACTGGAGGCTCAGAAAGGAAAAGAAATGCATTGGTCTATTTTAGGTAAATTTAATTTAAGGGATGGTCAATGTAACAGCCCTCCTGATGTCTATAGAGTGTTGCACTCAGATGACTAAGGATTATAAAAGTTTTAATCTGACAGCATTTGGATTTTCCCAAATTGCCTGCATCTCTTTTACATGCAGGCAAACAGAAGATGCACAAAGGTTTCTGTGCTGTGGTGGCAACTTCTTGTGATGATTTGCGTGTATGAATCAGAACCTGGAAATCTTCTTGAAGGATAGTTTAAAAAAATTCTTCCAAGCACTGGTACAGCCAGGACATCACAGAGCCTGCACCAGAAACGCCCCACTTGTGTTTCAGTCTTAATTGTCTTTTAGCAGACTTGATTCAAACACTCATTTGCAGGCTTATTGTCACAGAGGGCTGTCAGGGATGTGTAAACCAACTTTAAAAGATCTGCCAAGCTCAAATCTCAGTTCAGTCTTAAAGAAAACAAGACATTGTATGTATCCGTTAAGGTGATACAGATAACGGTCTCTCTCCACCCACTTCATGCAATTATCTTTTTCCTTGGTGGCAATAATTGTCAGACAAAAAAGGTGTTTCTGTCCCTTTCAGATAATCTGCTGCTGCTTCAGACGTTTGCTAGCAGGGTGCGTTTCACCAGTGGCCGAGCTCTGCAGGAGATCACAGACCGCCTGTCAGGTAACAAGCAGGGGCGTTGAATGAGGTGTTTCCTCCAAAGAAAGAAATCAATAACTTAAATAACAGCAGGAGGAGAATGGTTTCTTACTTTGCTGGCTTTTATATTGTCATTATTTACACATTTTCAAAGCAGAAGTGAGAGACGCTTCTTCTGTTTCCTTTGAAACACATTGATGAGCAGACTTTTCTTAAGCCCCTCCCCTCCCCTTTGGTTGCCGCTGAACAAGTATTGCCCTAATACAGAGTTTGGATTTTACCATTTAAAAAAAAATGTTAGCATTGTTCCTACTGCATTCTGCATTCCCTCCCTGTCCTTTTGACATAAGTGTATTCAGGATTGAGTTATAGTACAGTGTACTTGAATGCAGTTTCCACCAACATCCCTTTGTCTATGTATATGGCCTTTTAAATTACAGTAACCTAGAAAACCAAGTGTGGCCACCACTCTTTAATTTATTAGACAAAGGGAGCACACTTTGACCACAAATTCAGTCAGACTTGAAATCAGGGAGTGAAATATTGGCATTCAGACCTGCAAATAACATAATCTTTAATTTCACCCCTGCTGCATGGAACTCTCTTCCATGTGCACTCCCCAATGAGTTCCATTGCAACCAGACTAAAAAAAGGAAGCAATGGATGCAAGGGGATGAAAAAGCCATGTACTATATGTGTTCCCATGTACCTTAGAGGGAACCTTGCCAAGAAAGAAAGAAAGAAAGAAAGAAAGAAAGAAAGAAAGAAAAAGAAAGAAAGAAAGAAAGAAAGAATATTGATTTGTAAAAAATTTAGGTAAAAAAGGTAAAGAATGCGTGCTAAAGAAATCTCCGTATTCAAGCCGAATATTGATTTGTAAAAAACTTTTTAGGTAAAAACATGGTAAAGGAGCTGGGGTTCCCTCACTTGCACATGCGTGCTAGTCGTTTCCGACTCTAGGGGTGGTGCTTTTGGATGGACATCCAGCGTAGCTTCCTGTTGGGGAGGGAGTTCCAAGCCAGAAGAAGCCCAGTGTAAACAAAACTGTAAACTGGAGGGACAGAGTCCATGGCCAAATCGGGCAGGGTCATAAACGGTCCTTGAGAGAGCATGGACCCAAGCCAAGTATATTGAAGTCACTAATAGACAACTAGAACTTCCAGTACCAAAACTCTCAAATTACACTTTCTACTGGGGAGTTTGCCTACCTTCCCGCTTTTTTGGACGGCGGTAAATGCCCTCGTTAGTATTTAGCCCTTACCAGGTGCTGTAGGCGCCTGGAGTAGGAACTGCCAAGCCATTCCAGTACCCCTGCCGAGAAAACTTCATGGACATGGAGTCATGAAGGGTCGGTCATGACTGTAACGACACACACACAAAACGGCAAGTTTGTAGTATGTCATTTATGAGATAAGCCACATATCTCAAAAAAGCACTTGTTTCTCCTTCATTAGGATTCAAAACATTCAAAAAAGTCCTGCTTTTGCCACCTGTGAATTTCCTATGGGCAATTCAAATGTGCTGGAAAAACATTCAAAAATCCTGCTTTTCCTATGGGAATAAAGTGCTGGAATATTTATTCTGAAAAGCTGTAGATTCTTTAAGGTCAGCATGACCTTCATTATTAGTAAAATTTACCCAAGAACTTCATAACCAAATAGTGGATGTAATCTAGCAGCGTAACTTAAATGGCGTAAATTACACTACTGGATTACAGCCACTGTCTATTTACCCCCACCTTCCATGTTTCATTCAGTAAAAATGACTGGAGTGTGGTCTTGGCCAACGTTCCTTCATTTTAATAAAAGTCTCATTTGAGGCATGCTTTTGAGGTATACTTGGAGTTGGCAACACCTTATGACATTCTGCAATAGGCTGGGTATAAATCTTCTCTTTCTCTTGACCTTTTAATTTGAAATCGGTAGTGGGCTAAAATGTTTACAGTGTTTAACTGTCTAGAGCTGCATGGATTTGTTTGTAATAGGCTTTCTGAATAAATAATAATTTTATTTATTGAAAATCCCTTTTGTGTAGAATATGAAATAGCAGCACATTTTGCAGTTATCAATGCAGTTATGATAACCAGCAGTTACTAAATACAACTGAGCAAAAAAATCTGTATGAGATTATTAGTTGGTATTTGCATAATAAAATAGAGTTCTCAAAGCACAGTACATACATTTCCTCAACAACCACTACAATATATGTACTCCTGTAAGATAAATTCACACAAGTGGTTGGGTAAAGCTGAGGAACATTATTTTGCTAAAGGCTTTCCAGTGAGATCACTATAAAGATCCCACACTTCATCTCTTGAAGGGTCTAATGCCTAATACCAAGCCTATCACCTACTGCACAAATAAAATAGTGTACATTAAACAAGAAATAGAAGCTGTAGACCAGACCCACTGGAAAGCACTTGTTGCCTGATGTGGGAGGAAATAAGTCTAAGTCTACAAATAACAAATGACCAATAACAACAATAATAATACACCATTGATTCAAATTCCTAAGCTATGCAAAAAAAAAAATCCTCATCATGTTGATTTAGCCACATTATTTGTTTATCCCCCAGCAATAATTTTATAGCAATATTTAAAAAAAATGGTTGTATAATAACAGTCTAAACCAGTGTTGGCGAACCTATGTCACGGGTGCCCACTCGGAGCCTTTTCTGTGGGCATCTGACATCGCCCCTTCACAGCCACCTGTATTCAGGTTAAATTGCTGTATTGGCACTTTGCAAAAAATAAGTGCATTCTGAATCGCAGTTTGGGCACTCGGTCTCTAAAGGGTTGGCCATCACTGGCCTAAACAATGAAGGACAACATCCAAAGCTCTGTACCATCCCCACGGCTATCTTAGAAGGCTTTATTTGCTCCTAGGACCTCCTCCTCCAAAACAGTTTTCCTTACAAAACTAGAAGAGCCCCCCCCCTCTGCATCTTCTATTTTTAAAAAAATTAAATCAAAAATTGGGAGGTACAGGGAGTCTTAAGAATCTGTGGGGCCCTCAACACATGATGAAATTGTCGCCATGCCCCCAGAGGGTGCAAATGAGCTCTTTAAGCCATAACATTTGTCCAGTTGATTGATTGATTGATTGATTGATTGATTGATTGATTGATTGATTGATTGATTTTTGAGGAGAAGATTGAGAAGGCTAGAGGCTAACTCTGGTTTCCTGGAAGGCTGCGTGTGGGTTCTAAGTCTCATGTTGCACACTGCAAGACTAAAACATGTTGGTTTATAAAATTTGAAATTGATATCACAACAGCAACAATGCATTAACTATAAAATTGCAGCACCCCACGGTTATATTAGTAGTGTAATGTCAGTTGAAATGTAATGTCCCTTCTCCAACCCAGTCTTTGAAAATACATTCAGTCCTGGCATATCACCCCTAAAAGTTGTGCTATAGCTTATCTATATCATTAAGGAGTGAGTCAGCGCCAATGTCTTAATTCAGCAGGTTCAGCAAAGAAAGCTATGATCTACTGCTCTTGTTATGTCTATACTTGGTGAGTCCCTCTTCAGAAAATATGGCTCCACCATGATTCTTGCCCTTCAACCTCCAGCAGAGGTACAAAATGCTGGGGGGGGGGGGGGGCAGCCTCTGTCAGAAGAGTAATGGCTGGCTGTTGTGTTAAAGCGGAGACCAAGGTGAACCTCAGTTGATCTCTGAATCTAGCTGCCTGAACCTAGTAGGTATTCCAGGATTGTCATGCTAAACAACAGACTCAGGCAACCGAGAGAAAGTGATGGAGGTGTTACTAGAACCCAAGTCACTTTATTCCTAGAGGTGGCAATAGCAAAGGGTGCATGGTGGAATTCGCAAAGGGTCTGCTTTTTTCCTTATCCAGCTTTTGAGTCTCAGTTGAATTTTTGCTGATACATCCTTGGATTTATTATACTGCCTAACATACAACATAAGAGAATGGTGTACGGTAAAAAACAAAACGATACTCAAATGAATATGAGTATTCAGGGACGCTCTTCTCCCTCTCACAAAATACCAGAACTAGGGGACATCCACTCAGACTGAGGGCTGGGAGAGTAAGAACAGACAAGAGAAAATATTTTTTTCACCCAGCGCGTTGTTAGTCTGTGGAACTCCCTGCCACAGGATGTGGTGATGGCATCTGGCCTGGATGCCTTCAAAAGGGGATTGGCCAGATTCCTGGAGGAAAACTATGATGGAGATGTTTAATCTCCAGGCTTAAAACCAGGGTACTT
Organism: Phrynocephalus guinanensis; assembly: GCA_037367245.1. NCBI lineage: Eukaryota > Metazoa > Chordata > Lepidosauria > Squamata > Agamidae > Phrynocephalus > Phrynocephalus guinanensis. The sequence goes on along the minus strand of CM074733.1, from coordinate 65,431,151 downwards.
CAAGGACCAGATGCAGGGGAGTGGTATCAGGAGAGAGATATCCAGTGTCGTGCGCTCCCAAACGCATCTGGTGGGGCCACTGGAAGCTGAACTAGATGGGCCGTTGGCCTGATCCAACATGGCTCTTCTTATGTTCTTATGAATGTTCAATTTAAAAAATAGTTATCTAGGTATACACTACAGGTGTCTTCCTGGTATCAAGAAGAAGACATTTGTGTAAGGCAGGTGCTGAATGCTCAGCCTTATAGGTGGTAGATTGGACAGCTGGAACATGAGGCACTATTAATCTGGTATGTCCTGTAGTGGCCAGCCTGGGGACCTTGAAAGGTAAGGCAGTGTTCAAGGTACTCTTTGGACAAGGATTCTGGTGGCCACCATGCATTTCCTAGCGCTACTCTTCAAGAGTACCCCAGGGCTGCTCATGAAATAAAGGAATACCATCAGACAAATGGGTAATTTGTGCTTTCCATATTTTTGGTAGTGCCAAGACAGGGATCTACAGTCCCCCAAACCAATAGATTTAGGCAAGACTTAACAACCTAGCAGTTCAAAAGCATGTAAATTCAAGTAGATAAATAGGCACTGCCATAAAAAGTGGAAAAGTAAACAGTTTTCCATGTGCAGAAATGCATTCAGCCATGGAGCCACATGGCCATGGACGTGCACAACACTGGCTCTTTGGTTTGGAAACTGAGATTGAGCACCACCCCTAGAGTTGGACATGACTAGCACACATGTGCGGGAGGAAACTTTACCTTTACCTTTACTTAGGGCGTTTATACACGACCCCTAAGCTCCGCCGCAAATGGCTGCAAGGTCCGGACTTTAAAAATGTTTACCCACCAGCTCCGGACTTTGCAGACAATTAAGTGCGACCACGCCCACTTTAGCGCGACCCAGAGCAGTTTTCTTGTACCTGCTTTTTGGATGTGACAAATATTTGATCCGGTGTATGGATAGTGAGTGCGTGGCTCTCCTGGCTTCTGTTTGTTCTTTTTTTGCACCCCGCCCCTTTAAGAGATGTGAATGCTACCCGGAACAAAACAGAGGTAAACCGGCATTCTTTTCTTTCTTTTTTCTCCCTCCCTCAGGCAGCCAGCAACCAGGAAGTGCAGAGGGGGGTGGGGACAGAGGAAGAGCGAGGAACCCCTAAGATCTCTGGTCCGAATTTAAGTGGCCAGCGGATCTTAGGGGTCGTGTAAAAAGGCCCTTACTAACATAAAAATAGAACACTTCTTTTCAACAAGGTTTGAACAAGACTATAAACTGTACTGAGACAGATGCTTATGATACTTCACCTGACATTTGTATCTGCTTTACAACCTTCTCTGAACTCTTTTGCAATTCTCTTCATCTCTGCACCACACACAGACACCCTAGTATCTTTCTCTCACTGCAACGACATTCAAAGGCTCTCCAACATCTTTCTCTGAGTCAAAGCATCTCCAAGCTAAGCTTTCACTCTGCCTGTCTACTCTTCAGCTTTACAAGCTGTAATTACCTGAGCCAAAGAGCCAGAGAGAAGGGCAGACTGTCCATCACACCCGAGTCCCCAATCCTTCAAAGGGTGACAACAAAGCTAATAACAGCATGTTAGCATATTGGCTTCAAGAAAGGAGTTGTATGCCAGTACAGTAATGGGCTAATAGGAGCTTTGTGGTTACTTCACGTCCTTCCTCGAGTCGAGGTGAACTTGCCTCCGTGTTGAAATCGGTTTTCAACACGGATCGAGAAGTGGATTGAAAAGATTCCCAAGCTCCAGGATGGGAATCTCTCACCCCACTTGGAGCGCAGTTCAGGGGTGAACTCAGATTGACCCCACAAGGACGTGAGGTTCCGTTCCTTTGAACTCGGATTGACCTCACAAGGACGTGAGCTTATGTTCCTTCGAACTCGGATTGACCCCACAAGGACGTGAGGTTACGTTCCTTCGAACTGGTCTCCAGCGGGGCCCCGAGCTGCAGCGAGAGGGACGTGAAGTATCTGTGGCACAGTGGTTAAATGCCTGTACTGCAGCTAAAGCTGTGCTCACGACCTGGGGTTCAGTCCCAGGTAGCTGGCTCATGGTTGACTCAGCCTAAAATAAGGACCTTGCTTGCTGGGGTGGAGGGCAGTGTGTAGCCTACATACTGTAATTAAACTGTAAGCCACCCAGAGTCTACTTGAAGTGGTATGGGGCAGTATATAAGCAGAACACTTTGCTTTTGCTTTGCTTTAATAATGATGTTCACAAAACTGAGCACTTTTTAAAATTCACAAAACCCTTCTGCCTTCTCCATTACAGTGCTTGTGGCTTTGGTTTATCCACGGAAGCCCCAGGTGGTGGAGCGACACATCCTTCCTGTTCTGTGCTATTTCCTGAACAACATGATTGGCAATGGAGTGTTGCCTGGAAAGAGTGGGAATGTAAGAACTGTGGTCTCTAAACTTGTCAAGAGCCTTCACAAGCAAATGGGGCCTGGACTTGAGGAATACATCTCCAGCCAACCACAACATGTGATCAAAATCTTCCAGGAACTTCTCTGTACGGATCTCTAGTGAAGAAGACCATGTGTACTGTCTCCGAGGCCATTGATAGTGCACTACTTCAGGAGAGGACAGACAGAAAGTGGTAGACACAACTTGCTGCTATTTAATTACATTATTTGAAAATGTAATAATTTACTGAGACTAGTTTCTAGTAATAACTCATTATGCAAAGTGTACATAATATATTTTGGTGTAGAAGTAAATCACATGTTTTTCTAAGGTAATTTCCTCAACTATTATCCCATAGAAACTTTAATAATAATAATAATAATAATAATAATAATAATAATAATAATAATAATAATAATAATAATAATAATAATAATAATAATAATAATAATAATAAATTTTTTTTACATGTGTGTATATATAAGACAGCATTTTATTTATGCAATAAATGTGTGTCAAAGGAAGGAAAGGAAGATGACAAAGATAAATAATGGGCAATTATACTGTATCAGGCTGCCAATATAATATGGCAGAGATTAAATGAGCATCTCGGTGATCTTCCATGAAAGTTTCATGAGTATGTCTTTGCAGGAGGAAAAGCCCTGCTGTTTACTTCTGTATATGCTTGGTTGCCTGGGAGATTTAAGGGGTGAGTTGGGTTGAGTTGGGTTGAGGAGAAGCAGTTTCAGTGGGACCCCACAGATATAAGGCTTGAGTGAGTCGGGAGCTATTGCATCAACAACTGTTTGGCCCAGCTGCTGCTCCAAATGTTCAGCTTTATGTTCTCTTTATTATAACCATAAAGGGTAAGCACTCAGGGAAATACACCACCCCATATCACCCATCCATTATGTGACTCCCATGTTAACCATTTGAAGTGGTACAAACTGATCACTTAGTTTTGGCAAACAGCTAATGAGATCTTGGTAAGATCAACCAAATTTGTGGTGTTAGATCTGACGTGTCTCGTTAGACCAGAAATGTCTTTTTATTGGCATAAAAACAGAGAAACAAAACTGCATGCAAGCACAGTAGGACCCCCGTATCCACTGATTCATTATCCACTGATTCAGTTATCCACGGTTGGCAGAGGAAAAATAAATAAATAATTCAGCAGCCGCAAAGTAAGCTACTGTCACAAAGAACAGCTGTAAAGCAAGCTACTGTTATAAAACAGCAGCTGTAAAGCAAACTACCATCACAAACAGCAGCTGTAAAGCAAGCTACTGTTGCAAAACAGCAGCTGTAAAGCAAGTTACTATCACAAAACAGCATTTTTGGGGAGCATTTTGGCGTTCTCTCTTATCCACGGTTTTCATTATCCATGGGAAGGCTTGGAACCAATCCCCAGTGGATACTGGGGTCCTACTGTATAAACTTTAATGCTATGGGTCCTATGGAACTTAGTTAAAATAGCAATATGCAAAGATTAAAAGTGAACACAATTTTTATACCTGGAAGTACAGTTATACAGGGCAATACTGCATTTGCCCGTATAAATCTAAATGCTTAAGGAGTCTCTATCGACTAAAAGAGTGCAACCAACAATCTGAGTTCAGAAAAAAAGCTAGATAGTCCTTACAGGCAAGGTTTGAGGCCGATCAGTCCAAACATTCTCATAATCCATTGAGGTGCTGTTATCTCAATCAAAGGAAAGATGTCTGATATGTGTTGTGTGCTGTTAAATAACATGTGACTTGTAGTGACCTGTTTTCAAGGTGTGTGAGATATTTAAGGAGTAGTATTACCAGTGTCACACACCCCATTACTTTCCATGGCCAATCAGGGATATGAAGCCAGGTCCCTGGATTCCTAATCTATTCACTTACATGGCAGTAGCTCTCTGAGAAAAGAGAGGTACGGCAAAGGGCAAATATATACACTGCAGTTAAAAGGAAAACAGCTTGTACTTACAATGGAATAACAACAGATAGTACCAAATGCATGAAAAAGATACTCCATCTGCTTGCTAATTCAGCATGCATACAAACATTCATTCTATTTACATTGGAGAAAGCGAGAAAAGCAAAGGAAAAATATTCAGTTGCCAAGGAGAAAAGGACTGGGCTGCTTCATTCTGGCTTCCCACTGAGCTATTCTTCCCTTACAAGGTTCTGTCAAGTTATTTATGAGGGTTATGGTGTCATCTTCCAAAAGTGCTGTCATCATAACAATACTCCACAATAAGAGGTATGGAATTGTTTGGAACTAATAAACAATTGCAATAATTTAACATTGGTTGTAAAATTTGTAGCGTATGATACAGTTGGAAAGTTCAGATGACATACATAGCCTGGAATCATTACATACAAAAAGCTACACCTCACCTGTTAGTCGCTTTTTCTCAAAAATAGAGTAATACCTTAGTTTACGAGCACGCAAGTCCACGTCCACGCCATGGTTTAGGTACCTGGCTGCAGAATCTGCTCTGCTAGGGACTAGACATGGGCACGACTTGGCGAAATTGTCGTTTCCGTTTTCGGATATCGTTTCAGTTACATAACGGAAACGGTAACAACAATTAAGCTGTCAGAACTCGAACTCGAACCGAAAAAAGAAAATTTGGGTCTGATTTGTCGTTGTCATTCCTGGCATCGCACAGCGATCGCGCGATGCCAAGCGGCACAGAAAAAAAGTTTTAAAAATAAAAAAAAACCGATTCCCGGCCAAAAAAGCAGGCGAAAATATGCCTGCCTGAGGGCACCTACCAGAGGGGTGGTTTCTGGGGTGGTGGTGGTCCCCAGCCTCCCCCCCTCCTGTCCTGGGCTGCTGGTACCGGGCTGGGAGGGGGCATCCTCGGCATCTCCATTTGCCATGTGGTGCGGGGGGGATCCAAAATGGCGTCCGCAATATTTTTTTTGAAATCGTGGTCCAAAAAACCACCAAAGCACCACAGAAACATGCGAAAATTAGCTATTTTAAATGCTTGAATTTTTACAGTAGCAGCAGTGGGTTTTTTATAGCAGTAAAAGTCGCACTGATTTTATTTTATTTTTATTTTTATTTTTATTTTTTTACACCTGTGCAATGATGGGCTGGCCATGGGATGGGACCATGCAAATTTTTGGACCCATTCTACCAATCACATGGCCAGGTTTTGACTGACACTTCTGGATGTGCAAGAGGGCATAAAAAGCCGAGGCACTCCCAGAAGAGTCGCAGTCCAGGCTTGGACGTGGGTGGGAGAGGGCTGTGTGTAGCTGGCTGCTGTGCTAGACTAGTTTCGATTTCGTGGAGCCTTTAGATTTCAGTTAGGCAGGCAGGAAGGGAATTGATTCAATTGCATTTTTAGGAAATAATAATAATTCCTTTCATTCTCTGTCTGCTGTGGGGAATAGCAACGCAGTTTATTCTTTTTTATTCTCCTGCAGTTTGTTAGGATTTCTTTTCTGATAGTGCTTCAAAGGGGGGGAGGTTTGAGTGGGAGGGGAGGCGTGGATTTATTTTAAAAGTTTCATTTGCTTGGTGGCAAGCCAAGTTCCTTTCATACCCTGCCTGCAGCTCTGCTGTGGGTGCACTGCCCACTTTGTTTGCAAAACTTGCAATTGCTTTATTTGATGCAGTCTTGTGCAGCAAGTCAGTTTAAAGTGTTTTCCGCCTGCTGCGGGTCATTGCGGGACCCGCGCCCGCCGCCCGTGCGCCCGCGTGCCCGCCCCTCCCCCTGCCGCTGCCGCCGCCCGCCCATGCCCCCCTGCCACCCCGCCTGCCGCCTAGGGCACAAAAACACCTAGCGCCGGCGGGACGCCACTCGCTGGGACGTCAAATCGTGCGAAATCGCAGCGGCGGTAACGACAAATGACAAACGACATGACGAAACGACAATTTTTTTAAAAATGTCGCGAAAAATGGAAACGACCCGAAACGGACCCATCCCGAAAAATGACAACTCGAAAAAAATTTTTTCTGGTCGCGCCCATCTCTACTAGGGACAAACAACTGGATTTTATTCTGTGTTTTTAATGCGACAATAATAAAGTACAATTTGTAGCCCTATTCACACTTGAGTAGCTGCCCTGTTGACTGCACTAATTTCTTCTGATAAAGAAACTGGAATAAGGGAATAACCCACCTCCCCCATATACTTCCTAAATGCATACTTGAACCAGAGCATCAGTAGTTTTTTTCTGGGGGTGGCAGTAGGAGCCTTGATTTCTTATATCACATATATATTTTTCACATGGGCAAAAAGGTGTGAACATACCTCTGCGTAAAGTCTGTGATCCCCCTCAAGCTTCACATTCAGTCCTATGTGTACTGGGAGATCTTCATAAGTCTTATATTGAACGTTGTGGTCAGTTTTGTTAAACCAGTGAGCAAATTTGCACAATACAACACAGGAATCCTGGCCAGCACAGCTAGTGGTGAAGGCTTCTGGGAGTTTTACTCCAGGAGGACCCAAGGTTGGGAACTATTGGTTTAAATGCAACACTTGGCAAGAGTCAAAGAAGGGAATGAACATATGAGTTGATTGTAACTGTAGTAAGCACTCAGAAGAAAACTCTCATCTCTGTTTGATGTATAAAGGGAATCTTGGAACTTCACAATGCACGGAAGAGTGTTAGAAGGAGAAAATGATTCTATTTATATTCTTACGCTGGGAAGCTAGGAATAAGGATACTGTTCTAACTACTAATTTGTGCCAATTAGAAATGAACTTTTCACTTCGGAAGCTGAACACTTTCGAAATGAAATGCGGGAGCCCAGCTGGTGTTCAAAACCGGAGGTACGCATTCAACCAATCCCTTACCTTGCACTGAGCTTGTGTGGGGCTAAACTTCAATGAGGAAGAAGCCTCCAATGTCAATCTTTTCTTTTCCCTAGCGCTGGCCAATCAGACAGGGAGGCAGAATGATGCATTTCCCTGCACAGCTCCTGATTAGCCAGTGCCAAGGAGAAGGAAATATAACATCAGAGGCTTCTTCCTCGTTGGAGTTTAGCCCCGCACAAGCTAAGGGATTGGTTGATTGTGTCCCTCCGGTTCTGCATGCCAGCTGGGCTCTCACATTTCATTTTGGAAGCTCACCACTTCTGAAACAAAAAGCCCATCTCTAGCCAATATTATTTTGAATTTGAATACCTCAAGCTTTGGATATTAATTTGAGTCTCATCTTGGAAATGGCCTACAAATAAAAATCTGGTCCCTCAAACCTCCTAGCCTTTGCCACATACTTGAAGAGCTCCCTGTTTTGGTAAGCATTACATTCCGAATGTCCTAGAGAAACAGGGACTGAACTGAAGAGCAAAAGTTTCCATCCTCACCCCGGGCTAATGTATCTCTTTGGGGCATAATACAGTAGAAGAAAAAATTCAGCACACATGATATGCTTCACTAGACTGAGGTAGCTGTTGTGTTCATCATCTCCTCAGGGATTTCTACAGATGGACAAACTGTACTCCTAGCAGCATTTTATCCTTATACAGAATCCTGCAGGATTGGATCCAGCACCAGAAATAGCCCATCCTCAAGCACTTAATGTACATAGGGGGCAAGAAGTCACCGCCGCAGAAGCAAGTGTGGGTAGGTTTGCTTCGGTCAGTTTGCTGTTACAAATGCAACAGTTCAAGAATTCTAGCCAGCCATGGGAATCCATTCCAGCCTCTGCTAATTTTCTGCCCACCCCCACCCCCGGATGACACTTTTGTGCAGACTAGGCATACTGAATTGTAACCAGGTCATTTTGTGACAGGCATCTTTCAGAAACGACATTTGATCCACCTTAAGCACTAGTTTGTGCACTTTAAAAAAAAACACCCCTGCTGCTTTTTTCTCTTTCCTAAAACCAAATTTTATTTTTGTCCCACCTCATACCATATGCAACAACGCCCCAGGCAGTCTGAGTATAAAAGCTTTTTAAAGATTACCTCTGTAGCAGGACTCTGTAAAGAAGGAAAAGCTCCTGTGTTGCACTGTAGGAATGAAATAAAGGTCCCCTAAAGGGGTGATGCTGGTGTGTGTGTGTGTGTGTGCGCGCGCATGTGTGTGTGTGTGTGTGTGTGTGTGTGTGTGTGTGTTAGAGTTAGAAGAGGGTAGGAGGGAAGGTGAAGAGACCTGGGGAAACAGAAGCTTGGGAGTCATGCTTGGATGTGGAAACATCAGGAAGCAGCTAACAGTGTGATGCAGGGTGAACAAAAATGCATCAAAAGCACAATGTGTGGCATTAATACCCCCTTAGTTTCCTGCAAATGAGCCCTTCCCCATATCTCTGCAAACCTGGGAGTTCTCCAAAGAATGAGAATACTTCCATGAATTTGCTGCAAATATATTTGATGCTGTTTGTCTTTAAGTTTCAGCACCTATTGCATCTCTCAGCATCTGTGAAGAACCATTTCTCAAAATGTGTGCATTCTGGATTTGTAAAGGAATTTTAATTGTATTTATTTATTAATTTATTGGATTAGTCCTCCACTTTTAAGAAAACTGCTTTGTCTTTTACTTGGAGTTCACACCTCCCTTTCTTCTGTATGCTTTTTTCAAGTGAAATTTGCACTTTACATAAACACAGATTTAATGTAGCCCTCATGTGTCACCAGCAGTTAGAATCACAGCCACACTTGACCTATTGCTACCAGAAAAAGATCCATTAGTAGTAGGGCCATTGGCAGAAATGTTAACAGAGCTCAAGTTGCACCAGCTTCTACTAGACTTACTCTGTTGACAAACGGAGCATTCCTGTTTCCACTTCATATCATTGCTTTGACCTTCACATGGCCAAAGCAAGCAATGCTAGGTTTTTATTTACAGGACAGATAGCAGGAAGGGTAGCTAGGAGACACTTGGATAGCAATTCTTGGAGAAAAGCTGTAGATAGATAGATAGATAGATAGATAGATAGATAGATAGATAGATAGATAGATAGATAGATAGATAGATAGATAGATAGATAGATTTGTGATTGGTCATCAGGAGATAAGTTGTACTCATTTCCAACCCTCTGCAAAAGGGAATGGAACATTCCTTTTCACGGCAGCTACTAAAACCAGAACAAAGACAGAGCACCAGATTGATGTCCATGCAGTCTGCCATGGTTGCTGAAGGCTGCCTCCCTAAAACAAGGTGGAAGGGGCTTCAAGAGGCAGCAGTGGGGCCACAGGTAGGCATGGGACGGAAAACATGACAAAACCCAAAGAAAACAGGGGAGGAAATCATGTTGCAATAAGGATGAAGGATGAGGAAGTGGAAAGGGGGCCTGCTGCCTGGCCTCATACTACTTTCCTAGTTACAGTTTCAGAGTAGAAAATTCCAGGTCTCACTGCAAGAGAAGCACAGTGGAGGTTGAATTCTGATCCCAGGACAAAAAACAAATCAAGGGAATAGGGAGGACAAAAAGATGTGAGAATCCATAAAAATAAAAACAAGAGGAGAAAAATTGTTGGGATAACAGAGCAGCCATAGCTGCCAGATGTGCGGTGTAAACTCAAACAAAAAAACAAAGTCTGCCATGTTACCTTCGGAATAGAGAAATTGTCTGTGTGCTCTGTGTCATCACATCAGAATAAACTTATAGTGACCCTAACAGGGCTTTCAAGGTAGGTGAGATATTTAAGGAGTGGTTTTACCGGTTCCATTCCTATAGTGAGCTTCCATGGCTGGGTAGGGATTTGAATCCTGTTCTATTCACGACACCACACTGTGAATCCTAATAGGGAAATGGTGTGTGTGTGTGTGTGTGTGTGTGTGTGTGTGTGTGTGTGTGTGTGTGTGTGTGTGTGTGTGTGTGTGTGTGTGTGTGTGTGTGTGTGTTTACAGTTGCAAACAGCTCTTCGTGACCCCATGTCCATGGAGTTTTCTTGGCAGGAATACTGGAGTGGCTTGCCAGTTCCTACTCCAGGCACCCACAGCACCTGGTATTCCCTGCTGGTCGCGCCTCCAAGTACTACCCAAAGCCGACCCTGCTGATTTCGCCTGATCTCGAAATCAGGCGAGATCGGATGTGCTCAGGGCATCTAGGCAAGTAATAGAGAAATTAAAGGGACACAAATTGTCCTATCTGGAATCGCCCCCACTACACCAACCCAATCCCATGCACATAAACATGTAACAGAAGCTCTCTCAATTCCTGAAGTTCACTGTTCATATAATTGGATCGTGTTTTTGCCTAAGATATGTAAATAAAATGTAAAGTGGCTCAACTGTTGGCTATTATTGCTGTTAGACTGGTGCAACAATGGCCACAGAGAGCCATGACTAAAGAATTAGGAGCTCAGCTCTACCCATGATGATCATTACCTCTGAGCTCAGCAGCCTTTTTTTTACAAATGGGTGGATATAAATAGATCTAACCAAGCTTTCCCCACCTGTTGCTAAATGCAAGCCAACTTTCTGTTTTGGATGTCTGAATTCAAAGAAAGAACAGACTGGTGTATCTGTAAAAGTTGATTTTTTTGATAAATGCCTTTGCTTTATAGAGGAGGCAGTGATATTTATCACTGAGGGGAGGCTCCAATCTACAGTATTATGGATGATATACTTTTGTGCGTGTCAGGGAGAGACAGAGAGAGAGAGAGAGAGACTCACCAATATTTTGGGTGCTGAAAATCACTCACTCAACTGTTCTGTTCCCTACTCCAGAGAAAATACCCAGATACCCATAAGCCATCTGCAAAATGGAAAGAGCTGCAGAAGTGCAAAAAGCTAAAATCACCAAAAGAGAAATAATTCAGAAGCCTTTATTTCACTGCTAGGCTTTCAACTGCAGCTTGGCCAGTTATTTTTTTCATAGAATATAATGGAGAAATTTTGTAAAAAAAAAAAAATCAAATTAGCATTATTTCTTCTGTGGCCCTGAAATACCATTTTTCTGCAGCATTTTTAGAAGTACTGTACTAGATTTTTGCTGTCCTTCTGACAGGACACGACTGTTGAATTTATGTATTATGTTTGTGTAACTACTACGTTGCCTTCATCTTGGTTCCCTGGTATTTGCATATTTTTCTGCAGAGGGGTCGGAGAGCAGAAGTAGTCAAGGCACAAAGCCCTGAGCTGATTTGATTTCTAATACTTGAGATTTCATGTAGCCTGTGCTGCTTTTTAGGTTTGCAGATTTTCTTGGTAACACCATTAGAACTCCCCATACACTTCCCTTTCGGTACAGGTTTGAGAATTAAAGGCTGCATAATGTTGCTTTGTGGCTGTGCAAATCCACTACTGGTGGGAGGATACATGGCAATTCTTGGCAAGAAAACTGACACTGCTTGAACTTTCCTGCAAGATAGTGAAATATGATGAGAGGCATAGGGGCCATGTTACTAGGTTGCATTAAGCAACCTAACAGGTTAGTGTGCAGGTAAACAAAGCCAGTAAACTATGGCAAGTGGGTGTGCTGATCATGCTCCAGGTTTAACTCTTAAGAGGTCTGAGAGATCATATTTGATGCAGCAGTGTTGTGTTCAAGAACATGTTGGAATAACTGTTTAAATATCACCAAAACAAAAACAAAAACCAGCATATAAAAGCAAATTAAAATTAAGCTGAATTGCCTGGTTTTGCTTCAGTTCACCAGTGTATACTTTGCATGGGATAACATAGCTTCCTGACAATTACAAAAAGTTGAAAGAAACATTACAGATAATCACATAATTGTATCTGAAATCATACTACTGTTCCAGAGATTGTGATGCTGGCAGATCTGTGTCTGCAAAATTAGCCTTGCAAACAAAGCCAACATTTATGACCAAAGGACCACTCATAAACAAAACATGCTAATTTCTAAATTGTGTGGGAAAGCTTCAGCTGTGACAGTTAGATGCTTTCAGCGTTAAAGGGATTCTCTGTTTTAGTCACGTGCCCACTGTAATGGATATCTTGATTTAGTATCTCAGAATTCAGTGCTAAGAGCAAAACTTCAGCCAGTTCTGAAGTAGTCACACATTTCCCAGTGTTCTATTTGACATTTTACATGAGTTGGGTAGCTGCCGAGATGCCCTGAGCATATCCAATCTCACCTGATCTCGGAAGCTAAGCAGGATCTGGCCTGGCTAGCACTTGGATGGGCGACCACCAGAGAATACCAGGTGCTGTAGGTGCCTGGAGTAGAAACTGACAAACCACTTCAGTATTCCTGCGAAGAAAACTCCATGGACATAGGGTCACGAAGAGTTGGTCATGACTGTAATTACACGACAACAACAAACTACTGGGGTAGTGGTAGATTGCTGTCTTAGTCTGTTATAATGTTTAAAATGGCATAGAACAGGCATGCCCAAACTTCAGCCCTCCAGATGTTTTGGACCACAACTCCCACAGTCCCTTGTCACTGGCAATTTAAGCTTAGAATTCTGGGAGTTGTGGTCTAAAACATCAGGAGGGCTGAAATTTGGGCATGCCTGGCATAGAACCTTAAAGACTAACATACTTTATGGGCCATATGCTTTTTTGAACCACAGCTGTTTATCAAAAAGGTATCCAAAGAGGCACCACAAGACAATGTTGTGACTTGTTATTCTTCCAATTCATATCTTGGCCAAACCCTTTCAAGAGGTGCAAAAGACAAGTTGTGTAAATTCCACAGGCGATTCCAAGCAATGGCTCCCAGTGCAACATCTCAAAAGACATGGTGCAACTCTTACATCTTGACCTCCTTAATACATTTTAGGATATGAAAAGGTGATGAGGAACAAATGGGAAAAGTTAGAAATGGAAAACTACCCCAGGAAGGATTAACAATAAACATCTTGATAGGGGCCTTAAGGTAAAGGTAAATGTTTCCCCAGAACTTGCATGCTCAACAGAGGTGGCGGCCTCAGACATAGTCTATCTGCTACTTATCAGGGTGTGCTTTCAACAGTATCCAGACAAATCAAAAAGCCTTCACCACCACGGCCATAGCTAACGACCCATACTTTATAGGTTTCAGCACCTTAGGCCATTGTTCACCTTAAGACTATGGAAACTATTGTCTACCTAACGAGCCTATTCAGGCCATTGTTCATCTTATGAGCCTCTTTCAGACCAGGGTGACAAGAGGTCAAAGCTGACTATAAGATGGAGGACTCGCACTAGCTGTATTCAGACTGATGAAGCTGTTTGGATGAGCAGCGAAACGTTTCTATTTCTCAAGAAAAAAAGTCCATTAATTATGACTCAACTTCCAGACTGCATGCCAGTCATGTCCAACTCTAGGGGCAGTGTTCTCCGATTTTAAGCCAAAGAGCCAGCTTTGTGCAAGTCCATGGCCATATGGCCAGCATGGCTAAACACCTTGCTGCACACGGAACACTGTTTACCTTCCTGCTTTTTATGACAGTAACTATTTATCTATTTGAATTTACATACTCTTGAATTAGGTTGACAGGAGCTGGGGTAACAGCAGGAGCTCAATTTGCTGTGTGGCACCTGAGCTGTGGACTTTTGCACTTTAGCCCGGTGAGCCACCACAGCCCTTCATGCCCTTCCTACGCTTACGTTTTTAGGTGTGAGGAAGAAAGCACATATAGAGACTATAAGCAACAGACAGCCTTTTATCCAGTTTTTCAGGTGGGGGCTGGCTGGGATAGTTTCGGAGGTTGCACTTACTTGATTTGCAACATGACCATGTGGGATATTTGCTTTAATGATTCCACATGAAAACAAATGCAACTGAGACTTTGAAACTTAGAAAAGGGAGAATTTATTCCAGTATAAGACTTTTCAGAGCAGCTTAAAAAACAAACAACAAATATAATTTCTGAATACATACCAAGTGATTCATATTCACAAATGTACAGAGCTGGAGTAGAAAGGAAGTGATATGTACAAAAATATAGAAATTTATGAATAACTTTAGAATATTGTTTGGTCTTGATGCCACGTAGTATCTTGGTTTAGAGCTGCCACATCCAAGTAAAACCAGGATGACACCCAATCTCTATTGGGGGGAAAAATTACAAGAATAACAACAACTGTTGATATCAGGTTATAAACTTTTTTTAAAAAAAATCCCAGAAACCAAACAGCTCGGTATCAGAAAGGGGGAATACATGAATTTACTATACATAATTTTCTTCTCAACATAAATAGATAATAAATATTTGAAAATAGTTTTCCTTGTTGTTTAAACATAGCAGCGTACCTTAGCCCAGAACGCTTTGTGTTTGTTGGTCTGTTCTGTTCTGGTTTTTATTGCGGTGTAAAACCATAAAAGTAAGGCCAACACAATTATAGAATTGTACGATTACAAAAACAGAGTTGATGTAATAATCCATACTATACATATAGATATTAGAGAGAAAGAGAAAAAAGAAGAAAAAATGGAGAATTTTCTGGTTAAAAACTAGCTCATCTTCTTGGTGTGGAATTTAATCTAATACAAACAAATTTTTGCTATTTGTTTATTAATAAAAGAAATTTCATCATTTAAAAGTCTTTCCAAACCCACCTTGTTTGCATCTACTATTAGTCTATCTAAACATGGTTGAATAAATCTCTTTCTATAAGGGTGATGAAGGGGACAATAAAAAAACATATGTACTATCAATTCTACCTTCCTTTGGGAGCACACACAATGTCTGTCTTCATAGGAAATCTTCTTATATCTCTATTCCAAAACCATTGAAGGGATAGCTGAAAAGTGGTCCAGAGTAAAAGATCTCCAATAGGCAGAATCTTAAGCTGTGATAGTTTTCATAACATAGCTGGTCTCCACAGAGGCCCTAAACAAAGGAGATTGTGCTATATCTCGTTGGCGCTCAGTATCTTGAATCCTTTGTTTAATAAGTGTTTTGGCCTATTTGTTGGTCTACAACACTCATAGTGCCCAGCTAGTATGGTCCCTGGTGGTTGTGGGTTATGGCTGTTGTAGTCCAAATATGTAGTCCAATATTTGGTGAAGGCTACTATAATCATTTAAAAAATAATGGCAATGCAGCAAGAGATTCATTCTTCTCTAGAGAATCACATTCTCAATAAATTGCACAATGACAGAAGAATTTTTTGTTTGAGCATGTCCTACCTAAGCCCATTGCAAGAAATATGCAAATTTGCAGTGCTGCTAAAAAAAAAAGGCCCGATCATATATGATACTTTGGCTGTAGGTAAGATGAAGCTTTATGCCCTGACACACAGAAGCAGTGAGATTGTACCATAGGGTTATACCTTCTGGAAGAGCAGACCTTCTAAAAAGAGTTTTATGGAATAGATGTTAAACTTCATCAGTATTATTTTGTATTGGCTTTTTGATTTTCAACCCCTCGTGTGTGACTTTTCCTCTACTGAACACCGTGAAACTATAATTCATAAGCAGTTAACAACACACAGAGGCACCCGCTAGCTTTTATAGTATGTCTTCAAACAGCCAGAGACGGAGTAGTTCTGGATTTATTACTCCAAGGCATGTGTGATCACATCTGTCTATATACCATGTTGTGCTTGATCCCACTTGGAGACAGCAGCAGTTGCTGGTGCTGGGCACAGTATGAATGGGGCCGGTGTGGGTGTAAATATATCCAAAGCTCTTAGTCTTACAAAACTGGATTGGGTTAGGTTTTCCAAAACTTCTGGTAGGGGATCCTTCCTTTAAAACAAAGGATCATTCCAACATGTTATTAAATACTGTAGTGCAGGGCACTTCCACATTTTTTTGCCACCAGTCCCGATCACCAAAGCCAGTAAGAGGGGATGCTGGAGAGTTGTAATGTAACAACCTCTGCATTAATTCCCTATCCCTGCTTGTAATGTAACAGCCTCTGCATAAAGTCCCTATTCCTGATTTTATGCATAGAGATGTACCACTTCACTACTGATCTTTCTTTTAGATCAGGGGTGCCCAAACTTTTTGTAAGGAGGGCCAGATTTGGTGGCTGAGAATGTGTCAGGGGCCGGTTGCTCCTTGACACTGCCACATCACTGGAAGCCCCACCCACTGACCCATAAGCCCCACCCACTGACCGTGTGTGCGCCCAACCTCACAATGTTTCCGGCTATGGCGGCCTACCCATGTGCCGCCCTGCGCGCGCACGCCTAGCTTCACAAGGTTCCCGATGATGCCGGTGGCGGCGGCCGGCCTGCACGCCACCCCCGTACACGCGCCCAGCCCCACAAGCTTCCCGGTGGTGCTGCTGGTGGTGGCCCGCTCCCTTGCCCGCCCACCCCACAAGCTTCTGCTCACCGGCCGGCCGGCCCGCCCAGCCCCTCAAGCTTCCCGGTGGTGTCAATGTTGGCAGAATTTTTTTTAAAAAAAATGGGGTGAAGGAGGGGGAGGGAGGGGTGGGCAAGCCAGCCGCGGGCCACCCAGAATGGCCTGACGGGCCGGATTTGGCCCCCGGGCCGGACTTTGGACAGGCCTGTTTTAGATTATAAGATGATACAGCTCTGGATGGGATGCCCTGAAAAGTTGGCTTTTCTGGCCTTCCCTTAGGGGCATACGGCCCTGTCGCTTTGCTTGAATTTCATGGAATTACATGCTTCCTGTAGCTTGTGCTGTTATGGATTGCAAATACTGGTATTTTGGGAGTGGACAGTAAAGGGTCAGAGAACATGTTTTTCAGAACGTTCTACAGGTCTGCATTCCTTTCTTTGGTCAAAAATTCCTTTCTACTGCATGTCCAGTCATCTGTGGCATGACTGGTAAAGCAAAGACATACACTGTAGCTTCCAAACAACACATCAGAGGACCCGAAGTCTTGAATGGTAGCATCCATCTCCCAACCTTTTAACCTCTGCTCAATCCTTATGGAGTCCTTGGCCAACAACATAGAGTTCGGGATAAGAAAATGATTTGCCTCCTCCTTTGCCGTCAGGGAAACCTGTGCAGTTCCAACAGCCCCCTGATAGTCGACAGGTATCTTCAGTGCTGGAAAGAGAGAAGATATTTAAAAGAGAGATGCTTAATGCAATGGGACCTTTTGAAGAACAGTCGTGCATGCAAGAATGCTAAGCCTTAGATTTTTTACTACCATGAAGTCTTATTCCTGTGATGTTTTTAACTGCAGTTACTTCACATCAAAATAAAGCTCCATAGCTATCTGGGAACAAAGAACCATTAGAGCAAGCTCTCCCAAACCTTTGTACAAAGGCTAGACCATCAATTACTAAGAAAGACAACAGAGCTTCAAAAAGATTATGGTCAGAGGTAGAAAATGCACAGCCCATGATATGTTGGGAGATTCTGGAAGGTGCAGTCCAAAAAAGTAACTTTTCTGTATCTAGTCAAAGGCAATAAATTCATATTTTGAAAACAAGGAAGATTCAGATCAAGAGGGAATTAATTATAGCACTCTGCTACCTGAGGCGTAGATTTTAAAAACTTTATAATTCTACTTCTTACTGTTAAACGAACAAAGTTAGAAAGGTTAGAAAGCCTTTTGGAACCATTACAAAGCATTCAGAAAGCTACCTGGCAATTCCAGTTTTGTTCACTCTGATGTGAAGCATAAATGAGAGTGCTTACTACACTCTTCCCCCCCCCCCCTATGATGTATTGAACAAGCATGTCAAAAACACAGGGAAACATACAGGACATCAATACTATGAGCCTCACTTTAAAAATTTCCCACCCTTGTTTTGCTTTAAAGGTTTTACCTGACGTTGCTCATAGAATCTCAAATATTTTATCACCATTATGCAGGCTGAGAGATGAAGGCAGTAAATTTTATATCCAGTAATGAAATTCTCTTGTTTCTCTGAACATATTCAACATTATAATATGCACAGTCTCACCTACACCTGCTAATCATCCTTTTCTGCAAAAAGATTTGCGTCTACAGGGAAACTGTATTGAGATTAAAAACCAGAAAGACTGCAAACCAGATTTTTGCAAATCCAAAGTGATACATAAATACTAGCTATATTTAATATTTGATTCCACTGAAGTATAGGCCTTCACTCAATTGCTTTTATGTGAAATTAAGAGTGCTGACACCAAGAATCAATTTTATCATGGCATCATTAATGTGAAAATATTATAGAGTGTTTAGTAAAGCCTTTAGAATGAGTCTATGTATGTCTACTCAAAGTAAGTCTGGTGAGTACAGGTGTTTATACCCACACATGTGCTTAGCACGTAAGCAGAAACAGTAACAATAATATTGATGCATTCATGACCCAAGAGAAATCAACGCCATCTCTGGAAGGATTCCTATCTAAGACTCATCTTTTAGTCCAGGTCATCAGACAGAGTCCATGGCCTTCAGTCACATGAAATATTATGCCAGCTGTTTCCCTCAGGAAGGCCTTTAATCTGATATCTATCATGGAACTAAAATTAACTTTTCCCCCTATTACAGCCACCCACCCCAACACAAATCCTATTATGGATTAAAGGGATTGATATAGAGTGCTGTGAAAATGCACCCCCCTCAAGGCTGACGTCTGGCCAAACACCAGACTCAAAAGAGCAAAGATACTGTATTCAGTACATTGCCCTCCCTACTTGTTACAGGACCAGATGGCTGCCAGAAGTCCCCACATTTTAAAACACTAAAAGCAAATTGCCCAGGGACTCGGCAAGGCTGCAACAGACACTACAACTCTAATTGGGGCCAGTGACATGTTTCTCTCTTGAGACTGCAAAGTCAGAAGGAAGAGCACATGTTTCATAGAAAATTGATACGGAGCCTGTTTACATAACCAGTTATTCTTGGATAACAACCTCCTCCCCCTCAACTACGCTTGCTTGAGTTTCTTATTTGTTTACATATTGAAAGGCTGAATCCAAGGTGGAAAACAGTGAAAAACAAAAACCGAGTGAAACAAAGATGGTAAGCTCTTCTCTCTTCTCTCTCTTAAGCGGGAAAACAGCAGGACTGCTATTCAGTAACCAGACTCTCAGTGAAGGCTTCACTAGATTTTAAAGGACAATGTGTAGCTGCTATTATTATCTCTGCCTCTTTCTCTGCTAACACAGGTAAAATAAAAAATTAAAAACTGCATAAAATTTTTCCTCACTCACATTGATTAGCTGCCTGTTGCTAGGGAAGAAAACTCATAATGAGGCAATATCACCTCATCACCATGTTGTATTATTAATGGAGGAAAAAGAAAGATTAAGATGTAGAAATGCTTGTTATGCCCATATGAACCCTGTTTCTTCTCAGGTTGAGGGATATTGGGCAAATGCTATTAACTCTTCCTCACAGCTAATTAAAGTACCAAGAGCAAGGGGAAAATACACAATTTCTGGCACTGTGTGGTAAAATTCTCAACATTTTGGAGCGAGTGGCTGAAATCTGGAGGCTAAAGCATATGAAGAACGACCAAAAGAACTAGGCATGTTTAACCTGACAAAGAGAAGACAGAGGAGAGACATGATAGCAGTCTTCCAATATCTGAAGGGTTGCCACAAGGAAGACGGCATTGATTTATCCTCAGTTGCACCTGAGGGTATGACAAGAACCAATGGGTGGAAACCCACTAGAGAGAGAGCCAAATAAGGAGAAATTTCCTGACAGTGAGAGTCATTAAAAAGGGGAACAGCTTGCCTCCTGAAGTTGTGGGTGCCCCATTGCTGGAGGTTCTCAAGAAAAGATTGGACAACCATCTGTCCGGGATGGTATAAGGTTTCCTGCCTTGGGCAGGGGGTTGGTCTAGAAGACCTCCAAGGTCCTCCCAAACCTATGACAATTCTATGATTCTTTGATTAAATACCCATAATGTTTAACAAGTCTGAAAATCCAGGTTACAAAAATAGACCCTTGGTTTTCAAAACCACTTCCACACTGCATTTGGGATGCTAAAGTCATCCTTACTAGAGTTTTACTAAAATGCAAATTAAAGGAACCTGGAACCTGAAGGCACGTGTTCAAATCAAACAGATGCTCCCTGCTTCTCATAGTCAGTCTCTATGAGAAAGTTCCATAAACTCATCACTGGTCATACATAATATTTTATATCATAAAGTGAAAGGTTGTCTCAGTGGTAAATGCTAAATTTGGAAAGTTACTTTTAAAATGAATGAGTATAATGACATGCAGAAGCCATCTACAGTATAAGAGAGTTGAAGTAGAAGAATACTCTAGTCTAGGTAGTGGACCATCATTGTGAGCCAGGTCTGGATAGTTTCAACATACTGCTGCATTGATTTTTCTTAAGAAACAACTTTTCAAGGTGCTTCTTTAGTACAAAAATTCAAATTAAGGGGATATCTATATGGGTCAGCTTGCCACATATTATTTCACTAACAAACAGGAAAACTAAGCTTTTGCCTTTGCATTTCTTTTCTTTCTTTCTTTTATTGTCTAAGCTGCTCTTTTGGGATATTAGTGTGACAAATTAATGCAGAAATGAAGGATGCTTTTTAGACCATAGCTCCCCAGTGGCTTCCAGATCATTGTGCCATAATAACAAAACAATGCAACAGAGAAAATGCAGCACAGCTACCTTTGTTTAAAACCACAAGGCAACGCACTTATAAAACTACAAAGCAGGCTTGTGGAAACAAAGCCTGTTTAAACCACTTAGGCAAACAGAAAAGCCTTGACCTGGTGCAGATGAACTAAGTGCCCCATAGAAATAAGCATGCTGCCTCTATCTACGATTGTGTATTTGTTATGAAAACATCCCAGCTTTCCTTCAAGTTCAGAGAGACTTCTAGTTTAACCCTCACCTTGTGGTATGGGATTCCCAAACCTTAAGTCACCTCGTCAGCTTTCACAGGTGAGAAGGGACTTGTGAGAAGCTGAGGTTTCCCACATCCACACCCACCACTGACTTTCCATTTAAGGCTATGCAGAAAGCAGTCCAAGTAGGCAGCATGGATGGTGCTAATACTCAACCTGCAGCAGGAGGAGTCACCCCAGAGACACACAGGATATCAACCTGCAGCTGCCACACCCAAGTGTGTCTTGATGTATCCTAACAGGACAACTTAGAAAGGTTAATGTTTTTGGACTACAACTCCCAGAGTCAGATGGCCACTGAGATACCATAAGTCAGGCATGTCCAAACTTTGGCCTTCCTGATGTTTTGGACCACAACTCCCAGAATTCAAAGGCTGTAGTGCCAATGACAAAGGACTGTGGAAGTTATGGTCCAAAACATCTGGAGGGCTGAAGTTTGGACATGCCTGCCATAAGTAGTCATGTTTGTTGGAGAATTCTAGAAGCAGAAGGGAAAAACTTGTATGTCTATGAGTGTAGTTCAATTCAAGCCCCCTCCTTTCTATGAACACTGTTCAAGGAAATTCTGCTGGCTGGGATATCAGTACAACATAGTACACCATCAGTACAACAAAGAAAAAAAATGGGAGAAGTTACATTTTTTGGACTATTGACCCTGAATCTTTCAGACAACATAGTCCGTTGTTATGCTGCTTGTGGGATTCTTGGGTGGTTTAATTCTAAAAAGTGACTTTATCCATCTGCAAGGCATTATAGCTGTGGTTCAGGTTTATATTGCTAAATACATAGTATAAAAGTTTTTAAAGACTATTTCTTACCTGATTTGGGTAAGGACAGGCTCACTGCCAGACGGAGAAAACAACGGTACTGGGATCTGCAACCCTGGCCTGCGGTCAGAGGAGCTCCTTCTTACGAAAGGCTGTGGGTTGGTAGCGCTGTAAGCCATCCTCCTCTGCTGGTTCCCACACTGCTCCAACTGGGCACTGCTCCTCCGTGCAAATGCTGTGAGGATGACTTCAGGATGGTACGCAAGGGCCTCTGTGGCGAAACTGCTAGGTGGCAACACTGGTTTAGCTTCAAACAAAGAGGCCGTGGCTGGATAAAATATGGAGCGTGCATTGCTGACAATCTTTGGGGAGGCCGGTTGCTGCTCATCCCCAGAGCCCATTTTGCTCTGTAATCCTTTGTGTAACCAAGATGGGGAAGTAGGTGGAGATGGGGTGGTGGAGAAAGGAGGTGGGCTTGCTTCTTTGTGGTAGGCTTGTGGACTGGACAGTTTCCGGCGAATGGGTGGGTTCTGCTGTTTGCGTGTTGTTGGAGGGCTGGATAGGTTTTGTTGAATAGGTGGAGAAGGCAGCTTCCTTTCGGCTGGAGGGCTCGGTACTCTGGAATTAGAAGGTGGACTAGGCTGTCGAGAAGCAGTAGAGACAGAAGCTTGCTTGAAGTGCCTGCGATGTTGTGATGTGCTTGGGAGTTTTCCCTCACTGGGGGGTGATGCAGGCGGTGTTCTGGATGGAGACACTCGTCTGAGAACATTTGTTGTTTTCTCATTTTTCCTGAATGCATCAGGGGAGCTTTTTTTCTTACTCACAGCAAATGGTGCAGGGCATTCTTTGCTCTCCAGATTATTTCCATTCTCTTCTGGCATTTCAGTAAGATTTTGAAGAGGTATTATTTTATGAGACTGCTTATGTAGATCTACAGTTGCTTCTTCCATTTCCTGATCCTTCTTGGATGCTAATGGGCTCTCTTGATAGCAGTCAGGGGCAGATTCCAGCTCAAGGGAATGTTTCCTTGGAGTTGCATCCCCATCTGTATTTTTTGTTGTTTTGCTGGCAATGAGATTGGGACCGTTGAGATTCTTACTTGGCAGCAAGTCCATGGAACACAGGGAAGCTTTCATTCGTGCAGAAATCTGAATACTTTTCTGACTGGTACAACATTCATTCTTCTTCGCAGTGTTTGAGGTAATTCCAAAACCCTTTCTTTCTTTCTCTGCACCTTCTGAAGATGCATTTGAATCAGGTGAGGTGTCCACTAACATTTCAGGAGGTGGTGGAGGCAGGTTTTCCATGTCATCTTCATCTGAATCTTCATTTCCTTCAATTTCTCTGGCTGGTATGGGTGAACCAGCAGCACCCAAACTACAGTGCGAGAGACAATTTATGTCTCCTAATGGTGAGATCCTATGTTTGTGATTCAAAGGCACAAGCCCTCTAGGAAGTAGATTAGGAGTAATGCTTGGAAGCCCAAATTTTCTGACACATTTTATTGGGCCCAAGGTTCTTAAACCTGAAGGCTTCACAAGACCATCCATGGGGCTGAAGGTTTCAATCAATTTCTTGACAGATTTACGAGGTGGAACACAATCCACATGATTCAGTTTCTGTGTCTCAGGGGGCTCATTTTCTTTCCTAGATGCTGGATCCATCGAGGATGGTGTCATTCTGATACATTTCCTGCCTTTCCTTTCATCCGGTGGTTGACGGATAGCGTTTTGATCTTGTCTAAACAATGGGACACTATCTTGATTGGGCAATATATTGAAGTTTTTAGCAAGAGATGCCTTTAATTTATTTGTGGATGACCTATGAGTAACATGCTCAGAATCCTGCAAGTTGGACGGTTCTTTTAGGTTCAGGGACATTAATGTATCCTTTTCTCCACAAAGTGTGTAAAACATCTCTAGCCTTTTGCTGAGCCCCTTCTGGGTTCTTTGAAGTTCCAGAAGAGTTGGGTCCTCACCACGACTTCTGAGAGATTCCTCAGACCTAGACCTTTTCTGTTTCTTGTGGGGCTTCTGGCTTCTGGCTGCTGTTCTAGGACGCAGTGATCCTTTCCCAGTATCCTCTTCCACCCATTCTTTCTTTCCAGATTTAGCTGGGACAAATTTGATCTTTTCACTAATAGCATCTTTCATCTTGAGTATAATCTCCTCGTTCTCTGGGCTCTCTCTCCTTTTGTTGGAAATCTGTTTACAGTCTGTTGGTGCAGACAGAGATCCACTGTCACTTTCCTCCTCAGAGCACCTACTCTCACTGTCTTCATTGGCGGAAGACACATTCAGTGATTCACACTCTTTGAAGCAATCATCTTCATGTGTGGTACCACAGTGCACAGAGTGAAGAGAAGGGGCTTTGCTGATGTTTTGATGATAGGGATGGGTAGCTCTTTTTTCTCGTATTAAATCGGAAGAAGGCTTTACATCCTTTGTATGAGCTGGTGGGTAAAAAATGTCCTTAAATTGACGTTCCAATGCACAGACGTGGGACCTGCTTGTTGTAAATGTTGAGTGGCATGACCCCTGATTTTCTTCTGATATCCTCATCTGACATAGGGATTGATGAACATATGGACAAGAATCAAAATCTGTGTGCATTCCTTGCTTATCAATGAAATTCAAGTCTTTGACTGATTCACTGTCTATACCTATCCCACTGTCTTCAGAATAAAGAGTCATATCCTCAGGGTGAGCATGATTGGGCCCAAGTGCTGATGCTTCAAGGAGTTTTATGATCTTGAGCAAACGTTCATCAAAAGCATGTTTGGCTTTCAGTTTTTCTTCTAGGTTGCTACCAGCAGATTGTAAAAAGCTGCAAGAATCTTGGAGGGCATCAGAGGTTAAGGAAGCCACAGTTCCATTGAGCACCTGCATTTTGTTGACCGTGTATTGTAGCAACTGCTGTAAGAGGTCTGGTTGCTCTTTTGGGTTCCCTTTGCCAGCTGGCCAAGCCAAGTGCCCTCCCACTTCTTTGAGCAAATGTTCTCCATCCTGGGCGATTTCTTCCAAAAGATGGTTGATTTCATCAAAACGGAAGAGTAAAAAGCTGACCATCTGCTGCATTATTAGCTGTGTTTCAGTGGCCTGGTTGGCCATACACAAGATAACTTCGTATTTTGAAAGGTTGGGGTTGAGATAGGCATAAGCATTTTGATGAGCTTTAACAAGTAGATCTGGGAAATCCACCTTTTTCTCAGCCACATGTGCCGGCGGAGTCAATTTTTCTTTTGTTTTCAAATGGCGACCCTGTTTTCCTTGCCTGTTGCTCTTTTGCCTTTTGCCTTTCTTTGGGTTCTGCTTCTCACTACTTTCATTTTTGTCTTCGAAAGTCACACTGTTTTTCTCGGATGCGCAAGAGTCCTGTTTTTTAATCTTACTCCCCGCTTCCTTCTGCTTGTCAGACTCTACCACTTCAGTGATGGCTACTTCATTCTCTGAGACGGTTCTTTCAGATTCCCTTTTATCCTGGTCAAGCTCAGGCAGTGAGGGATCTTCAGATGAGGAATTGAAGCTAAAGTGCTTCTCCTCATCTGATGCATTTCCAAGCAAGTTATCTTTAACTTGAGTCTCTTCCTGACAAAATTCTTCAGTATCAAAAGATGAAGAACTTTTGATCAGCAGTGGAAGGGAGAAACCTCCCCCTTCCAAACCAGCTGGCATGACACCATGTTGTGCGTGGTGGTTAGCAATATCACTACGTGAAGGAGTGCAACCCATTGTGCTCCCACCTCCTAACTTCCTTTACTCTTGAAATATGTCCAGCTGATCAAGGAAGGAAACAGAAAGATTGAGACTTACAGATTCAGCCGAAGTTTGGATCTGATGTTTCTGAAGGTTTCATTGTGAAGAGCTTGAGGGTTGTAGGCTGCCGTTAGCTATTATTCAGCTCCAATTTCAACTTTCTTGGCGCATCTCTTGACAAAAGTATACAACACATTCTTCTCCTTAATAATTTCCCTTTTGGATACACACCAGTGGTGCAAGATAGGCTGCATTTCGAATGAGCTAGTGATTAGGACTCCTTGTGTATCTTGCTTCTGCCTTAACAGATGCTAGTCAGAAATAAGATGTTAAGCTCATTAAGCTAAAATCCCTCGACTAGTTTGCTGCATTTGTAACAGGGCCTTCTTGTTGAACATTGCAGTTTACTCCCCCCCCCCGCCCACAATGTATTTTCCCCAGTATGCTTAATTTCTTAAATGATTCTCAGTGCTTGGAAAATCTAAAGAAAAGAGCAGTTACAAATATTGTTTCAAAGGCAAAGTGCCAATAGGCAAACACCTGCAAGGACAAACGTGACCTTGTATGGATAATACTGATCAGGAAGAAAGCACAATACACAGAGTCAAAAGAGGTGAGAGAAAAGCCTCTTAGGTCACCCAGACCAGAGTTTCTCAGCCTTTTCTGACCTGCAATGTCAAAACTGTTTGGTTTTCCTTCCGATTTATCCTATACATGCAGCTGTTTCCTTGAGGAGCTTCTCTAGATACAATGAGAAACTACTAAAAATCCTCTTTTAAGTCGCCTCTATTCCAGTTGTATGCTCATATCAAAGGTTTACATAGAAAGAACAAGAGTACTTGGAACAGCCCTTGAGTGGCCTATAAATTACCCATGTTGCTCACGTTTCTCAGAATCATCACGTTTGCATTCAGTAATCTCTGTGCCAAAAGGTGCAGGTGATTAGCCTAATGAAAACATCCTTTCAGTATTCTTGAATGGGTTCCAAATCACTTCTCCACTGATACAAATACAAGACGCAATCTGTTTGCCTACAGACCAGGTGAAGAATGCTTTAAAAACATTTTTCAAAGGCATGGCAGATCTATCAGTTATTAGTCACATTTATACTCAACCTTTTCTTCAAACAGCTCAAGGCAGTGTACGCAGATATGTCCATCAACCACAAGTAAGACAGTACTGGTGATACTATTGACTCCTTGACCTATTTGGGTGAGCCTAATCATGAGTGGAGAATTAAATCTGGGAAACATCTATGTGAATTCAGCTACCCCCAAGCAGAATGGATAAATGCATGTTGTGGTCATATCAAAGAATAACATTATTGATATTCCATCCTATGGACAGAAGAATGCTAAGACTAATTCTGATCTGTTTTGCATTTTTCCAATGTTAATTATTTTTCACTTTTAGTTTCTGATTTTTTAAAAAATGAATTTACTTCAAGTATAGATACAAGAGTGTGTACATTTCTGCAAATATTATTTTTATATAACCTTTTCCAAAAATGCACATTTTCTCAAACCGTTTCACGTTATATAATAAATGCATGCAACAGCTACCTAAGATTACTTTCTGTATTACAGGCCAAAAAAGAAGCCAATGTAATGCTATTTTTTTTTTTAAAAGATGGGGAGTGTGCATATTTGTGATCCAATAAATTACATAGTGGTTAACTTTCCATCTGTTCTTGAAAAATTTGTGAAAGTCATTATTAAAAACCAAAAAAAGCATGTGAATGATAAAGCTTGCCAAAGAAAATCAACATAGCTGTTTATTATTTATTTGTTTTATAAATAAAGACAGCTTATAATGCCTAAAACAAAAAATATAAAATTGGAAGGGGAGAGGGGAAAAACAAAAAACAAAAACAAACTCTGAGACCCAAGCATGCAGGCTTAGGAGCACACCCCAACCGTGAACCTGTGTTTTCAGGGGAGCAAACCAACCCATCCATGCAGTGGGCACAACAGTGGGACAAATCCCCCTCTGATTGAGCCCTTGGATGAAAAGGGGAGATAGAATTGTGTGTCATACACATATTGATAACTCCAAACTCTAAAGCCCCAGACAACCTCTCCCACTGGTTCATATATGTTAAACAGCATGGAGAACAAAACAGAGGGACACTTAGGCCAAGGTTTCGAACAGAAATCTCCCAGCAACAGCGTCTGACTAGAGATGGGAATGAAACAAAAAACAAAACGCTGTTTCATCGTTTTATTAGGTAACAAATTACTTTGTTACCTAACAGAATGGTAGCATGCATTTTGTTTCATTTAGTCACAAAATGCCTCCCCCCCAGAATGAAATGATTCATCCTAGAGCAGGGGTCTTCAAACTTTTTTTAAAAAGGGCGGCAGTTCACTGTCCCTCAGAACTGTTGGGGGCTGGGCGGCAGCGGGGAGTGAGGGAACTGAGAGGGGAGGGTTGGAGCAAGTGGTGGGGATGAGGGAACCGAAGGAAAGCATTGGGGCAAGCGGTGCCGGCGGTGGCAGTGCTGCTGCAGCCCTAGAGCCATCTCACTGGGGTGCCCTTTGCTCTGGGGTGCCATGTCCCCCCTCCCCACCCCCTCTCAGCATGCAGCATGGCTCACCTGAACGATCTCACCCTCAGCACTGAACGTGGCTCTGGTACTAGAGAAAGGGCCCTACAGCCCTGTGGCGAGGGGTAGGGAGAGGGCCTACTCGCTGTCCCTCCCACCTGCTTTGTCTCACTCAGCCATCCAGGCCTGCATGGTGGTTTGGGTGGCTTGGTGGCATCCACAGCACCAAGCGGCCGGACCACACGGCCGCTTGAGTGGTGGGTGTATTTGACCCCACCTGCGGTGCCTTCCCCTTCTCCATGAGAGCCTGCAAGACCCAGCTTTGGAGAGGACTGTAGGGCTTGCCCAGCCTGTTCTGTTGCCCCTGTTGTTCCCTGTAGGACAGCCCTGCCCACCTGCACGGCCTCTCCCGGCTCGGCAGGCAGCTGTGGCACTGAGTGATCACGGTGCCAAGCATGTGAGTGGGCTGTGGGAGGCAAAGGGTCTGCTTTGCCCCTTTCAGTTCATGCCCCACATCTAGCTGGCTTTCCCTCTCCCCTCCCCCACAATCAGTGCTGCCATGCTTGGCTCACAGGGAAACGCCTAGCAGGGGTCTGCCCCACTACTCCACTGCCCCCCCCCAGGTTTAATGATTCCCAAAGGCCATTGAGGGAACCATGAATACCAACATGTACTATGACAAACTGAAGCAGACCATGATCCCCTCCCTTTGGAGACTGGGCTGCAGGGCAATACTGTATTCCAACATGATAACGAACCCAAACACATCTCCAAAACGACCGCTGCCTTGCTAAAGAAGCTGAGAGTAACAGTGATGGACTGGCCAAGCATGTCTGCAGACCTAAACTCTATTGAGCATCTGTGGGGCATGCTGAAATGGAAGGTGGAGGTGTACAAGGTCTCTAACATCTACCAGCTCTGTGATGGTGTCATGGAGGAGTGGAAGAGTACTCCAGTAGCAACCTGTGAAGCTCTGGTGAACTCTATGCCCAAGAGGGCTAAGGCAGTGCTGGAAAATAATGGTGGCCACAGTAAATATTGACACTTTGTGCCCAATGTGGACATTGTCACTTAGGGTTGTATTCACTTTTGTTGCTAGCGCTTTAGACGTTAATGGCTCTGTGTTGCATTATTTTGAGGGGATAGCACATTTACACTGTTATACAAGCTGTATACTTACTGCTTTACATTGTAGCCAAGTGTCATTTCTTCAGTGTTGTACTCATTTCTGTGATATACTGTACATACATACATACAGTGGTACCTCGGATAACAAATTCAATTCATTTTCCGAGGCAATGCGTTATCTGAGGCAATACATTATCTGAAACATGGTTTCCCATAGGAATGAATGGGAAACCAATTAATCCATTCCAGAGCCTAGGAAAATGACACAGACACCTGGTTTTTTGCTCAAAACTCTTTATAAAGTGCACTTTAAAGGTACAGATATGATGCAGCCCAGGATAACTCTTTTTTACCGATGTATGCTGGAAATTTTTTAACCGAGGCAGCCCATAGGGAAAAATCGTTATCCGAGGCAGACCTATACCTAGAATTGTGATTCGTTATCCGAGGCAGCCCATAGGGAAAATTCATTATCTGAGGCAGCCCTTTACCTGGAAATTGCGATTCGTTATCCGAAAAATTCGTTATCAGGGGCATTTGTTATCTGAGGTATTACTGTACATACACACATACAGTACAACCCCTGCATCCGCTGATTCACCAACCACAGATTCAGTTATCAACGGTTGGTGATCAAAGGGGGGGAAGGAGGGGAAAAATTAAAAATAAAACTTGTCACCCCACTGCCCGCTGTCCTCTGCCTTGCTGCCGCCGCCACTGCCACCATCATGGGGCAGCCAGGCACCCTCTGGAGGGGTGGGATGGGGACTCACCCGGCTGGCTGATTGGCTTTGAACTTCTCAGTCGGGACCCAGGAGGTGGAAGTTTTGAACTCCCCCCTCAATCTTCTGATTTGCTGCCTTCCCAGAACCTGAGTGGGAAATTCAAAGGCTGGTTGGATGGTTGGGTCTTTAAAGTCCCCACCAAACCCCTCTGGAGGGTGCCTGGCTTGGTGTCAGCAGTGGCGGTAGGAAAAAACTTACAGCCACCGCCGCTGGCCAGTCACTCTCTGGAGGGATGAGATGGGGACGTTAAAGACCCATCCGGCCAGCCTACCTTTGAATTTCCTGCTCAGGTCCTAAGCAGCATATCAGACATTTGAGTGGGAAGTTCAAAACTTCTGCCAGCATTGCCAGAGACCCGACCCAGAAGTTCAAAGGTGGGTTGACCAGCCATGTGAGCCTCCACCCCACCCCTCTGGAGGGTGCCTGCCTGGCCCATGATGGTGGCAGCAGAGGCAACGAGGAGGAGGGCTGTAGGCATCAGGACAGTAAGTTTTATTTTTAATTTTTTCTCATCCTCGCTGCTGCTACCACTTTTGGACAGTTGGATGGCGCCAGTGGTGGCAACAGCAAGGAGAGAATAAAGTTTTCTTCTTTCTTCTTCTTCTCCTTGCCACAGCAAAGCCCTTTGGTAAGGAGAAAGAGAAAAATGCATTCTTACCTTCTTGCCATTTGGGGGATGTAGGCAGTGAAATGTTTCACCCCGGTACCCCATCATCCCTATCACCTCCGTCAACTTGGAGAAGTGTTTGCTCTTATATGCGGATTTCACTATCCGCGGGGGAGGGGCGGAAGTGATCCCCCGTGGATACGGCGGTCCTACTGTACATACATACATACATACATACATACATACATACATACATACATACATACATACATACATACATACATACATACATAATTCCTTGCAATCTGGCATATTGCTGATTCAATATGATGGGTAGGAAAAATAACTGAAATAGAGGTTTCCCAGAAGGCAAGCAGACACACACACACAGTAGAGAAGAGGGAGTGATAGAAGAAGCAACCAGTTGAGATGGAAGGCATACCAGTGAGTGGCAAACAGAAACCAAACTAACATTAGGAGCTTCTAGTCTTGCAAAAGAGGGAGCATTTCACCCCACCAAACCTTTCTCTCTCTGATGACTTTCTGCTTAGACAAGCCTGCAAGAGTTTCCTGCAGCCTGAACTCTGTGATCTGGCATCCATGTTTTAATGATGAGGAAAAAATATGGGCATTGGGAGAAAGATTTCAGTGAACATTTGAAAGTTTATAATTTTATACTGTAGTAGATTGAGCAGTGAATGATTATTCAGGAGACCTGGGTTCAAATTCCTGCTAAGCCATGGAAACTTTC
The DNA here is from genome assembly GCA_037367245.1 of Phrynocephalus guinanensis. Taxonomy (NCBI): domain Eukaryota; kingdom Metazoa; phylum Chordata; class Lepidosauria; order Squamata; family Agamidae; genus Phrynocephalus; species Phrynocephalus guinanensis. The sequence goes on along the minus strand of CM074733.1, from coordinate 65,399,807 downwards.
TTGGTCATGTCAGTGGAAAAAACACTCCTTAACTTCTCATATACCTTGGAAACTAAAGTCACCATAAGTCAGAGACTAAAGACTTAGAGGGGCACATAACACATTCAGCATACTTCATGGATGAAATCACATTTCACATATCTAAATGAGCATTCTGAAGTGTCCTTAGAGGCAGAGCTGTCTTAAGCTGTAAAAGATGTCTGTGCATCTCTGCACAAACATTCCTTACTTTGTGTGTTGTAAAATGAGCTTGCTTTTGTTTTGTCAGTGGTTATTGGAAGGTAAACATGCATTTCATTTTCTACTTTGCTTGCTCTGGCAGAGTGCTTGGAAGGAACTGCATGTCTGAAGTGAAAAAATAAGAGAAAAACTGCATTTGCCTTAATGCGTAGTTTGATCCAGCGTGCTGCAAAATATAGCATTATCAAATGAGAGGCTTATCTTCTTCAAATTCAGAGTAAACCTTTCCTGACCACCCTCATCCTGCCCAAGTTGTTGTTCCACTGTCTACCTAGAAAATTCATTTATAACATGCATGTTATGTCTTCCCACACGGTCACATGGCAGAGATTTTAAAAGTTTTGGACCAAAGCTACCCCCCCAATCCTTCAACCAGCATGTTCTGAATGTTGTATTTCCCCCTTGCTCTCCCTAAAGAGAATTACTAAAAGCTCTGGTAATTATGTAAATAGAGTTCCCATTGGGAAAATTGTTTGTAGTATGGAAATATAAAAATAAATAAATAAATAAACCATAAATATAAACATCACACTAGCCTGAAAGCTGGCATTTCAGGATCTGAAAAGCGAACCCCACACCTGTGGGAAAACTCTAGGAAGATTTGCCTCAGAATACTATCTTGAAAAAAGTCATACAGACTTTCTGCCTACCTTCTGTCCCCTAAAATAATGGCTAAAGTCTTAATCAAGCATCTACTCGTATGTCATGGCAATTTTTCAGAAATAAAAGAAATCCATTCTTCCATCTCTGCATGATCCCTGGGATCTTTTTAATTGGGGGTAAGCTGCTTGGGGCCAGAGAATGTAGGGACAAAATTAGTCTCTAGAAATCATTTCCAGTGGTAAAGTTACTGGTGGAAGCAATTTTTGGAATTAAATACTCTCTACCCCACCCCCTGCAGTGGGATCTCCATGACAAAAGGGATCCTACAGGAGCCTCGGGATTTTTGAGGAGGGGTGTGTGTTATTAAAACTGTTTTATTTCTGAAAAAAAAACACGCTGCGGTTGCTGATGTCCACAGCCTAATGCAATATAACTTACTGCAACAGTTCAATGAACAAATGCTATCAAACAAGCTACAGTTTCTTTCCTCACTTCAAACATAAGATGTGTTTGCAGCACAACTGGGCTTAAGTGTCATTGATTCTTCCTAAGTAACCCTTAGGCAAAGAGTATTAGAATGCTGCTCAATTCTGACAAAGTTGTAAAGTGTGCTGATATCAGTACGCTCCACAACTGTTCTCATCCAGGTCAGTAATGGTCAGCAATATTCATCATTACCTCAACAGAATCAAATAAGGTATACTGAGAGGCTTTGCTGTGACACAAGTTCTCAGTGTGTACAAGCACACGTTGATTGATTTGGGGTATCCAAACAATTAAGTTAGCACCGTACTTTCATTGGTGGCCAACACCAAATGAATCCAAAATAACCTAATGGCTGTGAGATCACGTACAAGAGCTAGCTTTGCTTAAAAGTAAAGCAGAAAATCAATATCAAAGTAGAGTTTCTAGGGAAAGGAAAATAGCAATGTTTTTTCCTGCTCCTCATGTGTATAGCCTTTAATCATCTGACTCATTCTCTTTGTCTCTGTGAGAAAGAAAATGCAGCAGTCTTTAATGCTAAATACCCTGCTTTTTAAATAAAAGATGATTCATATTTATGCAGCTCTGTTATTTATAAATCCCCATATTTGGTATCCTCACAAACCCTATATCAAATTTAGCATGGATATTTTACATTATTTTGTAGTACTCTTGCAAGAGAATAACTGATCACTCAAGTCACGGTTCCTAGTCAATGCTGGAAAATCTACTACAATGTGCACCAGTTTTTCAATCATTGTGCAGTGCAATCTTATGTTTTATACCACCTCCCAAAATTGTATACCTGGCATAGTACTCAGTGTGGCCCCACTAGCACCTTAGAACCAACATTGCCCACTTCATTCAAATGTATGCCAAAGGATGAGTCGTCTTTTATACATTGTATGTCTACATGTACAAGGGCTCAATCACATCTGGAAAAAAGAAGCCATATACCGATATGAAAATGTTTCTGGTCATTTCACACATTTCCAAGCACAGTATGCACAGCCAAGATAAACTCATTTTCCCCGCCAGCAGTTTATTCCAGTTTATTTCCCTCTTGTCGGAAGAGTTGTTTCATTTTATACTGATGAGGAACTGCTTCATTTGTTATAATTTTCAGACTGTTTGAATGTTGCTGTCGATTTATTTCCTTTGCAAAGGGGCTGCTATGGCCACTTTGTGGCATTTGTGCTCCAATCCCCCCGCCTTTAACAGTACTTTTACAAATTGGCAGTAATAATCATAGAGTTGGGAGACACCTCAAGAGCCATCTAGTCCAACCCCCTGCCATGCAGGAACCCCCATCACAGGACTCCCGACAGACGGCCATCCAGCCTTTGCTTAAAAACCTCCAAAGAGAGTCCACCACCCTACGTGGCAGCATATTTCATTGTCAAAAAGCTCTGTCATGAAATTCTTCCTAATGTTTAAATTGAATCTCTTCAATGTTTGAGACCATTGCCCCGTGTCCTAGTCTCTGAAGCCATCCAAAACAAACCAGTCCCTTCAATGTGACATCCTTTCAAATATTTAAACATAGTTACCATATCCCCTCTCAGTCTTCTTTTTGTAAGGCTAAACATCCCCAGCTCCCTATGCCGCTTCTCCTAAGACATTTCTTCCAGACTCTCAATCATCTTGGTCACCCTCTTCAAGATTGTCAACATCCTTTTTAAATTGAGGTGCACAGAACTGGTCACAGTACTCCAGGTGGGGTCTGACCAGAGCAGAATATAGTACTATCACTTCCCTTGATCTAGACACTATGGTTCTGTTGATGCAACCAAGAATCACATTGGCTTTCTTGGACGCCGCATCACACTGCTGACTCATGTTCAATTTGTGGTCCATCAAGACTCCCAGATCCCTTTCTCAGGTACTATTTTCCAGCCAGGTGCCTCCCATCCTATATCTGCGCAATTCATTCTTTTTACCTAGATGTACCACCCTACATTTCCCTCTGTTGAACCCCATTCTGTTAGCTTTGGCCCAGGACAATCTTTCTGTCCAAACTTGGCGCCCAACATCCAAGTTTGGGCAGAAAGAGCTTCCTGGGTTGGCAAGTTTCAATATTGGATTTTCTGAAAATGATAGTAAGGCTTGGAGAGATTGAAGGTGGCAGGAAAAAAGGAGGGACAATATGATACAGATTAACTCCCCAAAGAAAGCCACAAGTTTGAGGTTGCAAGAACTAACCAGTGCTATTAAGGACACTTTGGAGATCAATCATTCATATGGTTGTCATAAATTGGAGGCCACTTCAAAGCACATAACAATAGCAACAGTGGCAAGAGCTCATTTTTTCACTAGTATGGTAATAGAAATGTAGACACGTTTTCTCCATAGTATTGCCATTTCCCCTACTCAATTTATCCCAACCCAACTCTGAACACATCACCTGGATTAGAGGTGTATTATAAATCCCTATAAATCACCTAGAAGTCATGCTTTAATTTAGAGTCTAAAGTTTTATCCAAATTTTAAATGAATGAGGTAAGACTACAGAAAAACACTTGCTCCTTTGACTAAGGAGGTGGGAAGGAGGGACTGCGGGGGTTGGGTGGGGAAATAGGATAAGAACAGATTATTTCCACTCCCATCATACTTGGTGGCCTCTTAACTGTGACGGTTCGGATAGTACTATTAGCGGTTCTGGCAGCGAATGATGATGATTGCTCATTACTATTGGCCTGGCACAACATGTCCCGCAACAATGGTGTCAAGCTGGTGAGGGCTGGTTCTCCCACGCCCATCCTGGGATCCATCCCACAGGCCCGCTCGGTTTCTTCACTGCAGATGGTCCCTTGGACAGGTTTCCAAACTCTTTCCACTTGGGGGTTGGAAAAGGCAATCCAATGTCTATTTTCCTAACTTCACTTAATTCACTTGGTAACACCTGAATTCCCCCTTCCACCACTATCAGAGTTTTCCTCTCTGTCTGCGTACCCTCATCTCTCCTTTCTGCCTCCAACTGTCCCTCTTCCGTTTTCCCGTTTTCCCCACGTCCGTTGGTCCTACCTGCACTCCTACATTCCACCCCCGATGGCTTCACCTGTATCCCAATATCCCGCCCTCCTATTGGCTTTACCTGTATTCCTACGTTTCATCTTTCTCCTTTCAATTCTCTCTCCTCTTCTTTCCTCACCTTCCACTCAACATCTCCTGTCACCATCACAAAGAAACCCCCTACCACAGGCTTCTCTTCACCCACAGATTCCCCTTCTATTTCTTCCAACATCCCTCTTTCTTTCTTATCCTCTAATTTCACACTCTTCATCTGTTCTTTTATCTGTTTAGTCTCTTCTCGTTTCTTTTCCTCTGCTTTTCCTATTGGGTCCTCAGTCTTTTCCGTGGACGGACCCCCCCACACATCTCCTTCACATTAATTAATAAGGTATAGTTCAGTAAGGTTAGGTATCTGGTTATGGAGCCAGAGGTTGTGAAATCCAGAAGACCCAGCCTGTGTGGTCTTGGGCAAGGTGCCAGGATGCCCCTAGAAGAAGGAAGCAGGGAAGAACAGAATGGTAAACCACTTCTGAGTACTCTAGAAAAGCAAAATCAGGTTCACCATAAGTCACAACTGACTTGATGGCACACAATTACAATTAGTTAACAAGCAATAACTAGAAATACACAAGCAGCCTTCCACCTAACCTGAATGGATGTTGATCACAGGTTACAAGCCATGATGCGGATACATGCTATCTCTTGGCTTAAAAGGAGGGCACTGTACTTCAAAATGCTAGACACAGTGGAGTGGCATCAGGAGACAGGTACTGTATCTAGTTGTCTCATGTGCTCCCAGAGGCATCTGGTAGGACCGCTGCGAGATACCGAAAGCGGGACTAGATGGGCCCTTGGTCTGATCCAGCAGAACTCATGTTCTTATGGATGTGTCCATACTTGCATTACATGGAGGACCAGGGTATGTCAGTTCTCCCATCAGCTCCAACTCTATAGCCAATGCTACAAAAGGACAGGAGCTGTACACCAAAGCATCTGGAGAACCAGCCATTCTTCATTTCTGGGTCACAATCAGTACAATTTTCAGAACGACTACATTGAACACATAGCAATGGGAAGCAGAGCACATGCTTCCTGGCCTGGTACAGAAGAAAACGAACCCAGAACTTAGTTAATTTGCAAGTTTCAATAGACAGGTCTAATCTTGTTTTAACATTCTATGATGAACTGTAATTACTGGATTAACACTGTATGTAAGCATGTGGACCAACCCTAGTTGTTACAAAACTGCATTCTCAAAAGTCAAAGCTTTTTCCAAATCCTTTCTGCTTCAACAAGTTATACAAGTATTCAGTCTGATCTTGCTTTTCTTCTAAATTCTGAGAGCTAATTAAAACAAAACAAAACCTGGCTAAGCAGGTAATTTTCAAGCCCAGCCCATGCACTCAACTTCTCACAGACATGGTAAATCTACATTTACTCTTAGACTGAACTTCTGCACATTGGAGGTGGAGGCCCACGTTACAATTTTATAAAATTCAATCCTTCTCCAATGCGTTCAGAGTAATATACACATGAATTGCTGGCATGATGAAAACTATAAGTGAAAGGGGTAAAAAAACTTTGCCATCAGACATTATACAAATCAAATTCTAGACTCAAGTTTCCCTGTTCATCTGTGCAAGGAATTATGCAGGATGCTGCAAACAAAACTGAAACTTAATCTGGGCGGAACTGAGGTGCTCCTGGTGAACTACAAGACAGATGATGGAAAAGGGGCTCAGTATGTACTGGATGGTGTTGCACTCCCCCTAAAAACACATGTCTGCTGATTTATCTCTAAGCCTGGATAGCCATGTTTTAGCAACGGGCAGGAGTGCATTTGCAGAGTTAAAACTGCTGTACCAACTGTGCCAAATCTTCAAGATGTCCTTTTTGATTACAGTGACACATGCCTTAGTTACATCCTGCTTGGATTGCTATAGTGCAGTGGTGGCAAACCTTTGGCACTCCAGATGTTTTGGACCCACAATTCCCACAGTTTTTGTCATTGGCAATCTAGGGTTGGAATTCTGGGAGTTGTGGTATAAAACATCTGGAGTGCCGAAGGCTCGCCACCACAGCTGTAGTGCAATCTGCACTTTGAAGAAGGTTCAGAAGCTTCATCTCGTTCAGAATGCAGTAGCCAGATTGCTGACTGAGGCCCACTTACAGTGAGCATATAATCTTCCTGTTACAACAGTTCATTGGCTGTCTGTCTGTTTGCCCAATTCAAAGTAGGGGTTATGACCTTTGAATTTCCATAGAGCTTGGGTCCAGGCTATCTGAAGGACCATATTTCCTCATATAGATGTTTTGGGCTCTTTAGATGGAGCCCTTGGAACACTAACCCTAAGAGGCGTGTCTGGCAGGGTCACAAAAGAGGGTCTTCTCTGTGTGCTATTCAGTCAGAATTGATTTACAGCAACCATCATAGGGCTTTCAGAGTAAATAAAAAACAACTAAGGAGCTGTTTTACTAGTTCCACACCCACTCCTGAGCTTCCATGGCCAAGCAGGGATTTGAACCTAATTGTTCTGGGTCCTAGTCCGTCATGGTGTCCACTCGGCCAGGCCAGGTATCTGCCTAATGGTCGAACTGACCTTCAGCAACACAATCCTCAAGGTTTATTCAGAAACCCGTAGGACTTACTTGCAAGCAAGGCGGTGATGTATGTTTGCTGGCTACTGTGAATTTCACATTCTTACTTTTTTTTCTCTATGGGAAGTATCATACCAAGCAGTGGCAATTAACTGCTGCTAACAAAATGCTAGCTGCTCAGAAATGCAACCCACACCCTGTTAATTATTGGCAACTTGGGAATACAACTTAGGGCATGCCATTTATGCACAAGTCACCAGAGGGATCTTGGTAGAGACAGACACAGACACACAGAGAAACATGCGTGTATATGTCATGCCATCTTGAATGACTACCTGTTGTGACTTTTAGATGGATTACCATGCACGACTGCTTAGACCGAATTCACAAGAATACCTGTGCTTTCCATGTTAGTTTCCATCTCTCATGATGGAATGTTTGTTTAATTGTTGGCTGCTGTTTTTAGCTTTAATGTTGCCATTTAACCTCTTTGAATTCACTGTTCTTCATCTTGAATATGCCTTAAATGTTCTGGGTTGTACTGCATTGCAAGCCGCCCTGGTCCTTTTCCAAGGAGAAAGGCAGAGTAAAAATATTCAAAATAAATAAATAAATAATTTTTCTGCACAGATAAGTCACTAGAAGGGTGCTGTTAGATATACTTATATATCTCCTATGCACACATAGAAGCATATATAACATTTCCTTATGAACAGTCTTGGGGAAGAAAAAAAGCAATATATATGCGTGCAAGCAAGAGCATCCTCCGCCGTCTCCGCTGAGAGACAGCCCAACCCCTCCACCCGCAACCATCCAGCCCGCCAGCCAAAGCTTATCATCATGCCCGACCCTGGGCAACCCGCGCATGCCCACCTCCACCCTAATTTCTTCCACGTCTTGCTTCGCCAAGCATAGAAGGTGGAACGCCAAAGGTGGAACGCCAAAGCATAGAAGGTGGAACGCCAAAGGATAGAAGGTGGAACGAGGGAGGAGCGCGCGTGTCTGGGGGGGGCGGGGGCGGGGGCGGGGACTGGGGGAGGAGAGAGAGACAGAAAACAGCCTATGGAGCGCGATGCCCCGTTTCCTAGCAACAGACCGGCGGCACGGCGCATGAGACGGCCACCGCCATTCGATTGAAGGCTCGCTCCTCCTCCTCCTCCACCACCACCGGTGTATGCCCAACGTCTCGAACAAGGGGCGGGGCAAAACCCGATGCTGCTGAGAGACTGGTAGTACGCGGGAGGAGGAGGAGGAGGAGGGGGGCGGTGGAGTGGGTGGAGCTCTCCGCGAGCCGGTGGACAAGAGGTGTTTTGTGGGCGGGCCCTGGAAGAAGAGAGCCGGAGGATTCGCCCCTCCCTCCGCGCCCGTGTGACGGAGTGCGGCGGCGGCGGCGGCGGCGGCGGGGGGGGGGGGAAGGTTGGCCCTTTGATTGGCGGCGGCGGCCGGGAGCCTCTTTCTTCCTCGTGCCCGGCAGCCTCAGTTGGAGGAGAGGACAGGTAACGAGTAACGACATTACCTTTGACAGTTCCGAAGGAAAGGTGGAAAGGGGGTGGGGTGGTGGTGGTCAGCCCCCCCCCCCAAGCGAGGGGAGCCTGACCACGGGAGAACGCGGATGGGTGGGATGATGATGATGATGATGATGATGATGATGATGATGATGATGATGATGATGGCGGCGGCCACCGGTGGTGTGTGGTGTGGGGGGTGAGAAAGCGATATGAGCTCACGTTTTTGTGATGCGAAGAGAAGGGTGTGAGATGTGATGTGGGCAATTGTCTAAAAGGAAAGTTGGGGGGGGAACTCTGGCACAACAAGCCCACGTGGAAGAGCTTGCTTTCCCCCTGGTGGGGTGGGGGGGGCTCTGTTGACAGATTGCTGGGGGTCTCTCCATGGGGAGTGGGGATGCCACCCCAGCAAGCTGTCCAAGGTGACTTTTATGCACTTTTTTTGGAGGCGGGGGGAGGGAGCGTGGAGGGCTCCACGTGAGGCATCAATGGGAAGCACGTGTGGATGCAGCTGGAAGGGGCCAGGAATGAGGTCCGGGAGCAGGGGAGAGCCTGGCCTGCGGTTGCAGAAGGGAACCGGGATGCCCATGTTGGAGGGAGGATTCTCTTGACTTCGCAAACGCATCGCTATATAGAAAAGAAGTCACGGTGGGACTTAAGTGTGTTATGTTCTCTGAGCAGGTTACAAGAAAAGTGCTGCCTTGAGCTTGCTTCACTTTTTTTTAAAAAAAAGTGCTGTGGCACCTTTAAGATTAACCAATTTCCCAGTCAGTGCCTTTTTTGTCGCATAGTCTGCTGCATCTGCGTAAATTATCACCTTCAGGTTCTTGTGTTTTCTAGCCTCCCCCCTTTGGAAGCAGTTAGTATTTTTCTCTCATAATTTAGAATTAAAGTAGCCTTTTTGGTCAGGAGTAAAACCTTGGGCCAGGCTCCTCACCCGCATTCTGCTTTGCTTTTTTCCAGGGCATGGATGGTACAGTAGTTAAATATTTAATTTTGGTCTTGCATAAGTGTTCTTAAAGTGCCTTTTGAAAAATATATTAGTAAAACCACAGAATTAGAAAATGTGACTTTGTAGTTTTTCCATATCACCTAATTAAGCAGTAGGATCTACTTGGTGGGAGAACTACAGTTTATTTCACACTCCAATAAGGTGGTAAGAATACCATTCAACAGAAGCAATTATGACCTCATCATTGATGTTGAAATAGAGTTTCAACCATATACCAACTCAAAAGTCTTAATATGCATTAAATACCTATCCATTCTTGGAGACAAGACACTTAGTTTCTCAAGTGCACTAACTGGCTTCTTGCTTCACTAATTTTCAGAGGACAATCCTTGGAGCCTGGAAAAATTACTTTTTTAGAACACACCACCCAGAGGTGACAGTTGCAATCCAACGCCCCTCAACTTTCGTATTACTAAAAGTCCTTAGATACTGTAAGATTAATTTACTCTCTGTGTTTTGACTCTAGCAGAATTTCTGCCTATATATAAAGCATTTGTTAATAGATCGGGAATAGGTTTGGAAGTTCTCAGATGAAAGCTGATTAATGTTTTCTGTTTCAAATTAAATCTGATTTTAAAGGACATACAGTATTAATCTGTCCTACTTGAAGCCTTCTCTAATATTGCATGCAGTTGTCTCCTTACACTTACCTGATACAGTGCTACTTATAGTACAAGTGTAAATAGAAATGCTATTTAGTTCGGAAAGTAAATCAGGTTAGACAGATGTATCAGACTCCTGAAACTGTATCTTCTGAAACATTGGCACTAAAAGGTTGGCCTTCATGGTGGTATATGTTATGCTGGTGTACTGTACTGTATTCAGTAGTATGTGATACCTCAGTAACCTGCTCAGATATTCTTCAGTCTAAAATATATAACTGTTAACACCAGTATAGACTACTGAGTTTGTGAATCCAATATGAACTTTTCAGTTAGGGCCTGCTTACCATTCAGTAACACCCTCAGATTGTCTTTAGGAGGGACTGTAGGGGAACTCCATAAAGCTGCAGAGACCTGGATCATTCCTTTCTGTTGGGAAGACAAAATTGTGTGCTGTGTAGCCTGTCCCACACCCTCTGGACTGCCTTGTGTGATCAGTGGAAGTGGAAAACACTATCCCAGTGCTACTGTGGAAGTACAATTTAATCAACTTCAGGATTTTGTCACTTTCCTCAAAGGTTAAAATTTCTTAAGATACCTTTGCCTGGGTATTTTACTGAGCCTGGTGGCGTAGTGGTTAAAAGCTTGTACTGCAGCTAAAACTGTGCTCATGACCTGGGATTCAATCCCAGGTAGCCGGCACATGGTTGATTCATTTTTCCATCTTTCCGAGGTTGGTAAAATGAGTACAGTACCCATCTTGCTTGGGGGGGAGGGCAATGTGTAGCCCACATAATTAAACTGTAAACCACCCAGAGACTACTTGAAGTGGTATGGGGTGGTATATAAGCAGAACACTTTGCTTTGGTGTTATCAGCTGGTGGAGACCGGTCCGGCATATACTGATGAGATCAAGGCAGTGGGATCTGTATTTATTTTTAAAATTAGAGTTGTATACTGCCTCATTAGTGGGAAGCACTGCCCTGAGTTTAAAATAAATAAATAAATAAATAAATAATAAATAAATAAATAAATAAATAAATAAATAAATAGAGGACAAACAATACAAATACAAACATGTTACAGCCACTCAAGCCACATTGTTAAATCATCCCAATAAGTGCTGGTTGTGACCCTTCTGTGACGTGGGGCCTACTGAGATAATATGCTTTTGGGTGACAACTGTGAGAGCAAGAACTCATTCTAGAAGATGGGAGAAGGAAAGCAGGTAGACAAGATTGATTGCTTGAAAAGGCAAATATGGACTTAGTGCACCTAAATGTAAAACTGTCTTGCAGATAAAAAGCAAGAATCGGAGCTTGTCCAATATATAACATGACAAAATTTTCAAATTTTAATCTTGTCATTGTCTTGCTATTAATACAGTTATCCGAGGGATGCACAGCTATTCATCCTGATTATTGCATTTATCATTTACACTCTTTTTCATAATTAGATACATCTCTTTTATAACTAATTATGCCCCACTCAAGTTGTAAGAAGGCTGGCATGTTTGAGATTGAGGGTAGATAGTGTGCTGTACTATAGTATCTGGAGAAATCCACAGATTATGTAGGCTTTCCCTTTCTATTCATAGAGTAGTAGAATCATTATATTGGAAGGGCCATCAAGTCCAAACCCCTGCTCAATGCAGGAATCCAAAGCAAAGGATATCTGCCAGGTGGATGTCCAAATTTATCATGCAGGCCTCCAGTATTGGAGCACTCACCCCCCACAAGGCAATTGCTTCCATTGTTGTACTGCTCTAATAGGATGTTCTTCCTGCTGTTCAACAGAAATCTAGATTCCTTGAGCCATTTGTTATCTGCCTCTTGGTATCATGGCTAGGAACAAGTGTTCAGGCCAGGTATTTATATCAGACATGGGCACGACCAGAAAAAATGACGTTTCAAGTTTTCGTTTGTCGGAACGGGTCCGTTTCGGGTCGTTTCCGTTTGTCGCGAAATTTTTCAAATATTTGTCATTTCTGTTTGTTGTTTGTTGTTTGTCGTTTCCACCGCAATTTAGCGCGATTTGACTTCCCAGAGAATAGGGGCGTCCCACAGTCAGGGCTGGCGCTAGGTGTTTTTGCACCCTAGGTGGCGGGCGGGCGGGCGGGCGGCGGGCGAGTGGGCAGGCGGGCGGCGGCGTGGGCTGCAGGCAGGTGGCGGCGCAGGCGGACGGGTGAGTGGGCAGTTAGGATATCACTTAGGATGGAGGTTCTGTTCTTGGCTTTCACCCCAAATGTGTGTGTGTGTGCAAGCAAATTGAAGTTGGGAAAATAGAAAATAAATGGTAGTATATAATATATTTTTAATAAATCCACACCTCCCACTCCCAGTCAAACCTCCCCCTTTATCCAATATCAGAAAAAAATCCTCACAAACTGCCAGAGAAGAAATAAAGAATAAACTGCTATTCCCTTCAGCAGACAAAGCTTCAGGGAATCAAAGAAATTATTTTCTAAATTCAATTCTCTCCCTGCCTGCCTAACTTAAATCCTAAAGCCTCCAGCCTCCCTCCTCAATCTCGATCGGATCACACCAGCACCAGCAGCCAGCCCTCCTCCCTCAACCACATCCATAGACCGACCCGACTACAATTTCTGGAAGGTGCCTCGGCTTTTTATGCCCTCCGAGACATCCAGAAGTGTCAGTCAAAAACCTGGCGATGCCATTGGTGGAATGGTTCAAACAATTTGCATGGTCCCATCCCATGCCCAGCCCAAATGGGCAGGTCTAAAAAAATAAAAAATAAAATAAAATAAAATAAAATCAATACAACGTTTTATTGCTATAAAAAACCCACTGCTGCTACTATAAAAATTCAGGCATTTAAAATGAATAAATTTCACATGCTTCTGTGGTGATTTGGTGTATTTTGGATCCCCCCCCCACCGCGTGGCATGGCGAGACGACGAGGATGACCCCCCCCCCCAGCCTGGTGCAAGCAGCTCAGGACAGGAGAAGAGGGGGGGAAGGCCGGGGACCCCCCAGAAACCACCCCTCTGGTAGGTGGCAAAGCCTCAGGCAGGCATATTTTTGCCTGCTTTTTTGGCCGGGAGTCGGGGTTTTTTAAAAAAAAACTTTTAAAAACTTTTTCTGTGCTTCGCATTGCGCGATCGCCGCGATGCCACAAACGGAAACGAAAAACCCGACCAAATTTTTCTTTTTTCGGTTCGAGGTCGAGTTCTGACAGCTTAATTATCGTTACCGTTTCCGTTACGTAACAGAAACGATAACCGAAAACGGAAACAACAATTTCGCCGAGTCGTGCCCATGTCTAATTTATATCTGCAGTTTGAAGGGGTTTTCTTGTCAAAATATGCTTGTCAGGCATGCCCCGCCCTGATCTCTTAGGAGGTGATGGTACAGTCATAGGGTGTGGAAAGAGAGAGCTGTCTTGCCCCTTCCTATCATGATAAACAAGTTACATATGCTGAAAATGCATGTGGTAACAATTCTCTGTGAAGTATTTCAACCGCTCCTTGGCAACTCTCCTGAACTAAACAGTAAGGAATATAAAACTGCAGTTGTCGTTTGACAGCAATCCCACTCAGCCCTAATTGTCATGGCTAGTGGTAGGAAATGGCAGGAGTTGAAGGTCCAACAAGATCTGAAGGGCCTCAGGTTCCCATCCCTGTGGCATTTTATACATAAAGGGGAAAGGAAATAGTAAAACAATTGTGATAAAAAGGATTTCATTTTCTGTCACGGCAACCATAGATTTTGAAAGCATTGCAAATGTTTATGGCAGATATACTGTGGATCACCAATTGTAACAAATACTGACAATTCAAAAGTAGGCTGGATGATACCTTTATTGGTCAGTACTAATGAAAAAAGTGGGCTCAACCCACGTTTTTTACTTCTACGAAACGCTGACAATGTAACATTTGTTTTTATTGACTTGCTGTAAGTTGAAGTGATGTATGGTTCATTTCCCTTAACTATCATTTCACTCTTCATTTATCTTTTTTTATTGTAAATACATGGAAATAACTGTACGTCCATGGCTTACTTTTCCCTTAATTATCGTCTCATTTTTCCTAATTGTCAGCTCAACCTTTCTTGTTCCTCCTGGGATGTGTTGGATTGCTTATGTCTATGCTCTCGGGGGCTGATTGGAGTGACAGCCCAATGCATTTGAGGGGTAGTATGCTTGGGAAGGTGACCTAGATTGTAAGGCCATTTTCTCCCTTTTATTATGAAAGCAGTTGCATCTGATAAGAGATATCATGGTGGTAGTAATGGCTTGTGGATCAGATTATTATCTAGAGGCTATCTTGGGCTACTAAGACTTCTTAAGATACTGAATAATTCCTGGAAAATGAACACGAATCCTTAACTTTTGATGTTTTGTCAGAAAGTATCTTAACCTAACCTAATCTATGAAATGGTGAGTATGAACGCACAATTTGCCTTCTACTTTTATTCATAGCGGCAATACATTTCTTCTTTATCTTTAACTGAAGATTAATAACACGAGGATTTTGAGGATTAATAACATCAGTGTAATCTCATTTCCATCTGTGTTTTGGGACCTTGGCAGTCAGCAATAAAGCATTATAGGTGTGCGTGGCACTTAAAATTAGAACAGTAGATTTATTTTTACTTATTGCACATTTTAGGTCATCAAGAGGTCATCTTATTTTAAATGTGGTTTGAACAGTTTAAAACAACAAATGAATTCATCATATTATTCAGAAAAACAATCAACCTGTAAGGGATCTCCACAAAAAGAAAATAGGCTAGATCAAGTGCCATGTTTCTGCACTCTGACCAACAAAATCCTTTCTACTTACCAACACAGTACTGTATTATACTAATAATTTTTTTAAATCTCTAAAATTGATCTCTAGCTGGCCTCCCTTGGATGAGAGTTCTGTAAACATGAGGTTATCCACAAGGTGACCTTAGTGTTTATTGCTCTGGACTTCTCTTGGATTTGTTAAGATGATGACAACTCTAAAAGGGTAAGGCATGTACCACTCAAGTCATATAGTGCTTTATTGGCATAATTCACTTGGTACATGGCTAAATTTGGAAGCATACAAAGGTTTTAAGCCAAAATGATTGACAGGCGAGCCCTTTTCAGTTTGACCATTATTTTCAACTTGGCTGGAGTAGGGTTATACTTAATCTGGAAATAAATACAGTAGTAAGGCCGAATGTGCCCTGAAGATATATGTAATCCTGGGATAAATGTTTTTCTAAGTTGCTACTGTCATGTGTGCCCTTCACGTAACCTTCAGCAATCTGTGCTGAACTATATGCAACCACATTTGCAAAATCTATAGTTATCCTTTGGAGAAATATGGTATAAACATATAGGCTAATTAGATACACGTACACATCCAAAATAAATGTGTCCAAAGTATTGACATTGAGGCTCTAACCCAGATAAATTGAACAGCAAGTGTTCTCTGGGTTATGAACACACCCCCTCCTACTGTAGGGATCTGAGTTCATCAAAAGTCATAGCTTTCAGACCAAATAATTCTATTGAATGGAATCTTCACAGAATTTCTGAAGTTAGAAAGTTCGCAGTTAATTAGATTGACACTAGACAACCATATATAAAAACTTTGAAGCTCTCTTTCACTTTCGGTACATAAGAAAGTCTGGTTGTCTTTGTACTTATTAAACAGAGAGGCAACCATGTTAGCCATAAAGCAAGTTAATGTATGCTTGCCTGGTAACTTCATTAGGCCAACCCAAAAGTACCAGCAAAGTGTACAGATGTTCAAGATCACAGATCTCTTCCTCAGGCAAGGTGTTGTAAAGGTAAGTAGTGTGGCGAGGAAGATGGGAGGTGTTGATGTAATGTGCATAGAATCTTGAGATGTGGGAGAGAGGTTAGGGAGACAATCAAATAGGGCTCAATAGGCGATGCTATGGTATTAGATTTCACTCAGAGTAACTGATGGACTTGTTGGAGGCGAGAAAGATAGAAATGCTTTGTCTGCTTTGGCCGCTATCTCACCTGAGGAAGATCCAGATATTGTGAAAGTCTGGCTTTTCTTCCTTGTTGGTCACGTGACTGAAGATGTGGAATCTCTGTTCCCATGTACAAGGATTTTTTTTTAAAAAAAAGCACAGACCACCCCAGGGCCAGCAGGTGGCAGTAGAAAAAAATTAAAGAAATAATAATAAAAAAACAGCACTGACAGTCCGAAGGCCAGCTGATCTGCGCTGGGGGGGGGAGGGAAAATTAAAAAAAATTAAAAAGCACTGATGAGGCCCAGGACAAGCTGGTCAGGGCTAGGGACCCCCCCCCCCAAATCAGAACATTTGCGAGCTCCCACGGACTTCCTACAAAAAAATTCCAACGTCTCTGGTAGGTTTTAGAAAACCCGCTAAAGGGGGCATAACTGTTTTTTTTAAAGCCCGGTGGCCGTGGGGACAAGATTTTTGGAAATGCTTTATCTTGAAATTTAATCAGCATTTAAAGGACATGTGATAGACCACTTTCTGGACAGTACAAATCTCTCTTGAATTATTCCAACCCTGGAGTGCTTAAAAATGACCAACTATATATGAGGCATTTTTAAAGGGAGAAAGAGATCATGTAAGAGGAGTCTATAGTCTTACTGCTTTACCATATTTTTCGCCCCATAAGACACACTGGGCCATAGAACGCACCTAGTTTTAGAGCTATGTATGTGTGAAAAAATATATTCACACACACATACTGCAGTCCTGATACAGCTCCAGCCCCAGTCTACTCTCCGGCCATGCTGCTCTTGGGAGGCCCAGAGCAGCATGGCTAGAGAGTAAAAATGGGAAGACAAGCTGCTGCCCCCCTGCCCAGGTCTCCAAACCCGGTGCAGGTTCCCAGCCCCAGCTGCAGCAGTAACAGAGGCTTCCCCACCCAGCTGTTTTAAAAAAAATCAGCTTGCATGATTGATTTGTTCTGTAGAATAGGAAATGGAGATCATTCTGCCCAATTGAAGACCATAGAGATAAGAAATAGGCTAGAGAGTAACCACCCACCATGATGACCATAGAGCTGCATCTAGAAAGCAACCACCCACCATGATGACCATAGAGATGGTAATCCATCGCATCCGCTCTGGAGGTGCATTTGCCCCATAAGAGACACAGACAGTTCTCCGTACAGTTGGGGGTGGGGAAGTATGTCTTATGGGGCAAAAAATACAGTACATTAGAAATGTTGTATTTGTATTTAGAATCTTGTTATTGCCTATTTTAAAAAAAAGTGCTATGTGACTGTTGTGTGAAGTGAGCTTGCAGGGATGAGGAGCTTGGCCTCCTTCTGCTCCTAAACTTTGCTTCACGTATGATACAAACATCATAATATATAGAATAAGCAGGTTCTACAACCTGGTGCCCTCTACATGGCTTTGAACTTCATTTGCCATAATCCTGGAGGCCATCAGTTTGGGGGAAACTGGAATGGGATATCTATCATCTATAATAGTTAAACATTGATATTGGTCTGCCATGAGATTGAAAGCAGTTCAAATTATGAAATACATAAAATATTGTTTTGTGTTTGGATGGTAGAAGCATTCAGGTTCTATGTGTTATGCTGTGCTATGAAAGAATCTTTGAACCCTGAAATACAGTATGTCAGGAAGCTCACCACTACATAGGAACTACAGAGTTATATGATGCCTGAAGTACTGTTTGAAGAACTCTTTGTTATTGTTGATTGTAGTTAATAATGGCACCCAAATTATTACTCTTTACTTTTGGGTTTCAAACAATTTTAGACATTCAAAAGGCTACGCAAGTCACACTCAAGACCAGTAGAAAGCATTTGTTTAGCTCATGCTAACCTAGCAGTTTGAAAGCATGTACCGCTGCAAAGAGCAGGAAGGTAAAACAGTGTTTCCTTTTAGCCATGCTGGCCACATGGCCACATACTTGCTCAACACTGGCTCTTTGGCTTGAAAACAAAGATGAGCACCGCCCCTAGAGTCGGACATGACTAGCACACATGTGTGGGGGGAACCTTTACCTTTACCTTTTACCTACCTAGCAGCAATTTGCCAGTGGACTTTGGCGGGTGTGATATTTTTTAGCTAGATTCCAACAAGTGGTTTCAGGTACTTCCATTTCAATGCAAGAGGTAAATTAACTTGCAGTTAATATGATTTTGTCTGAAAGCATCCTCAAAATGCCAGTCAGTAATAGTAATAGTTGTGCGGGGGTGCCTGTGAGGGATCCAGGCTCTTGCTGTCTTGTCCCTTTAAATCTACTTATAACTCGGAATAATTAAATGTTTTATCTACTTACAACTCAGAATGATTGAGTTATTAATTTTTAAAGTAATACAATATATAATACATATATACATATTCATAATAATTATACTTAAATTTCCATCACCCCTTCCCCTTCCTCCCCAACCCCTGGAACTGAAGAACACCCAATTTTTCAACCTTCCATACATACACTATGCCCGCTACCACACTTCAAACAGCAACCGCTTTTTGTTTTGAATCGCCTTCTGCCCTCCCCTTCTGCCCTCTCTCTTGCAAGATAATTTTTAATAATGTTTTGGGTATAGCTGCATAGAGGAATAGTAGTATAAATCAGGGTGGATAAAATTGATGATTTTTTAAAAAAATCACATTTAAAAAGTTATTTTTAATCTAAATCAAAAAATCTGATTTTTTAAATTTAAAATTGTGATTTAAATCAAATCCACCTTGGAACTGCATTTGATGATAAGCATTTAAACATTTTGGGCCAATCTTTTATTACATACTTATGGCTGTAGAAGGCAAAAAACATAAATTTCTGCAGGGTTCTCACTGCTAATTAACAAATTTCTCTTTAGATATTTGTGCATGTTCTAGTCTGGTAGGTTGACATGTTGACATCAGTGGGTAGGGACTCTCTGATTGCCAGTGAGATGCTACCACGAGTAATGCCATTTACGTTCTGCAGGCATACCTATACAATGGGAATGTGGCCACTGCATCATCGATAGGGTTTGAGGCATTATTGATTTAATTTTGTTTGTTAAAGGTGGCTTTCTAGAAGATGACCATAGAGGATCTGCCTGACCCTTCTGTGGAAGGAGATTCATTGAATAGAATATACCAGTATTTTATCCCTGGCTCTGAAGATTCAGTTACCTATTCAGTTTCTGCAGCACCAATGCCTTCTGAATGCGGTAAGAATATTTTCAAAAAGGAAAATAATGTTAAATCGGGAAGATTTATAGACTTTAATGAGAGGTTTTTTGTATAGAGCAGCTTCCATGTAAGCATAATATCCACATCTGCTTCTGTATCATTGAATAACTACTCCACAGGAATCCAGCCTTGATAAATGAAGATACGAAAGCAACACGAGACCTATAAACTTCACTGCAAGTCTGAGCTACAATACTTACAACTGGGCATGTGGATCCGTGTTTTGTTTGTGGAATATACATGCCAGAATTCCCTGTTTTGGGATTTCCAGTTGCCAAGTAATCACCTAAATTGTGCTCACCTAAATGAAGGCTGGGCTGGAAGACCTCATGCCCCAGGATAGCCTGAAACTGGACCTAGTTTTCTGTTGGAAAAGGAAACTGCTCCCAGCGCTCAGAGCTCATTGAGCAGCCTCAGGCTACCACCAGGGCAACTTTCTTACAAGCTGCTAGGCCACAGTTTGGTGTATCCTGAGCCACGAGACCTTCCAACCAAGCCTTCCTCCTGGCAGCTGAATGGAGAATTCTGAGATTATAAATTGAAGCAAAATAAAACAAAATGCACATGCCTACAATCAACTTGCAAGGACTTTTCTGTTTCTAGCATATAATGTTCAAACTAGACATTAAGGGGAACACATATTTTCCTGTGGCTCACAGTACTGCATGATGCTTTGAACTTGCTGGTTTCTGAATGTTTTGGAATAAAAAACAAGGGAACTGATAGACTGAACTGTCAGAGTGAGACACTATGTTTATATTCATCATCCAAAGAATATGCTTGGTGATGATGATTTGATCTTCACATCAACATTGATGGCAAGAGTTGAGCGAAGGTAGTCTAATAAACTCAAAATGCTGTTCTCAACGTAGTCAAATGCATCTGTCAAAAACGGCAAGTGCAATAGTGTCTTGTGTCAGCTCAAGACTACTGGCATACATGTCCAAAAGGTCATATATAGCATGACTTTTAAGAATGCAGTAATAAGTGCATAATCCAAAGATGAGTGACTCAACTATTAATCATTGCAGAAAACTTAAGTACTGTATTGACTCCAAGGGAATTTGTTCCCAATCTTATCATCACATCAGATTATGTATACTGAATTGTGTTTGCTCCACAATTATTTATTTATTTATTTATTTCAGAGTATTTTATCCCACCTTTCTCCTTGAAAAAGGACTCAAGGCAGCTTACAGTAATGAGGGACAAAATACAATTAAGACATGTTTAAGTATTGAAGGGCATCTTATAGCATCAATTGAGAGACATCTTACAGCGTTAACAGACAACAGAGTACCTTAATTCATTCACAAAGTCTATAAGCAAAGCATTAAAAGACATTACATTAATGCAATCACAAGGTCTATAAACACAAAGTCTATGTGATCCTGTATGGTTGGTTCATATAAAAGTCTCATAATAGGTAGTCCATCATTCAGGGAAAGCTTGCCTGAACAGAAAGGCTTTTGCCTGTTTCCGGAAAGTCAGCAGAAAAGGGGCAGTCCTCGCCTCTAGTGGAAGGGAGTCCCAGAGTCTGGGTGCAGGCAGCTGAGAATGCCCTTTCATGTGTTCCCCCATTTTAATGGCACAATGCCTATGGTCATGGTAGTGCAAAAAATTGTAAATGGTTTGTGTCAGCCAGCTCCGTACTTCTAAATCCACTTCAGTTTGCATGGTTTTCTTATGAAGAAGACATATTTTTCCAGGTAAAATAATTTGATTTTAAAACCAATCCACATTAAGGATATGTTGTGTTGATACCAGTTATTGGAGTGAAAGGAAATCTTCCTCAAATACCCTAGTCTACAACATATGAAACATGTTTTTGTTGCCAGCAAAGATATTGGCTATAAAAAGACTATCTTCTTGCCTTCTTTTTAAAGTGTGATACATCAGTCTTGAGATTCTTTCTTTATTCTGATATGAACCAAGAAAGAATCACAAGGTTGATGCACTTAAAGAAGAAAGGAAACATATCGTCTTCTTGAAGTCCTTGTACGATTTAATGACATCTTGAAAAAGAAAATACAGCATGAGACAGTTTTACGACCTGTTCATCCCTTAAGAGAATAGATGTTGGGAGGTGAATATCTGCCTGTTACCAGATGATCCACATATTTTTGGCTGCCAGAGGAGGAATTACCCTGGAATCAGAGTAAAATACAGTGCCCAGATTTCAAAGGAACCATTCCAGTGTTATACTGCTCCATGGAAAAAAAACACTGATGTGCCTCCTTGTTTGGTGACAGTATTGTCCCTCTAATTTCCCTTCTCTGCTCCCATGAGCCATAGAAGATAAAGGTCCAAAGAATGCTATCAAAATTAGATTGACCCTCTTTTGGAAAACTACCTTTTTACAAATTGGGGGCTGCTCCATTGACCGAGTTCCTTTCCTTTCCTTTCCTTTCCTTTCCTTTCCTTTCCTTTCCTTTCCTTTCCTTTCCTTTCCTTTCCTTTCCTTTCCTTTAAGAACATAAGAAGAGCCCTGCTGGATCAGGCCAAAGGCCCATCGAGTCCAGCTTCCTGTATCTCACAGTGGCCCCACCAAATTGGGAATGCACGAGACTAGATATCTGTCCCCTGATACCACTCCCCTGCATCCGGCCCTTGAGGTACCCCGGTTTTAAGCCTGGAGATTACACATCTCCCTCATGGTTTGTAACCCGTGATGGACTTTTCCTCCAGGAATCTGTCCAATCCCCTTTTGAAGGCATCCAGGCCAGATGCCATCACCACATCCTGTGGCAGGGAGTTCCACAGACTAACACCATGCTGGGTAATTTTTTTTCTTTTATCTGTTCTCACTCTTCCAACCCTCAATTTGAGTGGCTGTCCCCTAGTTCTGGTATTTCGTGAGAGGGAGAAGAGCGTCCCTCTATCCACTTTACTCATGCCATGCATTATTTTGTACGTCTAAATCATATCCCCCCCCAGGCACCTTTTTTCCAGACTAAAGAGCCCCACATGTTTTAGCCTTTCCTCATAAGGGAGGTCCCCCATCCCAGTAATCATCTTAGTCGCTCTCTTCTGCACCTTTTCCAGTTCCCCTATGTCTTTCTTGAGATGCGGTGACCAGAATGGTACACAATACTCCAGGTGCAGCCTTACTATTGTTTTATATAATGGCATTATAATGTTGGCTGTTTTATTTTCAATCCCCTTTTTGATAATCCCTAGCATGAAATTGGCCTTCCTCACTGCTGCCACACATTGGGTAGACACTTTCATGGAGCTTCCTTCCTTTTCCTTTCTTTTTCTTTCTTCTCTTTTCCTTTCTTTCTTAACTTTAGGGTATGTGATGTTCTGCACCATAAAAAGAAGAAAGAAATTGTCAAAGCTAATCCATTTATTTAGAAGAATATTCTTTAGGCGACTAGTGGTGAGGATAGTTAGCTTTCAACTTTTATCTGTTAATAGCCATTCAAATGCCTCAACTAAGTGTACGGCCACTAAGCACGTTCGGTTGTCCCATAAATAAAAGGAGCTCCAAGTGTGCTGTGCTCTTAGTGCCAATAAATCGATATTCTTATCCATTCCAACAGCTGTAAATATCTATAGGTTTTATTTTAATCACATCCTTACATTAGTGTATCTGACAACAAATGCAATTAACTAAGATGTAGGGGACTGCTGATTTACACTCCCTGTATAAACACTGTACTTTCTGAATGGTTGGCCAAACACTTGACTTGCCTGTAAGACACCTTAATTAGGATAATTCAAGTTTCTGATGACTTCCTGGTGTTAATTATTCTGGGCTACTTAGCTGAATTTGAGTTTCTTTATATACTTGTTTGTGATTTTCCCACCTCAATCTGCTTCTGTAGTTTTCCCAAGCTTAGAGCTAAAACCAGATTGCATGCCATCTGAAGAGCTGTAACACTTTCTGGTAAACGGATGTTTGAAAAAGAATAGAAAACCTGGTTGAGATAGACTGTAGAAGCACAAGAATTAAGAATGATGTTCAGCTCTTACCTTGTTTACTATTTTTTTTCTTTCAGTATTTCCTACACGGAAAGAGCATTAGTTTGACGGGCAATTTTGAGAGGAAGTAAAGTCAGGAGAAAAAGAATTATAGCACTTTTATTCTTGCTTTGCAGTTTCAAGCAAGTGTTATTCTCTCAGCTGAAAGCACACAGACACCTCTCCCCAAAATAGCTTGGTGCACCATTTTTACTTCCTGGGTCAAATGATTTTGCCTAACATTTTAAGATGAAGTTATTCATTCTTTACAATTTGAAAAATGTATGGTTTTTAGATTTTAATATTGCGTTCTTGAGTCTTTTTTAAGGGTAAAAATATTTTCAATAAATAAATAAGTAAATATTTTATATTAATCTGAACCTCTTATAAAATTCTGAGATGAAGACTGTACAGTCATCCACAAAAACTCAGTCTAGAAGCACCCCAGGTTTAGCTACCATTACAGTGGATTTATAACAATCCATGTAGTATGTGAATTGTATGTCAACAAATATATTTGGGAGTGGGGAAGGATGTTCATGTTAATATTTTTGAGAAATTAAACCTACTTTTCCCTACTTTTCCTCCAGAGTTCTCCTTTTTTGATCCAAATGATGCAGCATGCCAGGAAATTCTTTTCAACCCAAAAACATCTGTCTCAGAGCTGTTTGCAATCTTAAGACAGTGGGTCCCCCAAGTTCAGCAGAACATTGATATAATTGGGAATGAGGTGAGAAGTGCATAGACCTTTCTTAAATATAAAGATAATTCAAAGTACAGTATCTCTCTCTCTCTCTCTCTCTCTCTCTCTCTCTCTCTCTCTCTCTCTCTCTCTCTCTCTGTGTGTGTGTGTGTGTGTGTGTGTGTCCTGATTTAGTGTATGGAACTGCCAATTCTACCAGTATCAATTTTATATGAAAATGATAAAGAAAGTGTTTGTTCCTCAATATTCTTATGTAATAGAAACTGAATTCTGATTAAAATGAAATTCTGGATTATTGGAATAATAGCAAGATCATATAATTTGTATAAAAGGCTTCTTTCATGGACAGAGTGGCATGGGGTGGCATGTCTTTTCACTTACTTTGCATGCTTTAGGTGAATTTGGCATTTTTTTTTAAAGGGCTACTGATAGAATGCATCAGATGCTGCACTGATGAAATTCACAATGATAATAACATGATGCCATATATGGTGTCTCCATGACTGTGGAAGACTTGAAATTGCTACAGTGATACATGAAGATGAAATGTATTGCTTAGTATGATGAGATACATTTAACATACCTGAAATCAAAGTCTTTTACATACTGATTTTTTTTTGGCTGTATAAGACGCACCTTTCCCCCCCTCAACACTAAGGGAAAAGGTCTGTGTGTCTTATAGGGTGAATACACCCCTGCCAGGGGCCTCCAGAACAGCTGCTGTAGAGGCCTCTGGACCTGGTGCAGGTCCCAACCCCAGCTGCAGCCCCAGTGGGGGCTTTCCGACCTGGCTGTTAAAAAAATTACCTTCCATGACTGATATTTTCCCCATAGAATAGAAGATGGAGAGCGAAAAGCCTTACCAGAGATGATAGAGATGAGAAATAGGCTAGAGAGTAACCACCCACCATGATGACCATAGAGCCACTCTTCGAGACAGGCAGAATGTGAATCCAGGGGAGGGAGCTCTCCCATTCAACCTGTCTTGAAAATCAGTTCTATGGTCATCATGGTGGGTTGTTAGTCTCTAGTAGAGATGGGCACGACTTGAAAAAAATTTTTTCCGAGTTGTCGTTAGTCGGGCCGGTTCCGTTTCGGCTCGTTTCCGTTTCGCGAAAATTTGCAAAAATTAGTCGGTTCGTTTTTTCGTTTTTTCGTTGTCGTTAGTACTGGTTTGGGGAGGGGGTAGCAGGCTCCTGGAGGGAGCTGCAGGAGTTAGCCAGAGCCACAAGTGACGGACTGGCAGACTCTTTGCACCCGCTGTGTCTCACGTACTTGCATGTAGTGCAATGCAAGTAGATCTGGCTTAGGGTTAAGACGGCTTAGCGCAACGGCTAGGGTTAGGCTAGTTACGGGTGAGGTTACGGTGAGTATTGGGGTGCATCTGGGTGCCTCTCTCACCCACTTAGAAGGACAGTGTACTGACGTATGGGTTAGGCTTAGGGTTCGGGTTTGGGCTACGATTAGTGGGCTGTTTATGCCCGATTGGCACATCCCAGAAGTCTCTGTGGTCAACCTGGCCAAGTGGCCATGCGATTGGTGGAAAATTTGCATGGTCTACTCCCATGGGAGAGCCCATCATTGCGAATGCGCAGGTGTAAAAAAATAAAATAAAATAAAATAAAATCAACGGAGACTTTTTTTGCAAGAAAAACCCACTGCTGCTCCTGTAAAAATTCAAGCATTTAAAATAGCTAATTTCCGCATGTTTCTGTGGTGCTTTGGTGGGGTTTTGGGCAACAATTTCAAAAAAAATATTGCGGTCGCCATTTTGGACCCCCCCCCCCACCGCATGGCAAATGGATGCGCCCTCCCAGCCTGGTACAGTCAGCAAAACCTGGCCATGCGATTGGTGGAATGGCTGCAAAACTTTGCATGGTCCACTCCCATGGGCGAGCCCATCATTGCAAATGTGCAGGTGTAAAAAAATAAAATAAAATAAAATAAAATAAAATAAACGGAGACTTTTTTTTGCAAGAAAAACCCACTGCTGCTCCTGTAAAAATTCAAGCATTTAAAATAGCTAATTTTCACATGTTTCTGTGGTGCTTTGGTGGGGTTTTGGGCAACGATTTCAAAAAAAATATTGCGGTCGCCATTTTGGATCGCCCGCACTGCATGGCAAATGGATGCCAAGGAGAGGGGGGCGGGGAACCCCCCCCCCAAATAAAACACCCTTCTGGCCTGGTAGGTGCCCTCAGACAGTTTTCGCCTACTTTTAGGGTCGGGAATCGGGTTTTTTTTAACTTTTAAAAACTTTTTTTCTGTGCCGCTTGGCATTGCGCGATGCAAGTAACGAGCACGACAAATCAGACCAAATTGTTCGTTCGTCGGTTCGAGCTCGAAGTCTGGGGCAGTGATTCCCGTTACCGTTTCCGTAGAGTAACGGAAACGAGTAACGGAAACGGAAACGGGAATACCGCTAAGTCATGCCCATCTCTAGTCTCTAGCCCGTTTCTCAGCTCTATGGTAGGGCTGTTTACTCTCTGTCTTCTATTCTATGGAACAAACCATAGGATAATTTAAAAAAAACACTTGGGTTCGAGAGACTGGGAGTTGAGTCATGGCTACTGGACTTCTTTTTTGAGAGATAGAAACGTTTCGCTGTTCATCCAGACAGCTGTTTGGATGAACAGCGAAATGTTTCTATCTCTCAAAAAAGAAGTCCAGTAGCCATGACTCAACTCCCAGTTAAACGAACCTGGATGACTGAGAATCTTCACAGACGTATTGGGTTAGAGAGCCTCCTCTGGGGCTGCAGCTGGGGCTGGGACCTGCACCGGGTCCACAGACCTCTGCAAGGGCAGGAGGCCTCCCAGCATGGAGACCCAGGGGGTGGGGTGGGGGAGGTGCTGGCTTATATTCGCGTTTTACTCTCCAGCAATACTGCTCCAGGCCTCCCAAGTGCAGCATGGATGGAGAGGGGCTGGAGAAGTACCAGGACCCCAGGATGTATGTGTGAATATTTTTTCACCCTTACATACCTGTAAAACTAGGTGCATCTTATGGTCCAGCACATCTTATGGAGCGAAAAATACGATAATTTTATTGGAGTCACACGCCGTGTTGTTCTGTTATTTCTGTAGATCCTTAAGAGAGGCTGCAACGTGAATGACAGAGATGGATTAACTGACATGACTCTCTTACATTACACATGCAAATCAGGGGCTCATGGTATTGGTAAGTAAAGAACTGATAGAGATGCACTGATCATTGTCCATATCGATGGGAGGTGTGGCTGTGTTTTATGTCTTCTCTGGATTGTCCTGCCCTTCTTTGGATTTGAAATTGGAACAGGCTGTATCTGTGCAGCCCTTTCTGCAGAAAAAAAGCTACCACGGCTGCTTCATATGACAAGTCTGTGCAAATAATGTTCATTATTGCTATGTATGTTGCTTCCACAATCATTTTATGTGGACAAAGTAGCTTATAAGTAGAGATGAGCATGAACCTTGGTTCAGAAGTCAGTGCCTGTTCATAAACATGACACCACAGATGTTATGCGCTCCCTCACCCCCCCCGCCCGCCTATACAGCCTATGACCCAATCACCAGCGAGATCTCTCTCTTGTCCCCCTCCTCTTTGGCTGTTTGATCAGTCTCCGGCAGGAGCATGGACTTGCTTGCCCTGCCTCCTTATCTGAGTGGGTGAACACCCAAGGAGGCAGTACAGGGAAGCCCATCTTCTGGTCGGGAACTGGACGAACAGCCGTGGAGGAGAAGGAGAGGAGTGCGCTGTGGCTGTTGAGTGGGGGATCCAGCTGGGAGGCATGTATGAACCGGCACAAACCACCAAACCAAGGTTCGTGCCCATCTATACTTTTAAGCTACTTTCTCCACACAAAATGATTGTGAAATCAACATACATAGCAATAATAATCAGTCAAAGACAGCTAGGCAATAATAGGTTTGAATATCAGAGGGAACGTGAAAAGAATTGGAAAGCAATTCCAAGGAAGAGCTTAAATATGAACAAGGCTATACGGGTGGCAGAGGGATGTTTGAAGGCACACCAAACAGGATGGTTTTAATGTTTCCCAGGGTTAGTAAAGAGTACATCTGCTTCCTCTGTATAATAACTAAAAGTTCATCTCTGGGTATCTGATCATCTGCAAGACAACCCCAGTCTTGGAGGCTTGTGCATTCTTATTTGATGGTGGTCACATATTATAGGAATGGGCTGTGTTTGGGTGCTTCACCATCCTCCCCACAAGTTGTCTAAAGGGAGTTTCTGCTAAGATAAAACAGATTTCAGATATCAAGTTTTCAACGGACTGTTCTGTGGTTCTCTCAGTTTAATAGCCTCCTTCATATTCAAATAAATAAATAAATAAATAAATAAATAAATAAATAAATAAATAAATATTCCTACAGCAAAAGTATTTTCCATGTTGTTGTTATAGGTTGTCAAATTGCCTCTGACTTATGAGTAATCTCCAAAGTGCCCTGTCGTGAACAGCCCCACTCGGCTCTTGTAAACACAAGGCTGTGGCTACCTTTCCTACTTTCCATAGTATCTATTAAAATACAGTGGAACCTTGACTTATGTCATTAATCCGTTCCGGAGGTCTAGACTTAAGTCAAACATGACTTAAGTCAAACAAACGTTTCCCATAGAAAGTAATGGGAAAGCGGATTAATCCATTCCAGATGATGAAAAAGACCCCCGAAAACAGCAATTTAACACAAATTTGACTGTCTAATGAGACAGCAATAATCCATGCTGTACTATAAAAGAAATAAGACAGAATTGTAGATGACATAAATTAACTTTTATTAAATTAACAAATTTTAAATTAACAATTTTTATTAGATCAACACATTTCATGCCCACCAGTGAGAGGTGGAAGAAGGTGGCGAGGAGAAGCGGGCCTAGCCCGGGGCAGAGCCGGGCACTTGCTTGGGCAGAGCTCAGCCTGGTCAGGAGGAAGAGGAGGAGGAGGAAAAAAAGCAGTAAGGCACAACAATCCATTTAGAACTCCCATTTGGGCAGCCTATCATTCAGGGAACCTGGACAAAAGAGAGAGGTCTTGTGCCTGCCTGTGGATGGACAGTAAAGATGGGGTCAGCCTGTCCTCCAGTGGGAGGGAGTTCCAAATTGTGAGAGCAGTAATAGAGGAGGCCCTCTCCTGTGTCCCCCACCAAACACGCCTCTGAGGGTGGTGGGCCTGGGAGAAAGACTTATCCCGGTGTAAACCTAGCACCAAAGTGTTCTGCTTATATACCGCCCCATACCACTACAAGTAGTCTCTGGGCGGTTTACAATTTTTGATTACAGTGTGCAGGCTACACATTGCCCCCCCCCCAGCAAGCTGGGTACTCATTTTACCGACCTCGGAAGGATGGAAGGCTAAGTGAACCTTGAGCCTGCTACCGTGGATTGAACCCAGGTCGTGAGCACAGTTTTACCTGCAGTACAGGCATTTAACCACTGCGCCACGAGGCTCACCAGGCAGGCTTTTAATAGGAGACAGAATCCTTGAAATAGCTCAGACTGAAGCCATTTAAGGCTTTCTAGATTAAAACCAGCACTTTGAATTGCGCCCAGAAATGGATCTGGACTGCTGGCTATGCACAAGAATATAAGACAAGATGGGGGGAAATCCATTCCGGGCCAGAATGCTCCCCCCCCCCCCCCCAGTGATAAGCCAGGTGCCTCCAGGAAGCCCAGAAGAACACAAAAGTAATGGACTCCTCATGCCACTGTGGAACAGCAACTGGTCTACAGTAACAGCATGGCATAAAAGAGGGCTGGAGAGTACCAGGCCCTCTAGATACAGTTGGACTCTAACTCATCTGTAACCAGAACATCTGTCAATAAGGGAAGAGGCAATTGGTGGTCCAACAACATCTAAAGGGCTGAATGTTTCCCAGGCCTGAAAACAACCCCATTTAGCTGTCAGTTTATGGATGTCGTGAAAGGTGCTTTGGGAACATTTTCATGGGAAGGCAGGCATGGTCCCCTCCCAAGGCATCACTGCATTGTCTTCGAAAAGCAGACTCTCCACACCACCCCATAATTCCACTTGAGGAAGGTGCTGGACGGGTGGGAGTTGAAGCGCCCCAGCAGGACCACAGCAGCATCCTAGCCCACCAGGGTCCCTTCCCTCCACCAATGCCGCCTCTCCCTCTCTCCTCTCTCTCAATCTCTCCGCTCTCTCTCTCTCTCTCTCTCTCTCTCTCTCTCTCTCTCTCTCTCAGACCGCAGCAGCCCTGCCTCACCTTTCCTCCACGCCTCATGCTAATACTCCCAGCCCCAGCCCCACCAGCAGCATCTCTGGTGTGAAATCCCATTGCAAAAGCACGCAGATAGGCAGCATCCCTCAGGGAGGGCGTTCCCTCAGCCACGCAGGCGGGGGGTGGATATAAAAGCCGTTTGCACTATTGCTGGAGGGGCGGCGGCGGCAAGCGCGCCAAGGAAGGGGATTTGGGTCTCCGCGGGAAGGGTGAGCGCCGCGAAGTTGAGAGCAGAGCCCAAGTCCTACAGAGGGATTTGGGGGTCCGTCTCTTTCCCCCACACACCACATTTTGCTTGCTCGCAAGCCAGCTGCCCCCTCCCTTCCCCTCCCCAAGCTGGGCTGAAGGAGCAGCCCGTGAGGGCGGCGGCGGCAGCTGTTACCTTGCAAACACTGAGAAATAGTGCTTGTCATGCTTCTAAGCAGCAGCCGCTGCCGCCGCCAGCTCCCTTCCTCCTCCTCCTCCTCCTCCTCCTGTTGCTGTGCTCATTGGGAATAACCGCTCCTCCTCCGCTGAATGGAAACACGGGCACTTTTGTAAAAAGGGCCCCTGACCCAGCTGCGAGTGGCAGAGGCTTCTCGCGGGCGGCGGCGTTCCTCTGAGGCCCAAACCCTTATAATAAAGAAGACAAGGGCTGCTGCTGAGGGGGCCTGTGGCGCTTGCTTGGTGGGAGACCCGGAGGGGCAACTCCCGCACGGTGAGCATGAGCTGAGCTCCGGCCCCGTCACTCACCCAAGGAGGGGGCTGGATGGCTGGCGAGCGACGTCCAGGCAGGGGGCCAACTTGGAAAGACCCGCCAAATGCCTTTGGGAACCACAAGGGTTCGGGCTGACTTCCAGGGGCATCTTTCCTGCCGATGCTGTTCCACCCTAACCCTAACCTTAACCCTCTCTTCCGGCGGCGGCGGCGGCGGCGGCTTCAGGGAGGCCAGCCCCCAGTGAGGCCAGCCCCGAGCTCCCGGCCCTTCTTCGCTGCTGCCCGATGCGGGGGCCTTGCGCCGGGGCTCCCAGACGTAAGTTGGAGCCCCGCGACGCAAGTGAAACTGCCCCCTAGTGGACGCAAGTCAAATATGACGCAAGTCAAGCAGGACGTAAGTCAAGGTTCCACTGTACAGTGGTACCTCATATAACGGAGGGTTTGTTTAACGAAAAATCCGTACAACGGGGAAAAAATTCCGCCTCCCTCCCCCCCATGAGCCCCTCGGAACTAAGTCCTCCGGGGCTCCGGCAAAAGGCGGGGGGGATGCCCGGCGCACCCCACTCCCTCCATTATATGAGGTACCACTGTATACCAAGTGCCGCACCCCACCCCCTCCCCCCACCTCCGCCCACCACCTGCGGCTGCCTGGGAAGAGGACGCGGGGCGGTCGGGGAAAGAGGGGAGGGGCGGCAGGCACGGATGGGGGCAAGCCGGGGAGGGGCGCCCTTACCTGGCAGGGTCCTCCGCTTGCCGCTGCCGTGGATGCTGGGAGGGGAAGGGGGTGCGTGGCCTGGGGCGTGGGGGCCGCGCTGGGATTCCCCCCTCGCTCGTCTCTTGCCGCCGCCACGGATGCTGGGAGGGGAAGGGGGTGCGTGGCCTGGGGCGTGGGGGCCGCGCTGGGATTCCCCCCTCGCTCATCTTTTGCCGCCGCCGCGGATGCTGGGAGGGGAACGGGGTGCGTGGCCTGGGGCGTGGGGGCCGCGCTGGGATTCCCCCCCTCGCTCGTCTCTTGCTGCCGCCGCGGATGCTGGGAGGGGAAGCGGGTGCGTGGCCTGGGGCGGGGGGGCCGCGCTGGGATTCCCCCCCCTTGCTTGTCTCTTGCCGCCGCCGTGGATGCTGGGAGGGGAAGGGGGTGCGTGGCCTGGGGCGGGGGGCACGCGCTGGGATTCCCCCCCTCGCTCGTCTCTTGCTGCCGCCGCGGATGCTGGGAGGGTAAGGGATGTGTGACCTGGGGCGGGGGGGCACGCTGGGAATTCCTCCCCTCACCTCTTGCTGCCGCCGCGGATGCTGGGAGGGGAAGGGGGTGCGTGGCCTGGGGCGTGGGGGCCGCGCTGGGATTCCCCCCCTCGCTCGTCTCTTGCCGCCGCCGCGGATGCTGGGAGGGTAAGGGGGTGTGTGACCTGGGGTGGGGGGGCGCGCTGGGAATTCCCCCCCCCACTCGCCTCTTGCTGCTGCCGCGGATGCTGGGAGGGGAAGGGGTGTGTGACCTGGGGCGGGGGGGGCACGCTGGGAATTCCCCCCCCCGCTCGCCTCTTGCCGCCGCCGCAGATGCTGGGAGGGGAAGGGTGTGTGTGAGCTGGGCGGGGGTGGGGCGCGCTGGGAATCCCCCCCCGCTCGCCTCTTGCCGCCGCCGCGGATGCTAGGGTTCCTCCCAGCGGGGCGGGCCGCCAGTGCGCCCTCCGGCCTGCCGGCCGCCTCCGGGACTCCGGCAACAGGCGAGCGGGGGGGGATTAGGGTTTGTACAACAGAACGAATTAATTACGCTATACAAGGTACCATTGTACTTAGATATAAATACAATATAAATTGCATTAATTAAAAGAAAATCTGCCATTTATCATTTTAAAATCATGTCAGATAGAAACTATGTCAAGAAATTGCACAGATAAGTTATTTCTATATTCATTTGACACTAGAAACAAACACTTTTAATTCTATTGTCTGCAGGCTGTTATACATTGAAGTACCCTACTCTGAAAATTAGTGAATGAGGGCAGATTAGAAATACTTTAGTGGTAAATACAAGAAATATATGTACATAAGCTTCAATATTTTGCTTTATTTGTTGATGCAATTGATTTTAAGTTATTTTACTGCTTATAAAGTCAAGGAATGCAGTATTTCTTTTTTTGCTAAAATGTATTAGTCAGATGTGCTTTTAAAATTGCACCACTGACAACATAATCAATTGTTCTAAGGGTTAGTTATTGGCTATTTGCTAATTTGCAATCTAAGACACAGATAACTGTTCCAAAGCTAATGGCTGCTGTTTCAGGCTAACAGTAAAGAAAGGAATGCTGTTAGTTGTGAGTAGGGATGGAGAGTAAATATTTTGGATTCTCATTTTTGGATGGTAATATCTATCTTGCACTTCCTGAGACTGCTTGCAGAGTAGAACACACCTTAACATAGAAATGCATTCTTTTGCAAGTCTTGGAGGTACATCTTAGAAAAAATGCACACTAAATTTTATTTACATTTGAAAATGCCCATAGCTACATGTAGTTCATTAGGTAAAATGTGTACACATTTGGGTTAGGCCAAAAACTTTGGCTATACAATTGAGCTAGAGAATTGGCAAACGTTTTTGAGTATTAACATTAAACTAACTCTGGCAACATCTTATAAAGAAAACCTATATAAAATGTTTTATCGTTGGCACCTGCCACTAACCAGACTAGCGAAAATGCTCCCAAATCTGTCTAATAAATGTTGGAAATGTAAGAATCATGATGGGACTTATTATCATGTATGGTGGTCTTGTGTGAGGACAAT
The DNA here is from genome assembly GCA_037367245.1 of Phrynocephalus guinanensis. Classification (NCBI taxonomy): domain Eukaryota; kingdom Metazoa; phylum Chordata; class Lepidosauria; order Squamata; family Agamidae; genus Phrynocephalus; species Phrynocephalus guinanensis. The sequence goes on along the minus strand of CM074733.1, from coordinate 65,366,201 downwards.
GAAATATTGGGTTAAAATACATAGTTGGCTTAAATAAATAATCAAGTAGAATATACAGTTTAAACCAGAAATGTTTTTATTAGGAATTATGTCAGAAAGTGTTAATGTGCATGATAGAGATATTATATTGGGCCTAAATGTGGTAAAATGAAAATATGCCTAAGGAAGAGGTAATACTACAGAAAAAAATTAGACTGTGCGAGATGGAAGGAATGACTATGAGAATTAAAGAAAAAGAGGAATCAGAGTATTATCGGGCATGGAACAGATTTTATGATTGGTTTGAGAGAAAAAATAGAATACAGAGTGGAACTGAGATATGATGTAGTTAATATAATTTACACTCAGACAATACGATGAATGACAATCAGATTTATATCGCAGGACCACACTACCCTGAAAGGGCTTGTGGGGGGAAGGTTTTAAAAGCCGGGGCTTTTTAAACCTTCCCCTCTTCCCCAAGCCCTGAGCTCCAGCTGATTGGCACTGGGGTGGGGAAACACAAGGTTTCTCCCTACCGCCTGGAGTGCTGGGGATCTGTGCGCAGTGTTTAAAATGCTTTCAGCAAGGGAGCCAAGTGCTTGGCTCCCTCGCTGAAAGTCACTTGAAACATTGCGCACTGCTCCCACGCATCCCCCTGACGCAGGGGAGCAGCGAGCGATGTTTAAAATGTCTTTAAGCAGTGAAGCCTAGCTGGCTCCCTTGCTTAAAGACATTTTAAACATCGTGCGCACACCCCCCCAGGCCCGACCCAACCTGCATCCGCATATTGTGGATTTTCAATGATTGCGGGTCGGGTCGGTCACTAACCTCCGCGATAGACAGGGGGTTACTGTGGGTTTATTTGATGCTTATGTTATGTAGTGATGCAGTGATGATTGAAATAAATAAAATTTATATTTTTAAAAATGTGTATACATATGTTTGTTAGAAATGAGCATATAAAAATATACTCAAATTCCTGTGCTTTAAAGTTCTTCAGGTTTCTTTGGACCTGCTTCTTATTTGATGTGTTACATTAGCCTATTAAATAACCCTAAACCATATGTAAAATGCCTTTTGAAAACATCTATTTTGCAGGGGATGTAGAGACTGCTGCCAAATTTGCCTCCCAACTAATTGATTTGGGCGCAGATATCAATCTGAGGAGTCGTTGGACAAATATGAATGCTTTGCACTATGCTGCATACTTTGATGTTCCAGAGCTCATTAATGTCATTTTGCAACATGCTCAGCCAAAAGGTAAGTAATATTGGTCAAGTACATAATAGCATTGGAAATGTTACATCTCATCCATGTCAATTTCCTAACCTCTAATAAATGCTTCCTATTTTACTTTTTGCTGTTCGTGTATAAAAGTAATGGGGGAAAATGGGCAAAGATGCATGTTTTAATGGAGAACTAGGTTTTGTAATTACAAAAGAAGAAGAAAGAAGATGCATAGGCAGCATCAAGTAAAATACATATCTTCTTTCTTTGGGGTCTATACTGGATGTTAACTGGATCTTGATATGACTGTGATACACATTTCCCTCCATATTTGTTGTTTTTGAACGGGGATAAATTCAGCACTTCTGGTTTTACGCTTTTCACTGTCCAGATAGTGAGGTGGATATTTATCATTTGTGTGTTCATTTGAACATGCTTATGGTTGCAAGCTGTGTATTTTTCTACTGTTCAGAACAGCATGTTTTGAATCTTAATAATTACTACTATTATGATGAGAATACAGTATGCTTTTTTTTTTACACATTAGTGAAGTGTGCGTGAAGGAGACGACTGTGTTCATTCCGACTTTCTCCATAGTTTGTGTCTTCAGGAGAAAACAATTTCTCCAAGAGAGCCTGCTCTGTTCGTGGAGACCTCCCCCCCCCCGCCCAACTTACAACACGAAAGCCAAAAATCAAGGTTCTGTCTCATACCATATGTTCAATCAATGGATAGAGCAGGCTCTTTTCTTTAGACATGCTGTTTTTGTCTGAGGAAAGTAGCAACCATAGATGGCGTAGTCCGTTTATTGCCTTTTGTGTGGAGTATGCATGTTTTTGTTTTCTTGTGCCTTCAAGTCAGAATTGACTTTTAGCCACCCTAACAGGGTTTCCAAGGAAAGTGAGATATTTAAGGGACAATATTATTGGTCCCACAGTCTCTAGTGGCTTTCCATGGCTGAGCAGGGATTTGAATCCAGTCCCCTTGAATCCTAGTCTGTTCCTCTTTCCACTCGGCTACACTGGACACACATGCTTTTGTGATCTAGTGGAGCGAATCCCTTCCCGGATGTCTACTGGTAAATTAAGTGGAAATTGGTAGTGGGCAGGCATCCCTTGCCTTTGTTCTTGACCTGGAGGGCTAGAAAATATGAAGGATGCCAGTGGAGAGGGCAAATGGATGCATAGTGCTGCATTACATTTCAGTTTCGGATTACAGGTCAGTATCATTGCTCTCTCTAGACAGTTTTTCCTGCGGCCGATGATAGCGCACGACCGCTGTCATCAGCCGCGTAACGAACCGAACCAAACCAAACCATTTCCCCCCCCAGTTCGGTTTGTTTCGTTTTAAATTTACCCCTAGGTTCATTATTCATTTTGTTACGTAACGAACAAAACGAATAACAAATAACAAAACAAACTAAACGTTCGTATCATGCCCATCTCTAGTATAGGCACTCCTAGGCTTCCCCTCTCCCAATCTGCCAGCAGATGATCAGGACCTCTTTTCTCCTTCACAAATTGGTGAATTAAACTGTAAATGACAGACAGCAAGCATGTATCGTTTGGTGGCAGTCAGACCGTTCTAGAGTGCTCCCCACAGCTCTTTGCTGCTGGGGATTCATCCTGGAGTCAGCTTGTTTGCCGTTTGGTAAGACATCCGAGTTCAGAAACCTCTCTTTCCATGCAGGAGGCTGTGACTTGGTGTTCAAAAAAGTTCACAGTCAAGTAAGTCATGCTGAGATCAGCATAAACTGTATCATTGTATGTAAATCCCCTGCCATTATGATCTGCAGTGACATGTTCTGTTCCCTGTGATACGAGCCAGTTTTGCTAAAGCTTGTTGGATAGACACCCCTTTTGCCTATTTGCTTCGGGATTGGGAACAAGTTACGTAACGCTGAAACAGCTTAGTTACTTCCAGAAGAATGAAAGTCTTGGCGGTGGAAACTGAGCTCTGGAGCAAATTGCAAAAGCCTTTTTGATTTTCTTTTTGACATTCATTTCAGAACACGCTGAGGAGTTTCTGGGAGTTTCTATCTGCAGACAAACAGATTGTAGTGAAGTTTCTGGAGCAACAGCTTCCTATGTTAATTAATCTTATTAGTGTGCAGAGCTAGAAGGGATCCTAGGGATCATGAAGCCAAACCCCTGTCAATGAAGCACAGGAGGGAATCACCTCCCAAACTAAACCACTGAGCTATTTGTTAAAACTCAGAAAATCAAAGTGCAGTGGACCCTCGTAGAACAAACGGTTTGTGTAACATAAAATCTGTACAATATAAAAAAATTCCGGAGATAGGGGAAAATTTCTTAACAGAATCACCGATGGGGCGAATCCATACAACATAAAAATGGTCGCAATCAGGGATCGCTCTGTTTTCAATGCATTCCTATGGGGAATTTGTATAAAGGAAATTTTGCTTAACATAATTTCGTTTGGAATGAATTAATTCCTTTATACAAGGTACCACTGCATACAGGTAACCTGTGATTAGAAGAGGGGATTCTTTAATTGCTGAAAGCTGCACTCTGTGCACAGTAGGAGTTTTTCTTTTCCTCACTTAATTTGCAAATTAGGTTGTTCTGTTTTGACGATTGATGTTTGGGATTTAAGCACCCAGTTCCTTTGAAGTCTGATTTTCTGCCTCATTCGTGGTTTCCCTCATACTAGCATACTTTCATCTCTAATCATGAGTTGTCTTAATTTCTGTTTCTTCCCTTTAGCAGATTGATAATTGTCTTGAAAGTTGGGCTCCTTGCAAATTGGGGTGTGAATGTCAGAGAGTCAACCATCAGGCCTGACAATGCTGCATGAAGGCTATGGATATTCAGATACCTTGAATTTTTTAAGAGTCCTTTTCCTAATTACATCCAACCTTGAAGTTAGATATGTAGGAGTTGTTGGATGTTCACTCCTTTGCATATTTGCTTCAGGATCGGGGACAATTATGTAACAGTTCTTCAATTTATGAAAAAACATGTTTTTCACTATCTCCTGGAGGCCCGTTCTTTCAGTGTAGACTTCTGCTTTTATTATAGTGAGGTGTCTGGAAGTTGGCCGGTTGTAGAAACAAAATTAACTTTTCACCCACACTGAAAATTAGTTTTTAAGGATGTAGTGAAGCCATGCTACAACCTTTGGTGTTCACATTCAGGCCCTACACACTGTCATCTCATATTGCAGCCTGTTTTCAAATCAACTAAGCTTCAATTAAGAAAGGAAGCAACTAGAAGGATATATTAACTGCTTAAGAAGAAGAAAAGACCCACGAATTGTTTCAGTTTCATGTTATAAAACCTCAGGTTTGGTTGGCACAAATGAGTGTGTATACAGTATTGGGCATAAAACACTGAGATATTAATTGTATCCCAAAATATTGTTTAAAGTCATGAGGTATAGCTGCTGTGCTGTAGCTAAAGCCGAAAGAAGATGTGACATGAATTGTAGTCATCTTGTATGGTTTTTAAGGTGGGAAATAGCCATAGAGAAGCCTGAGCAGCATCAGAACTGCAACGATCAGGGAAGCAAGAATTCAACACTTCTCTTTCCCACCATGGTCTTGATGATAAACTCCCTATCCCCAACACCAGTTGTATTTAGGACTTTCCACATCTAGTTGGAATCATGGTGGTATAAGAGGGACAGTTAGGGTTAAACTCCCTCAACCTGCCCCACCCCCACCTCCAGTGCTGCTTAGTCTCTTCAAGATGCTATTAAACAACTGGAAAAGAAAAAAGCATCTTAATTTCATTCAAGTAAATAATATTGGGAGTAGTTGGGATCAAAACTATTCTGGTTCTGGGATCTCATCAGTTCTTATAAGGGAGATTGTCTCTATGTACGTATTCACCGTAGATTTCCAAGATATGAGAAATACAGAATATGAATCTATTTACTGCTAATCATTGGATTTTCATTGCTCCATCATGTCAAGTCTTATGACTGTACAGTACTTACGATTCATATTAAGCGTAAGGGTAAAAACAAAATAGGGTACCAATAGAACATGTTCTACATCTGGTACCTGCTCATCCATTCTCACTTATGCCTGATGGTTCATTGTAGATGTGGATGCCACTTGCAGTGATTTTGATTTTGGGACCTCCTTGCACATTGCTGCCTTCAATTTATGCACAGGAGCTGTGAAGTGCTTATTGGAACATGGAGCCAATCCTGCCTTTCAGGTGAAATTTTGATGTGAAGCCTTTTTTGGTTCTTCATTTGCTCTTTTTCTTATAGTGTTTCTTAAAAAAACGTTCTGATACACTGGAGTTTCGCCAAGTGACAGCTGACACGCTTTAGGAAACGTCTCTGTGTTATGTTCCTACGTGTACATATACATATAAAATAATAATGAGGTGTTATTGAGTTAACTCTGATTTATGGGAACCCTTTCCAGGGTGTTGGGTAGAGAGTCCTCAGAAGCAGTTTGCCATTTCTTCTGGGGATGTCCTGGAATTGTGTAGCTTTTTCAAGGCCACACAGACTAGCTCTTCTCCCAGTAGGCAGTGGTACCAGTGGGAGATTCAACCCTCCATGGCTTGTCTCTGTACAGTCACACACCTAATTCATTGAGCAATCCAACCAATCCAGTACATAGGTTAGGTACTTGTCTCTTTCCGTGAAACAGTTTAATTACCACTGTTTTTTTTTAACACCCACATCACAAGCTGCCTCCAGGTAGTATATTTTTAGTTAGCTATATTTTTAGTTTTATCCCATAAGGTAGAATACTCTTTATATTATTTATATTTATTTATATTTGTACTTATTAACTGCCCAACTTCCCTCAGGAACTCTGGGTGGTGTACAACAAATTATAAAACAAAACAACTAGACCCCCTCCCAAAACAACCCAGAAACAAAATAAATAAAAAAGGATAAAATACAACAACATACATACAAACAAACAAAACTCTGGCAAGAAAAAGGCTGGGATAGACAAACCCAACTGAACTAAACTATCGTCAGCGATCACCGAAGCTGTCCTTAAAGAGCCAGGTCTTTAGAACTCTCCTAAAGGCCGGCAGAGACCCTGCCAGTCTTATCTCCGGTGGCAGAGTGTTCCAATCTTAACTATTGGTTATTTACATTTGAGTTGCATCTGAATTCATGCTTTTTTCTGATTTGGCTGCTGTTTATGTTGTTGTTTTGTAGAACGACAAAGGGCAGACACCAGCAGATGTGGTTCCTGACCCAGTAGACATGCCTTTGGAGATGGCAGATGCTGCGGCGAGTGCTAAAGAGATCAAGCAGATGCTTTTAGATGCACTGCCTCTATCCTGTGACATTTCCAAGGCTATGCTTCCAAATTATGATAATGTCACTGGGAAAGACATGCTGGAATCCCTTGGTCTAAAGCTGGGAGATCGAGTTGTTATTGCAGGACAGAAGGTATGTGGAATAAAACAAGCTGTCCATCAAGGAGACGAAAGGAGAGGGCTGGATTAAATTTCAGTGCTGTGGCCATAATTCTGCTCATCTATCTGCTTCAACCCCAGGTAGCTGGCTTGAGATTCACTCAGCCTTCCATTCTTCTGAGGTTGGGTAACTGAGTACCCAGGCTGTTGTGGGGCAATGTGTAGCTTGCATAATTAAAGTGTAAACCACCCAGGAGGTGATTTAAGTGCTATGGGGCAGAATATAACCTGACGTTTCACCTGTCTCTGTGGCTGGCATTTTCAGAGATCAAGGACTCAGGGAACTAGGAGTTCTCTCTGTGCTCCTAGATCCCTGAGCTCCTGCCCTCTGAAGATGCCAGCCACAGAGACTGGCAAAATGTCAGGAAGAATATAACTTCCAGAACACGACGAAACAGCCCGAAAAACCCACAACAGCCATCTTTGAGTCATTCCTACTATGTCACTGAGGATTTCTTATTTCTCATTCTTTAGAAACAGCTGCAACATTTCTATGTGGAAAAATATGAGCCCTAATCAGTTTTGATAAGTAAGGCAAGTTCCTTGGTTCCAATTTGATTAATTCCTGATACCTGTATTTGCCAAGCTGTGTTTGTGAGCCCCTGATATTCTAAGAACGAACATAGCTGGTCCACAAGCCTGCAATTTGCTTGACTGCTCAGACCTGTAGATTTGTTAGAGCTTCTAATATGAATCTAAGACTTGTTGTGTAGTATCTTCCTCTTGGGAGTAGGAGAAATAGCATAGCTAGCTGTATCAGTATCATTTATATATGGAAGGAAGCTAGCTAATGTACAGTCCTTGTAGATGTGCATAATAGTGTTTCAAGTTTCCCCAAATACTTGGATGTTTTAACTTACGGAGCTTATTCAGTTTGTTGGTACATCTTGATCACATCTTGGCCAACAGTTATTGCTCTTCACGGCTGGTTGTCATGTTTTTGACTGTTATTGTGACTCTGATGGAATCAAGATTCACAGTAATTATGTGTGAATGGGATTTTTAGGTGATAATGTAGCCTCCTTTTGCTCTGAAATGGAGTAAAGGAGAAAGCCATTTCCACAGTCACCCAAGCACATATGAAATAAAATCTTTACGCAAAGCTGTATGCTTTCACTGTGAATCCTCTTCACATTTATCATTGCAGCTGGAGGTAGTAGTAGTAGTGGAGCCAGCGGTGGCCCAAAAAGTTTGCATTTGATGCTACAACTGTTCCTCAGCCATTTGCTGCAATGAGCCAGCGGAGATTAGCTTTAAGTGGCATCTGTAACTCTGCACCCCTTGGCTCGGTCTGCGGATCACACCCCGGTATAAAAACTCGCAGCAGCCTTGCCCATACAAAGACTTTGCAGCTGTTCTCCGTCCTGAAACTGACCAAGAGAATATGGTCCTGGAAATCAGATTGACTAACTGGTACTGTACTTAATGAAAGTTGGCTTCTTGCCCTCTTACTCACTTAAAACTGCATGTCAAAGTGCACTTTGTAGACTAGGAATTAATGAGTCGCCCTTATTACCTCAGTCTTTCTAAAATTCATAATTTAAAGAAGCTGATTTTGGGAAACTGGCCATTGTGATTGGTTCATCCCATTCAGAAAAGACGCGGGGTCCCCTGTTTTGCTCAAACATACTGTGCACAACACATCAGTGTCTATCAAACATCTGTGCTATTGCCTGCACTCCATGGATTTGCCAGACATGTGATTTGTTGAAGTCTCTTTTTTTCCAAAGGGAGAGAGAATGAAATTACACTATTGAGAGAGAGTTAAGGCTTCATTTTGGTGTGCTGATGTAATGTTCCTGTTAATAATATGTAAGTGCATTCTTTGGTCATTTAATTTACACCAACGGTGTCCAAACTTTGGCCCTCCAGATGTTTTGGACCACAACTCCCAGAATTCCAAGCCTAGATTGCCAGTGACAAAGGACTGTGGGAGTTATGGTCCAAAATATCTGGAGGGCCAAAGTTTGGACACAACTGATTACACCATTTTGGAGGAATTGGTAATATGTATTGTAGATTGCTTGTTGTGTATTGTATTGTAGAATGCTAGCTTGTTGTGTATTGTATTGTAGAATGCTTAATTTGAGAACTGGGATTCAGCACATATTGCAATTTCTCTTTGTGAAATTTTGCATGGATTTACAGAGTAATAGGGTGTGGAGGAATCATAACTTTGGAGGCAGTTTTGCGGTCTGTCTGGTTTAGTCCATTGCTAGATGTGGAAAATTCAGAGTACGAGTATTTCCAGTGCTTGTTTTGGGACCTCCAGCTAAGGAGAACTCGGCACTCTTCTATGTAATCTGTACAATCATTAGGCAGCACATTTCTGCCATTCTTAACAAAACTGTCTCCTCCTATAACAGGCATGTCCAAACTTCAGCCCTTCAGATGTTTTGGACCACAACTCCCATAGTCCTTTGCCATTGGCAATTTAAGCTTAGAATTCTGGGAGTTGTGGTCCAAAACATCAGGAGGGCCGAAGTTTGGACATGCCTGTACTGTAATTTAAGTCCGTTAGATCTACTTCAGCCTTAGGTGTGTGGAGAAACAGAAGAACTCTTTAACCTCCACTTTTAGTCTGTTGAACAAGATACACAAGACTCCTGTGGTACTTTAAAGATGAACAAATTTGTTACAGCATTTTTATAGACAATAGGACTCCTCATGCAGCAGTACATATGGTTGGGATTGTAGTTGGAAACAGTGAGTTGGGAGAAAATTAAATTCATAAACCATTGGCTGTGATAATTATATAATTAACAGTGGCCATCAAGGAAACTGTTCCCAATAAAACAGATTTTCTGATACTAGCCTAAAAGGTGCTGATTAAAGCCACTCCTACCCCTGTAGTGTGTATGTATCTTATATTCTGAACAACTCTTCATCATGGCGGATGACATTCTCCTGAGCAAGGAAGTGAAGTTTGCTTGTATAATGTTAGAATCCAGAAAGTTTCGACTTTAGTAGAAGTCAGAGCATCCAGTATATTATCATATTTTTACACCAGACTTCATGAGCAGCTCCAAAATTGATATTGTATTGTCAAGTGTCATCCAACCTACAGCAACCCTCATAAGGCTTTTTAAGGCATGAGACATTCAAGGAGCGGCTTGACCTGTGTCTTCCCAAAGGGAGTTTCCATGGCCAAGTGGGGATTTGAATCCAGATCTCCTGAGTCCTAGTCCATTGCATCACACTTGCTCTTGGTAACTGTTATTAGTGTGTGTTCAGTGGAAATGGAGAAAAAGAACGTCTTAAGACTTATTGTTTCTGAGTGTCAATCTTGCCTTAGTTTACATGTTTGGCATATTTGTATATGACTGGATGCTGGATATGCATGTTTTTAGTATAAAAGCCATGAGTAACCACATTCTGTTCTTATATATAATTTTCTCTCACTTCAAAATGTTGCTGGCATATTTGACGTGCCCCTTGCACACACTGGGCTTTCACTCGCTGCCACCACCAGATTAACTGGACACTTGTATGTATTTGAGAGAGAGAGTCACACCAAGTTATATAGTTTTAAAACAAACATGAAACATTTATTGGTTTATAGTTAGATAATCAGCATTATGATAGCTTTAGCCGATGTTATGGTATTGCAATCATGAATTCTTATAATAATATATTTCCTTTATAAACCAGACCCTTTTCAGTGGCAGGATCTCCCACCTGACCAACTGACAATCTAACTGACTCTCAGCTCTCTGAACTGAACTCCTCTCAGCTCTAACACAAACTGGATCTAAACTGAACTTAAACTGAACTCAACTTAAACTGAACTTGTCCATCACCAATTACGTTCCAATATATAACATTCTTAGCCACTCCCACCAGCTTTGGTGATTGGCTATTCAAACAGAGTCATGAATATTCATACTTGTTTTAACCCTTTTCGCCACAGCATATATAGCTGTAAGCAGCACCTCTACCTGGTTCAGCTCTGAGATATCCATTTTATTGGTTGTGTGCTATATTACATCTTGAAATAGTGGCCCATCAATCTAGAGCACCTTTGCAATGTGGGAGGTAGAGATCCATGAGAATAGACTTAGATAAAGAGGTTTTCCTGGGCTCATAATGACTCTTAGCACAGGTGCCCTTTATTGTTTTGGTACATTTTAGTCATTATTAGTAATTATTAGTGAGTAAAAACATGATATGAATGCAGGGTTTTCTTCCTCCTTTTGCTAGGTTGGGACACTACGATTTTGTGGCACAACAGAATTTGCCAGCGGACAGTGGGCTGGTATAGAATTGGATGAACCTGAAGGAAAAAATAATGGAAGTGTTGGGAAAGTACAGTACTTCAAGTGTGCACCTAAACATGGTATAGTATTTTATTTTAGTATGCTGTTTAAACACTTTCATGAAGTGCATTTTGACTTGCATATTGTCTGTCAAGTTAAGTACAGTAATACCTTGGTTTAAAAACTTTAAGAGTAACTTGTTTTAAGAGTGTTTTGCAAGAGAAGCATAGAATCATAGAAAAATAGAATTTTGCCTTGATCAACAAGCAGTGTCTTGCAATAAAAGTAACTGGAGCAGGTCACATGATCACAGGTGACCCAGTGGTGGCTCCCCCCCACCCCCGGATTGTGAGTGATTGTCTGGAATGTTCCCTCTCTGGCTGCCTCCAAGAGAGAGAGGAAGGGAGGTTTCTCTTGCACCAGCCAGGAAAGTTTTCAAAGGGGAGTGCAAATTAGGGGTTTGTTTTATTTCTCTTCATATTATTTTTAAATTTGTTTTCAACATCCTTTCTTATTTTTCAAACCATTTCTAGTCATGGGGCAGCTAGTCAAATGCGTATAGGGATACAAATTGCATTTAATTATTGTCACATTAAAACAGAGTAAAATCCAGTTATTAGTCCTAAACAGAGCAGATTCTGCAAACCATGTACCTAAACCATGGTGTGGACGCGGACTTCTAGCCAACTTATGTTGTGAGTGTTGGCATTTTGTGTGTACAGTATGTGGTCTGTGGGGGCCCAGAATGAAACATCTGAGTTTCCCTTATTTCTTAAGGGGAAATTTGCTTTGCTATATGAGTGTTTTGGTATACAAGCGTGTTTCTGGAACGGATTGTGCTCATAAACCAAGGTATTTCTGTACTTCCCATCCCCTGCTCTGTTGCGTCCAATATTAAATTAGACTTTCTGTCATGAAATCCCATTCATGGTCCCTATAAAAAGTGTCATAAGTAGCTCTCCATCTGAATCCTTTAATCATACCATTAGACTCTGCCTCCTTGTTTGCCAACTAGATTGCATTGTAATTTAGGTTGACACTTCCTGGATTACTGTGTATAACCATTTCCTGTGATGGTTTTAAAATTTCATATGCTTATTGTATCTGAAAATGATTCTTTATAACTTTGTTTAAAAATATGCCAATGGTGGAAAAATAACTAGAACACACGTAGGAGTAATGAAACTAGTTACTATTTCAGTCAAAAACTTTTGTATGAGAAAATTGTGTTGTTGTTCAGTCCTTCAGTTATGTCCGAGTCTTCGTGACCCCATGGACCAGAGCACGCCAGGCCCTTCTGTCTTCCGCTGCTTCCTGGAGTTTGGTCAAATCCATGTTGGTTGCATCGATAACACCATCCAACCATCTCATTCTTTGCCGTCCTCTTTTGCTTTTACCTTCAATCTTTCCCCACATCAGGGACTTTTCCAAGAATTCCTCTCTCCTCATGAGGTGGCCAAAGTACTGGAGCCTCAGCTTCAAAATCTGTCCTTCTAGTGAACATCCAGGAAGGTTTAAGTCTTCCAAATTTGTATTGTGCTTCATCTTCTGTCCATAAAAGAGAACATTATTGCTTGTAGCAACTTTGTAGTATTAACTGTCATGGCATAATTGTGCTGACATAATTGCACATGACTGTCAGATACCCAGCAGCCTTCTAAATAGCCATAAATTTTTGAACAGGGTTATCAAGGAATGGCTGAGCTCAGCAATTAATATCCTTCATCTCACTTGCATATCTTTTCTTAGGCATATTTGCACCTCTTTCTAAAATAAGTAAAGCTGCACTGCAGAAAAAGAATGTTAGAATTTCTTCTTCACGATCTCAGCCTGCACGCAAATCTAAGAAAATTGACGTAACACGTGTAACATCCAAAGTGAACTCTGGTAAGCACTGCAAGCTCGTGTTTTTATTTTGAAAGGAGAGGATGCATTATGGGTTTATCTTGTTTTTGTTCAAAATCAAAACACAGTCTATAGTTTGTGGGCATTTGTTGCTGTATCTGCTTCATGGACAAAATAAAGAAAACTAGTGTGATGCTAGTTTGGGTCAGATTGATCAGGCATAGACCTATCAAGCCAATGTGCACTTAAAAATAAAATAAAATCTGATCTACGTATTGGTGCTTGGAGTGCATTTATTATTATTCTGTTTAAAATTTTGTAAAACATCTTGCAACTTCTGATAACTGTCATCTGTAAATTTTAACTCTATAAATTGCTCAATCTCCTGTATCTTTTTCATCATTCTCCTACTTATTTCAACTTTAACAGATTATGGAAGATCTTTAAAAGATCTCACTGTGAGAGCAACCCTGTGGACATAGTTAGCATGGCCGAAGGGGCATTGGAGATCCCCCCCTTCTCTGTCACTGCATGCCTTTGGTTAGTGGAGAATGCAGTCAATGTGTTGGGGAGGTGAAAAGTCCCGCCGCTATGGCTGCCCGAGCAGAGGCAGAGACTGGGAAGTGGAGGTTTTGGGTAGAGGAAAGGAGGCCATGGCCTCCAAGAAATGATTTGAAGAGATTGGTGGTTGTTTTTAGTTTTTAGTCAGATTCTCTTAATAATGGCAATTATTTTGCCCATAGAAGCCAATCTGTAAACACATTTATTCCTGTTAGTCTTTGCACCAGTTGTCATAAACACCTAATATTAAGATATGGGGGCGTGGTGGCTCAGCGGACTAGAGTGCTGAAATGGTCATCTGCAAAGTTGGCAGCTCAGCGGTTTGAATCCTGGGTGCCACGCAGTGGAGCGAGCTCCCACTGTTAACCCCAGCTTCTGTCAACCTAACAGTTCGAAAACATGTAAATGCAAGTAGATAAATAGGTACTGCTGTAAAACGTGGAAAGATAAACCATGTTCCGTGCTGCCATGCCGGCAGAATGGCCACAGATTTGCACAACACTGGCTCTTTGGCTTAAAAATGGAGATGAGCACCGCTCCTTGAGTCAGACACAACTACCACACATGTTCAGGGGGAACCTTTACCTTTTAATATAATTACACTCATTAGTCTGTATGAAAAAATAGCCCGGCTGCTGGATGATGCAGCTAGGTATGACATTACTGAGGAGAAATACACTTTTACTCTTTATGACTATTGCTAGCAAACTCAATAACAAACATTTGTGCCTTGATAACTGTGGCAAGTTGTCTATTACTATGTAATAGTGGGTCTGTCAGTCATTATTAATCTTTATTATTATTTCCCATACACATTTTAATAGGAGTTGCATGGCTGTTAGCCTTGGCCAACTGTTGGTTCCGTTTTCAGAATGTCTCTGTGTGCAGATGCAATTTCCTGTCCTGAGTACTTTGAAACTGTTGAAACTAATATAAACAATGTAGGGAGAAAGCTGATATCTGTGGGATTTGCCATTTGAATTTAATAGGATTTGATTAATAGTGGACTTTGGGATGGTTTCAAATATTGATAGATCTTGTTTCTTTATTGGGACAACATATGCTTAAAACATTTTGCCCCATTTGTATATGAAAACTGTTTTACATCTCATTAATCAAGTTGATAATCTCAACCAAGGGAATATGGATTTGTGATTTGCAGGAATGTACCACCTTGCCCCACCCTGCTCCATCGACAGGACCTAATATAAAAAGACAACAAAATTGACAAATTCTGAACTCAGGACATTGCTCTGAATACCAGAGTTGCTGAGGATATGTGGAAGGCATGTTGTTGTTATTATTATTAAACAGCTGGGAATCAGAGATCCTTTCTGATCAACTTTAAATCACCCAGAAGCACCCAGCCTAATTCCTCTTGGCCACCTGAATCTAACCAACTACTGTGTCTCAAAACCTTGAATTCACAATCCTGTCATTTTATGGCTACAGAATCCTGACTTGGTTACTGAGCTGATGTGGAGGATGTATGATTTAAGTACTTTATCTGTGAAAGGATGAGGGACTTTATACTGCAGGCTATTAAAAAACCAAACATAAATTTAAAGTGGCCTACTCCTGTTTCCTGATGTTTGTTCTTGAAGTTGGGGGAGAGGTTGACAGCTGTTGCTGGTCTCTGATGGCTTTATTGATTTGGGCCCCAGGATTATCTGCACTGAGAAAAGAGGGTGCTTCTGGTTCTGCAGTTTTGGCCAGCGAAGGAGGAATGAGAACTCCACCCGGTAAAGAAGGTAATCTCTTCTTGAGATGTTTTTGGTTGTTGTATTTGGCAAGACCATGGGATCATGATAACTAGAGTTTTGCTGATCATTTCACTTGAAGGTCCTCTGCCCCTTGGTGGGCGAGGGATGTAAATAAAGCAGCTGTGTTAAAAGAAAAGAAAAGGAGAACACTGGACACCAGTTTGGGGCGCTATGCTGGTTTTGTGCCCTGTTTGTTCCATGGTCTCCTGCTTAGTGATATTTCCGGGAAGTTTTGTGGAAGACGTCAGATGCAGGCAACTTAAGTGGGATCAGGCTGTGTGTTACAAATAGTACAGTTGTTGTTGTTGTTGTTGTTGTTGTTCAGTCGTTCAGTCGTGTCCGACTCTTCGTGACCCCATGGACCAGAGCTCGCCAGGCCTTCCTATCCTCCACTGCCTCCCGGAGTTTTGTCAAATTCATTTTGGTTGCATCGATGACACCGTCCAACCTCTGTCGTCCTCTTTTCCTTTGCCTTCGATTTTTCCCAGCATCAGGGCCTTTTCCAGGGAGTCCTCTCTTCTCATGAGGTGGCCAAAGTACTGGAGCCTCAGCTTCAAAATCTGTCCTTCCAGTGAGCATTCGGGTTGATTTCTTTCAGAATGGATAGGTTTGATCTCCTTGCAGTCCAGGGGACTCTCAAGACTCTCCTCCAGCACCACAGCTCAAAAGCATCAATTCTGCGGCGATCACCTTCTTTATAGTCCAGCTCTCACTTACATCACTACTGGAAAAACCATAGCTTTAACCATCCTGACCTTAGTTGGCAAAGTGATGTCTCTGCTCTTTAGGATGCTATCTAGTTTGCCATTGCTTTCCTCCCAAGAAGCAGGCGTCTTTTTATTTCGTTGCTGCAGTCGCCATCTGCAGTGATCAAGGAGCCCAAGAAAATAAACTCTGTCATTGCCTCCATTTCTTCTCCTTCTATTTGCCAGGAGGTGATGGGACCAGTGGCCATGATCTTAGTTTTTTTGATGTTGAGCTTCAGCCCATTTTTTTCACTCTCCTCTTTCACCCTCATTAAGAGGTTCTTTAATTCTTCCTCACTCTCTGCTATTAGAGTAGTATCATCTGCATATCTGAGGTTGTTGATATTTCTTCCGGCAATCTTAATTCCGGCTTGAGATTCATCCAGACCGGCCTTTCTCATGATGTACTCTGCATATAAGTTAAATAGGCAAGGTGACAGTATACAGCCTTGAATAGTACAGTACAGTATGACAAAAGTGAGTTTCTTTAGTTATTAAAAACATCTCATTTTAACAGCGGAAGCTTTATAAACCTTCATAGTTTCTGACAGAAACTTTTTATTTTGATTTTGTGGCTGGTCTTAGGGCTTTTGTAAGTGTAAACAGACTTTTGTCAGTAAGTCAGATTTGTCAGGTGCAAAAGTCCTCCTGAATCACACTTTTGAACACTGATATTTCAGCTTCTAGTGCCACAGGGAAGTTTCCTATTGAGTTTGTCCTGAGTGGCAGTCTCCTTAGGTTAGTAATATGGGCTTGTGGCATTTGTCCAAATGTTGCCATTAGGACAGTTGGGGTCTCCAGGAAGAAAGCCAGAAGTGACTGGGACTCTCTCTTCAGGGGTAGCTTAATAGGTTACTGTCCTCAGTATCTGTAATTTACGGATTTGATCTATGGTTGCCTGTGGACTGCCTAAAACAAGTGCAATGTGACATATACATGAGATGGAGCAGGTATTTAGTCCCTTGTTATGATTGTATTCCCCATAATAGTACAGCTGCATGTGGAAACCCAAAGCCTAAAGTTTCCTTGAAAAACCCACTGTTTCTAGCAGAAAGATAAATTAGTACTATCTCTAACTTTGAAGACAAATAAGCCACAATGCATGCAGGGTCTGTATCATCTGCGTTTGTTTGTGAGGGCCAGAAGAGGGAGCGGCAAGAGAAGAAAAAGTGGGAGATATATCCGTGTAGGCAACGTGGACATCAAGATTTCACAAATTGAAATGAAAGTGATTTACCTTGCAATCTTATTTTATAGACTAGATTTTATTAATATGGTGCGTAAGAGCATGCAGTAGGCACTAATCCCTGCACTTCATAATTCACCCAGAAAATGTCACTCCCCCTCTTTCTCGTCAAAAATTTGATAGACTGGCTATCAAAACCAAAGGGATGATGCTGTTTATTACTCGAGGCTGCATTATTTTTACAATTACACTCCATGCTCAAAAGTGCTACATAATATTAAAATCGGCTGGAAAGATTAAGTGACTGACATCCATCATGGACTGTTAGCGTTGGCACACACTTTCTCTTTTTCCTTTAGGGTGATGGATAAAAATCTGGGCAAATTCCTGCCTGGTATGCATCTTCTCTGCCATTTTCTCATATATCTGGGTAACTCCTTGGTTTCTTAATTTTTAGCGATGTCCCTCAGCTCCAGCAGCACCTCATCTTCCACCACTTCGTTAGACAGGAACGGTCCCAAGAAGAGAACCTCAACCAGTGGTAATAAGAAGGAAGGCTCAAGACCACCTCCTGTTGCATCCAAGGCTGTCAGTGGTACCATTTCTTTTTATTTCTTCTTTTAAAAATACTACTCCATAAATATGAGTCAAATAGGCCTCATAGTAGGGTCAATCTGGGCTTCTAATGCAATTGCCTGGAGTCTAAAATGAGATCAGCAGATCTTCCTTTGACAGATCTCAGTCACATATGCACAAAAGCATCAAAGGAAAAGGACGCTTTGCACCCTTCGTCAGCCTGGAGTGGTGAAAGTAAAGAGTGAGAAGATTGTGATCACCTATCTGGAATACACCTGAACTTGGTTCGTGTAGCCTTCTCAGTTTCTGATCAGCTCTGCTTTATATAATATCAAACCGAGCTTGTGGCTTCACTGCTTCCAAGTTGTATGAGACCTTTGAGTCATGTTATAAACTAAATCTGAGGTGTAGAGAGGAGGCGTATTCTGTATCACAAATGGAAGTAGAGATCAGATTTCTTTGAGGTGCTGTTATTTAAGTCCTAGAACTCTGAAAGCAGTATTGCAGTTTTACTGTAGTTGTACTTGGAAGGCAGTTCCTTTTGGGAGAGGGGGGAGAACTATAATCTCCTTTAATTGTGCTAATCTAATATCATATGTGCATATTAACTTTGCCAAACTTCAGAAGACCACACAGACATATTTGAAATGCTGTTCAGATTTGCAGCTGAGAATCTGTTTAGTTCTGCTCAAGTGCTAAAGCTGCTGTGATGACTCTCTACCTGAACAACTAATAATAGCCCTTTTCTCCTTTCATGTGATTCATATACCACCTCTTCATTTTTGTCAACCTAACTGAACAGGGGGAATTAACACTCTTCCATCTGCAAGGAGGAATCCTTTTGATGAAGGAGAAATTCAGATTGGAGATAGAGTGTTGGTGGTAGGACAGAGAACTGGAATTGTTAGATTCTATGGCACAACCAAGTTTGCCCCAGGTAAGCTGTCTGCACCTGAGAGCCATCAAAGGTTGCTACTGCTTGGCTACTTCTCTTCCCATCCTTCCTCTGTTATGATTGCCCTGAGATTGGTTCAGTTAAAGGGCCAAATCTTTAGCTAATTCAGAACTGAAATGCGGTTGTCAAAAAAAGGGTAGTGAGTAATGATATTAGGACAGTGGTGTCCAAACTTTGGCCCTCCAGATGTTTTGGACCACAAATCCCAAAGTCCTTTGTCATTGGCAGTACAGGTTTGGAATTCTGGAGTTGTGGTCCAAAACATCTGGAGTGCCAAAATTTGGACACCCTGTATTAGGATGGCTGTCTGACTGTCTGTTTTCTCTGTGGCTCTCACAAGCCATCCCAGAAAATTCTGTTGCCTGAAGCAAAATAAAAGACATTCCCTTCCCCCTCCTCATTCCATGTATAAAAGCCACTAGTTATGGAGAAAAATATTCCACCACACTTGAGCTTGCTATCCTGGGTCCTAAGTTCTATCTAGACAGGCTGCATGACACATCATGTCTTTCCTCTACATAGCCCCTCTAGAACCTTGGAAGTATGGCTTGGGAACTTGGACAGAACAGACAGTAGTTTTCTCCTGCTGTTCTCTGGCATCTGTCAGCCTGTGGCACTTTTCTCTGTCTCACCTATAGTAGCCCAGCTTTGAGTTCTTAACAAAATTGCCGGTGTGGGCATTCTTTTGGTGTACACGATAGTACTTCTACCACAAGCTTGGTAATATTGTGGTAAAATCAACAGTGTGACGGGGGGGGGGGGGGGGGGAGAGATGTATCCTGAAACATACTCCTGTGCACCCATGTACACTGTTAACGTGTGCTTTGATGTGAAGGAGGAGCTTCTCTGTTGTGGAAAATGCTTCCACAGCAATGTCTCACATGAGCTCAGGCAAGTGCAGGTGCAGGTCTTGTACAAGCCTTGTTATTAATAAAGGGGCTGGAAAATTTGTTTGTCTTGCTTTGGAAAGCAGGAGGAAAATTGCTCTTCTCCAGCCAAGTCATTTATACCAATCGCGGGATTTTGGCTGCTTCAGCTTGTAATTAGTATTGCCCTTAAAACTGCACCAAAACCTCAGTGACTTGAATTTTAATTTTCAGTCTAAGGGTATTAAATCATATGAAGCAATAATTGTCAGGTATTATGAAAGATCTCTCCTTCTGGAAGACTGAGAAAATGACCTGTTCTCATGTGTTGTTGTCAGAGGAGTTTCCAGGTAGTGTACAAAGCTGAATGTTTTGGCGAGGCTTCCTTCAAAAAAGTCTTCTCCTGCCATGTACCTTTGATGGAGCCCAAAGGCTCCTGAGCAAACTTAGCAGTTGTGGGATAACAGGGATAAGTCCTGTAACGGACTGGAAGATGTTCAGAAACAGGAAGCAGTGGGTAGAAAAAATGTACAGAGAATAAACTAAAGGCTCCCAGTGGAAGGACACGAATACTATAGTTCCCGTATTGGACTGTTGCAGGGTTTTGGTGCGGAATCGAGTTGGACAAACCTCATGGCAAGAATGATGGCTCAGTTGCAGGCGTGCAGTACTTCAGCTGCTCTCCAAGACATGGTGTCTTTGCACCACCATCCAGAGTGCAGAGGTAAGAGTGGAATTCCATGATTGTTGGTATTGCCCTGTTGACAGAGTATGGGAAGGAGATGCTTCATTCTGGAATGTTAGGGAGATGCCTTCTAACCCCACCTCCTTGGACAACAGACTGCTTAAACTGAAGGCTTGACAAGTGCTTGTTCCCAGGCTACTTGGAAACAAAGTTCGGGAACTTACTCATCTCAATAGTTTATTCAAGCTTATTTATTTAAGAAGGATTTTTCTTCCTCTAGTCTAGAGGCATTCATTCCTCTTCCTCATTTGCAGTATTAACTGCAGATTCAGTTCCCAGGAGCATTTTTATGTTAATTTGGGTTTTTGTATTTGTTACTGTTTTTAATCTCATAAGCCTTGTAGCCATTGTTGGCGCTGAAATGTAGACAGGTAATACAAAAAAATACATATTTTTATTCAGAATCTGCTTTAGGATTGGATGGGTGACCAACGGAACACCACATGTCTCTTTTGCCAAGGCTGAGATCATCCCTGTTTTGAAGATGGCAAAAGGAAGCTATCAATCTTCTGAGCTAATATGGTAGCAATCAATAAACTTGAGCTGTATCTTTGGCCAGATAGCTGTAAAGAAAGTGGTTGTGTGTTAGATTTCTCTTTATTTTAAAAAACTCCTTAGTATCATTTTTTAGAGTTTGAAGTTTCTTCTCACTGAAAGAGGTCTAGTTATTAGCTGTCTAAACTTTCATGGGATATCCTGTATAACTGAAGATCCGTAGCTCAGAGTCAGGGCCAATATTGCAGCTGGAAAAGTTCCAGGATGCATTTCCACCATCTCCAGTTAGGGTTGAGAAAGACCCTGTTGAATATAATAGAAAATGCAAATAATTTAGCTTAATCAGTGCTGAGTTGAATTTACCCATTATCTTGTGTTTCAGATCACCTAGTATGGGTGTGAAAAAGGGACAGTAAAAAAAAGCTGGCAGGCAAAAATGTGATTTGTTTGATGCTAGAGGAAAAGATTTGTAGAAACCCTAGATTTCCAGAAAGATGAACAAGTGGGTTCTATCTTAAACTATCTCTGGAGGCAAAAACGTTGAAACGGAGGCTGCCCTACTTTGAATCCATCATGAGAAGACAGGATTCTCTGGGAAAGGCAGTAATACTGAGAAAGGTTGAAGGCAGCAGAAACTTCAGTTTGTAAGAGCTGAGCAGAGTTGTTGAGTAGAGGACATTTTGGAGATGGCTTGTTCATAGGGTTGCTATAAGTCAGAGGCAACTTGATGGCCCTTAACAGCACCAGTTTGTTTGAAGGCAATTTCCTGTAGCTTAAAAGGAAAAGGTACAATTGAGAGGATTGTTTTTGCTCAGGAAAGAACAAGCATGGTTTTTGTGTCTAAAATACTTAGAAGATTTACATAGGACATGGAGAATGGAATGGACAATGTAAATAAGGAAAACGTTACATCTCAAGTAGGGTCTACTGATATATATGGAAGTGCATGGACCAGAGGAGGTGGAAAGGTGGATGAAACAGTGTAAATTGTGAACATTGTCCTGGAGCGTCTCAAAGAGGAAGGAGTGCTTGTGTTAAATTGTAGCTGGACATGCATATAGGTTTGTGCTGTTGTTGCTGTTTAAAAACAAACAAAACTCCAAATCCTCCAATCCTCCATTTAGGGAATTATGTGTTCCAGACTGACACCTAAAGTCTGTTCAGCTGGAGAAAAGCCGGGTTGGAAATGCTACGTGGCCTTGGATAGGTTGAGCTCTGGCCTAGTTTGCTGGTTGGAAGGAAGTTGCCCCGGGTACTTGCTGCAAAGTGCCAGCAAGCACCGGGCCATTTTCTCTTGCAAAAAGGCAGTTTGGCGGGAGCACAGCCCTCCCTGAAGCCACAAAGCCTTACGGCCTGGCCCTTTTTCAAGCGAGCGCAGTTGAGGTGTGAGTCTGGCAAGTGGAACTCCCAGAATAGAGAGTTCTGTGGAAGTTGGAGCCCAAAATGTGCCCACAAAGGGCAGATTCCCACTGTTCCTTCACACCTGGTGGTGCTGGTCGTTCTGTTAAAAAGTTTGTGGCCAGTCATGCCATTTTGCATCTCTGGCATGAGGTTGCCTTTGTTTTTGTTTTTTGGTTGTTGTTTTTTTTATAACGGGGGTTAACAACAAGTGAGATGAAAAAGGAGAAAAGCAAATAGCAATCAGATGGGAAGAAAAGGCACATGATGCCCAAATTCTAGATTGGCTGTGTCACTACTGAGCATTTGGCCCCTTTAATCTTTACACACTGGGCGATCTTGAGCACGCATATTTCCCTTGCACTCCTTGCTGTCTACTGGAGATGGAGGTTGAAAAGATCCAGACTGGTTCTGCACAATAATTACTCACTGTGGCTATACAGGTGGAAAGAGGGCATATCTTTCCTAATGGAACATATAAAATGTGTCTGCTGTATTTCCACTGAATTACTTTCTCAGATGCTAGAGTTCTTCCTTGAAATATTCTTGCATTTAATCCTGATTATTTTGCATCTGTAATGAAATTTATGGCCCATGGAGGGATCTTGTCTTTATCTTAATTTCAAGAGGGTATACACCACAATGAACCTTTACCAGCTTTCTCATAAAAATCCAGCATTTGTATTTGAAGTGTGTGTGTGGGGGGGGGGGCGGAGTTAGAGAAGTACCACTAACCACATAGTATCATTTGCAGGCTCACAGGGTCACTTGACTCCCTCCCGGACGTTTCATCAAGTAAAATGAATCATTCTTTGCCTGGTAAGATTTGGATATGTATCTAATTTCATGTCGTTCTGTTGGCTACCCAAATGGAAGCTGCCGCGCCTTCTGGGTGATGTTTGTTTGCAGTGCTGGAGAAGCCCTGAAAGCAGGAAGTTATTCCATTGTCCACCCTCTTCCATTTTTTCTCTCGCAAGTTCCAGGAGTCCTCCTTGTAAAACAAAGCACTGGTCCCCCCCTTCCTTTCTCTTTAAAGTGATCATCTCCCTGCTTGGCAGGATGTACTGATAAGAAGAGTGGCTATTCTATAGCTTAGCTTACAGAATCAAATAGCTTAGATTTGTGTGGGAAATTTTGCCTGTCTGATTGGGGGCAAGGCTCCTGCGGCATCAGACTTCCATGGCTTGGCATCTTAAGTTCCAAGAAATGGGATGGATTTGACAAGAAATTTGACAAGGGCTTTGGGGTTGAGCGACTTGTCCAAGGCACAGTGCAGCAGGCCAAGTGTTGTGCAGTGTTTGTTACTTTCAGCCCGACATGCCACAGCCCTGTCTTCAAAATGGAGCGCAGTCCTAGTTTGGAAGGCAGTTTTATTGTCAGTGAGGGTCTGAATAAAGCAGGGTAGAAGGAGGAAGAGTGATCCCTTCCTTTTCTGTGCTGTGCTATTTTTTTTTAAAAAAAGTCTACACAACACCCTTGCACATGTGAGAAAAGTGAACGCAGCTTACTGCCTATTAGATTGGTGTTTAAAAAAAGTCTCTTTCTGTGTTCAGGTTTCCGACGGAGCTTTAGTGCCACCTCTGCACCTTCCCAAAAGGAAATAAACAGGAAAAATGCTGTTATCAAGTGGGTGACTGTTTCTTTCTTTCTAAGCTGAACGTGTTTTCATCTTCTTTAATTAGATGAAGTAAACTCCCCTTCTGTATCTCGAGCCATACATCTTGGTAATTAAGGAGTCACTTTGATACAGAGGTGTAGCTCCTAATTCTCATCCTCAGTAATTATAGAAAGAAACTAAGCATGCAATGTTTTCTAATTGTCTGTAAATCTTTTACTGCATTGGGTGCACTTAGGAAGAAAAACAGGTTGTGCCTTTAAGAAGAATAGCTAAAATCAGAATTGTCAAATAGGTATTGGCTAGAATTCCGGGTTCCAGAAAATGGCCTCTTCTCCTTCACCCATCTGTATCGGAGACAGCTTTTAATGAGTTGTTGCATAGGGCTAAATTGATAATGACATTAAATGTGTATTTACATTTACCATACATTTTTAAAATTGGGACTGATAACTAGTGGGATCCCAGCAAGGGAGGAAGAGAGATTTAACACTCTCTTGTGTGTTGCTGAAAATCCCGTGTCCAGTCACTAGTTTCTCCACACAGGGCTTGGAAGGAATCCTCCCTTGAAACCCATTTGCCAGTCAGAGTTTGCAGTACTGAGCTAAAGGGCCCAATATTCTGCCTCAGTATAAGGCAGCTCCTTGATGGGGGTTCCTGCATGGCAGGGGGTTGGATTGGATGGCCCTTGAGGTCTCTTCCAACTCTATGATTCTGTGATTCCGTGCTGCATGCTAAGAACATGTAGCTCTTCCATAGATTTGGTTTCCATTATTATCTTTGTCTAAGATCCTAGACTTGGTTGTATTCTCATTGTTACGAACAAAACCTTTTAGTTATTGTAAGTTGCCCTAGGGCCTTTTTAAGGGGAAAGGTGGGTTTAAATATTTTAAATAAATAATAAATACATATGCCTAAGCACATTCGATCTCGCTTGATTTCGGAAGCTAAGCAGGGTCGACCCTGGTTAGTGCTTGGATGGGAGACCACCAGGGAATACCAGATGCTGTAGGCGCCTGGAGTAGGAACTGGCAAGCCACTCCAGTACTCCTGCCAAGAAAACGCCATGGATATGGAGTCACGAAGAGTTGGTCACGACTGTAACGACACGACGCACGCACGCACGCACGCACGCACACACACACACACACACACACACACACACAGAGGGGGGGAGAGAGACGAATGAATTGGCTTTCCTCTTGGATTGCTAGTGAGTGCACCTTCTGTTTTTAAAATTAAGTGACCAGATTCATGCTGAAATCTTGGAGGGTAGCCCAGCAGTCCTGCAGGTGGTATGTTTTGAGATCTTTCTGGCTGTCCTTCACATGCTTGATGAGAGCAGCATCTTCAGACTGCTTGCACAATATTATATGTATAGTATTTTGCAATAGTGATGTGGACCATTAAATGTGTGTTTTGTTAGTGGGATCAGTTTTTAAAAAAAAGCTGCCATACTGTTCTGAACACATCTAGTCTTGTCTGATTTCAAAAGCTAACCAGGGTCCATCCTTCTTAGGACGTGGATGGAAGACTGCCAGTGTCTCAAGTACAGCTAGGCATGAATCTTGCCTGAGCTCATGGAGAGCTATTGTCACTAAGAGATCATCATACTGGGTTTCCGTGTTCCCTATGTGCATGTATATGCTGTCAGCTTTTATTTTGCTTTAGTTTACTAAAATGTCATCTTCTCTCTTTATCCCTGTGCAGATCCAAAAATTCTTCCCTGCGCCGCAGTTGGAGTAATAGTACGACTGTGAGCACTGAAGGCCCAGTGAAGCTTCACGAAGGGTCCCAGGTTCTCTTGACCAGCTCCAGTGAGATGGGAACCATTCGCTACATGGGGCCCACAGACTTTGCTCCTGGGATATGGCTTGGCCTGGAGCTGCGGAGTGCGAAGGGCAAAAATGATGGCTCTGTGGGCGACAAGCGCTACTTCACTTGCAAGCCAAACTATGGCGTCCTTGTGAGGCCAAACAGAGTGACTTACCGTGGGATTAACGGGATAAAGCTGGTGGATGACATCTGTTGAAGACAAGCACACTAGCCCTGAGCAGAGGGTATCAGCAAGGAAGCACAAAAGGAAATCCAGCCATCCACCTGCATGGTCTCCTGTCTTCTGTAGCATCCCATAGCTGCACTTCTTTGACATCTGCACAGCTCTCACCTGACAACGGAGGGACATTGTGACTCTGAGGAGTGGAATCAGAGTAGTTTCTGTAACAAAGCCAAGTCTTCCCCTGATCTTTTCTTCTATCAAATATATGAGCTGTCCTATTATTATTATATTATTTGAATCCTAGACCATTTTTCTATCCAGCTCTATTTTGATATGCTCTGCCACTTCGCAAATATGCTTTACATCCCGGTTTCTAATGAAGCTATAATGCCACATGAGATTACAGAGCTTGTTAAACAAAGCAGTAAGATTTGTCATCTTTCTAAACTGTCTTGGGGGGGGAGGGAATAGCAATAAAAAGGGAGGCAACTGACAGTATTTAGAGAAAATGGTAGGGAAAGAGGCATGAAGCTGATAGGTCTAAATTCAAGGAGACCCACCAAAGGAAAAAATTAGCAGCTGAAATGGTCAGAAGAGAGAGGAATGTGCCCCTTCAGTGAGCAGCATAAATAAAGAAATGGTGCTGGTGAGTGACACAATCAAAAAAGAACACAGACGTCTTCAGGTCGGTTAGTAAAAGCACTTTAAAAACAGCATTTATCTGCACATCTATGTCTGTGTGTGCCTCTGGGGAAAAAAAACTAGTAGCATGCCAGAAGCACCTTCAGAAATATACTGTTGGAACAAATGCTATGCACTTTGACTTCTCCTTGCTGGAGAGTTCTTCCCAGATATTATGGACAAATGGTTTTGTTACCTGAGGCTGTTGCTAGCATCATTTTACATGAACCAACAGCTGTCCAGCCACCGTCCAGATTGGCTCCTGAGTCTTTTTTTCTTAAAATAGATCAGGCAGAGTTAACAGGACAACATCTGTGCCTCTTTAACTACCTCTGGGGAAACATGCACCATTACGGCATAGAAATGTGGTGCGGAAACCCTTTGGGTTTGTAAGAGTAGACACCATTGTCAACATTTTACCTTGGGCAAGCCTGTCGTGTAGGGTTGCCTTCTGGGAGAAGGTGCTGGTGAAAACCTCCAGATGATTCCAGTTTTGTCACATCTCCAAGCTTTCACTTCTTCTGGGACATGCCAAGCTAACTGAGAACCTTCAGCTTGTTTCAAACCAATTACAGCCTAATAATAATTACATGATGTCAAGTCAGTTCTTACCTATGATGACTACTGAGGCTTTCCTAGATGTAAAGTACTCAGAAGTGGTTTCCCATTCCTGTCCCTGGACCCACGTGGGACTTTTGAAAGGCTACACAGCTTGGTTCTTCTCCTGGGACTCATAGTGGGGATTGAACTCTGAACCAGACACCTAACTCATTCAGCTATCCAACCAGCACAGCAGATACAGCCTAAGATGTCAATGAAGCCATATGGCAATTTTCCATTTGCCAACTTGAATTAAGGTGGATCTATATTTTGCTTGAGTCCCAAATGCAGTTGGGTATTTGATCTCCTGTATTGTGTACAGTAAGAGTTCCCTAATCGCTGTAGACACATCTTTTGGAAGAGTCAGCGTATTTACAGGGCTGCATGTTAAGGTCCTTGCTGATTTTAGATAATTGCTACAAAGTTGTTAGTAGCATGATTTAATTTACTGAAACATGCTCCTTTTAATCAGTGGTTTCCCACCTTCCATATTATGTCCTCATGTCAAAAAAACTTGAGATCATTCATGATAGAATCTTGTTTGTTAGTTTCCCCCCTAGAAGGATACTGGGAAGTTTGCTGGTTTTCTTCTACCACCAGTCCGCTGGTGGCAAGTGAAAAGACTGATTGTGCAGAAAGTTCACAAATGAATAATCTGTGGCTGGAATGGGATGTACATCCCACTTAGAGAAGGGGGTTGACAGTGTGTATTCTTAGTAATTGCTATGAAAACCCTGATTCCTATTTAGTTTTAGCTCTGTTTCCCATCACTGGTTAATGTATCACTAAAGAAGCACTACTTTTGATAAAGGCATGATCATGAATTTATAATAGCTATTGATATGAAAGACATAATACATTTCAGTTGTTTGATGTTAAAATAAAAGCCACAGAAGCAATAAAATGGCTTCATCTCTGAAAATGATGTATCTTGTAAAACTATTCAAAAGTAAAGCAATTTGAAATGACATTGGTCTCAACATTAGGTTAACTTCTAGCTGCTTTTTAGAAGAGCTAATTAGATTTCCAACATGGATGGAGCAGTTTTTCCTGATCTGCATTAAATATGAAAAAGCTGCAGTCTTGCTGTTGAAGTTAATAGGCATCCGTAACCATAGGTAACGCTTATAAATTGTAGCCATAAGCTTGTTTTTAATTATAAGCCATCTGAAAACTAAGTGATATCTCTTTATGCCGCAGATATACCTGATGTCCAACATCAGCTTCCTTGATGTTCAAATTTTATTTTGACGCAAAACCGCTATTGATAATTTGACTTTAATGGTACCCATTGCTTTTAAGAAAATTGAGCTATCAAAGCTTATCCTTTTTTAAACATAATCAGTTTTCATTCCAATTTGATTAGGGGTTTAGGACAGAGAGCAGCAGCTATAAAATGTAATAAAGCAGGTGTTTTAAATACCTTCTTATGTCTGTAAGATGTTGATATGCTCTATAGATGTGCCAATCTTGAACATAAAAAAAGTTTATGCACTTTTTGTGGATTTGTCAGTTTATATCTTCCTTTAGGCAGCCTCCATCTCTTTTGAGTAAGGAGAATTCCATGATAAAGTTTGCAACAAAAACGGGTGGACATTTTTGATACATTCAGACACTGTTGTTCAAGTCAATTCAGAAAAGTTTATTGTCTTGGCTACAAGTCATCACAAAGATTATAGCGAAGAAGAAATAAATAAAACAATCATAGCATAGAATAAAAATAGAATAAATGAAGCCGTATTGGTAAGGCTCCCTGGAGTTGACCTCTCTTGCCCAGGGTAGAAGAGACTGAGCATATCAGGGAGCCCCCTATACAGCTCACTACAATTGTTCTCAAAAAGTTGGCACCAATTTTCCTGGCTGCTCTGGCAAACCTAGAAACTCTAGAGGTAATGTGTGGGTCACGGTCTGAAGGTAGCCTGCCCACTTTAGGCAGGGGACTCTCTGCCTGCAGGGAGGCCGATAAATTAACTAGTAGACTGGCCCTTGGGGTTATAATAAAGCTGACAATCCTCTATCTCCCCTGCACCACAAATACAGAGTCTTTGATGTCTGGGCACATTAGTGCACCTTCCATCCAGGACAGCAGTTGGCATAGTTTGAAAGCGGAGTTCTGTAAAAGCTGTTCTCAAAGTGGGAATAGTGAGTGAATGTAAATAGTGTTCCCTTGAATGATTGTGTTTTCCAGAGATGGTACCAGTGAGAGAAGGCTGAGGAATTGATTAGGGCAAGGTCTTGGTCATTGTCCTGTTTCTATATCCACTCCCTCAGCCTGCATTTGACTCCTGGAAAGAGATAAATGTCAGTGGAGAGGGATTTGGATTTCAAAAGGTTTTGTACCTAAATGGGACAAAATGACAAAACAGATGCTGTTGTTACACAGTGAATACATTGGAGATAATGATTAGAGCACTGTGGTGGCCCTGGCTTAGTGCATGCAAATGGGTACTGGTGGCCTGGTTGCTGCCATTTTTAGCAGGTTTGCCTAGGTCAGCTGGGGAGATCCAAGGAGTAGAACTTTCTTCTGTGGTTTGTTCATCAAACAGGTGGTGGCTCAGAGAACTAGAGTACTGAAACTGTTGGCTGCAAAGCTGGCAGCTCCACGGTTCAAATCCCGGGTGCCATGCAGCAGAGTGAGCTGCCGCTGTTTAGCCCAGCTCCTGCCAACCTAGTAGTTCAAAAGCATGTAAATGCAAGTGGATAAATAGGTACCACCATAAAAAGTGGGAAGGTAAACAGTAGTGTGCAGAAATGTGTTCTGCCATGCTGGCCACATGGCCACGGTCTTGCACAATACTGCCTCTTTGGGTTGGAAACGGAGATGAGCACTGCCCCTAGAGTCTGTACATGACTAGCATGCACGTGTGGAGGAAAACTTGTTCATCATGCTGTCTAAAGTATCAGCCCCAAGTTGCTTTATGGTTTCTTTGTATGGCTTGCTCGGGAGGGAATAATGGTGGAGCCAGCCCACAAGATAACTAAGCCTCTATGGTTTGTTTACTTGCTCTTGCAGCAAGGCAAGGTGATGGGATGTGAGCAGATAAGATGACTCACGCCTTGGTTCTTCTTTGTACATCATCTAACCATTAATCTAATCTATTTTTTCCGCAGCGCAAGCATGTGTAGCAATTACCTGAGAGTAAAACCAATTTGCCATTGATGCAAATAGGGCAAATCCATTTGTTAAAAAAGCATTAGTGATGTATTTAGCCCAGCTGCATGTCACCCAAATAAGTTAATGTTTTTTCTCTAAATGATATAGAAGCTTTAGCAGGTAGCCTGGATTGTTGTAGAAAGATCATCCATTTTGTCTTCATGATCAAAAGGTGACTGGTGTATTTTATATGTGTACTAGTGCATATTGTAGCTTAGGCCCTTTACCCGTGGCTTACGGTCTACCCAGAGACCAAGCCCATAGGTTCATCTTCTAGTCAAGTGCGCAGCCAGTTGTTTAGTTAATGTAGAGATGATACACATCCAAACGCAGCCTTTCCTTTACAGCCATTTTATTTTGTCTTCATGCCTTTAGCTTCACTACACTTGATTACGATACAAATACGATACAAAATACAATGACCATATATTAGTGTTTTATCTTGAGAAGGATCCCTGAAATGCATAGGCCCTTGCTTTATGAGCAACATTGCATAAGCATTTATACAAAGGTGACACACGTTCCTAATGGCAAAGCTTTGATACAGAAGGAAGAGGCTGGGTACAAAGGGTCCCCCCCCCCAAGACACCTGGTTTAGACATCCACATTTGGAGTTATGACACTGAATAGACACAGAAGTTGTGGTCACGGCTGCAAGAGGAGGTGCAGGTGGCAGCTGCCCCTTGAGGAGCAGATGAAACAAAGGAATTTCTCAAAGTGCAGCTGGACCAAGTCATGCACTGTAGAATGAGAGTGGTGATAATGTTTCAGGGACAATTGCATCACCTTAAACCTCTGCAGAGTTAGGGTGAAAGAAAATTGATCTGATGTGCAACATTAAGCACAGGATTTCTATTACTTTTGGGTATGTCCAGTAGAAAATGTGGTGGCTTATTTCAGAGTACTCATGCATTGGATGATTGGGAAGGAATGGTGGGTATCAACTGAGAGTGCCAGTCAATGCCTATTGAAAGCACAAATCTCCACTGTCCCCTCATTGTTCACACCTTTAACCTGACATTCCGTTTTATCGCTTGTGAACAGGGTGAACAATCTTGTGAGGCAATTCTTGCTGAACATTAATTTCCCTGCATGCTGTGACTCAGGTTCCTTCGTTCTGCTTGGGTGTTGTGTTGTGTGATACGTTACTGTGCATTGAGTAGAAGAGAAAAAAGTGCATATACTGAAGATATGCACTGCTGTACTTACTGAAGGTCTCAGAAGCTTCTTAAGACTCAGTAGCAACATCTAATATTTTGCTCCCTGGTTATTCCTGAAAAGAGGCTGATCATTCTGGCAGTTCCTATGCAGGTACTCACCATGTGCTTTAAAGGTTATATTACCTTGCAATCAGCCCTGAGTCTTTGATGAAATGATGGAAAAGTTGGAAGACAGACATGGTGGTATAACCCCCTGGGTACTTCATACCCCTTCCTCCCCAATTTCTGCCCAGAATTAGGCACAATCTCTTTTTACCAAACTTCTCAGTTATTTCTAGCATGTTTACTGAGGCAAAGAAAGCACATACCCTGTAAGCATTTTGCTGCCCCTGGTATGCTTGTAGGCTGCCAGTCTGTGACAGTGTGACTCAAATCCTTATCACCCACCTGTGCTAGATATATAATAGGATTAACTGTTCCATTTCAGCAGGGAAGCCACTCTATAAATAACCTTGCAGATGAGAGCACTTAGGCCCTCCTGTTGACGGCACTAGGCTTAGCAGAAGATCCTCCGTTTCCACAAGTACAATCCATATGCTGCTTCTTTGGTGGTAGGGAAAAGAGGGTTAGTTTTAGGCACTTTCTGTGACCTCTGAAATCTACCAAGGATGTGACAAAACAGTCTGGCTGTGCAGAAAGGATGTTGGCAGGGGTTCCCGCTGTGCACCATCCTGCTAATATACTTGAACATACCATGCTCCACAAGATTGTAAGAAGAGTCAAGGAGTGGCACCTATTATAGGTGATGAGCGCATCGTCACACACTCGTTGCGCTTGCATTTAAAAACATTGCTTGCCCTCCATCCGATAACTACCCCCATGGCAATCCATGCAGCTAAGTCACACCCCCTCCTGTGAATACATAGGGATGGCAAGCCCAGGAGCCTTTGCAGGGTTAGGATGAATAATTCATAACGAAGCCTTCTAAACTACAGATACTGAGGGCACACAGAAAAAAAAGACCAAGACCTTCAAGAAGTCTTGTTTGCTAGAGTTACATTTCAAGGTTCTTGGTTGCCCCTCAAATGGAACAAGGCATATTACTATGCAAATGAGACCCATGATTTGATTTTTGCCCAGGGTAATTCACTGCTAAAGATTCAGGGTCATTCCTCATTGATTTACAACAACTCCTGCAAACCACTATCCACAGAATAGTGCCTCTTGTTCATTTGCTTATAAAGTGCCAATCAAATCAGTCAGCCTTACTCGGTGTGCAAAGAATTAGAGCTGCGTTTGTTTGGTGGATGGAGCATTAGAATCCCTTCAGACAGGCAAAAAGTACAGAGTAGTCCCTCTTCACCTTTGTAGCATGGGGGCAAGCGGGCTATGCAAGATCTAGCCTAGTGTGAGCATATATGATTTCTAGTTACTTCACTGAGATACAGGCAGTGAATCACCTCCACAATGTGCATGGAAGTTTAACTGCATAAGAAGCTCCAAGAGGTGGTCACTAATGGTATTAAAATGCATCTGTTCCATGAAGACCTCCTGGCAACTGCCATTTTTTAAAAGATTGGCTGCAAAATTTTCTTCCTCCATTGTCCTACGTCAGGCTGCTCTATCAATAGTGTTTAGCTAATAACAATAATAGATAACAGCACACACAACAGAGCACCTGTTGAGAGCAGGAATTAATAAAAACAGGATGGGGGAGGGTGGTGGCAGACTATTTTTATATAGCCACGGGAGTCTCTCTCTCTCTCTCTCTCTCTCTCTCTCTCCCCACACACACACACACAGAGGGGGGGGGGAGGTTAAAGGCAGCAGGAGAAAAAGGAAGACCAAATACAAGATGGACTGACTCAAGGAAGCCACAGCGTTAAATTCGCAACAGCTGAGCTGAGCTGCTGAGGGCAGGCCATTTTGGAGATTGCTTATTCATGAGAACACCATTAAGACTGTGGTGTCTTGACAGCAAATAACGACTATTTATGAAAGAAAGTGGACAATTTTCTCCTGTACAAACTGGCTTCTCCTAACCCAAACATTCTTTCTCCATCCTCTAAAACTCTGTGGCCCTCCAATTATTTATTTATTAATTTCTTTTGGACCCCTTGGTGGCTTTAGTGCCAAGAAGCATGCTAAGGGCAATAGATCAGAGAAACTCCCCTACAAGGAAAGCTTCCAACGTTTCAGCTTTGTGGAGGCGGGGTAGGTTTAAAAGGAGGCATAAAACAAGTATTCAAAAAGCAGGCCGAAAGCAGAAAGGTTCTTCTCTTCACTCCCTCAGGATATGGCTAACGAGAATAGTCAGCCATTGACTCTGAATCAAGATACATTCAGCACAGGCAAGAGAAATGCTTCTTGAAATGGCATGTAATTAAACAATGGTATTCATTGCCACAAAACACAGAAATGGCCAATTTCAATAACTTTAAAAATGGACTACTTAAATTCATGCTGGTAAAGTTCCTTTGCTGGAACTTTTAACATGAGGGGTTGCTGAGCAGAGAGACATCCCTATTTTAAACTCCAGGTCCCAGGCAGAATATCTGTGGTACCGGGGGGAATTCTGGGAGCTGTAGTTTCCCAACCAGCCAACTCCCAAACCCCCTCACCCACTCTTGCTGGTGACCCCCCTGTAAACAACTGTGTGGCCACCATGTGAACAAAATGCTGAACAGCACACGTCCCTTGGTGTGATCCAGAACAGCTCTTTCCATATTCTCCAAGGACTGTAGGGGCTGTAGTCCAAAGCACCTGGAGAACCTCTTTCTTCCCTTTCTTGGCTTTCGCATTTGGCATAACCACTCGTAGCATAAACGCACATGGGAGATGAGGAGCTAGTTTCACCGTCTTGACCCTTGTCACTCCACAGCTACAACAGACCATAATTTTAAAGAGGGAGTCTCACCCAGGATAAACCACAATATTTCAGTACATCCTTTCAATTTCTGCATTTTCCATTTTCAGGATTCAAGAAGTGAGATCAACATGTCTGTGTGGCCTGTGAATGGCATTGTGTTTTTGTATGTTCATGTAAGGACAAGTTGGCAATTGCAGTGTTTCTTGGGCATGTATCCTTGAAGAGTCCATGTTACATGATTTTGTTTTGGACACAAGTACCACATTTTCTTACCCTCTCCTCAAATCTCTGACACAAAGTAGGCTTTCCAAATACTGCAGTTCAGGAAATCCCTAAGCAAATAACATTTGGACAGTGAATCTTGAAACAGTACATAAACAGCTAAGAGGGAGCAGTGCGCAGGGAAGGGCATAGCGTACAACCATGCAGATGATTTAATGCCACTGAGAACGGGGCCTTGCTGATAATAACTGACTGTTTTCCTAGGTATGTAGGCATATGTAAGAGAAAGATAGCATGTGTGCAGGGAACAGACTCTGACAAATAAATTGAAGCTTCTTGAGAAATGTTGCTTCAAAGATGGCATTTCAGAGCCAACTGGCACAGAATGGAAGGGAAACTGGGTTCCTGCACTTGCTGTGTGGACAACACTGAACTCTGCTCCAAGGCTCACAAAGTCACGCAAGAAGAGAGTCAACAGGGCCAGAGGCTTTCATGGCCCCAGGTGGGCCTTTTTTTTTAAGGTGAGGGCCCCCGTAACTGCTGGCACAAGGGTGGGGTCGAGGTTTCCAGGGGCAAGCCCTGTTGTTGGTATCCATAGTTAACATTCCCACAGGGGAAATGGCGGAGCCTAAACAGAGGCACTTCCTTAACACTGGCTGTCAGTGAAGATGGTTCTAGAAGAACAGAAGAGCTGGGCAGCCTTCCGGTCACAATGCTGGGTCCCAAAGTACAGTTCCCACCATGTCCTGAACTTTCCCTCTCAGATGTTTCCCTCTCCACCGGTGAAGTGTTTTTGATGGTTGGCTTCTCTGAAAACCAGGAGCCGTATGTTGGGTTCCAGAGGTTGGTGGGTTTGTTTTTGGACCCTCGCCCTTTGTGGAGCTCCGTGACAGAGCTGGACTGAGTGTACGCCATGTTGACATGGCCCCCTTCCGGGGGTGCCTGCATGTTAACACGTACTGGTGGCTCGATACCAGCCATCTTCACGAGAGGCTTTACTGCTGGGATGGCTAAGGCCAAAGAAGGCGGGGAAGGCAGGAGATGCTCTGCAACTTTTTTCTCTTGCTGAGGCAACACTAACAGGGGAGGGACCGCTTCTGGGTCATCAGGACGGACTGGGACCTTTTCTTCTTCTTCAATGCATGGGCCATACTCCACAGGCAGAACAGTGTTGATGACATCAGGATCCTGCAAGGAAGAACAAGGAGAAGCTCAACACACTCTTTTCCTGAATTCCTGATGCTCAAAAGCACTGCTGAGATATAGGATGCATGGAGTGAGAAAAACTCTCTTCCATTACACAGGCTTTCCTGACCAAAAACAAACAAACAAACAAACAAACAAACAAACAAAAAACCCATATTCTGCCAAGTTACAGTGATGGGCAGAAAATCCAGGGTTGACAAAAGAAAGGAACTACCAATTCACACAAATTCAGTTCCGCTTCATGGTGACCCTTGGCAGAGTTTTCTAGGCATTTAGGAGTGGTTAACTGTTTCATTCTTTTGTGCACAAGCTATGACTGTAGAGCTTGCTCGGGGCCACATGCACTAGCTTTTCGACAAGGCACAGCAGGGAACTGAACTCCTGAGCCGTCAGCCAGGTGCTCCATCTCACTCAACTAGCCAGCCAGCCTCTGCTTCCAACAACATGTCATTAGTTTATATCTAGGACCGGAGCATTTTACTGTCAAGATGTTGTTGCGTGAAACTCCCTTGAGGTGGTGAGCGCCAATGGAACCTGTAGTTAAGCAATATTGGGGGAGGGGGGGGCACATAGATTCATCACTTCTGCCTTATGAAATTTGCCACCAGTGACTACTGCGGCTTTAGACTGCAGCAATCTCAAGGCATTGGACAAGTTTATCAGGTTGATAAACGGCTGTCAGGCCAATAATTTGCATGCTCAAGGGGACTTTGTTCTTGGACAGCAAGCATGGTTATTTCATAAACAGCATCAGATGAGATGGCTAAGGCAATTCCAGTACCTGGGTGCAGTATTCAATCCTCTCCAGAATTATGGCAAAGTTTGGTCTGTCTTCAGGCTGATGTTGCCAGCACTGAGTCATTATTCGATATCTAAAACAGCAACAGTAAAATGGTGAGTGGCAGTAAAGGTCACAGCAGCTGAATTAAATATAACTTTGAAATGCAATGAGTAAAAGTGACCCATTCTGAAGTTCAGAAAGTGACCTTTTACAATGCTCATGTAATATTTTTAGTTTCCCAATTACCAACCAACCAACCAACCAATCAAAAAATAGATATTTTTCTCAGTCACTTAAAGAAATGTGATGGCTACCACCATTGGCTTGTGGGATCATTTTACTCCTCTCTTATCACTGATGCCTCAGTAGTAGAGATAGGGGGAAAAAATCAATGGTAAAAAGGGGACCCATTTTGTGGGTGTCTTACTTGGACATCCAAAACTTGATCTTCATCAAACTTGGAAGGATTGTGGAGGAGAGTGGGAAGTGTGTTATCTGTTTGGGGAGGCATCTGGTGGCTCAATGAATCCAGAAAGATCACTAAAAATTCATTGATTTGTATATGTTAGGGACGTTGATTTGGATGAATACAAATTGATGAATTAGCAGTTTCTTGCAATTTGTTCCCTTCTCTACTTAGTACCTATAGCAAAACATGAGGCACCACCACAGCCTGCATTTATCTATATGATATTCTTCTTCCATGATTTACTGACTCCACAACCTGATGGTCAAGTCCTTGACCAAAAAGATAAGCACTCTGGATATGACATAAGCCAATTGTTAGTACCACCTAAAATCAACTTAAAGCAGTTGGACACAATAGCTAATTGCATCATTCATTCCACATAGAACAGATGAGGCATATGGGCTCCTGATGTTGGCCTGCCATTCCCTAATCATCTGGGGCTGATCGAGGTTCCAATCAAACAACGTCTAGAGAACCACAACCTTCTCCACCTTTTCTGTCTACCGACAAGTGAACTCATGCTCCAGCTGTTCAAAGGACACCCCCATGTAGAACAGGGAGGTAAGAATAGGCTTTATGTGTAACCTAAAGACAGCATGCAGGGAAGTACCTCTCCTGCTGGGCCAAAAAGGTCCAGGTTTGGCACAGTTCAGGGACAGAATTGGTTTAGGATGTCGTATATGTTATACTGTCACAAGAAAACAGCAAGAACCTGATAGTGCCACAAGCAGTGTAAAAACATGAGCCCTATTATCATCTGATTGCCCTTTAGCAATACTTAGCTACCACATGATAGTGAAAGTCAAGGGAATGGAAAACCAGGGAGCAAATGCAAATGCATATCCTGGAGAATGTGTGTCTGCCTTGAGCAGCACTATCCATACTGCAAAGTTTTGTTGCCCTTGTTCCCTCAAGTTCCCACTTGTTTTAGTAGATGGCTGAAATTTGTGACAACAGAAAAGAATCTTTACAGGGCAAAGCAAGTTCAAAACAGAAGATGAGTGGCACACAAGGAGGAGCATGGAGGTCCTGAAATGTCTCATACACTGGGCCAGGGCAGTTTTTGGGTGGATCCATCCTTCCTCCATTTGTTACGAACTCCAAGACCTCCTGGTTACTTTTGCTGGGATAGGGCATATATCCAAGAGAAAATATTTCCCACAACAGTACTCCAAATGACCTGCACACAAAACAGGGAGAGAGGAAATAGTGAGTACAAGCCTGTGCAAAAAACCCTTTATACTATGCAACCTTAGCAATCTCATTTTGGGGTTTTGTAACTGCTGTATTGTGTCATCACCGTGTAACAGGGAAGAGGCTTGAAATCATATGACAGGAATACCAATTACAACTCCTTCCTCTATCAGTGTTGCATCTGTTCTTTGGAAAGATAAAAGCACTGGAAGAAGGAATAGCACAGAATGGATTCCTCTCATAGGACATAAAGCCTGAAGTTACTAACCACACTGCTGCAACAAACAGACCTACCAGAAATTATTTGAAGAATAATTTGTTAACAATTATTTGTTAACAGCAACAAACAATTAAAATGTTTGTTGCTGTTAATGTTTCTAAAAAGAAAAATGTTAACCTGTAGAATTAATATTATTAAATCATTTTTCAAATCCTTAGTTCTGAAGTAAACAATGGGGTTTAATCCCTTCTGAGATATGAAATATTCTTCTTGTTGGTTGAAGCTGCTTTCTCCAACCTGGCATTTTTGTTTTCTAACAGACTTTAAATCTGTTTAGAAATGAAGTTCTTAGGTTGGAATGCTGGGAAGCAATAGGCCTGGATTGGTCTAATCTCCCCTTCCCAATGCATCACCATGATTTGTCTTCATAGAAAGCAAGTGACTCAAATCCTGCTGCTTAGTACAGTAAATTACATAGTTGTAAGTGCATTGAATCAATCAACTCCTCCATAACTTTCATTGATTTAAGTGGGCTTACTCTAGAGTAAGCCTATTTGAATCAATTGAGCGTCCAGAGAATTTGGATCACGGTATCTCCATGGATTCAGTAGGCCTGATCTAGTACTACACAAATGCAACTGAATCTTGACCAATAATTCTCTTGTCACAACATTTTTAACTAGAACGTTTATAGCAGAAACTATGTAGTAAGCATGCAATAGAAAAGCATGAGATGCCCTTCTGTTCCCTCTCCTGCACAGAGATTTAACTCATAGTTACCAATCCTCTGTCCCCTCAGCACCTGGCAGGGACACTCACGTGACTAAAAACTACAGTACTGATTTCCAGTCTCCTGTGGATAATCCAGTTTATCTTCTAAGAAACTCGGATTTGAAATCAAAGCACCTTAAAGACGGCTTGGATGGTGGAAGATTAAAGATGAATGATCTGCATTACTACTCCTCTAAGCAAAGTTTTATTTTTTGGTATGGAAATAGAAATTACTATCAGCCTTTTGCTACTCATTTTTGTTTTCTTGTATATACCACACATTGCACATTAGCAAATCTGTCTGGATTTCAGAAAGGACTTAAATACAGTTCAGACTCTTAGGATATCCTCTTCCAGTTTTGATTCAAACCTGACTTTTGAAGAGCGTTTATCAAACTAAATTATCCATGAGAGACTGGAAGACACTAGTTTTGAAAGACTATGCTGTTGATGTGCTAAGTTTGTGGGGAACTCATCACTGTGAGCAGGAAAAGCTTAGGTTTGTTTCAATGCACACTCATATTTACTCCTGTAACTCCACTAGCATTGCACTGAAGAAGTCTGTAAAATAGGCAGATAATTATTAGTTCTGGATGGAACAGTGGCTTCCAAGTTTCAGATAACCTATGCTCTTAGCTTGCACCCATAAGACGATCTGGGCCTTGTCTGTGTTTCCATCTTTATGTGGCATAATAATACATAGTTGACCACCAAAAACATTGTTACTGTTGCTTTTGAAATGCAAAGTTTATTGGTAGCACTTTAGTCCTTTGACCTCAAAAGTAACACATTTAACATTAATTTGTTACATTTGGTCAGTATTTCCAAGCTATGCACCTGACATTAATGAGCAAGCTTACCAGGTATCTGTTTTGGATGTGAATATCCCTTCCATGAAAGCCTCAGGTGGCATCCATTTGACGGGGAGCATTGCACACCCTCCTTTTCTGTAGTAGCTGGCCCTATTTGGGGGTGACAGAATGATAAAAAGTATTGGCTTATTTGTGTCTAAACATTGGCTCCTCAAGTAATTCAATTATGTGGCTGTGAGAGGGATTATTTCCACACTAGTAGCTATTTTTCTCCCTTTTTCCTTCCTTCCTTCCTTCCTTCCTTCCTTCCTTCCTTCCTTCCTTCCTTCCTAATGGTGTTGTTATGTCAAGAATATAATTATTTGCTTTACAGGGAAAAATAAGGACACATACTACTACTACTACTACTACTACTACTACTACTACTACTACTACTACTACTACTACTACTACTAATAATAATAATAATAAAAATAAATAAATAAATAAATAAATAAATAAATAAATAAATAAACTTTATTTCTATGCTGCCTTTCTCCCCAAAGAGATCCCAAGGTGGCTTACAACAATAATTTAATACAGTAAATTAAAACAGCTCATCCATGGAATATTAAAAACTTAAATGCGAAAAAAACTGAGAAAGTCCCACTAGCCTGAGAACTAACATTCTTTCATACTTGTGCTCCTTGTAAGTAATGTGTAATAATGATCATGTGCTCTCAAGTCAATTGTGACTTATAGAGACTTCTTTATTTTTAAAATTTTAGTTATGACTGTAAAGTGTACTTTGCAGGTAAATCCAAGCTGCCACTGTTTTTGGCAGGCCCAGGGCAAGAGAGGTTATATATACTATATAAATACCTACATGTTTTTCACCACATGGCAGATAATAATTTGTGGTTGAGATTTGTTTTATTACAAACATAGTGCTATGGAGAAGGAATACTTGAGGCTCCACTATCAGATGGTATAAGCCTGGTCTTACAATTCATGTTTGTTATTCATTTTTTCACAAGCTCTTCTAGCATCACACAGAAGATGTGTGATGCTAGAAGACTTTTACAAGAGCTATGAAATTTTTGTGTATACTGAAACTACAACACTAGACTCAGTTTGCACAAATCGTCTGCATGGTACAGAACTGCAGCAATCTAGTCTTCTGTAACCAAGAATGATTTCAGTAAATCAAGTAACAACTTTGGAAGTGAAGCCCCCCCCCCTCCCAGAGTGGCCAAAAATACGCACACTGTGATGATCCACACTAATAAACCAGTTCTAACACTTCCCATCTCACCTAAGTAGAACTCTTTTCTAAAGGTAGTGGTTCACCATTTATTAATTGTCCATACAAGACTGCCACCGCTACTCAAGATAGCACATAACAATATTCTTCTGCTAAGAAACTCCATTAGCATAAGAGTGGCCGGTGAAGTTAAAATCCCTGTAAATCAAAAAGTCTCAGACCAGTAACCCTCTGAATCCAGACTCTAGTAAAGCCATGGGTTAGAAAACCACTAGATCACACCAATTCCCATTTGTGGTTCCCCATACTGAAGGCTCCCCGCCCCTGTGTTAAAGGGACTGTAATGGGATCATGAAAGGGACTCGTGAATATTGACCTTTTCCCTGCAACCATTTTTTAAAAAGTAATAATTTAATAAAATCCTCATGTGACTGACACATTTTATTGTTTTCAGGTATTACACTCTTGTGAACTGAGGAAGAAATATTGGCCAGAAGGGTCAACTCAATATTCATATATGGTACCTTACAGAATATGTAATACCCCAGATTGACATAAGGGGGCACTGTGGAAACACCACTGTTGCATTGTGGAGAAGAGATGCACCATTACAGTCTTCCTGGCACCTTCTAGTACTGTAGGATCATTAATTCCAGAGTCCTGGATAGATTCCAGGTTGGGCAATTATATTCTTCTGACCCTTCCCCTTCTTTTATGTGCTCTAAATCAAAAAGATTTATGAATGAAGACATTGAAGGGAACAGGGTCAATGCTATGGGGGATGACGCTGAGGCTTCACAAAAGGATTGTGCCACTCATTGTCGGGAAAAGGTAAGAAATTGCATTAAAAAGAGAAAACTGGATAAAGCCCAGCCATTAACGACCAAGAAAAGTGAACTGAGAAAGTTCGTGTGAGTCCACAGTATCAAAGGAGATATGAATACCTCAAGATAGTGCCAGGAATATTAAAAAGTCCACAACTATTGGAAAATGCAAGAGCCTAGGAAGAAAGTAAGCTACACAAATAAATATGTGATCTTCAAATGTCAGTGTTCCATCATGTAATGCTAATAATAATCTATATTTTCTTACCTGTATATGTCCCGAGCCATTCCAAAATCACCAATTTTAGCTATTCTCCCTGGACCTTTGCAGGTAAGGAGGCAATTTCTAGCAGCAATATCTCTAAGGGAAGAGGTAAAGGAAATTGTTTTTATATAGCCGGAGTGAGCAACCTCGTTTGGCCCAAGAACAATTTTCTCCTAGAATCCTCTGTGGATCATGTAGCAGTGCACTAAAAGTGGTTTGGAGTCCTTCTATGACATTTGTTGGTATTAAACATGGTGGTGGCAGATGGTGAGGAAGAGTTTCCTGCAACATGTTTAATAAGTGAATTGCTGCTTCTTCAGGTTTCCAGCAGTGACAATTTTCTTTCTTTCTTTCTTTCTTTCTTTCTTTCTTTCTTTCTTTCTTTCTTTCTTTCTTTCTTTCTTTCTTTCTTTCTTTCTTTCTTTCTTTCTTTCTTTCTTTCTTTCTTTCTTTCTTTCTTT
The DNA here is from genome assembly GCA_037367245.1 of Phrynocephalus guinanensis. Classification (NCBI taxonomy): domain Eukaryota; kingdom Metazoa; phylum Chordata; class Lepidosauria; order Squamata; family Agamidae; genus Phrynocephalus; species Phrynocephalus guinanensis. The sequence goes on along the minus strand of CM074733.1, from coordinate 65,323,631 downwards.
CTTTCTTTCTTTCCTTCCTCCCTCCCTCCCTTCCTTCCTTCCTTCCTTCCTTCCTCCCTCCCTTCCTTCCTTCCTTCCTTATGGGATGGGAGGTCCAATGAGGTCAAGGCCCACAAAAGCAATCCCTGGAGACCACACACAGCTTGACTGTTGCCCTACCCACTTTAAAGGAATAAGGAAAACAATGCTTTTGAAGGAGCCACTGCTCAACAGGCAATCTAAGGACACCACTAATTGGCTATTGAGCAGTTTCAATTTTTAAAAAGATAGCAAAGACAGAAACCCAGCCATGCAAGATTCAATAATCTAACAAAAACCAAGGCACCTAGGTTGTTTTTTTTCTAGCTGACTGGCAAGCCTTATGCAATGTTCTACTGCGATTATATATTTTAAAGGGTTTTAATTATTTAAGCTGCATAGTGGTGCCTTATGTGAAAATGCTTTCAAAACATGCAAATACATAATGACTACTGGTACCCGCTTAAAAAGCTTATTTGAACACCGCAAATAAGGTTTCTCATTTGTGACATGAACATTTTTCTTACCTTCTCTTAGGCAGGGAAGCACTGAACCTCTAGGGGGCAGAAGTGTACAGTCATCCTTACCTATGCATTGCTCAGTGCTGACAGAGTTGTCTGCCCTTTAAACCGCACACAAAACACTGGGAACTGGTCCCTCCAGAACTAGCGCTTTTGCCACTTACCTATGGATGAAGTGATTTTCTTCCAAATACTGACAGCCACAAGCAATGTCACGAGCCACATGAAGCAAGTCCAGCATGCCCAAGGATGAGGGATGGCTCTAAATACAAAGGGGGGGAAAAGGATGGATAACTCAGTAGTTTAGAATGACCCAGATGTTGGGAGTTCAATTCCTCACTGTGCCTCTTTGATAGAGGCTGTATTTGATGATTCATAGGTGCCCTTCCAGTTATTATTATTATTATTATTATTATTATTATTATTATTATTATTATTATTATTATTATTATTATTATTATTATTATTATTATTATTGCTTAACAAAAGATGCAAAGTATGATGATGTCCTTCAAAATAGAGGCTACTACTACACTGCATCAAAAGGAACATGCTTTAGCTTCCTTTATTTTATTTATATTACAGTGGTACCCTGGTTTAAGGACGCCTCAGTATAATGAAATTTTCACTTCATGAAAGGAAATCCATTGCAAATAATGCCTCTGTTTATAAAAAAATTTTCCAAAAAAACTCAGAAAAACTTCAGTTTATGATTTTTTGTTCAAAGGACTTCCTTTACCAGGATGCATTCTTCCCCCATGCATTTCTGATTTACAAAATTTCTGCTTGATGAAGTGTACCGGACATATTAGTTTCATATATTGAGGTACCACTGTATTGCCTTGTTTATTTCATTTGTCACTTCATTTGTCATTTCTCCCAGGGAGGGGATCCAAAGTGTCTCGTGATGATAAAAAAGACCAAGTAAAAACACAATTTACAATTAAACGTATCATAGCAATTTAAGTAGTTATCTAAACATTTAAAATCTTTAGAAACAATCTTGAAAGGAAAGAGTCAGTCTTGCCCAGTTCAGTTATTAAAAGCTTGCCTGAAAAAAGCAGGTCTTTAACTATAGCTGAAAGGACAAAAGGGAAGGGGCCAACATGTCCACAATAAACACATCTGTGAGGGCAGCAGGACTGAGAGAGAAGACTCTCCTGGTGGTCTGAGTCATCCCCACTGTGGTGCCTCTCAGACATTTGGGATGGGATTCCCACAGCTCCTGAGCTTTAGCTTCTCTGGGCGAGGCAGATGACAGTTGAAGTGAAAACATCTGGAGGACACCAGATCAAAGCTCAATCCATATGATAAAACAGATTTCCTGTTTCCAAGTGCCATTTACTCCATGGACACCACTCTGTACATTCCTGCCCAAAAGTACTATATGTGCAAGAAACCCCCATGCTTACACGTGCGCTGAAAGTGGCATGCACACTAAAAACCCTGACAATCTCTTTGGGGAGCAGAAGAACGAATGATAGAGGATGATCACCAACCATTTTTCAGGTCAGGCGATCCCCACAAATACAAGCCTCTGGCTACAGGCAAAAATATTTTGGTTGACTGACTTGTAGCTGCTCCGGTAGTAAACTGGCCAAGAGGAATTTTGTCTTTAAACAAACTGCAACAAAATCCTAACTTGTCCGTTCAGCGCAAGCCTTTGCAACATTCTAAAATTACCCTGGGTTTTACTACTGTCAAGAATGGTAGTTTTGACAAAATGCCTGTAATATGTATTTAACAGATTACAAAATGGATTCTGTAAATTGTATCATGTCATGAGCTAGACAAGAATGTGTATTAAGTCTAGGACACAGGTGCAAAGAATAATGAGCCTGTAAGGTCAGGATGATTAGGCACAGGTGGTATAGCTAAATCACCTCATCCCATGTAGTGTGTGCTTGGCTTACACCATATTGCTTTATGTATAAAGGTCTCATGTAAACCAATGTAAAATTGGGACTGCCTACGGTGAGAGGCAGCTTTCCCCATTCTCTGTTGTATCTTTTCTATATGCTGTGCTTTGTATATTGTAATTGTATATTACTCTTTGTCATTTGTACATATGTAATATAAGTTTTGTACTAAGCTCTATTCATTTGTCTCCTAGCTCCACAATCACTAAGTGCATTTATTCTTCCACAACGCTGCTAATCTCTGCTAGTAGTTTATACTTCCTTGAACACTTCCTCTGAATAATAGAATTATATACTTTAACAACTACTTTGTCATGTTTCAGACATCGAGCACTTGGATTCCAAGAATGAGGACCTAGTAAATACTCCCAAGCCAACTAGGTCTGAGGCTCCAGAACTTGCTGACCTGACACCACTGTACTTCAGGCTTTCATTCCCACAGCTACTGTGGCACCACTGAGACCTGACAGGCTAGTGAGGGAGATTGCTCCTTGGCATAGCCTTTGAGGTATAACCAGATGTGCTTGACTTTGCAATTATATAACTATATTATTTATTTATTTATTTTAGAGTATTTTTACACCTCACCTTTCTCCTTGGAAAAGGAGGCTTACAGTAATGAGGGAGAATACTGTATACAATTCAGTACCATTAAGACATGTTCAAGTATTGAGAACAGGAGATTGAAGAATATCTTACAGCATTAAAAGATAACATTACATTAAAGCTACAAGAGAACATGAGCAGTTAAAAGGAGAGTAAAATTCCATGTAAAGTTATGAGTGATGGAAAATAACATTGAAAATATAATGTGAATGTAATCACACATGGTTATACGTGGTTATAAACACAAAGTCTATGTGATCCTATAGATTCATATGAAAGACACATTATAAGTAGTCCAGAGATGGGGCAGTCCTGGACTCTAGTGGAAGGGAGTTCCAGAGTCTGGTTGCCACAGCCAAAAAAGACCTTTCATGTGTTCCCATGTGATGTACCTGTGAGGGTGGTGGGATGGAGAAAAAGGCCTCTCCTGATGACCTTAACACCTGAGCTGGTTCATACTGTGAGATTTGATATTTGAGGTAGCTTGGACCCAGGTCATACAGTGCTTTGTAGGTCAAGGACCGCACTTTAAATTGTGCCCGATAGTTGACTGGCAGTCAGTGGAGCTGCTTTAATAGGGGTGCAATGTAGTCTCTGTATCCCACCCCAGTCAGCAATCTGGCTGCTGCATTTTGGACCCATTGAACTTTCCTGAGACTTTTTGTTGGTAGCCCCACATAGAGCGCATTACAGTAGTCTAGCCCGGACATTACTAGGGCATGTGTCACCATGGCCAGAGCTGGTTTCTCAAGAAACGGGCATAACTTGCGTACTAGCCTTAATTGTGCAAATGCTTTCCTGGCCACAGCCGTGACCTGGGCATCCAAGCTCAAGGATGAGCTCAAGCTGCACACCTATTTTTTTTTTCAATTGGAGGGTGACCCCGTCCAGTACAGGTTGCATCCCTATCCCTTGTTCTCCCTTTCAACTGACCAGGAGCACCTCTGACTTGTCAGGGTTTAGTTTCATTTTGTTCACCCTCATCCAGTTCATTACTGCAAAACAGCCAACGTATTTTCTTATACCTTGTACTATAGCAAAGTCCAATGTATTATGAGAAACTGCCATTTCTTACAAAGCATGAAGACACGTGCACATCCTTGTGCCAAATAAATTATCATAAAACAAGCCAGGTATCTTCAACTCAAATCTATCACTTGCACAGGCCGATGCAAAAGAAATGTTACAAAAATTCTGTAAGGAAGGGACTTCAAGGAAAGATTTTGTGAGAAAAAGCTTGAAAGTAATTCCGGTTTTAATTACTTATTTATGATGCTTGAGTAACTATCTGTAATGCTGTCCCAAGCATTCCTCTGTTTGGACCTCTCTACTGCACGTTGCTGTGTAGGCGCTAATTTCCCTGCTGGCATTAAACACTGTTCTGATGCCTTACAACTTAAAATGCCTCTTGGCAGATTTTTCCTTTCCAAGAGAACTCCAGCACCAACAGTGTGCCTGGCAGAAGCACTTGGAAAAACAAAAAAGTGCCAAGCTACTAACCATGGAGCTGTTGCAGTAAGGCTTCCCACTTGGCAAGAATTTGGTGGATCTTGGAGACAACCACCAAGAGACAGCAGCTTCATTGTAGCTCCTGCCATTGTTGGAGCTAGATGTTTATTGGGAGGTATCCAATGTTGCACCTTTGCACTGTCAATCAAGCGCCATTTGCCTTCCAAACACTCCAGCCCCTGCAGTGAGTCATTCTTTCCTAGAAAAATGGCAAGATTTTCAAAGCATGTTTGGATCTCTGAAGGCTTATACCCCACACCATATTGTCCACGTGGCTGTGTCATCAGCTTGCTCCTATAGACCAGGTAGTAGATCTCAGCATCTGGTCAGAACTTAAATTTATTGCTCTCTGGGATTTCATTCATAAAAAACTGAATCTGGATGTGCCCTTCCTCTACTTCTTAATCTGCTGCATCCATTCTCTTTGTCAAAAAGAAGTCATGGAAACTGCCTGCCTCTGTGTAACAAATATCAGGTTTGAATTCCATCTCCATCAAGAAAAAATATCTCCCCCACCCCCCACACACACTCACACTAGTATCTGAGATGTTTGAATGGGTAGTGGGCGGCATACAAGCTATATAAATAAAATAAAATAAAATAAAATGACTGCGTACAACAGCAGTCTTCATTAAATTAGACTTCCATAGTACATCACTTACAACTAAGTGCCCATTAAAAGGCACTATGAATGGAAGACAAATTTCAGAATAGGTTCAGGGGACACCGAAGGAGCCTCCTTGAAGAATGTGAACACATTTAAGCATCCCCCAGGCAGTGACAGTACCTGTCTGCTAATTCTTCCATTTCAAAAGCAGGGTTATGAGGTTGCATAAACACTCCTGGATGATTGACTGTGTGACTTTGACAATAATATGCAAGTGGCTACCAGTAACAAAAGGGCCCTTGTCAGGCTCAAAGCTAAGTAATCTCTATTAATGGAGAAGGCTTGTTGAAACCTAGAGAACAACTACTGCATCAGTAATGCCAGACACATATTTGTGATATGCCTAGTATGAAGAAACTATAGCAATAATCACCAGAGACATCCTAAAATGTACAACATGAGACTTGCAGCTGAGAGACCTCATAAACAGTATAAAAGCACTATGTTAGTTAAGCCTGGCCTTCAAGTATTATCTACTGCTGCCACAGAACAGGATAATATAGAAATACTGTAATAACAGTGGAGCTAAGCCATTGCAAAGTATCATCCATTCATAAATCATAAAAGTATGGGAATATGCACTTGATAAAAACATTGGAAAAGATTCTATTATTCTGAAATGCACGAAAACACCCCCAACTACTGTTTGCATATGACAGCAAACTTTCTCCATCTTTCAATAGCAGCAATGTGGCTAGAGCCCAAACTTCATATTTGGTCATTTGCCTATAGTCCAAAAATGTGTGAAGACAGTGTGTACTTATATTCCAAATACTTAGCATTAGTCCCTCTGAGCTCATTGGTAGAAGTCCACCAGTAAACAGTACAATTCGGTAGGAAATGCAGTTGTTAAAACACTGGCAGAAATTCAGTACAATGTTGGATGGAATTATATTAAATTTCTCCCAAGTCCCAGAGGTTTAGGACCAGTTTATAGAGTCAGTGAACTGATCACCCGAACCATCCATACTCCGAAGATGCAGAACTGGCTACCTACAAGGCCTAACGTCAGAAACGGTAATCCAAATGATTAAATTATTTTTCACTATGTGAAGCAAATCCCTTGAGCGAAAAAAAACTTTTTAGCAGGGCAGTGATTAATTTCTTTGATCTTCAAAATAATAAAAGAGATGATAAAAAAGCACTCCTCACACAGCTGGCTGGCTTTAGACCTGAGAAGGATTCCACAGAAGAAACTATGCGTATAATGTAAAGTGTAGATGATGATTTTGAAACTAGGAAGATCACAGGCCAAACCTTTGTTAACCAATCAGCCACCTATGACACTGTTCATCACCAGACATGAAAACTCTATCAAATAATTTGAGTGTAACTAAAGTATCAGAACACCATTGGCAGAGTCACAGATATTTTGTTAACTTTCAAGGACAAGGCAGTCAATGGAGGACTTTAAAAATGGCAAATATTATAAGCCAAATATCTGGATACTAATCAGTTCAGACAGTACTTGAATATCCTTGCATATACATGTAGTAATGCATCTCTAGTAGAAACCTTAACAGACAAAGGTCTCCTTGTCTCATTCCAGACTGGAGGTGAGCAATCTTTTGGATGTCATTGATTTATTGACAGTTGTCTTGTTGAAAATGTGGAAATTCTTCACATCCTTATTTATTTATTTTTATTTACAGTGTTTATTACAGTTGGATAGTTACATTCCAAGTGTGAATCAGGTAACAAGAACTGCCAAGAACCTAATCCAGAGTGGATGCTTTGTTGTCCACCTTGAGTGGACACTGCTCAGAAAGGAGGCAGAAGGCATTGGGCTGAGTAGGATGCTTGAAATAGTTAGCTCACAGGGGTAGCCATCACCAGTTTCACTGACTTCACTGAATATACCTGAGAAAAGTAGGTACAGTATTTGAATAAATGTGATACGATGTTTCTGCCATGGCCTTTGTGTCCCGGTTCTCTGCTTCTCCCTCTCCCTCCCCCCACCCTTAATAAGGTTAAATGGAAAAGAAGAGCATGTACTTCCCTTACTCGTTGTCATTCTGATGTATGAATTAGAGATGGGCACGAAATGCCAAAATGGTAATTATTCGGGCCCTGGGGCCCGCTTCATTCCGTTTCTGTTTTTCGGGGCCCCGGGGCCCGCTTCGTTTCCATTTCTTCGTTTTTCAGGTGCAGCAAGCTGTGGCCGCAGGGAGCCCTCCCAGGGCCGGGTGCCACTGGAGCCGGCAGCACGCAGGCCGGGAGAGTGTTCCTGGGGCCACGGGGAGCCCTCCTGGGGCTGGGGCAAGCCTCCTGGGAGAGCCGTCCCGCAGCCATGGGGAGCCCTCCCGGGGCCGGGCACCACCGGAGCCGATGGCAAGCCTGCCGGGAGAGCAATCCCGTGGCCACGGGGAGTCCTCCCAGAGCCGGGCACTGCTCCGATCACCACCCCCAACAGGCCGCCACCTCTGGAGCACCGCTGAGCACCCCCTCCCTTTGGCCCCCTCCCCAAGGACTGATCTGCACTGCCCGTCGGGTTGCTACCCCCGGAGCTCCACGCAGTGCCACCCCAACTGGGGCCCTTCTCCCCGGGAACCACTCTGCCCCGGGAGCCACTGCTCCGGCAGACCGCCACCCCGCACCCCCCTCGGCCTAGACCCAGGAAACCTATGTGGGGGATGCTGCTGCACTCCCCCTGTGCTCCAACGATGCCCTCCACTCCAGCTTCCGAGCCGGCTGCACCGTTGCCGCTTCGCCAGGTGGCCAAGATCCTGGAGCCCAGCCCATAAGGGCTTGGGTCCCGTCTCTTCTTGCGAGACCGGCAAAGTCTCACCTCGGCTCCGGCGGGGAGGGGGCAAAGAGGCTCCACCAGGCCCAACCCCCTCTCACCACCCTCCGCTTGTTGAGTGACAGCCCAGTGGGTTGTCATTCACCAATCGGAGATGGCTGGACAGGAGGCTGGGATCCTGCCTCCACATGCAGAGGCGGGATCCCAGCCCCCTCTTGCTGCCCTCCACTGCTCCATTTTTCATCACGTGAGCGGCACGATGCCAGTAACGGAAACGAACAGAACCGAAGAAAATTTTCGTGATTCTGTTCGGTTCGAGCCTGCCCCATCGCAACAGTCATTATTCGTACCGTTACGTAACGGCATGAATAACGGAGAACGGTAACGAAAAATGGTCGTTTCGTGCCCATCTCTAGTATGGATTGCTCTGCAAACTTGGTAAAGAAAATCAGCATTCACCAGTGCTTAGTTTTAGGGGCCGGGAGAAAAAACTCTGTTCTGCCTTTTATTCGCTTCCTGCTAAAGCAGAATCTCTTTCTCTGCCAAGGACAATTTAACAGGGTAAATTGCTTTAAGACATGAAGCGTTTGCACCCGTTTTGTACAGGGATGGAGAGCATTGGCGTTGGCCTTGAAATACTGAGGAAATTCACTTTAAGCACCTTGCTGCGCTTGTTCTCCAGATGAAGGAATGATACAGCTAGCTGGAAATTGTGTGGTTGCTGCTTGAAGGGAGGGACAAGCGGAAGCGTTCAAGCAACGCATCCCCTTGTCAGGTCAAACCTTCCGAAGGTGACCGCAAAACAAACTGACTCCATTGTTCAGTATAATCACTGCTTTGAGCCACAAGCTTCAGGACACAAAGGAGGGAAATTACTGCTTATCTTTCCAAAACCTCTCCTGATTGCTTTTCTACTGCAAGCCCCTTGAGCAGAGAAATCTTTTAACTCCTTAGGTAGGAGTTTTGTTATGTTGAGACTTCATCCGCATTTCAGTTGCAAGGTTCTCAACAGCCTTCGCTCTCTACCTCTGCAAGCAACATGGCCACCTTGAAAACAATCCTGAGTCTTCTGGATTAAGGTGAAAGGGACATATCAGAGTTGAAGGAAACCCTGTTCAAGGGCTGCTTTGTGTTCCATGGCTTCAGAGACTAGGACACAGGGCAATGGTCTCAAACTACAGGGAAAGAGATTCAATTCAAACATTCGGAAGAACTTCATGACAGCTAGAGTTGTTCAGCAGTGGAATATGCTGCCACGGAGGGCGGTGGAGTCTCCTTCTTTGGAGGTTTTTAAGCAGAGGCTGGATGGCCATCTGTCAGGAGTCCTGTGATGGGGGTTCCTGCATGGCAGGGGGTAGGAGTAGATGGCCCTTGAGGTCTCTTCCAACTCTATGATTCTATGACTCTAAATAAAACAAAACAAATGGAAGTTGGTGATCAAATGTATTAACTCAGATTCTTAGTGAGAGTAAGCATTAACACTAGAGATGGGCACGACTTAGCGGTATTCCCGTTTCCGTTTCCGTTACTCGGTTCCGTTACTCCTACAGAAACGGTAACGGGAATTACTCCGCCAGACTTCGAGCTCGAACCGACGAACGAACAATTTTGGTCTGATTTGTCGTGCTCGTTACTTGCATCGCGGCGATCACGCAATGCCAAGCGGCACAGAAAAAAAGTTTTTAAAAGTTAAAAAAACCCGGTTCCCGGCCAAAAAGCAGGCGGAAAAATGCCTGCCGTGCCTCAGGGCACCTACCAGAGGGGTTGTTTCTGGAGGTCCCCAGCCTCCCCCCTCATCCCCCGTCCTGGGCTGCTCTGGTGGGACTCGCCGCAGGCTCGCAGCCAGCCAGCAAAAAGCCCAGTCTCGCCGCCGGCCGCCCGCAATTAAAGCGCAAGCAAGCGGCACGGACGGCACAGGAAAAAACTTTTAAACTCTCCCCCCACCCATTCCCGGGCCAAAAAAGCAGGCAGAAAAATGCCTGCTTGACTAAGGGTGCAGGGCACCTACTGGAGGGGTGGTTTCTGGAGGGGGGGTCCCGCCTCCCCCCCGTCCTGGGCAGCCGGACTCGAGTCGCCATTTCGCCATGCCATGCGGTGTGGGCGGGGGATCCAAAATGGGGCGGCAAACGCAATATTGTTTTTGAAATCGTGGTCCAAAAACACACAAGCACAACAGAAACACGCGAAAATTTATAAACTGCCAGATTTTTCACAGTAGCAGTGGGTTTTTTCTTTTAACAAAATGTCTCTCCTCTCCTCCTCTATCCTCCATTGATTTTATTTTATTTTATTTTATTTACACCTGCGCAGTGCGCAATGATGGGCTGGCCGAGTGGCCAGCCATGTGGGAGTGGACAACCATGCAAATTTTTGGAGCCATCCCACCAGTCGCATGGCCACTTGGCCATGGAGACTTCTGGGATGTGCCAAAAAGCCCCCTAAAACCTGCCCTAGCCCTAACCCTAACCCTAACCCTTGACTCCGTACCCATACGTCACAGACTGTATTCTTAGTGGGTCAGAGAGGCACCCAGAGGTGCAACCCACTAGCCCACCGTAACCTTACCCGTCACTAGCCTAACCCTAGCCATTGCACTAAGCCACCTTAAAGCCAGATCTACTTGCTTGCATTGCACTACACGCAGCAAGTACAATTCCCTTCTGTGTGAGACATGGTGGTGCCAGAGCCTTGTGCAGGGCGGGCATGACGCTATCACTCTCATACTGGTCTCACTGTCTGCACATTCTGTTATGCAATATCCATATGGCTATTGCATAGCATTTTGCAGCAGCAGCAGGTGAGGAGGGGAGACCCCCATGTAGAGGGGTCTCTCTTGGAGCCTGCTTCCCCTTCCTAGTGGCAGGAGGCACCCACGGGTGCCTCCAGGAGCCCACTTTCCCTTTATATGCGGCCACAGAGGAGGCACCCACCCCACAGAGGTGCCTCCAGGAGCCCTGCTCCCCCCCCAAAACCTGTACTAACGGGGGGTTCCGAAAAAAACGAAAAAACGAACCGACTAATTTTTGTGAATTTTCGCGAAAACTGGAAACGACCCGAAACGGAACCGGCCCGACTAACGACAACTCGAAAATTTTTTTTTTCAAGTCGTGCCTATCTCTAATTAACACAGTCAAAGGTGTGCATAGTTTTGCTTCTCGTGCATGTATTCCACATGGATCTGGGTTGGCTGATTGAAGGCAACACAGGCAAAGTTGCTCCAGGATATTTTACTGTCTATATAAGAGGAGCAAATGGTGTCCCTCTAGCTGATTTTGCAGAGTTAGTGCACGTAGTATCCTGGACCAGTCACATTATTTGGCCTGAGGAAGAAAACCTCACAAGCATCTCTCAATGTTCTTGACAGTAAAAATATAACCACAATAGATTCAATAAGTAACAATTTGCTGCCCTTTCATAATATATCTAAATCAAATGGTACATTAAGGTTGCCCTGTATGGATATTTGAATTATCTTCATAGAAAATCTTCTCATGTTATTGCTGTTTCAGGGCATATATTTATCCCTTTGATTGCTTCTGTATATTGTTGTTTCCACTGCTATATTGCCCTTATTAGTGTTACAACTGGGTGGTTTACTACATATAATAAAACAGGTTTTCAGGTGAGATGTGGGCTTAAGCCTGAAGGACTCATGGTCCCGTTTGCATCAATTAACTCACAAAATGTAGCAGGAATAGTTGTTGTTTGACACTAATGGTTGTAGATAATTGTCAAAAGTAGCAGCTGTTTGGGAGTCCTTTTCCTCCTTCTGTCTACTTGAACTCAAGAGACAGCTAATGATAGATTCTTTTATTAGAGTCAATAGATCAAAGAACTAAAAGAGCATCCTACCACTAGTTGTCTCTGTTAGCTGCACCGGAAGACAAACGTTATATTGTGCAACTAGGTGTCATTGTTTGTTGACATGGTGGCATCTGAAAGAATTAGCATGGGCTCCAAACAACAATAACGAAGATTTTAAAAAACATTTGAAATAAGCTGTTTCAATTTGCTGTTGTTTTCCAAACTGGGGAAGAAGAAAAAAGGACGCATGGCAGCCTCCCCAAAATCTTTATTTAGGAGTTGCATAAGCATAAAGCTTCCCCTCCTGGCCGGGGACTTGACTTGGTGGGAAGATTCATTCCATCCTCAATTGTTTGGATGTAGGATATAGGATTTCAACGGTAGCATCAAGAAACCATTTCCCACTTACTGGTCTGGGCCGGGTCTCCCTCAGAAAAGATTTCAAGTCTCCTCCTGCCATGAGCTCCAGGAGAATGAAGCGTGGCAGAGCCTGCAAGCTCACCCCAATGCAGCGCACAATGTTCTGGTGGTTGAACTTGCTGAAAGAGAGGTTAAATGACAACATTTAATTCACCAGAGAGATGTGCGTGACAGATCTGATCCTACCAGTTAGGACTGCGGGCGTCACTTAGCCTATCTGTAACGGCTTCTAGGACAGAACTGAGCAATGTGCAGCCCTCCAGATATTATTGGATTGCAACTCCTTTCACCCATAGCTACATAGCCAATGGTCAGGTATGCTTGGAGTTTTAGTATGACAACGCTTGAAGGAAAAAATGAATAATGAATCAAAATGAATAACGAAACAGATATTTTTAAAAAAATCATTAAAAGCAAAACGAAACGAAACAAACCGACCCTTAAAAATGAACCGAACTAAAATGAATTGCCATTTTTTTGGTTCATGCCCATCTCTAATATTTAAACCTAACCTTTTAATAGAATCTATATATTATTAATGCTTATTAGTAAACATTAATAATATATTATTCATATTAGGCAATGCTGTATTCTGTTATGCCATACAAAATAAGTGAAGATATATATTCATATGAGGCATAAGGGAAGCCAACATTTATATTGCTTGTCCACCCGCTGCTTTTAACTCTGTTCAAATGTGTGATTGATGTGAAAATTGCTTATCTTGAACTAGCATACCTGATAATCAGAGCTTCCATGAGGAAATCCAGCTCATCTTGTTCTGAGCAAACTTCAGGCAGGGTCTAAATGAGAAAAAGCAACAGGAGTAAAGTGAACAGTCTTTCTAACAGATCTTTATCAGTCAGCTACAAACACTACTTTTCTTAAGAATTGAAATCTCAGACCAGTTTAGAGGTGCTGTAATCATGCACTGTCAAGTCACTTCTAATGTATGGCAACCCATATCAGGGTTTTCAGAGCAGTGGTTCTCAACCTGTGGGTCCCCAGATGTTCCTGGACTGTAATTCCCAGAAGCCTCCACCACTCGCTGTGCTAGAAAGGATTTCTGGGAGTTGCAGTTCAGAAACATCAAGGGACCCACAGGTTGAGAACCACTGTTCTAGATAGACAGGCTAGTTATTATTCCAGGAGGCACAGTGGAGAATCGGAGTCGTGTCCCCTGGCACCACAGCCAGATACCTAACCCACCGAGCCAGCCAACCACCCATCATGGTTCTTACAGAATAGCTTTCCTTACCTTGGTCCCTCAAGGAGTGGCAGACTCTAGGCCCTGACTATGGGCCAAATTGGCTGGGGATGAAGAGGTTTCATATCCAGAATCAATAGATCTTGATATAAAAGATAACCTGTGGGGACCTACTGTTGGGAAACAATGAATATAGACGGAACAACTGTCTATATTCAATATGAGCTCTTAAAAAGCTCATATTGGTACAGGCTCCTATTGAAATTGTTTCCATTTCACTCTGTCTCTGTGGAAGAAAATGTTTTAGCTTTTGATTTCTGTTAATGGAATTGGCTGCAATAAATGGCAGCTAGTCTGGAGTAGCCATGAATGCGTATGAAAAAGGGTCTAGGTTGGAGATGAAAGACTCTCCAACTAAATAGAGCCTTTAAATGATGTATCGGTGAATTAAAATGCACCACATTGTTCAACTAGAGTATAATGACTCTTTTGCTTGTCCAAGTGGCAGTATCAAGAATATATACTCTTTCTTCCCAGAGAAACTGAAAGGAAATGGATTCATTCATTTTGCTTTCCTCTGACAAAGCAGGGCCTCTAAGCATTTTCACTGCTCTTATGCACCAATTTCTCTCCCCCCCCTTACCTTTACAGCCACTTGTAAGGGACTGGGGTCACTGGGGATCCCAACCACCTGGCCTTCATATACTTCTCCAAAAGCTCCATGGCCTAGACCCCTGGAGAGACAAAAAAGGAGAAGGGTTTAATATACTGTATGCATATAGCAGCACCCACTCAGCACAGCATGAAATATTATTTCAATGGCAGAAATCAATCTAGAAATAGCATGGACTTGTGAGACTGTTTTTAGGGGGGGGGGGCAAAGCCCTATGCAGAAGTGATAAGCTAAGCTCCACTGGCCTGGCCTGGGCAATCACTTAGCAACTGCCTCTCCCTCTTCTCAGAGCCAGGTTTTAGTTTCAAACACACCCGTTGCCAAACTGAAGCATTTTTTTGTTGAGCAGCATCCTGCTGGCTACCCATGTAGCGCAACATGGCTGCTAGCATTGGAGGCAGCGCTGCCCCATCCCTGCTTGAGATCTGCTGTGAAGATGTGGAGATTGTGCACAATGGACATCCCGTCATGTGAATGGGGCTTCTGCTTGCACGAGGATGTACTGGATGCTTCCTTGCAAAAGCTTCTATCAAGTTATTCCACTTGAGCAATGGCCTGTAGTGCAAGCTGCTTGATCAAACAGGATTCTGCCCATTATTTCCACTCCTTTGCTTGAATCACTTGAATCCTTCTTAGGCTGCTTTTACTTGACCCCTAAAATCCGCTGCAAAATGCTCGCAGATGCAGAGCATAAAATTGTTTTCCCACCAGCAGCAGACTTTTTAAAAAAAGTATGACCACGCCCACTTAAGCGCACCCCAGCACATTTTACAAGTACCTGGTCTGGAGGAGGTAAAATCCTTGTTGCTGTTCCTTGTTGCTGTTTTAAATCATTACATGTCTGCTCCTCCTCCGCTTTTTGTTTGTTTTTGTTGGGTTCTCCCCCTTTTAACAGACAGGAATCCTAATGGGCTGGAACAATTAGCTGCTGCCGACGGCAGGCGGAGGTGAGCCTGAATTTTTTTCTCTCTCCCCTCACCGCAGACAGAAGCAATAGAATCAGAGTGCGGGAGGCGGAAACACAGGAAGCAGAACAAAAACCACGTTGGGGGGGATCTGCATTTAAATTGCCATTGGATATTAAGGGTGGTGTAAAAGCAGTCCTCACTGTCTCACTGGGTTTACGTTTCTTTGTGCTACCCCTTTTGTTAACTGTCCGGAGTTCCTTCAGGAAGACGGGCGGTAAATAAATAAATAAATAAATAAATAAAAGTAACAGTAGAGTTGGGTGTCATTCACATAACAGTGACACCTCACTCTGAGTCTCAAGACCATCCTCCCACTTCATTCTCTGATAAAAGCAGAAAACCCATGGCACAATAGCTGTATGCCAAGGCTAAGGGTTCTTACTGTAGAAGTTGAACAATTTTTTATAAAGTGAGCTTCAGGATTAATTATTCACAAGAATACAGAAAACGAGACAATAAATAAATCATGCAGGCAGTTAAGATAGATTTTCTCCTGTGTGCTCATTACACAAGTTTTATGTCACGGCTCATTCTGGGCTGCGATTAATAAAAATGGAGAAATGCTGTGCACGCTGCTGAAGCAACAATTCAATCCCACATGGAATTTGTGGGTCCCGGAGCACAACACTGCAAATATAGGGCTTGCTGAGTTGACAGCTCTGAAAACCCTGTAAGGCATGTTTTATATGGGAATGGGTGGAATCAAAAGTGGAAAGAGAGAGGCCCACTCGCGCAGGGAGTTGCTTGGTTGTCTATGAGTAGAATGGAATACACTGAAAGGGAGCTTTGAAGCTCCAGGAAGCAGCAGGGAATTAAGCAATAAAACCAAAGCACAGAACAACACCGTCTGCCCTCCCCTCAGAAAAGCAACTACAGGAAAATACCACATCAATAAATCAAATTTCATCTTTAAAAAAAAAACTACTATGGTCAATTGTTGTTCTAGAAACAAAACAAAAACAAAACAAAATAAATAAGAGATGGATTTTTTTTGTATCTCATAGGCCCAGACTTTTGATGAGTATGTGATGAATGGATGGTTTAAGCAAAAGAGGGTGCGTTGCAAAGCTTATCCAGCTGAGTTTTGTAATTAGTTTAAAAACAACAACAAATCAATACACAATGGTAGAATCATTAAGTTGTCAAGAAGCTGGCTAGAGTTCTGGTTCAAAAGTTTGCTACCTGGGATCTGAACGGGGTCCTCTTTCTACTGGAATAATACTGCGGGTGGAAAATGGCACCCTTTCTGAATGCAAATAGAGGCTTGCTTCCAGTTGGAGAACTGGTACCAATCTAAGTTCTCTGTTCGGCACTGATTTGAATAGAAATTCTGCCAATGATTGAGCACATGCTGAGGAGCCCTGGTATGAACCAGTGGAAAGGATCTCTGGTTATTTTACTGGCAGAGATCCAGCCTAAGAGTCTGGAGAGCTGCTGACTGATTACTGAATGATATAAGGCAGTGTTGGCAAATCTATGGTATGGGTGCCAAAGGTAGCACGCAGAGCCCTTTCTGTTGGCATGTGATATATGCCCCCCCCCCCCCCAGCCATGACATTTCCCCCTCCGCTTAGAACATGCCACTGTGCTCCATGCAGACAGCGAGTCAAAAGGGAGGCAGAGGCTTGTGGACTCATTTGTAGCCCCCATTTACTCTCTAGACACACCGCTCTGGCCATCCCAAAAATGGAGTGGTTGGAAAGTAAACGGGGGCTACAAAGGAGCCCACAAACTGCAACCTCCCTTTGCCTGGCTCTCTGCATGGAGCCGTTTAGAGACCACTATGGCCGTGGGAAATTCAAAAGCTTGCTTTTCAATCCTCGCTTTCCCAAAGTGTACCACTCCTGCTCTTCGATCCTCACTCTCCTGAAGGGTAGCACCCTTTGGGAAAGTGAGGATCAAAGAGCAGGTTTTTTTATTTATTTCCTGCATCCATAGCACCCTCGCCGTGGCTGTGGGGAATTCAAACGCCTGCTCTTCGATCCTCGCTTTCCTGAAGGGTAGCACCTGAGGCATTTGTAACATGGGGTACCACGGTATTCAGGTTAAATCGCCGTACTGGCACTTTGTGAAAAATAAGTGGGTTTTGAATCGCAGTTTGGGCACTCAGTCTCTAAAAGGTTCACCATCACTGAAATAAGGCAGTATCATGCCTACAAGTATCCCTGTGCCCACCCCAGTTCCCACGCTGCTGGGAACTGCAAGGACCAGTTTAGATTGGGAAGATGGTAGACTTTCTGCAGACATCACCTACAGTCAACACCAGAGTCTTTCTTATACGTCAGGGGGTGGAGAGGATGGGAATTGGGAGATGCACTATATCTTTTTTGGACCCATGACAACAAAGCTTCTTAGACCATGGTCATACCTGGGTTTCCTCCGTATTTAAATTTACTGCACATTTTTTCGGGAGTGGTCACGTGGTTTTTAATGAGCACTTGGTGTCCTCTCCTGTGTGTCGTACCTTCCTATTCTGGTTGTGCCCTAAACTGTGTACTACACATTTTGTCCTACTTTCCGGCTCCAGTTCCCAAGGCTTCGTCTTTTAAGCTGGGTAGAAAGGGGAGAAACTGAATTTACTGCGTATTTTCAGTGTCCTGTTGTTGCAACAGAAGCAAACAAGTAAGCATTTTCAAGCGAAGTTTTTAAATCCAGCCCCTGGCGGTTGTTTAGGAAACTTCGCTAAAACTGCTGTTTGAGGGGCGTGGTCGCCCAGGAGCAGAATTTGCTTCTCTTCCTGGTTAGCACGTGGTCTTTTACTGCATAGTTCGCTGACAGGAAACTACTCAGAAAACGCAGGTATGGCCGCACTTCTCACTGATGCTCTCAATTCTGACCTGTCTGTGGCTTTGTTTTGTTATATCCACCAGGTTTGTAGCAAGACACATACTCCCTTCTAGACTCTAACAATATCTATGGAGCATGATGTGAAACCAACAGTTGCATGGAGTTGGAGTTGGAAGATTTTCCTCTCGCCTACCGCTTGCCATCTTTTCCTCCTTGAGGCCAACAACAGCACACAACAGAAGGCAGCAAAAATAATCCACAAAAGGAAACGGTGGAAAGGAGGGGTAGAATTATCAAAAACAACCCCCCCCCCCCCCAAAAAAAAGACAAGAGGGATCCACAGCCACACATGGAAAGCAGAATGATGATGGAGTGGTGCCATAGAGTTTAGCAGCCCATAGATCTGACCCATGAGGAAGCAGTGGCTTCCACAACCCATCCAGATCCTTATAGAACTCAATATGCCCTCTTCTAGATATTCTGGTTAGCCAGTCCTTGTGATGCTATCTGAATAATCATTTTCCGGGCTATGTGACAGACAAAGCTGAAGCAAAATGAAAATGCAAAAGGGAAACACCCAAAGCCGTCACATCTGACTCTTTGGTTAACATGAAGCATTTGGGTTTAGGGGGCTGTATTTTGGAATTAAATGAGAGAAAATGGAAAATGAAAGTATAGGCCTACTTTGATTCCCCTTCCTTCCCATTTGAATTAACTCAAAAAGCCCCTTCCCTAGAGACACATATGGCTTAAAAAGAAAAACACAAACTACTGCGGAATTTTGCCTCAGATGCCAGGTTGGTTAAAACTTGGTGACTTCTTTGTGGCAAAGGGAACAAGCACCACACACTCTGGAACTGAGTGCATTAGTAAAGGAATGGGCAGCCAGCAGGTTACAGAGGCAATTTCCCTTGAAGATTCTTGTTGCAGTCCATGTGCTCTTGTTGATGAGCCAGGAGGAGGATAGAAAAGCTAGACAATAAACACAATCAAACTGCCATTTCCAGAGCTGAGTGGCACCATGACCTAAGATCCATGGCTAGCTAAGGGATAGTTAGACTACTTCTCTGAATTACAATATGAATACTCCATACAGTGGACCCTCGTATAACAAACGGTTTGTATAACATAAAACCTGTACAACATAAAAAATTCCGGAGATAGGAGAAATTTGCTTAACAGAATCATCTATGGGGTGAATCTGTTACAACATAAAAATGGTTGCAATTAGGGATTACTCTGTTTTCAATGCATTCCTATGGGAAATTTGTATAAAGGAAAATTTGCTTAACATATTTTCATCTGGAATGAATTAATTCTTTATACAAGGTACCGCTGTATATCTACTCACTCACTTTTCCTTTTCTGCTTGCCCTGAGTTGGCATGAAAGCTAACTTTCTTTTATAGCTAGATGGCCATACAATCATTGTTAAAACCAACCTTCCACCCACCCAACCAAGAACAAAACAAACACACTTTACTCTCTAATTTCTTTCTCTTGGAACATGATCAGTTATTGTCTGTGGTCATTTCTTTAGCTGTAAATCACAATGGTTTAGCGTGTAAGAGCTGACTGCACTTTACAATAAAATTTCCTGTGCATCAGTGTTGCAGGAGTCCAAAAGAGTCTCCGACAGCTCAGTTGTTTGGAAAGCATGTGGATAGATCTGGGGTTTCATACATCCCCAAAACCTGTATTTGCACTAGGCTACCCAGTGTAGTGACAGACTAGAAGTTAGGAGACCTGACTTTGAATCCCTACTCAGGTAGATCCACTCCTTAAATGTCTCACTTGCTTTAAAAGCCCTGCTAGGATTGCTGTAAGTCCGTTATGCCTGTCAACATATAACATAACAACTCTGATGCTCTGTGTTTAAAACTCTCTTCATTTCATTGGGGGAATACTGTTACTGCAGGTGTATGCTCTAAAACACACACACACATATGAATATTTGTGTGTAAAACAACTCAGCAGGAAAACACATTTGAGTATGAGGCCAAGCATAAGCTAGGAGGGAAGTATACATTCTCCGCAGCTTTAAATATACACAGAACTTTTTAAAACCATACTTTCCTTAAACTTGGCACAGTTTGTCTTGAGAACCCAGTTGCCTAGTATGAGTAGATGCCACCCTCTGGCTCTCCTATCTGTGTGTTTCTTGGTTGACATCTAGGTAAAACAGATGCACCTGTTGAAGATGTCACTCACACTGTCAGGAATCAGTGGCAGGCAATAAATGAGCCTTCTAAAGGTTGCAGAAGCAGATGGATGTACTGTCTATATCCCTGGACAAAATATGCCCAATTCCTGAGGAATTTACTGAGTTTTATCATTGTGGGTTTTCTGGATCATCCACACAAAGCAGATGCTGATTTCTCCCTGCCTTTACGTAATACATTGAAAAATGTGATTCAGCTATCATTTTTTCTACACTGTATTTATATTGCAAGGAAAGAGTTTGACCGTAACTGTAGCATGATTGTGTGGGCTTACGGTCATAAATGAAGAGGAGTCTGTGTGAGACAGCTGAGTTCAAACGGAGAACCTAAGTATGAATTTGCTCAAGCACAAATGCTTGAGCAAATCCGAACATGGAGAAGTCAGACAGTCTGGCTTACCTTATCAAAGAGATATTTTTCCGGGGCACCTCTTTGAGGTCACTAATGGAAGTGGTTTTCCCAGCAAAGCAGTAATTGGGGTTGTAGTCTGTCATTATAGTGGAGGTTCGCAGCTTGCTCAGTTTATACTCAGGGCTCTGTAATTCCATCTGCATGGCTTGTAGTTCTTGGTGTTTCCGGCGGTACACTGGAAACAGAGCAGAGTAAGTTAAGGATGCTGATTTCTCTCTGGCTGTGTGTTAAATGTTGCATTGATTGCTGAGAGGGCTTTGTTTCAATCTGACTTTGATTTTCAGCTTAGAAATTAGTAGAAGCTATGAAATCCTTCTGTTCATAAATGGACTTGCAAAATGCAGTGAAGGCTTAAAGACTAGCTGGAGCCCAGGGAAAAGACACACCACCCTATAGTGATAGTCAAGGGCAAGGTCATTTTGAGTAGCACTATAGTCTTCCCAACCACTGCTTTGGGCTAGGTTGCAGAAGAGCCATGTAAACCAGGCGTGGGACTCACGTGGTCTATGGGACATCTACTCCCCCACCATGTACCACCCAGTGCCCACACAACTCCACCCCACCTCCCAATGTCCTTTGTGGTGTGTCTGAATGTTTTAACACCCTCCTCCAAACCTATGCAAGGGTGTCTTTTATTAAAAAAAAGTATTGGAGGAAAGGAACATAAAAGCAGGTGCAGCACTCCAAGGTCCATATATGGGCACCTGCAGCCCGTGGATCTCTGGAGATTGCCCAAACCTGTTGTACAGGATGGCTTCTCTTGCACCGTGAAGACTTTCTCCTTTGCTCATTAACCCAGATGTTATGTACAACAAGATGCCACTTACAACAATGTCCATTTTCCAACACACATGCCCACTTCTCAAACATTATTTTTCAGAATGCATATACAGCCTATGTTAGAACCCTACATCTTCAGACAACTGGTGCAGCAAAGACCCAGTACTTAATCCGTCCTAGATCCTGGTGATGCACAATTGGGTCTGCACACATTCACACTTCCAATAAAGTAACTGTGAAAAGGCTACCGTGCAAACCATATAGAGCAGAGTAAAAAGGCATACATGTACTTGAGAAGCATTTCAGAAGAATGTTTTTTTAAAGCAAGTTTGCTTTACTAATTATGTTACTTGTTTTTGCCCTTGGAAATATGATAAGGTTTTCAAAGGGGGGGGTACTAACTTTTTCTGCATTCAAAGCATACCCACCCATTCCTTGTTCTAACCTTTCAAAGTTCCTATGGGGCGCCCTAACACATCTGCTGGGAAAATACAGCTCATAATTAATTGGACATGAAACAAGTTACTTTGAAAAAAGTAATTGCAACTGGGTATGAATGTTCCCAAAGCTCATTCTTGACTCTGGGAGATTAACCCAATATTAGAGTAGCTGCACTCTAAATTTGGTTGTATAGGGCTCCAATAGATACTGGAACTTGTATGTTGCCAAAGTTAAGTTGTTGAATTGTGTTGAAGGGGTAGGGTGGGGAAGGGAGAAGCTATTTACTCTGGAAATAACATATATGAAGTTTAGCATTACACCTTCACAATGCATGATACTTGCCTTCAATAATCTCAATCAACTCTCAAGTTTTTGAGATGGAAGAGTGAGATGTGAGTGACCGTGGGTGGAAAAATAGCCCAATAGCACTCTATGCACCTCCTCACCCCATGCAAGGAAATTTAATTTGACAAAGGGAGAAAAGAACATTCAGGCAGAGAGAAACAAGGGCAGAAATGTTTAATGAAAATAATTAGTCAAAGACTAACAGTCAAAGTGGGATTTGAACACGGGTCATCTAGAGAGCAGTCTAGAAGTCTATCACCAATACCAAGGAATCTATAGGAAGCTATCTCTAGAAGAACATGAACACTATCCATAACACAATTGTACTAACAATGAACTTCATCGTCCTCACAATCACCATGGTAATATTATTAATAACTCCTTAATTAAGTGACCATTGCTTTAATGCTTTCTCCACCTTCTGAATGAAAAGGGAACTCACCTATCATGATCCCTGAGAACGCTAGAATGAGAGAAGCAACCAGGGCTGATGTCACGACAGACAAGACCAAGGAGAGAGGAGGATTCTTTGTAGGCAGTATCAGTTCAGCTGGAATAGATGCACAGAGACAAATGGCATGAGTGGTGTTCACAGCCTGCCTCCATCATGGGCTTCAATAGTGCCAGTGGCAGAGCACCATACATAATATGGAAAAGCAGAAGAGAAATGCTCCATTTGTTTAAGCCAGGCATGCCCAAACTTCGGCCCTCCTGATGTTTTGGACCACAGCTCCCAGAATTTTAAGCTTAGATTGCCAATGACAAAGGACTGTGGGAGTTGTGGTCCAAAAAATCTGGAGAGCCAAAGTTTGGACATGCCTGCTTTAAGCCATTCTCCTACAGGTGGACATCTGTTGGACTGCAATGCTATTCTGCAACATACTTTGCTTAGTGATTCATTATGTGTGTTTTGCTCTTTAGCCCTCCCACCATCTAACTGATTGGCTGTGATGTCGAGGGATTTGCTTATTGTTTAAAGCAAGCTCTACTGAACAACCTTTCCACACGGCTGTACCACTGCTTCCATTCAGAGCCGAAAATGACAGCTGCTTTGCTTTCTCTCTCCCACTTTCCATGTCATTCCATTCATATCCATTGAGTATCCGCGTTAATTTCCTAATAGAAAACCATCTGTTCCAATGGCTTGATCTTAATTGGGGAAAGTGGGACGATGGGTCATTAGTGGTCACAGATCCAGGAGAGCTGATTGTAACAGAGGCTTGCCTTCATTTCTGCACAGCATAAAGACAACAGATGGAACGAATGGGAGGGAGGAAACAGGCAAACAGGAGGAAGGGAAAATTTACTGTCATTATCCTAAGATCTTACTGGTGCATGGCACTGCATAAAAGAAACTGATTCCATCAGGTAAAAAGCAGTGAACTGAGACAGCAACATGCCACAGAGGTTGTGATAGGACATCATAGTCTGATCTGCAGGGAATCTGAAAGGCATCTAGTACACATAATAGAACAAGTGTGCTACGCTGAGAATTTGTGTAGTCAGGGCAAGTCAGCAGAGGCCTGCTTGTTTAGGAATCAGTACCATAATGTGCTTAACAGAATAATTAACTCAGACTTATTAGCGAATGGCTCATTTGCAGTCCAGCTGCAGATTTGAGAGGCATACAGAACAAGCATGCAGGTGGAAAAGCACACTTCCCCATCTTGATTGCATGAGTGCAGGGAGGGAAGGCAGGCTGTTGGCCCTGTCCCCAAAGTCACATCTGTTCTCCTGGCGCTGTCCTTGAGCCTTGTGCGCTGAGCAACAGGGGATCTCTGAAGGTTCCTCCATTCCCTAAATAATTGCCCAGGGCTAAATCATCATGTGGAAAACCTCCCCAGAAGTAAGAGCTTGGTCTCCTTTCAGCAGGCAGGCTACACAGCTTCATAACTGGGCCAAGCTTCATAACGCCAGCCTCATTTCCTGTTGTGCACGTGAGAAATGCTGAAAAGTCCTTCTGCTGATTGAATCCTGTCCAACCTCTTACCTAAGCAAGAGACGCCATCATCAGCTAACACATATCCATAGACACAAATGCAGACAATCTCCTGGGTCTTCACGTCCCTGTGGCACATGTCATGATCACAATGGCTACAGTTCACATACAATTTGATGTTGACTTCACCATGCCCTTCAGTCACTAAGGAACAGATGGAAGAAACATTACTTGCTTGTACAGGAGTTATAAGTCAAAAGCTCCTCCGGGACAGTGAACAGAAATGGACCATTAAGTGGACAGCCACTGCAGGTTATCAACATGAAATGAGCTTTGGCTATAATATCTTGGGGTGCTGGTGGTGCTGATGACAACCATAGGTATATGTGTGATAGAAAACAGCAATACACAACTACCTTGCATTTTGGGTATTTCACCGTAAGTTATTTCTAATAACTTTGCATTCAAATCCTTCTCCACAAAAAGTTGTATCTGAACTATTACAAACATACACATAGGCCAAAATCCAGTAGTAAGGTACAACTAGAGTGGGCTTATTGGATCAGTGGGCATTTATTGAATCAGCTCATCTCTAAGTTTCATTTATTCAGTGGCTCTGCTCTAGCTGAAACCTACTACTGGACTTTTGAAATGTCTTCCATGTGAAATAAAGGTAAATTATGAATTGGAGGCTTCATCACTCAGTTTCCTCAGACTGATGAAGCTGCTTGGATGAACAGCGGAACATTTTGATCTCAAAAAGAAAAAAAGAAAAAAGAAAAGAAAAGAGTCCAGTTGCCATAACTCAACTTCCAGATAACCTCACCAGGATGACTGGTGTGATTTGTTACTTTTTCTTTCTTTCTTTTTGATTTTTCTTTTAAAGGGAGGTGGGCCCAATAGGGTGGCTTGTGATAGAGTATGATTTCTTCACCAGAAAACACATAAACCTTGCATGTGAATGTAAGGATCACAACAAATGACAAACCACATGTATATGTGCCACAGGATGTGGTGATGGCATCTGGCCTGGATGCCTTCAAAAGGGGATTGGACAGATTCCTGGAGGAAAAGTCCATCACAGGTTACAAACCATGATGGAGATGTGTAATCTCCAGGCTTTAAACCAGGGTACTTCAAGGGCCAGATGCAGGGGAGTGGTATCAGGAGACAGATATCTAGTCTCATGCGCTCCCAAACGCATCTGGTGGAGCCGCTGTGAGATACAGGAAGCTGGACTAGATGGGCCTTTGGCCTGATCCAGCATGGCTCTTCTTATGTTCTTATGTTCTTGTGACCTTAAGTGACCCTATTTAGGCAGACGAAGCCTGTTACAATTTTGCTATCTAGTTGCACCTTCAGGTTTTCTGGGGGTTTTTTTTTGGCATGCTTTAATCATTTCCCCCTAAACTTGAAGCTAAAAAGGTAAAGGTAAAGGTTCCCCACACACATGTGTGCTAGTCATGTCCAACTCTAGGGGTGGTGCTCATCTCCGTTTTCAAGCCGAAGAGCGAGTGTGGTGCAAGTCTGTGGACATGTAGCCGGCATGGATGAATATTTCTGCACATAGAACACTGTTTACCTTCCTCTTTTTACAGCTGTACCTAGTGATCTACTTGTATTTACATGCTTTTGAACTGCTAGGTTGGCAGGGGCTGGGGTTAACAGCAGGACCTCACTCCACTGCGTGCCACCCGGGACTCGAACCGCAAAGCTGCTGACTTTGCAGCCGATAGTTTTAGAGCTCTAGCCTGTTGAGCCACCATGCCCCTCCACACTTGAAGCTCCACTGAGGTAATTTGCAGGGGCTGAAAGCAAGTGGCTCCTCTCAGGGTCTCTCAGCATCTACAACATCTTTTAGCTTTCGATCCCTTTCCCCTAAACATCATTGGGTAGTTAAATGTGAGGAGTCTTTAATGTGTTTGACCTGTTGTACCCTCTATGTTCAGGAGGATCTGCCTTTCTTTATACCAGAGGAATCCAGAAGAATGAATATATATGTTATTAGCTTTCTTGGAACATTCTTACACCTAATTTAGCAACTTGAAGCTGTTCCCAGAGTGAGGCCATTTGTATTTAGCCCACTGCGTTCTTTCAATGCTTATAAAATAAACACATCATTTTTTAAAAAATCCAGTGTCCTTAGCTGATGTAAATACCTTTTAAGGCTGGGGTAAACAATGAACCATATTGGTTATTAATAAAAGATACACCATCTTCTCCATCCATTTCCGGGTCATTGGATTCAGCTGCATTGCCACCTACAGAGAATGAGGACACGGCTTAGAACGCTGTTGTGGGCTCAGTTCAAGAATTACACACAAAAACAACGAAGAGTCCCGTGACACCTTGAAGACCAACTCATACTGGAGGACATGTTTTTCTGTGTCAGAATCTACCTCACTAGTTATGGGCCCAAGAACAGGGGTAATTAAAGCTTCAGAGTGAAACCTAATGGAATATAAGAGACAAGGTTTGAAGGAAGCTTCCCAGCATGTTCAGCTGAAGTGTCCCACCGTCAGGAACACTGAGAAGGTCTGAAGCTATCTCCACAGTGACAGAAGCATTATTGTGGGTCTTGGTGATGTGACCCCCAATCCCCCACTTCATAAGAGGTCTGATCTCTCAGAACATTCTGTAAGAGATCTGTCATTTTGTGTGGCAAAATATTCAAAGGCGAATTCCAGCTTGAAGTTATTGAATAGGAAGGAATTCATCAGTGAATTCCACTTTGTGCATTTTGGATGGAGCAAGTACCTCACTATAGAAAGTAACTGTTCTTCTTCTGAGGTTTTGTTTAGTCTTTGATCCTGCTGTACCTATTTATCAGGAGTGGGAGGCTGACAAGGTGGAAGGGGAGCCTGACCTCCAAAAGTTTATCTCACAATAAATGTGTTAGTCTTTGAGGTGTCACAAACTCTTTGGTGGGTTCCCCCCCCTTCCAACTAAGATGGCTACCCTTCTGACATTTGTCACCATGGCAGGTAAAAGGATAATACCAATAATCAACACTGCCAAGTAAAAAGCATCTGACACTGAAAAGGGCATTCATGTGGAAAAAGAACTAGTAAATATCCAGTAGGTTTGCCATTTAAAGCACCTCTAGGCTTTTAACTTTTAGGATTTCAGTTTCCCCAAGACCTTCTGGCATTAATGAAGCAAATGAATGTTTCAGCACAGTTTGGGGCAGCTGCATCACACATAAAGATTAGCTTGGGAGGAATTGAACAAAATAAATTACCACATGCTTGCTTGACTGAAAGACTGAAAGTATAGTGTACGTAACATTTATGTTGGCACACAATGACCAGTAATAATGGAGAGGCTTTTCTCTGTGATTCTATTTCCCTAATACCAACTTATTTTGAATGGAGCAAGGTGGGTTTATAGTACCATTTTGTGATGATGACATCACAGAGGTTCTGGGCTATTAATACATGCAGTAGAAAATCATTCTTCATCAGCCATTCTTGTTCTTTCCCCAATCAAGCAATCAGCTGAACAATCAGTCTTTCGGTCAATCGATTCAAGCAACCTCCAGTTCTACCCTGCCCCCCCCCCCCCCGGGGATGGGCATGAAACAGAAAAAGCACCTTTGAAAATTCAAGTAACCCTAAAACAAGCATTCTGTTTTGCAGAGAAAGTATGTGCTGTATACATGCAGTTCAGCAATGTTTTCTTCTTATCCTATGCTTTCTCTGAGGTTTTCACATACAGATGTGGGCTTAAAAGATCATTCTGAAGTGGCGACTGATATGATGGAATCAGTTCAAGGTAACGTTTGTTCTGTCCTGTTCCGTTTTGATGAGGTATTACCTGCTCCTTTGGTGAGGCATCATCAGAAAGTCAGTGCCTTAATTTAGTATGACCTGATTTGCAAGTAGAAGCCACTGTTTCATTCTTTCAAGAAGAGTGGGGAATAAATCTAATAAATAATGCTAGAACCCTTTTGTGGAAAATAGGATTTGCAAAGGAAAATGAACAAGCATCCTCACTTCCTTTGGCAGGTTGTCATTTGTGTGACCAGTCAGGGACCTGATTTTGCAAGCTATACCAGAACTAGGGGACTTTGCCCGCAGCGGTGAAGAAGGCCAATTCCATGCTAGGGATTATCAAAAAGGGGACTGAAAATAAAACAGCCAACATTATAATGCCATTATACAAAACAATAGTAAGGGTGCACCTGGAGTATTGTGTACAATTCTGGTCACCGCATCTCAAAAAAGACACAGTGGAACTGGAAAAGGTGCAAAAGAGAGCGACTAAAATGATTACTGGGCTGGGGCACCTCCCTTATGAGGAAAGGCTAAAACATTTGGAGCTCTTTAGTCTGAAAAAAAGGCACCTGAGGAGGGATATGATTGAGACATACAAACTAATGCAGGGCATGAGTCAAGTGGATAGATGGAAGCTCTTCTCCCTCTCACAAAATACCAGAACTAGGGGACATCCACTCAAATTAAGGGCTGGGAGAGTAAGAACAGACAAAAGAAAATATTTTTTCACCCAGCGTGCTGTAAGTCTGTGGAACTCCCTGCCACAGGAGGTGGTGATGGCATCTGGCCTGAATGCCTTCAAAAGGGGATTGGACAGATTCCTGCAGGAAAAGTCCATCACAGGTTACAAACCATAATGGAGATGTTTAATCTCCAGGCTTAAAACCAGGGTACTTCAAGGGCCAGATGCAGGGGAGTGGTATCAGGAGACAGATATCTAGTCTCGTGCGCTCCCAAACGCATCTGGTGGGGCCACTGTGAGATACAGGAAGCTGGACTAGATGGGCCTTTGGCCTGATCCAGCATGGCTCTTCTTATGTTCTTATTAGTTGCGTGTTGAGAACAGGACCCACTACATTCTGATTCAGACCAATTTCCCAATCCCCCAGGATATGAGACATCTGAGAATCCTATTCAGGCACTAAGAGTCAGTATCTAACAAGCACGGGGACTGAAAGTGGAGCAGGCTAGCTTTCCCTGCTTCCATTTCTGTTTTCCTCACCTCTGCCTTTGGGGGGTAAATTTCTGAAGAGGAATGGCTCTTGAAAGCTCTTCACATATGTATCCATATGGAGTTTTCTGGCATTCTAAAGTATCACAGATAGTCTTCATAGAGACTCCTTTCAGAGAACGTGGAGGGACACAGAAATTACAACCGGGGGGGGGGGGCAAGGCTAGCTTCCTTCTCCTTGTGGGTTTACAGTATTGCTCATTCCTACTGCCTTTTATGTATCTGAGATGTGGTGCCTTCAAATAACCAATCAACAGACTTGTTAAAAAATACCTCACACTGATTTCACCACAGCAGCCACCACCTCTATCCCATATTGGAACAAGAAGAAAATGCTTGTAACATAAGGTGTAAGTGACCTCCCACAGATGAGAAGGTGTGGGACAGCCAAAGAGATTAACAATAGGTGACCAAGATAATTTTTATCCTCTTAAGGTTACTCATTATTTGAATTTTAATTGCTTCCTCTCTTTGGCAGATGGCAGCGAATGCTTTTGTTAAAGGCCTTTTTATGAATGCATCAGGGGAATTTGCTGCACTTGCATCAGTAAAGCTCGAAGTAGCTCGTAATCATTTAGAAAGGAGCTAATGCTTAGGTATATGGACAATTGCTTGATTCCTAGAGGCCACCAACTTTAGGACTGAGGCATCTTCACACCACAACAATCTTTGTGTGAAAAGCACTCCAAGGCTTATAAGGTACACCAAATGTTTCCAGGCTATTTCTTCTCTCCTAACGTTGAGAAGCAGAAACTTCAAGAAAACCCCACCATGAATCAAAATTTGCAGCAGGATCTTGAAGTTTTATAGCATGTCTCTCTATGATAAGTCCTCAAAGTGCAGATCTGGGAGTATTTGTTGGAGTTTGCCAAACATTCTTTTCCATGGGCTGTGCCAACAGCACTGCCTGGTGCCCAGATAATCAAATATCACAGCAGTTTGGAATGGTTGCAGTATAAATTGCAGAAATTTGAAGTCAAAGCAGACTTCAACAAACTACCCAGCCTATGGAGGCGTGTTTTTCATTTCTATAATGCACAGGTCATCATTGTTGCTTCTACTCTTATTGGTTAAAAATTATGTTAATGCTACACATAACTAGCATTAAAAGAAATTATAAGCCCAGGGGGTCAAGAATTCTACAGAAACCTTTCCTCTTGCCACTATCTGTAAATAAAGACCTTTAAAATTTACCTTTTTAAAAGCTTGGATGTAGTTTGTTGTGGATTTCCAATACTATGAAAATCGGGTTTATGGCATAATTTGAACTCTTTTTAAAAATGTACAAAGATAAAATACATACAACAGAAGAAGGAGCATGAGGGGCAATATTCATACCTTTAAGATATACAGTACCATGAACTCTGAGCAATGTGGAAGCTCTTTTTAATATCAGAAGCCTATTTGAATATCTCTGCTCTGGTTTCTGATCCTTTAGCCAGAGTTATGTACCCACTTAAAATTCTTTCTATATTCATGAGGACTAGAAGCTGTTTTTAGTAGATAAGCACTGGGATGATCAGAATTTTTAAAAGGCTGATCCATTCTAGCAATGGATAGCCAAGGTGATATAATTCTGGCTATGCAGATTCTTAGACCCCCTGCACAAAAACACTGCATTAGGTAACATTCAAATATACAAATGCATATAGATGTAGAGATATGCCAGCTATAGGGACATTTTGTTTCAGCATTTAGCTGAGCATTAGCACTAAGGGAGGGGAAGGACACCTTGAACACGAAGCCACTTTACCTATGTATCCTCCGCCTCCTCCACCTGAGGAGCACCCCCCTCCACCCCCTCCGAAACCCCCTCTTGTCTCCCACCCCCACTTCTTCATGGCCTGGGGGCAGGATTTTCCTCCGGTAGCGCCTTCCAGCAAGGATTTTCCCGACCAGAGGAAGGAAGTGTT
This sequence comes from Phrynocephalus guinanensis, assembly GCA_037367245.1. NCBI lineage: Eukaryota > Metazoa > Chordata > Lepidosauria > Squamata > Agamidae > Phrynocephalus > Phrynocephalus guinanensis. The sequence continues at coordinate 65,292,732 of CM074733.1, read as the reverse complement.
ATCATTCCAGCCACCTCCACCACCTGCAGTGTAACAGAAGAAAAAGCAACTCGTATGTTTCTGTCACATGCAGAAAATGCAGGACACAGCATGACAGAATTACATCCCCATCTACCTGGCCCCATCAGAAAGTGCAAAGCACAGGCATATGACAAGTCAAAACCTTTCATGGAAAGAGAAAAACACAACAGGATTAGTCTAAGTAGCCCATCTCTGGGTGGGGAGCTGCAGTGGAGGAAATCCAGGGGACACTTGGTTAGGAAGGCTGATCTGGACCATTTGCCAATACATGACAGTGGAGATTCTCTATATGAGCCCCCTTACCGGGGTGGTGGTGGTGGCAGAGGTAGGAGAAGAATTATGCAAAGCAGTTGATTATAGTTGTTGTGAGTTTTTCGGGCTGCTTGGAAGGTTTTCTTCCTGATGTTTTGTCAGACTCTGTGGCAGAGTCTGTGACTTGAGAGGGCAAGGAGCTCAGGGAAGTAGGAGTTCTCTCTCTCTGTGTGTGGAGGCAATGTGTAGCCTGCATACTGTAATTAAAACTGTAAACTGCCCAGAGACTACTTGAAGTGGTATGGGGTGGTATATAAGCAGAACACTTTGCTTTTTTGCTTTTGCTCTGGGGCACAGAGAGAACTCCTTGTTCCCTGAGCTCCTTGCCATCTCAAGATGCCAGCCACAGAGTCTGGGGATATGTCAGGAAGAAAAACTTCCAGAACATGGCCAAACAGCCCAAAAAACTCACAACAACTATCAGATCCCAGCTGTGAAAGCCTTCGAGAATGCAGTAGATAATGTCTACATCATATTTACTTAGGGATGGGGTGGGGGAATATCAATGACAAGCTGTTTATAACTTAATCTAGATCATGATCTGTGAACATCTGCATATACAGTATCTTCCGTCTTCCTCTCATGGAAAGAATAATGAGTGATGGATTCTTGTGCACAATGATACACAAAACTCAAAATGTGTATTTTTAAGAAATGAGCATAAATAGACTGACCTAATGGGGAAAATACAAACAAGAATATTTTTCATACATTAAGAAAAATGGTCAACTATGTGCATACATCAGGAAAAGAATGTGAACAAAATACACCAAAATTTCCTTGTGAGAAATAAAAACAAAGTTCCACAAATAATACAAAACAAGGATGAAAAGAAAACACAAGTGGGATTCAAAGGAAAGAGATTCTTGCGATCCTGTAGGTAATATTGAGAGAGTCACATTGGTTCTTCCACTATTTGAAGACTTGGGAACACTTCAACTAACACTACGGTCACTGTTCTTCTCGTGCTATATCTCCAATGGTAAGGATAAGGCCAAAAAGAACACTTGGACTGGTCAATGATCAAGAATGGAGAACAAGGGAGAATGTTTGCTTGTTCTACAGGAATTATAAATGACCTGATGCTAACCATTCATTCACTGATCAGTCCAGGGAAGGCAATAAAAGCGATTCCAGTTTTGTAACTGCTTCTCTTTCCCCCTTTCTCAGTTTCATGGCAAAGCCTCTTACAAAGAAAATATAAGTGTTATCCAGAGGATTTGTTTCTGAATCATCATTTCCTGAAATAAATGATAGATGAGGAAATGATGGGTGATGGACTAATGAATGTGGATTTCAGTTTAAGATTACAGTATTTTAAAAGGAAAAAAGCAAATATATTAAGGAACCTAGCTGTACTTGAAGAAGGTGACGCAGTAGCAACCAGAAGCAAGTATTCATAACATATTTTCTTCAATACTTACTGCTAGCACCTTTTGTGACATACTGCTATGAACTGGTCTCTCTCTCTCTCTCTCTTTTTGAAGGAGCCATCAGAAGAGAAGGTGCACTGCTCAGAATTGGCATACATTCCTTCTTTGAACATACAGTATTTGTGGAGCTGAATGGCATGAAAACTGGCAGACCCAAATACCTTGTGCCTGCACTACCTTCACAATTAGTATGATTGCTAGAAGCCTTTAACAGAGAGGAATAGAGATGGGCACGACTTAGCGGTATTTCCGTTACTCGGTTCCGTTACTCTACGGAAACGGTAACGGGAATTACTCCGCCAGACTTCGAGCTCGAACCGACGAACGAACAATTTTGGTCTGATTTGTCGTGCTCGTTCCTTGCATCGCGCGATTGCGCGATGCCACAGCACAGAAAAAAAGTTTTTAAAAGTTAAAAAAACCCGGTTCCCGGCCAAAAAGCAGGTGGAAAAATGCCTGCCGTGCCTCAGGGCACCTACCAGAGGGGTTGTTTCTGGAGGTCCCCGGCCTCCCCCCTCATCCCCCGTCCTGGGCTGCTCTGGTGGGACTCGCCGCAGGCTCGCAGCCAGCAAAAAGCCCAGTCTCGCCGCCGCCCGCCCGCAATTAAAGCGCAAGCAAGCGGCACGGACGGCACAGGAAAAAAACTTTTAAACTCTCCCCCCACCCATTCCCGGGCCAAAAAAGCAGGCGGAAAAATGCCTGCTTGACTAAGGGCGCAGGGCACCTACCGGAGGGGTGGTTTCTGGAGGGGGGGTCCCGCCTCCCCCCCCGTCCTGGGCAGCCGGACTCGAGTCGCCATTTCGCCATGCCATGCGGTGCGGGCGGGATCCAAAATGGGGCGGCAAACGCAATATTGTTTTTGAAATCGTGGTCCAAAAACACACAAGCACAACAGAAACACGCGAAAATTTATAAACTGCCAGATTTTTCACAGTAGCAGTGGGTTTTTTCTTGCAACAAAATGTCTCTCCTCTCCTCCTCTGTCCTCCATTGATTTTATTTTTTTATTTTTTACACCTGCGCAATGATGGGCTGGCCGAGTGGCCAGCCATGTGGGAGTGGACAACCATGCAAATTTTTGGAGCCATCCCACCAGTCGCATGGCCACTTGGCCATGGAGACTTCTGGGATGTGCCAAAAAGCCCCCTAAAACCTGCCCTAGCCCTAACCCTAACCCTTGACTCCGCACCCATACGTCACAGACTGTCTTCTTAGTGGGTCAGAGAGGCACCCAGAGGTGCAACCCACTAGCCCACCGTAACCTTACCCGTCACTAGCCTAACCCTAGCCATTGCACTAAGCCACCTTAAAGCCAGATCTACTTGCTTGCATTGCACTACACGCAGCAAGTACAATTCCCTTCTGTGTGAGACATGGTGGTGCCAGAGCCTTGTGAAGGGCGGGCATGACGCTATCACTCTCACTGGTCTCACTGTCTGCACATTCTGTTATGCAATATCCATATGGCTATTGCATAGCATTTTGCAGCAGCAGCAGGTGAGGAGGGGAGACCCCCATGTAGAGGGGTCTCTCTTGGAGCCTGCTTCCCCTTCCTAGTGGCAGGAGGCACCCACGGGTGCCTCCAGGAGCCCACTTTCCCTTTATAGCGGGCCAGAGGAGGCACCCACCCCACAGAGGTGCCTCCAGGAGCCCGCTCCCCCCCCAAAAAACCAGTACTAACGAAAACGAAAAAACAAAAAAACGAACCGACTAATTTTTGCGAATTTTCGCGAAAACCGGAAACGAGCCGAAACGGGACCGGCCCGACTAACGACAACTCGAAAAAAAATTTTTTCAAGTCGTGCCCATCTCTAGAGAGGAATTTACCAAAAAACTTGGTCTGAATAGCTTTTGGGATGTACAGTCAGGAAGGATTATTGAAAAATAAGAAAGATAAATGGTCTTTCTTTTATATCACATGCGTACACAAGCAGTCTTACATCCTATTATATTCTGATCACAGAGGATCATATAATTTTAGTATGGATTGGCAACAATGAGGACCACCTATTAGTCTCTGATTCCAAAGCAAATACACACAGGATTAATATACATCAAACGAACATTACAATCTACTAATTTCAAGTACAAAAGGCCATGTTCTGTCATTGCCAGTCTGAGTTAAGAGGTCTTGAATGTATGTCTTGTTTGAGATTAATTTATATTCAAGAGTTCTCATGAGCAGTAATTATGTAGCACAATTCCCAGGCCACCCATCTGAAGATATCTTTGGATGAGGGGGAAAAAGTCTCATGGATGAATTGGTCAAAAGGTCATGCCTTTTCTCTTTCTTAAACACTATTTCAACAAAAAAAGTGTTAAGGGATAAATAACTCACTTTTTAATAAACCTCATGAACATCTGTGATGTGGTCAAGGTAACACAGATAACTCTGCAGTACAACAGAGAAATAATGTGACAGCTGCGGACTCCAAGTTCGCACCCATAACTCCTGAGCAATTCTTCTTTACTAATGATAATGGCTGCGATCCAAAAAATGATATGAATAGACCAGAGAGAACCATATGGAAAGTGGGAGTTTCGTCTGATTAATTGTTGCTACAGCAGTTCCCAGGGTGAAGAAACAAGCTGCTGCTTTTGAGTACTCTAGCTGATGCAGGAGAACCACCAAATACATCTCTGGTTGCTTGGATGTCCTTTCTTTCAATCATAGCTCTTGGCTTTTGCCAGGTACCTGGCTTTGCCTGACAAATGCCACAATCCTTCAGCCAATATAACTATCAGCTAGGCTGGTTGGAGGATTGGAAGGTGTACTTCCAAAATATAACTTCCCCAAGCTTTGTGCCAGGCAAGGAACTTGGAATGAATTCATGAATATTCCTTACCTGCAGCTCCTGGTCTCCCATTGAGCCCTGGTATAGATGTGTCATTCTCTAGTCTTTCATGGTTTAATGTATATGCTTTGGCCCTGTAGGCCCTGCCACCACCTCCTGCTGCAATGACCAAGGGGACTGGTTTTCCATTCTCCATCTTAACAGATTGAATTGAGAAACAAAGGAGGATTTTTAGCTACATTGGTCATGTAAATAACAAGTGCATTCCCTATATGCTAGCCCTCAGGGCTGTCGAATGGTCTGTTACAATTTGCATTATTTATGTGCCTGTTTCCCAAAGACTAATGGAAACTATTAGTTCTATCATGAACTTTTGGGGCAAACAGCAGTAGTAATAGTATTCTGTATGGTATATACTTTGAAATGCAAATGCCCTCTGGTATCTGTTCTTTTAATGTATGAGAACAAAACAGCTCTTCCCTAAAAGGGTCCATCATTACTATGATTTATCAGCCTTGTAGCACAATGCTGTTCTCAGCTGGGTGGGTGGCATGGTGTAGGGAAATTTTGTGTTAAAACTCTAAGGCAATACAGTTGAACTTAGTTTCACCTGCCCTTATATTTGCAGAACTATATGATCTACGAATCTATGTATGGTACAAAGATTTTAAAATGCAATATATTTTCAAACTCCAATGCAAGTCACAGGACTTTCTACACATGTTATGTCGCTCTTGCCATGTTATAGAAAGCAATATTTTATTGCAATGAGAATGAGCCACCAAACCCGTCAGACATGTAGCTAATTCTAATTATGGTTTGTTTTAGCAAACCACAATTAACAGTTAAAAGGTAGTCTTGGCAGCAACCATCTCAATTGGCTTCTTTGGTCGTGGTGTGTTTTCGCCCATCCCATTCTCATTACCGTTAGGCTAAATAGGGTCATAATATAGGATTTGGTCACAACAGCAGGTCGAGCAAAGTGCTCAGGTGAGTTTCAGAAGATGTCCCAGTACGGGGACATGGCAGCCTAGTAAATAAAAGTTACAAGTTATGGTTAAGATTAATTAAATTAATAAGATAGGATGTATGGTTAAACTTACTTGTTTTTGTTTACCCTTGAATTGGTAGGGTACCAAAAGGCCTACCAGCAACGAACTCACCTGGGGTATTGTCAGCTTTGGCTAGGGAATTTCATGCCCTAGGCGCATTTGCACTACGGCAGCCCCCCTTCATATCTTAATTAAAGTTAATTAATAAAGTTGCGGCCCAGTTTAACACCAATATTGTGTGTCGTCTATTTATTTTGGGGCTGGGATGGCAAGGAGCTTCCCTAAAATGGGAGCAAAATGCTAGTCCTCGCATCTTCATGGATGGCTGAGCAGAGTCGGAAATCAACGTGAGAAGCACAGAGAGACTCATAGAATCATGAAGTTGGAAGGGGCTTACAAGGCCATCATGTCCAGCCCCAAACTTGATGCAAGAATACAAATCAAAGGATATCTGCAGGCGGTTGTCCAAATTTCTCTTAAACGCCTCTAGTGTTGAAGCACTCACAACCTCTCGAGGTTAACTGGTTCCATTGCAGTATCTCGTTCAAAGAGTTAGGGTGTTTTTCCTGATACTCAGTTGAAATCTGGCACATGTGCTAGGGGTTCTCTGCTGTCTCTCATTCCCACCCCCTTTATAGAGAGCCATCTGTCAGTGATTGTGGGTTACCTGAATTAGCAGATGGTTGGACAAGGTCACTCTGTCACTCCTTTTTGCTCTACAGTTCTATGGCTTATCGTGACATCCATTTAGTTTACAGACTCAAATATTGGTTTTGTAGGCTCGCTGCTTTCTAGGGCTCCTTGAATCTTCAGGGAATGGGCCATAATTCAGTTGCTCTTCATGTTCAGCTGATATCTCATACAGCTGGGGAAACATCCCTACCTGAGGCTCTGAAAAGCTGCTGCCTATCACCATGGTAGCAAATAATATTGAGGTAAAGGGGCCAAATTCAAACACACTATGAAAGGTAGAAGGATCAGAATGAAAAAAGAGCCAGTAATCTGTGCCCGTTGAACAGAAAGAATATAGGTTAATACGTTCATTCATACCTTAAATATATATGTTGCTCCTCCACCTCCTCCACCTCCTCCTGCCCATTCATGAATGCTTTTGTTTACTCTAATTTCCTCTTCAACCACATTGTTTTCTCCAAGGCAGACTTTCTGTATGATGTGGTTAGTCTGCAGATAAAACAGGAGAGCTGGGATGAGGGTCCTTTTTTGAGATGACGGCTTTTTAAATAAGGATTTGCTCACCTGAGTAGTTAAATACATTGTTTTTTCATAGCTATCTGACTTTCCTCAGCTATCTTGCATTTGCTGTACCTTATTTTGTGACTGGCCACTGTATGGTAAACCCAAGACTGGAAATTGAAATGACAAACTCCAAGTATGGGAGGCGGAAGCAGATTATTTATTGTTTTTTCCTTTCAAAGCTGCTGTTAATTACAGAAATATCAGCTCAACATCACCTTACACAGAAAGGGGAATGAGATTGTACTGCAGAGTTCTGTAGTGTCGAGAGACTGTGATTTATTTCAGATTGTGGATAAGTGGGGGGATCATACTTCTGACATCTCTCCAACATAACAATTTTTACAGTCAGCCCAGAAGAAGATGGGATGAATTAGACCTTCCTCTTGATATATTAGGGTTTTAGGATTTTTCTTGTAGGTACCTTGTCATACAGAAGAGCAATAAAACATGACACTCTATACCCACAGCTTGATGTGGTATCATATACTCTTATCAAAACAGGACTCTGGGCGCTTTTACATGACCTCTAAAATCCGGTGGCAACTTAAATTCAGACCAGAGATTGTGGGGGTTTGTCCCTCTTCCCGTGTTCCCACCGCTCCGCGCTCCATTGTTCCTGTATGCGTGAGGGAAGGGAGAAAAAAAGGGAGAAAAAATTGCAGGCTCACCTCTGTCTGCCAGCTGAAGCAGCCCCGTAGGGATTCCTGTCTCTTAAAGGGGCAGCGGGGACAAAAAAACAAACAGGAGGCGAGGGAGCTTGGCATTCACAGCTTTACAATCCGCATCGGAAGATTTTTTACCTCCTGGAGGCCAGGTACTTGAAAAGTGCACTGGGACACACTTAGGTAGGCGTGGTCATACTTAATTTTTTTTTAAAGTCCGGAGCTGGTGGGAAAACATTTTTAAGCTCCGGATCTGGGAGCCCTTTGCCTCAGATTTTAGGGGTCGTGTAAAAGCGCCCTCTGCCACCCCATGATATTGCATAGGTAATCCAGACCTAAGCCAAGTGAAATGGAAGAAAACTTAAGATAAAAGTGTGATGAAGAGGAATCTTTGCCCTTGCTTCTTTTATTGACTGGGCTAATTTGCTGCTTAATGTAATCATAAAAGTATTAGGCAGCCACTGTAAAGTGATGGCATACATTTATCTGGAAAGAGATTATCGGAAAAGAACCCTTTCTTCCTGACAATAATTAAGACATTTAGCCTTCATGTCTGTTTCAAGGAGTTCTTGAACAAAGGTTAATAATTAGAGCCACCTTTACAGATGGGAGGAAACAGAGGCACAGGTAGCAGAAAAGGTCAGTGCCTGACTGAAGAATAGCGGTTCCTTAGCAAAACCTGTGAGATTTTGCCTCAGGCCGGCTTGTCAGAGACAGGAGACAATGTGCAGTTCAATGTTGTGATTAGAGATGGGCACGAATAAAAAAAATGGCATTTCGTTTGTCGTTTGTCTTTTGGAGGGTCCGTTTCAGTTTGTTTCTGTTTTTCGTGAATTTTTGGCAAAAAATCATTTTCGTTTTCGTTTGTTTTGTTACCATTTCGTTACCATTTATTTCAATTTTTTGTGATTTTTTTTTTTTAGGATTTTAAGCAATTCACTCATATTGCAGTAATGGAAACGAAACGCACGACAAAATTTCCAGTGTGGTGTTTCTGTTCGTTTCGTTTCATTTTAGAGACAAAATTCGTTTGTCGTTTCGTTGCGTAATGAAATGAAAAAACGAAAACAGAAACGAAAAATTGTTCGTTTCATGCCCATTTCTAGTTGTGATCTCAGAAAGCCTGGACACCAACAGCTTTCCCCAGGCACCTCTTTGCCTACAGAAGAGCACAGTGTATTCACTTCTGACAGCAGGGTATCCTACATTCAACTATATAAGAGAGATGCTTTGTGATGGAGTCGGGCTATACAAATATACCGTTAGGCGCTTCAGGTTGTCTGCACAAGAATGAAGCCCCCCCCCCTAAAAAAAGGTGTAGGAAATGCTCATTCCACTCATCACAAGGTCAGGCTTATGATGTGGAATGAGCTGGTGTTGACTTCTCTCATTCCAGAGTAAATCCTTCTGTGCCTTTTTCTCGGAACAGAGAGCAAGAGATCATATTTTTTCTTTGTCATGTATGAGAAGGTAAGGCAGCTTCTGTCACTCTCAATGTGAATTACTTGACTCTTGAGTTACCTTCTCACTGCAAGTGCTTTATTTTGCTCCACAAAGGGAAAGTCTTGGGCAGAGACATTTAGAACCAATTACAGAAATGTGAATTGAAAAGGGACATATTGCCTCATTCAGGTGCCAGAGACAAGAAATCTCATGGCTGCTTCGTGGACATTCCACTGTCAAGACATCTCATCTTGAGAACCTGCAGTTTAGCAAGGTTTTTTTCCACAGCAGCCCTCAAGCACTTGCCTCGGTGGCTAAAAGTCATTTTAAACATCACACACACACCCAGCTCACAAAGGAGGAGTTGCCAGGCCCTGCTGCATTTCCCACCCTAGGCTTATACTTGAGTCAATAAATTTTCCCAGTTTTTTGGGTTTAAATTAGGGGGCCCGACTTATACTCGGGTCGACTTATACTCGAGTATATACGGGTAATCAGTATAAACATAAAAAACAATAATGAGAGGGCAAGCTGGCAGGTTGGTTTATTCAGACATCACTTGCTATTACTGTTATTAGGTGATACACATACAGCAAAAACAAAGTGTGCTACTGATATACTAGCGCTTAAACCACTCTTTGGGCAGTTTACAATTTAATTATGCAGGACACAAATTGCACCCACCTCTCAGCAAGTTGGATACTCAATTTACCAATCTCGGGAAGAGGGAAAGCTGAGTGAACCTCTAAGCCAGCTATGTGTTGTGTCATTACAGTCATGACCGGCTCTTCGTGACTCCATGTCCATGGAGTTTTCTTGGCAGGAGTACTGGAGTGGCTTGCCAGTTCCTACTTCAGGCACCTACAGTACCTGGTATTCCCTGGTGGTCTCCCATCCAAGTATTAACCAGGGCTGACCCTGCTTAGCTTCCGAAATCAATCGAGATTGGATGTCCTTAGGGCATCTAGGCAGCTACCTGGGATTAAACCTGGGTCATGAGCTGCAGTACTGCAGTTTAACCACTGCTCCACACCAGGCATGGGCTCCAAATATACATTGTGGGCACCTTTGCTTTCCTGACCAATTCAACCTACAAGATTTCACTAATGAAAACAGTCATATACCAAAATACAATCTTGGCATTAGGTAATTTTACCATCACATACACCAAAGGAGGAATAGAACCTGTATAGCTCAGTGAATTAGGTATTTTGATAATTTCATTTCTCAATGTACATCCCAGGAGGAGAGCCATCCTCTGTAGCTTTGGACAAACTGCACAGTATTGGGGTGATCCCAGAAAATGGTAATGATAAACCACTTCTGAGTACACTATATCTAGAATTGACTTGAATCGGCTCATAATTATAATTAAAGTTGAGCCTGCTAATCAATAGGAACTGGTACATAGAAGGCCAGTGGTGTCATTAAACAACAACAACAATCACACACACACACACACACACACACACACACACACACACACACACACACACACACACACACACACACACACACACACACACACACACACACAAATGCCTGCTGAACCTAATTCACAGCTGGAAAAAGAATACTGCATCAAATGACTTAGTGTAATGACCCAGATAAACCAATAGATAACAACTCAATTTTTAAAAGGAAGATTTCATGGCAAAGACATAACTGATTACAATCCAATCAAGTTAAAGCCACTTCCCCAAGTCAATGCAATCTCTTTGCCTTGATGAAAGAATTACATTAGCACTCTATAAATCCTTGGTAAGATTACAACGGCCTGTAATTTAATAACTCCATATATTATAGATGTGCTGCGATGCCCAGATTACGGATACAAAATAGGAGACTGAGTGTGGATAGTTCTCATTCAAAGAAATTAATTTATTGCATTTATGCGCACAGTGAGTATGGATGTGAAAGGGCACACCTCTCTCTACCTAAAGTCTTTTCAGATACTGCACGGTGAACTTTTGCACCGGAGTCTCCCATTTTCTTTGTTCAGTCTATAATGACAGCATAAGCTTACAGTGTCTGGACCTTAGCCATCTGAAGAAAAACTCTAGCCAAGAACCTTGGAGAATACTAATGCTTAGGACAAATAGCTTTGTGAGGGCGGAGGAGAGAGGAAATTTGACACCTCTTGCATCTTGGAGTTTTAATGTAAGGGAAATAAAACAAGCATGGAAAGAAAGCTATTGGAATGAGGAAAGGAAGGGGAAAGAATAGAAATTGAATTATTTTCCAGAACACAGTAATGTAAGAGTTTACTCCAATGATCATGCCATTATTATCTTTTAAAGAAAGCGCCATTATGATGAAGACCTTGAAAATGTACCTGTTTGGGACCACAGCCCTCAGAATTCCTAGTTGCTTGGAATCATGGGGCTAGGAGTCTCATAAAAAGTAACCTTTCTAAGATACACAACAATTCAGCTTCATTGACTTTTATTGAATCCTTAAAGTGGATGCCTAATCCCACCTATTTCCCATTTGCCTCATGCAGAAACCATGTTGATGAATTATAGGCTGCGTCAACTCACCATGTGTAGAGGGGAGTGCACTATCCCCTCCTTCCCCCCTCCCCAGTTTTATCAGTCTCCTACACGTGGAGGGCAGAAGATCTGACGGATCCAGTTGTGGACACTTCATGTGAGTCACACAACCCTGATTATCCAGATTCCCATATACACATGGAGAGTCCCCATGGGTAGATTATATATAGCAGGCATATCCAAACTTTGGCCCTCCAGATGTTTTGGACCACAACTCCCACTGTCCTTTGCCATTGGCAATCTAAGCTTAGAATTCTGGGAGTTGTGGTCCATAACATCAGGAGAATCGCAGTTTAGACATGCCTGATATATAGCAATCATCTTAGAAGGTGGAAGGGATTCTGTGGATGACCATTCATTCATTCCATTATTACCAATAAACAGATCAGATTATATGGATTATTGAGTCCAGCCCCTGTCAAGGGGGCAAAGTAAGGAATCCAACTCCCAACCAGCAGCCAGATAACTAAACCACTGAGCTACCCAGCAGTTCTTTGTTATCCACCACCTGTAGAAGGGCAATGGACATGCCGATAGGATAGAGGCTAAAACACTCCCTTTTATTCTGATAGATTTAGCTAAATTATAATTCCAGAATGGGTTTATTGATGGTATGCCAAATCCTATCTCCATACCAAGTTTCCATGCAACTGGAAGAAACACTTCCTGTGACAGTGGAAGATGGCAACTCCAATAAATTCACATTAATTGATTAATTAATCCATTCGTTTATATTTATATTCTGCTCATCTAGTGCTGAAGCACGACTCTGGGCAACTAACAACAATTAAAATGGCACAATCCCACCCCACCCACGAAACTAAAGAGAGGACCAAGAGCCATTACACCCAGGGCATCCTCCCCCACCATCTTCTGCCCACCTCTACAATGAACATTTCCATCCCAAGAAGCTTGATGGACCAAGATTTCAGCAGGAGCTTTTGCTAGGAATAACAATCACTTACGCTAGGGCAGGCATCTTCTCCTTGTTGCCCCACCAAAATGTACAACGTTTCGTTCTTCTGAAGTTTAAATATCCCCACCACATTCACGCCATGTGACCTCATTATGGTGCTCTTTCCTTTGCCACCGGCTGCCCCATAGCCTGAGATACTGCAAGCAAAGGAAAAGAAGGAACATGGGGAAAATATTAGAATAAACCTGATATAGCAAATACAGCTGGGATCATTTATGCTGAGCATAGAACACCGTATGCTTCCTTGGTACTAAATTTGAATTTTTCAGATATTTCATTTTCTCAGTTTGGCCCCTTTCATCCATTTTATTAAGCTGTTCATCTTGGCTTTGCCAGAACAGCGAGTCTCATCATACTGCAATACTGCGCATTTCCAGGAAATTCAGGTCCAAATAACGGCTCAACCGTCAGTCTGGCTGCAGAGCTTATACGCAGCTCACATAAACCAGAAGGGTTTTTTTTGTTTGGTGGTTGTTGTTTTTTTGGAATCTGACTCAACAACGTTCTTGTTTCCCTTTTCGCAACCCAAGCAATCATTCCTCAAGGCAGCCATGGACACAACAGCCACAGCCACGGGATAGGGTCCCTTGAACAGATGCTACAGAGAAAAGGAGCCATTGAGCTGATTTTCAGCAGGAAGAGGTAACAGCTAATGAGGTGCACTATTGAGCAGGGCAAGCTGGCAGGGCTAAATGGCTGCAATTAAGGGCCATATTTTTCTATGTATGAGTAGATTTTGCATATACGCAATAAAGCCAGCAACCCAGAGAGACACCGTCAGTGCCTCATTCACCAGCTGTGCAGGAAGAGGAGTAGCAAACCCTAAGTCACAGCTGCTCCACGTTTTTCAAAGCCAGTGGCCACAAAGAGGTTATTTGTTCTGCCGTTGCTAACAGGCTGGAATAATTTGCGAGTTCCCGTGAACGTTAGTGGCCATCTTGTCCCAATGAGTAAAAGTTGATGAAGAGGTAGGAACGCGCAAAGCAATCTTCTCTATGGGATTTGTGAGTCCAGAAAGAGGCGGGACTCATTTCTGCAACCCAGACAGCTTAACAATAAGCCTCCAACAATAAAAGATTAGGATGAGTGCTTCCATTTGTATGTGAGAAAATCCAAAGAAAAGGGAACAATATATAATCAATTGGAAGCATAGATATTAAGATCCCGAGTTGCACCTACTGATCCTTTTTGTACCTTGATTGACCCTAAGAAGATCTGTTTTTGAAACAAAACTCCTATGCATTTTTAAAAGTTTAATATATTTTTAAAAAAAATAAGATTGTGAGAATTTGAGCCAGGCAAATAGGGGAATTATTTCATACATGATATTTGCACTTGTCCCAATATCTAAATACAAAATACACAAAAGCCAGTGCAAAATCTGAAAGCTTGAAAGCATGTAGGGCTATACAGTATGTGTGGTGGTGATGAGGGGATGCAGAAGAGACTTGTCCAACCTTACTCCCAAATTTATGAGGACTACCTGCTGCTGTTCATCTCAAAGTTCTGCAACAATGTTTGTAAAGGCATTCACCTCATTGCTCTTTTGGCGATTCCATGATCAGGGACTGTAATAGGACAGGTCTCTTGGTTTGTGGCAATAATGCAATCACATTCATCAGAAGGGGCCTGCAAGCTCCTCTATAGAACCATGAAGATCTGCCTGACTTCTAGCTGAGATGGTGAGGTGGAAGGGCTTAAAATGGTACCGGTTGCAAATAAGCAGTTCAACCCCCTGGCTTCAGGTCAGATCAGATGGCCTTTATTTGGCTTTCTCCAGATATATTCAACTAGAATATTCATTATTCCTAGCCATTGTGCTTTGGGACCATACTGGCTATGGATGATGGGACATATGTTCCAATATGTCTTGAGGATGTCAGCTTAGGAAAAGCTGGACAAGATTGTGCACTCTATGGAGTCTGGGCATTAACAAGATAAAAGCTGAAATCAGACCTTCTTTCTCTGGAAAAAACCACCCACAAGAACTGGTTTCCTTTGCTTTTATCATTGTTACACTAAAACATATGGGTTATTTAAAAATAATGTGACTATTCATAGCCTCATTTCCCCCATTTTAATCAACATTAAGTCCTTTTTTCTGCCACAGTGTGCTCCCGCTGCCACCCCTTGACAGGTGGCATATGTTACACCTCCCAAAGGAACAACATGAGTAAGGAGGCCAAGCCACACACTCCTGGGAAGATAACAATTACAGGAAGCCATAAGTGGTGGCCATGTTGGCTAGGAAACTTAATTTATAAGCCCAATCAAGGCATCCATTTGGATTGTTCCCAGTATGTATCAGCCACAAAATACTGTCTTCGTGCAATGCCACGAGTAACCTGGCCTTACTGGCATGGCGTGATAACTTATAATGCCTCCTTAGCACAGAAGATATTATGTCCCATCATGGCTAATACTAATTATTTAAACACATGCTGCAATATGCAGAATATAGCATTAAAAAGTCAGCATACTGAAGACCTGTAATTTTTGATCTACGTGCTAACTTATCACAGAATAAAATCAGTCAAGGCATCATGGTGAATTTTGTTTTGTCCCTGGGCATTAACATTAAAGAAATGAGACTTCTGTGCATAAAATTTACTACTCCTCTCTTTTTACTTTGGGGTTATATTTTATAAGCATATGTGCTCTATGCCAGCCTTGAAAAATTCTTCTTACCCATTTCCCCACAGGCAAGTCATTCTTTTCTGGATGGCTGAGTGAAACATCATTAGCTTTTTCATTATCATCAATCGCCCTGAAAATGGGCAAGAGAGCAGATCTCTTACCTCTCCTTGCCCATTTCGCTAGGCTCTCGCTCTTTGTTATTTTGTGCGACTGTAGCATTGAGTCATCCTCGGCAGCCTAGAAGCCAGCATTTGTAGTGTGACATTATTTTTCCTTCCAGCTCCCGATCAAAACAGAAGAAATAAGTACAAGAGCAACACAAGCTGTGTGCTGTGGCTCAGATGTTTAAACTCATTTCCATGGCCTTCAAGGAGGAGGCCTTCATGAGGAATCCATGGGATGCTCACATAATGGCAAGTGAAATGCATGAAGTTCCTGCTTCAGTGGGGAAAGTGATGCTACAGTATTTAATGAGACTGCCAGTCTAATTGGAGTGGGAAGCAATTTTGTGAGGTTATTTGCATGTTAATTTTTCTATCTCTGGGATCAATATACAAATCGAAATGCAGTTGTCCCTCAGACTATGTATTTCTTTAAATTGTGCAGTGCCGCTCTGAACTCAAATGTAGGCCCAGTTCAGACAACACAGTACGCCCATGGTAGCAGCTAAGGAACCCATGGAACAAACCCCGAGGTCTTTCTCTGGGTGAAAACACACCAATGGAAGGAACCTGCCAGCTGTTAAACAGCACCACAAACAAAGCCAAGCTCCATGGCTCGCAACTACTGTTGGATATGGGATCAATTTAGCAGCACAACCTGCCACTCTCAGCTTCTCATTCAACAAAAAGCAGGGCATTGGGCTTGTTGTGTCATGCCAGTTCACCTGTTGCACACAAACAAGCAGACACTGTATATACACATACATGAAACTCTTCACCTCTCCACACTGAAAGGAAAGAGAGAAAAGCACATTGATATAGAAACAGAGCAGAATAGATTCAAAAATGAAGCAGAAGTTGTGAAAGAGAAAGCAAACAAGCAGGCGAGGAGGGAGAGTGTCTATATTTTGCATTGAAACCCTCAGAACCTGGCAGTTCTGACTAGTGGATTCTGGGAATAATAGTTCAAAAATGTAACGTTCCCCATTCTCTTAATTGAATACGTTTAAAACAGGAACAGGATGATTAATCTTTCCCTAATTCAGGGTTATTTTTCAGTCACAAGTGCCTTAATTGTTTACTCTGCTACTTCAGTCAAGCACTAGTGGCAGTAAATATATCATCACTGATGACAGACCAGTCATATAAAACAGAATCATGCTGATTACTATAACTAACTGCATAAAATGAAGCCTGTTAGTCACAATCCTGGCTTGGATTCTGATTTTATATACCAAATTGGAATCAAAGTTTAATTTATATGTTTTTGTTGGAGCTATAAAAGGAATCTATTTTTAAAGTAGCCAAAGCCAACCTTAAGGCAGCAGAGGGAAGAAGGAATGATGGCATCACAGTAGGTTCTGTTTTAACAAATTATGATATTTTGATCCTAATAAATCATAATTTCTTAAACCAGTATTGCTAACACCGAAACCAGGTCATACTACTGGTTTCCGAAGGTCTAAGACTCATGGGCAAGATTAATTTTTGAAAAGAAGCCCCATTGCCTTACATCTTGTCTTTCATATACAGTATATGAAAGATGGTTTATATACCTTAAGATTGGGTGAAGACTAATACATCCAGGTTATAAACTCACAAAGTCCCTCCCCCACCCCAAGGAAAGTGCCCTTTAGAAGCCGGCATGGGGAAACCCAATATTCACCAAACTTGGAGGGATTGTAGAAGAGAGTTAGCAGAAGCTTCTGTGTAATATAATGTCCCTGGGTGCCTTGGGGGGTTGTTTTATAGCCTGGCAAATTGATGAATCAAAAATCACTAAAATCATTGAGTGGTGTTGGTTGGAGGTAGAGATGGGCACGACTTGAAAAAAAAATTTTTTCGAGTTGTCGTTAGTCGGGCCGGTTCCGTTTCGGCTCGTTTCCGTTTTTCGCAAAAATTTGCAAAAATTAGTCGGTTCGTTTTTTCGTTTTTTCGTTGTCGTTACTACTGGTTTGGGGAGGGGGTAGCGGGCTCCTGGAGGGAGCTGCAGGAGTCAGCCAGAGCCACAAGTGACGGACTGGCAGACTCTTTGCACCCGCTGTGTCTCACGTACTTGCATGTGGTGCAATGCAAGTAGATCTGGCTTAGGGTTAAGACGGCTTAGCGCAACGGCTAGGGTTAGGCTAGTTACGGGTGAGGTTACGGTGAGTATTGGGGTGCATCTGGGTGCCTCTCTGACCCACTTAGAAGGACAGTGTACTGGCGTATGGGTTAGGCTTAGGGTTCGGGTTTGGGCTACGATTAGTGGGCTGTTTATGCCCGATTGGCACATCCCAGAAGTCTCTGTGGTCAACCTGGCCAAGTGGCCATGCGATTGGTGGAAAATTTGCATGGTCTACTCCCATGGGAGAGCCCATCATTGCGAATGCGCAGGTGTAAAAAAATAAAATAAAATAAAATAAAATAAAATCAACGGAGACTTTTTTTGCAAGAAAAACCCACTGCTGCTACTGTAAAAATTCAAGCATTTAAAATAGCTAATTTCCGCATGTTTCTGTGGTGCTTTGGTGGGGTTTTGGGCAACAATTTCAAAAAAAATATTGCAGTCGCCATTTTGGATCCCCCCCCACCGCATGGCAAATGGATGCGCCCTCCCAGCCTGGTACAGTCAGCAAAACCTGGCCATGCGATTGGTGGAATGGCTCCAAAACTTTGCATGGTCCACTCCCATGGGCGAGCCCAGCATTGCAAATGTGCAGGTGTAAAAAAATAAAATAAAATAAAATAAAATAAAATCAACGGAGACTTTTTTTTGCAAGAAAAACCCACTGCTGCTCCTGTAAAAATTCAAGCATTTAAAATAGCTAATTTTCACATGTTTCTGTGGTGCTTTGGTGGGGTTTTGGGCAACGATTTCAAAAAAAATATTGCGGTCGCCATTTTGGATCCCCCGCACTGCATGGCAAATGGATGCGCCCTCCCAGTCTGGTACAGTCAGCAAAACCTGGCCATGCGATTGGTGGAATGGCTCCAAAACTTTGCATGGTCCACTCCCATGGGCGAGCCCATCATTGCGAATGCGCAGGTGTAAAAAAATAAAATAAAATAAAATAAAATAAAATCAATGGAGACATTTTTTGCAAGAAAAACCCACTGCTGCTACTGTAAAAATTCAAGCATTTAAAATAGCTAATTTTCGCATGTTTCTGTGGTGCTTTGGTGGGGTTTTGGGCAACAATTTCAAAAAAAATATTGCGGTCGCCATTTTGGATCCCCCGCACTGCATGGCAAATGGATGCGCCCTCCCAGCCTGGTACCAGCAGCGCAGCAGTAGCAATAGCCAAGGAGAGGGGGGCGGGGAACCCCCCCCAAATAAAACACCCTTCTGGCCTGGTAGGTGCCCTCAGACAGTTTTTGCCTACTTTTAGGGCCGGGAATCGGGGTTTTTTTAAACTTTTAAAAACTTTTTTTCTGTGCCGCTTGGCATTGCGCGATGCAAGTAACGAGCACGACAAATCAGACCAAATTGTTCATTCGTCGGTTCGAGCTCGAAGTCTGGGGCAGTGATTCCCGTTACCGTTTCCGTAGAGTAACGGAAACGAGTAACGGAAACGGAAACGGGAATACCGCTAAGTCGTGCCCATCTCTAGTTGGAGGTCTCAATTCGTATAAAAACAAATCAATACATTAGCAATTTCTGAATATATTTTGCAATTCGTTTTTCAGTTTTTGCCCCATCTCTATTCTGCAGTGTTCAGACTATTACTAGAAGCCTGTTGGCAAATGAGGACCTCAATGGTTTCACGGCCACCCTTTACTCTGGTGACATTGCAGAGACACTCAATGAATTCTTTGTTTCAGGGTTCACTGAAGAAGACAGCGACTACATGCCCAAAACAGAGCCTATTTTCATAGGAAGGGAAACCAATGAATTAAGCCAGATAGAAATAACCAGGGAGGAGGTCCTTGTATGTCTTGTTAAACTAAATGCTAACAAATCAACAGGAACAGACAGCATCCATCTGCAAGTTCTCAAGGAACTTATAGATGAAATTGCTGATGTCCTAACCAAAATATATAAAATTCCCCTCAAATCAGACATTGTGCCTGATGACCGGAAGGTAGCAAATGTAACACCAATCTTCAAAAAAGGATCCAGAGGTGACCCAGGAAACTACTGACCGGTCAGTTTGACAAGTGTCCCAGGTAAAGTGATGGAAACCATCCTAAAAGATAACATTAATAGGCACATAGAAGAGAATGTGCTGCTGAAGGAGAGCCAACATGGCTTTTGCAATGGCAAATCATGCCTCACTAATCTGTAAGAATTCCTTGAGACTTTCAACAAGCATGTTGCTAAGGGAGATCCAGTTGACATTGTTTATCTGGATTTTCAGAAGCCTTTTGACAAGATCCCGCACCAAAGGCTCTTGAATAAATTTGTCAGGGGACAGGACTTGTCCTGGATCAGTAACTGGCTAAGGGACAGGAAACAGAGAGTAGCACTAAATGGATATTTCTCCAAGTGGAGGGGAGTAAAGAGTGGGGTCCCTTAAGGTTCTGTACTGGGACCCCTGCTTTTCAACCTCTTCATAAATTATCTAGAAGCAGGAGTAAACAGTAAGGTAGCCAAATTTGCCAACAACACTAAATTATACAGGGTAGTAAAAACTGAGAGAGATTGTGAGGAGCTCCAGAGGAATCACTTGACACTGGGGGAGTAGGCAAACCAGTGGCAAATGAGTTTCAGCATTAGTAAGTACAGGGTGATGCAGATTGGGGCAAAAAACCCAATTACATTTATAAACCGATGGGATCTCTCTGCAACAAACCAGGAAAGGGACCTTGGTGTCCTGGTGGACAGCTCAATGAAGGTGTCAACCCAGTGTGCCGCAGCAGCGGGGAAAAAAGAAGCAAACTCAATGTTTGGATCATTAGGAAGGGTATAGAAAATAAATCAGCAAGTGTCATTTTGCCTCTTTATAAATCTGTGGTGAGGCCCCATCTGGAGTATTGTGCACAGTTCTGGTCACCATACCTCCGGAAGGATATTATGGAAATGGAAAAAGTGCAGAGGAGGGCAACCAGAATTATTAGGGGACTGGAACACCTTCCTTACCATCTGAGGCTGCAACAGCTGGGCCTCTTCACTCTTAAATGACAGCGCCTAAGAGGTGACCTGATTGAAGTTTATAAAATCATACACCATGTGGACAAAGTAGATAAGGAAATGCTGTTTTCCTTATTGCACAACACTAGAACTAGGGGGCACTCCATGAAACTTTTGGGTGCTAGATCTCAAATAAATAAGAGAAAGAAAGTACTTTTTCACCCAGAGGATCACTGGTATATGGAACACCTATGAGGTTTTACTGTTCTGGTCCAGTGCACTTCCACTGGGCTGCCGAGAACATCCCTCTTTGCAGAGTTTAAAAATCATGCACAGTGAAAGAGTTGCAAATGTGTAGATCAGTTCTTCAAAAAACAAACCAGGATTTATTTGAAGTCAGTTCCAAAAACAAACATAGAGCTCTCTTACAAATGCCGACACCACCCAGCAGAGTAACAGGAAAACAAAAGAAAGGAGGAGGAGGAGGAGAGGAGGAGGAGGAGGCTCAAACACTCCTACTTAAATACAAAACACAACACATGTAATTATTCTACAGTGAGAATTCTTTTCAGAATTCTTTCAGTTGCAGCTTGTCAGCGTTTCAGGCTTCAGAAAACCTAAGAACACCCTGCCAGAAGAAGTGGTGACAGCTGCCAGCCTTGACAGCTTTAAGAAAGGATTAGACAAGTTCATGGAGAACAAGGGTATCAATTAGAGATGGGCACGACTTGAAAAAATTTTTTTTCGAGTTGTCGTTAGTCGGGCCGGTTCCGTTTCGGCTCGTTTCCGTTTTTCGCAAAAATTTGCAAAAATTAGTCGGTTTGTTTTTTTGTTTTTTCGTTGTCGTTAGTACTGGTTTGGGGAGGGGGTAGCGGGCTCCTGGAGGGAGCTGCAGGAGTCAGCCAGAGCCACAAGTGACGGACTGGCAGACTCTTTGCACCCGCTGTGTCTCACGTACTTGCATGTAGTGCAATGCAAGTAGATCTGGCTTAGGGTTAAGACGGGTTAGCGGAACGGCTAGGGTTAGGCTAGTTACGGGTGAGGTTAGGGTGAGTATTGGGGTGCACCTCTGGGTGCCTCTCTGACCCACTTAGAAGGACAGTGTACTGGCGTATGGGTTAGGCTTAGGGTTCGGGTTTGGGCTACGATTAGTGGGCTGTTTATGCCCGATTGGCACATCCCAGAAGTCTCTGTGGTCAACCTGGCCAAGTGGCCATGCGATTGGTGGAAAATTTGCATGGTCTACTCCCATGGGCGAGCCCATCATTGCAAATGTGCAGGTGTAAAAAAATAAAATAAAATAAAATCAACGGAGACCTTTTTTTGAAAGAAAAACCCACTGCTGCTACTGTAAAAATTCAAGCATTTAAAATAGCCAATTTTCGCATCTTTCTGTGGTGCTTTGGTGGGGTTTTGGGCAACGATTTCAAAAAAAATATTGCGGTCGCCATTTTGGATCCCCCCCCACCGCATGGCAAATGGATGCGCCCTCCCAGCCTGGTACAGTCAGCAAAACCTGGCCATGCGATTGGTGGAATGGCTCCAAAACTTTGCATGGTCCACTCCCATGGGCGAGCCCATCATTGCGAATGTGCAGGTGTAAAAAAATAAAATAAAATAAAATAAAATAAAATCAACGGAGACTTTTTTTGCAAGAAAAACCCACTGCTGCTACTGTAAAAATTCAAGCATTTAAAATAGCTAATTTTCGCATGTTTCTGTGGTGCTTTGGTGGGGTTTTGGGCAACGATTTCAAAAAAAATATTGCAGTCGCCATTTTGGATCCCCCGCACTGCATGGCAAATGGATGCGCCCTCCCAGCCTGGTACCAGCAGCGCAGCAGTAGCAATAGCCAAGGAGAGGGGGGCGGGGAACCCCCCCCCCCCAAATAAAACACCCTTCTGGCCTGGTAGGTGCCCTCAGACAGTTTTCGCCTACTTTTAGGGCCGGGAATCGTTTTTTTTTTAACTTTTAAAAACTTTTTTTCTGTGCCGCTTGGCATTGCGCGATGCAAGTAACGAGCACGACAAATCAGACCAAATTGTTCGTTCGTCGGTTCGAACTCGAATTCTGGTGGAGTAATTCCCGTTTCCGTTTCCGTAGAGTAACGGATACGAGTAACGGAAACGGAAACGGGAATACCGCTAAGTCATGCCCATCTCTAGTATCAATGGCTATCATTATAGATGCCTAAGGACAACCTCTGTGTTGGAGAGATAGGCAGAATATATCTCAATGCCATTTGCAGGGAATTATAAGCAGGTGAAGAGATCTGCTTGGGAATACCTTGAAGCAAATGGTGAGCCATTGTGTGAGACAGAATGCTGGACTGGATGGGCTGTGGCAAGTTCCAGCAAGGCTGTTCTTATGTTCTTATGACTTCTAGCTTGTAATTTACAGAAGCTGAAGATTGCCCCATCAAAAGCAGTAGAGATTTTGGCTTCCTTGTGGGGGCGGGGGTTAGCAGATTTCCCCTCGTGCAAGTGGTGGGGATGCAGGAACCACAGAGAGAAATAGACTGTTCTGAATGCTTGCTGTTCATAAGCTGACAGAACAATGGTGCCCACTTTTGGAATGTGCATTACCCGAAGAAGCAAGTGGATTTCCTCTCAACCCCTGTTAATGGAAAAAGTGCAGTTCCAGTCACTGACCATAATCACAAAGCTCTTCAGACACACTGAGAGACTATATCTTCATTATTACTTTCTTGTGTCTGAAGATTTAACCCTGGCTTGCTGAACTGATTTCAGAGAGATAGTGACAGGAGTTCTCAGAAGCTAATGAAAATAATAAGACTCTTACCTGTATGTATTGGTTTCAGGCACTCTCCAAATCTGTACTCCTTGGTAAGGCTCCTCCATCCCTACCACTACACTGAGGTTGGTGTCCCTGTAGGCATCATTGCATTGGGTCTGGGTGGGCCCATGAGGTCCACTGGCCCCACAAGTGGTGAATAGCCAATTATCTGAAAGAGATATATGCAAAAACATATTTGAATGGCTGATAATTTTTTCCCCGCTGGCAGTTGTGTCCTTGGCCTCACATTAAGGTCAGGGAAGTACTGAGTCTGCATAATCTACCTCCAAAGGAAAAACATCCTCGCCGTAGCCAGAGATTCTCAATCCCATTTAATTCTCCAAGTGCTAACACTTATAAATCCAACATAGCAGCAAAAGCAATATGTTTGGGGTGAAGTCTGTGGGGGTGACCTGCAGAATTATAACGCCCCCTCCAATAAAGACAGAAAAAAAATAACTAAGGATGCACTTTTTGAATGGGGGTTCTCCACAAAACAATGGAATCACAATGAACTGTACTTCCTACTGATGGGATCCTGACTGAGTACTCAAAGTAAACCCAGGGAGTGGCAGGGAGAATGCAGGCACGGGAGCTGAAATGCATCATGCTGCAAAATGTTACTGTAGCGGGGCTTATTCTTAAGGGTCTTTGGGGACTTTTAGAGTTCCAAAAGCAGGGTACAAAATGCTCTGATTAAGAGAGTGTCAGTCTATGGCTGTCTACTCTGACCTTACATTCAAGGTAACCAAGTAGAAGCTGGCTGGGAATGCTCAGTGAAAAGATATGCTGGTCCTAGAGGAGAACAGCTGACTTGTGTGGCCTTGGGCAAATCACACAGTCTGGATCCCAGGGTGCCCCTGGAAGAAGCCAATATTTATTTTTTTATTTTTTTATTGGATTTTTATTTTATTGGATTTTTTTATTGGATTTTTATATCTGGCAGCGAGGCCCCTAGTAAACCCTTTCTAAGTACAGTGCATCCCTCGTATAACAAACGTTTTGAATAACATAAAATCTGTGCAACACAAAAAATTCCGGAGATAGGGGAAATTTGCTTAGCCGAATTGCCTATGGGGCAAATCTGTACAACATAAAAATGGTTGCAATTAGAGATTACTCTGTTTTCCATGTATTCCTATGGGAAATTTGTATAAAGGAAAATTTGCTTAACAGAATTTCATTTGGAACGAATTAATTCCTTTATACAAGGTACCACTGTACTGTACTTGAGACCTAGAAAAACTATGGAAAGAATCAACTTGATGGCATATAACTATTGACTGGAGGAGTGTAGCTTTGAAGTCAGCATGTTTGCCTCGAGCATTTTACCATGGAAGCTTACACAGCATAATTCTGCATATTTTTGAACTCAGAAATAAGTCTCAAAGAATTAACTGTTGCTTACTGTCTTGTAAGTAGGCATAAGCTTGCAGCTAGCTGTGTTACAAGGTGTAACTGTAGCCTTAGGCTCACATTAAATAGTAGATGAATAACTACTACTACAACAACAACAGCACCAGCAGTTTCTCTTGAATATCAAGTCAATGAAGAAAGAAAGGGAGACTGAGCTTGGAAAAGTTACTTGCAGGGTGGGCAAATCAAGGAGTAGTTGTCTAAAAAAGTAACTTTTCCATGCTCTGGGTTGGGCATACTCAAATGACAAATGTCACATCATTATTTTTTATTAGACCCCTTTCCCTGATAGACTATATAGAGAACTGTAATATCTATAGAGATACTGTGCATCAAACAGCATGATTGCTTTGCCAGATATTTTTGAAAAGGCATTTTCTTCAAATAATGAAGAAGGCTAGCAGATACTATCAGTCACCAAAGTTCATAAATCATGAACAGTGTAGTATTACTCAGCGAAAAGCTTTGTCTCTTTAATTGATACTGGCTTGGTTCCAGAGTTACACAACACTGCAAACTTTTTTAAAAAATTAAGCAGATCTGAGCCTGGCCAGAGAGACAGAAGACTGCCTGGCAAGTAGAGATGGGCACGACTTGAAAAAATTTTTTTTCGAGTTGTCGTTAGTCGGGCCGGTTCCGTTTCGGCTCGTTTCCGTTTTTCGCGAAAATTTGCAAAAATTAGTCGGTTCGTTTTTTCGTTTTTTCATTGTAGTTAGTACTGGTTTGGGGAGGGGGTAGCGGGCTCCTGGAGGGAGCTGCAGGAGTCAGCCAGAGCCACAAGTGACGGACTGGCAGACTCTTTGCACCCGCTGTGTCTCACGTACTTGCATGTAGTGCAATGCAAGTAGATCTGGCTTAGGGTTAAGACGGCTTCGCGCAACGGCTAGGGTTAGGCTAGTTACGGGTGAGGTTACGGTGAGTATTGGGGTGCATCTGGGTGCCTCTCTGACCCACTTAGAAGGACAGTGTACTGGCGTATGGGTTAGGCTTAAGGTTCGGGTTTGGGCTACGATTAGTGGGCTGTTTATGCCCAATTGGCACATCCCAGAAGTCTCTGTGGTCAACCTGGCCAAGTGGCCATGCGATTGGTGGAAAATTTGCATGGTCTACTCCCATGGGAGAGCCCATCATTGCAAATGTGCAGGTGTAAAAAAATAAAATAAAATAAAATCAACGGAGACTTTTTTTTGCAAGAAAAACCCACTGCTGCTCCTGTAAAAATTCAAGCATTTAAAATAGCCAATTTTCGCATGTTTCTGTGGTGCTTTGGTGGGGTTTTGGGCAACGATTTCAAAAAAAATATTGCGGTCGCCATTTTGGATTCCCCCCCCCCACCGCATGGCAAATGGATGCGCCCTCCCAGCCTGGTACAGTCAGCAAAACCTGGCCACGCGATTGGTGGAATGGCTCCAAAACTTTGCATGGTCCACTCCTATGGGCGAGCCCATCATTGCGAATGCGCAGGTGTAAAAAAATAAAATAAAATAAAATAAAATAAAATCAACGGAGACTTTTTTTGCAAGAAAAACCCACTGCTGCTACTGTAAAAGTTCAAGCATTTAAAATAGCTAATTTTCGCATCTTTCTGTGGTGCTTTGGTGGGGTTTTGGGCAACGATTTCAAAAAAAATATTGCGGTCACCATTTTGGATCCCCCGCACTGCATGGCAAATGGATGCGCCCTCCCAGCCTGGTACCAGCAGTGCAGCAGTAGCAATAGCCAAGGAGAGGGGGGCAGGGAACCCCCCCCAAATAAAACACCCTTCTGGCCTGGTAGGTGCCCTCAGACAGTTTTCGCCTACTTTTAGGGCCGGGAATCGGTTTTTTTTTTAACTTTTAAAAACTTTTTTTCTGTGCCGCTTGGCATTGCGCGATGCAAGTAACGAGCACGACAAATCAGACCAAATTGTTCGTTCGTCGGTTCGAGCTCGAAGTCTGGCGGAGTAATTCCCGTTTCCGTTTCCGTAGAGTAACGGATACGAGTAACGGAAACGGAAACGGGAATACCGCTAAGTCGTGCCCATCTCTACTGGCAAGTACATGGATACCATCTTGAGGACTCTCTGTTTCTCTTTCTCTTCCATCCTTGACCCATGGTTCTCAGTCTTACGCTATATATGTTCTTCAACTAAAACTCCCAGAAGCCTTAACCACTAGCTGCGATGGCAGGATTCCTGGGAGTTGTCCCCCCCCTCCTTCCCCTGCCTATTTTTCCCCTCATGCTGGACTTTTCTCTCTCTCCACAGCAGTATCATGGAATCATAGAATAATTTTAATTTACATTGATTTAATCTTTACTGCCAGGAATGAGAGATGAAACTTGATTTTTTTTAAAAAAAAACCTCAAATGCCAACAAACTTGGCTGCCTGTGAGGGTTCAAAGTCGGGGCATCCCGGTTCCGAGTGTAAATGACGATTGTCCATGCCAATTGTATGATTATTCAATAAAGATTTATTATTTAAAATAAAACATTCTTTCTTGCCCACAGCGGGTGAAGATTCTTCAACAGGTTTAATAACTTTCTTTACATCTTCTTCAAACATAAACAGATTAATGCCAGAAACATCAAAAATGCCTGAAGGTGGATTCTCCTCAGGAGAGCTTAGTGTAAGTCTGGGGAGCCCCTGCCGAAGCATGGGCTCCCACAACACGGGTGCTTTGCTCATTGGGTTACAGGGTTCTCCCTCGTTACTGTCCTCCCTCTCTCCCTCATTCTTTCTGAATTGCCCGGCCATATCATGGGTTTAACCTGTACCGACCAAGAGATTGGTTTAGCTATTCTCCAATCCCTTCTTCCATGGCACTCCCTTGACCGTTACTCCTCTGTCTGAACTCCAACATCCTGGCTCAACCACTTTTCTACCCTCTCCAACCGACACTCTTCCCACGCGTGCGACTCTTCCTCATCCCCACTGTCTGTCACCCAATATGCCTCTTCTATCTTTTCAGCCTCCATCCCTCTCTCCTCCTGTATCTTCATCTCTTCGAGTTCTATTTTCAACAAATTGCTTTGTGTTTGGTCATTTCCCTTTTTTCTATTTTCTGTAATAGACAGCACACTCTCTGCTGCTTTCTTCTCCTCTTTGGCTGTCTCACACTGCCCTAATGTACTATGTGCCTCAACTTTTTGGAGAGGGATGGGCAGAGGAACCAAAGAATTGTTGTGTTGCTCTGCCAGCAAAATATTTGGATGTGGATCTGAACAGATACATTATAGATCTTAATACATCCAGTCAGACATGTGGTTCTATATGCAGCAAACCGACAGATTCAGGAGCATTTATCTTTTGATTGTAGTTCTCCGTTCCATGAAACAGTGAACTCCGAAGCCCTGGAAGCAGCTGGTAATGCCATGGGGAAACTGATCTTTTTTGTGGTGATTAATTTCTAAAGAAGCTGCTAGGATTCAAAAGCTTACTCATCCCTATGTTAGGGTCTTAATGCATTGGTACAGTAGCTTACAGCATAAAGCTGTAAAGGATTTATTCCTGACCTAAAATACAGTTTTCACATTGACTTCTGTGGATGTCAAAGGCACTCATGAAGTTCCTGTTTTCATAACACCTTGGGAGAAGAAATGGAAAATGATATGGGAGATCCTACCATTTTTCAAATTAATGGAGTAAAGATTTCCAAAGAGACAGTTACATTCCTCACATAAGCCTTTACTGATGGTTCTGAAGAGAATGGTTTGACTCAGAAATTTATGTTTGTCATCTTAAATGGGAATAAGAAGAGTGAAGGGATTGTGCTAGCGATCTTGGTGTGTTACCACTTTAGCTTTCCATTAGACTTGAGCCCGATGCAACAGAGCATATGTTGAATAAAACAAGGAGACAAAATAACTTATACAAGGTGTAATATGAAAAAATTCTGATATGCCCTGTGACAAATTAAATATGCTTCTACAGGTGGGAGCAGGCATCCTTGAAACACGTTTAAAGAGGAAAGGGGGGGGATTAAGCAGCAAAAGAGATTAAAACAGGGAAAACAAAGGTGTGTAAATAAATCCGTATATCTGGTTGAGGAATAAGGGTTTCTTACATCAAGACTTCATCTCTCATTTTGATTATCTCTCTGTCTGGTACTGGGGAAGCCAGTTGTCTTTCGGCAAAGGAGGCATGAAGTACATTTGGGAGAAAAAGAATGAGGCAAAGGGAATGAATAGCATTCACATTAATGGATGCGTTTTGATCATGGCATGAGTGACACTCTGTCAAAGAGAACTATTCTATTAATCATGTACAGCTGGCCATCCCATTAGGGTGTGAGAGGCAACTGTCTCAGGTGGCAGTTTTTGGGCGGGAAGGAATGCAATGGCAGTTTCCTATCTGTTCCCCCTGAACACTTTGATTGCCACCTGTATGGGGTGACAGAAATGTGTGTGCCTTATTTCTCCCGAAGTCTACTAAATCATGTTTCTGGCTCAGAGGACATTCCCCAGTCCCAGTTTTGGAGTAGCATTTTAAATGTCATTCTATTCAATTACTAAATGTAGCCTAAGCCTCATTAAATTGTAAACTGCCCAGAGAATGCTTGAAGTGGTAGGGGGTGGTATATAAACAGAATTGCTTTGAACTAAATAGAAACCTGGGCAAATTGTATGTTTTAAAAGGATGCCACCCCCATAACATCCCAGCCAGTATGGCCACTGGCCATGTTGGGTGGGGAATAATGGGAAATGTTGTCAAAAAAGTACCTTGGTCAAGTTCTGAGGCTGCCATCTCAAGCAAGAACATGTCTTGGGCCAGTCCGAGATCTGGAAGGAGAAAATGGCAATAGTAACAGGATTCTAGAGTTAAAAGGAACCCAAGAATCATCCAGATCAATTCTCTACTACTGCAGCATATACATCACCAGAACACCAGTCAAATAGATGGACATCTGTTTCAAAACCTCCAACAAGGGAAAACCCACCACCTCTGAAAGAGATTATTTGACTGATGAATTTCTTTTACCATCAGTATGTTTTGCTAAAATCTTTCTTGCATTGTGAATTCCTTACCCTCTGGAGCAAAAGAAAATAAGCTTGCTCCATCTTCTACCCAGTAGAGCTTCATATATTTGAAGTTGACCACAATATAATTTTCAGACCAGCCATTCTCAATTGGGGGGGGGGGCAAGAGCCACCTGAGGGAGCCCTGGCACATTTGAAGGGGGCACAGACTGAAAATTGTGAGACATTTCTGAAATATGTTTGTTCCTGTTGTATCCCTCTTTGACAGGAGAAGACAGAATGTGAGAAGAGCTCCTAAAAGGACTGCGGTCAAGAAGGAAAAAAAAGTTGAACATGGCTGCCTAGGTGAAACACACCCAACGTTCTCAATGACTCCTCATCAGAAAGCAGCCTTCAGCCCCTTCCCCATTTGCACTGCCCTCCTCCGAATGTACTGCAGCTTGTCTGACCAAGTATTTTTAAATCAAGGTGCCCAGAACCTCAGACTGAGTACTCCAAAAGAGGTCTGACCAAAGCAGAGGAGGCCACAAGAAATCTAAAGCTGTTGAAAATCCTTTGGATTATGTTCAAGAAACCACAAGCATCAGTTCTGTCCATCTGTCCGCTGAGAATGAGTGAGAAATGGCTGCTGCTGTGTCACAGAAGGATACATGCTTGGGTCCTGGTGTTAGGGCATGGCGATGCATTATCTTCTTGTGCCATAGCTGGGATTCCACCTTTGGATCTAATTATCTGCAGTTTCAACACAGTGGGTTCAAAGGATCAAGCAATTATCTCCTTCCCTTCGGTGTGCTTCTTGTGAAACGGCCAGTTTTGTTTGTCCTTTTGGAGACACCCCTCAAGAGCTAGGATCAGAAAAAGCAAAGCCATTCACAACTCCTTCACCCCCAACAAGTTAAAAATGACTCAGGCCACACGAGACTGACATTTCCATTAACTTTAAAAAATGAAATGCAGTTATAGATGGAGATGCTAAAATTGCTGGCCAGATCGCATATCTACTTAAGAAAGATTGCAGCACTTGACAAGAGGAAAGAAAATCATATCTCAACATAACTGTGCCTTTAGAAAAATGCAACAGATTCCAAATGACAAAAACTACATCACTCCAGTCCAGTTAAGTTGCAGAGGTTAAGGTTCTGGTTGCAGCAATGTCACACTAAATTAGACACATCATATCTGGAGGAACATTTTTATTTAGTTTCTGGATGCTGTTTCACTGAGAGAGGCAGCCAAAGTAGATGGGCAGTCTAAGTCAGTTCAAGGTTTAGAACATGTAATTCAGGAGAAAACTGATAGGAAATGGTGGATGGCAAAGTAGGGGAAATGTTTAGGTACCACCATTGTTTTGCCTGGGGGTTTCACCACTGGGAGTAGTACAAAAAAGAAATTTCACCATATTCGTCCATCACCTGTCCTATCACCTGTCCTATCTCAAAGAGGAGTTGGTGAATGATTCAACTCTTGAATTACTAACCTCAGTTAGTTACCTCTTTTGATGCTGACATCAGGATTATGCATGCTTGTGTAAGGGCTGTGGAACACATGAAAGGGCCTTCTTGGCAGCTGCACCCAGACTCTGGAACTCCCTCCCACCAGAGTTGAGGACTGCCCCAACTCTGATGTCTTTCCGGAAACAGGCCAAGACCTTTCTCTTCAGGCAAGCTTTCCCCGAATGATGGATTACCTATTACGTGACCTTTATATAAATCTACCATACATGATCACAAATTGTGTTTATCTATTTTATGATTGCATTGACACTATGTTTTCAATTGTTAGTTTCCCACACTCATAACTTTTCATGGAAATTTTCACTCTCTTTTTAAACTGCTTTGTTTTCTTGTAGCTTTGATGTAATGTTGTCTTTTAATGCTGTAAGATGTCCCTCAATTCCCTGCGCTCAATTACTTGAATATGTCTTAAGAGTATTGAACTGAGCATTGTCCCTCATTACTGTAAGCTGCTTTGGGTCCTTTTCCAAGGAGAAAGGTGGGGTAAAAATACTCTAAAATAAGTAAATAAAATAATAAACTGGCAAATGCAACATTAAATCAACATTTTTGTGCCTGTCCACATAAAGGATTTTCAGTTGTGGGGGCTTTGTTTTGAGCATGCTTTCTTCGTGGACATTATACTTCCCATGGACTGATAAATTTCCTTTAGAAATTTAGCACACTTTTGGAGTGGAGAGTCTGAACCCTGACAGGTCATTATTTAGATGATTTCATGTTTCCTGGACTAGTAGGTTCTAGGCCAGTGATGGTGAACAATTTAGAGACGGAGTGCCCAAACTGTGATTCAAAACCCATCAATTTTTTGCAAAGTGCCACTATAGCAATTTAACCTGAATACAGCTGGCTATGAAGGGATGATGTTGGGTGCCCACAGAAAGGTTTCTGGGTGCCACCTTTGGCACCTGTGCTGTAGGTTCACCAACAGTATTCTAGGCAATGGCAGCATTTGTTAGAATACTGAAACAATTGTGACCCTCATTGTTTTTTTTGAGGGATAAATAAGGCATGTGACCTTCAAGCGTGGTGTGTGTGGGGTTTACCCCTCGAATACATGGGCATCTGGTTTGATCACTGAGCTGTTGCAAGGAGATGGTGTCCACTTGTCAGATGCAGATGCTGACAAGTTATTAGAGGAGCTGCCACAGGGCTTGTTAGCTGTGGCTGATAGCATGATGAGGGCAGGGACCAAAGAATGGGCTAGCTCAGGCATGTCCAAACTTCGGCTCTCCTGATGTTTTGGACTACAACTCCCAGAATTCCAAGCCTGTATTTCCAATGGCAAAAGACTGTGGGAATTGTGGTCCAAAATATAACTTAAGTTCCTTTTTTTTGCCGCCTGCGTAATCCCCTCTAGGGCTTGCCTTCCTTTTTATTGAAATTTGTGGTTTGTTCTCTCTTGCCTTGTTTTATTGTTAGTGCCCAGAGTTCCTACCTGGAAGATGGGTGGGATATAAGTGTAAATAAATAAATAAATAAATAAATAAATAAATAAATAAATAAATAAATAAATAAATGCTCCACCTGCTCTTGCTCCCAGATGGATGCACCACCTTAGTCCCCATGTTGGGTTAGAGAGTTTAAATAGCTACGGCCCTGAGTCTGAAACCCATTTTTTGTGTCTTGCCTTTGTATTTAACAGTTGGGAGTCAATTACCTGCAATCTCAGCAGCACATAATAAGTTCAAACAATTATCCCATCCCCCTTCATGTGCCTATTGTGATACAACTTGTTTTGTTTGCTCGTTTGGAGAAGCCCCTCAAAAGATGCAATCAGAAAAACCAAACCCATTCACAACTCCTTCAACCCCAACAAGGGCAGAGGCTACTCAACATTTAACAAGTTTTTTAAAAAATGACTCTTATGCCGCACGAGACTGAGAAAATGAAATGCAGTTATAGATGGAGCGATGCTAAAAATGATAAGAAGATTGCACATGTACTTAAAAGAGACTGCAGCACTTGACAAGAGGAAAAGATAGGAATAAAATAATATTTCAGGGTAATTGCACTTTTAGAAAAATGCAACAGAATCCCAGTGACAAAAACTAATCAGTTTATAACAAAGAATTCGGTTTCATGTTTGTTCACAAACACTTCTGGGCTTTGTCCTGTATCACAATGATGATGATGAATGATGATGATTGTGATGGTGATGATGATGATGTATCTTTTTGCTCATAATATCCCAAGATATATTCCAACTCCATTATTTTATGAATCCATGTCATTAAAGCACATAAACACTAGATATAGTAGTTAGGCATCCACTGACCTTTCATGCATTGTAATCCAATCTAGGACATCATTAGATGGAATGTGAATCCCATACACTTTAAAATAATGCAAAGAACAGCCACTGGGCACAAGACCATGGGGAGTGGGAAGGGAGGGAGAGTACTTATGGCCAAATATGTTACCAAAATTGCTTCTCCAAGTCTGCTTATTGGCTTTTCAAGAGAAACTACCATTGGCACCAAAGGAGATTCTCCGTTGAAAAGCAAATAGGACATGATTATTCCAAGGGAGTGGGACCTCATATCGCAGCAACTTTAAGGTTCTGTTGACAGCCTCCTTTTCACATCTGCCACATTCTTTTTAGTTCATACTTCTGGTTCCATATCTAAACACTACAACAGAGAAGGGGAGCTACTGATGAGATGTGACCAATAATGTCATAATACAGTATTTGTCCATGTATAAGACTATAATTATGTCTAAAATTGTTAGATTAAAAATTGAGGGTCATCATATACACTGAAGTAATCCAAAGAGAGAACTATGTAGTTGCAAAACTGTAATTTTGAGATGAAAAAGTGGTGGCCGTCTTATACATGCAGATGTCTTATAGATGGAGAAATACAGTACATAGGCTGCACTAGATCTTTGTAAGGGAGAAACAGTCAAGGTCAGGCATGCCCAAACTTCGGCCCTCCTTATGTTCTGGACCACATCTCCTAGAATTCTAAGCTTAGATTGCCAATGGCAAAGGACTGTGGGAGTTGCTGTCCAAAACATCTGGAGGGCCGAAGTTTGGACATGCCTGGTCTAGGTCAATCTTCTCTAAATGTAGTTCCATTCCACACCATTTCATAAGTTGATTTTTCAAAAAGCAAGAGCAAAAACAAAAACAAAAGAAAAGAAGAAAGAATAAGGGAGGAGAGGTCTACTAATATTTGTGCATGCACATAACAGCAGGTGCTTTTGTATAACAGTGGCACATCAATACACAAATACAGAATCCTTTCCTTATACATATTAAAATGGGGGCAAACTCACACACAACACTGTCTTGTCCAGCAGGCTATTTGTTCCATTACTGTTGTTCTCAGCGTGCCTTTCTTTTCCATGCTAGAAGAAGGTCTTTGAATGGACAGGGCTGAAGCAGTGACTAAATTTGAGACATTCTGGAGAAAGAGCATGTTGATCCTCCCCCACAAAGGGCACTGATCAAACTAGGTGTTACATTGGCTGATAGATGCCATCCCTTTATGGGATAGCTACTTTATGGTAGATTTATGGCTGGATTCAGCAACAGTACACCATAGGCAGTTAAAGAAGAAGAAGAAGAAGAACCTGGCAGAAACACAGAAGGCCACCTCAGGGAGGCCACATAGTGCCGTGTGAATAGCACAGCCTAATCCTTGTAAGAACATCAGTTGATGCCAAGAAAAAGGATCAGAGTGAACCAATCCACAATGCAGTGAAGCTGAAGCAATGGTGACATGGGTAACTTGAAGCGTTTCTCTGTTGCGAATGTTCACACTGTGTGAGAGAAGCAATTATTGTTTTTTCTCTCACGGAGACATGTGGCTTGTTAGTCCCACACTAGAGTACACAAAGCAAACAAACAACTTACCCTGATTAAGAATGTTTATATTCAAGAGTGAAAAGCAAGAACCCTGATCCTAACTAGAGAGAGACAAGGTGCCCCTGAGGATATGGGAACAGAGAAACAACTATATAAGAGTCAGGAAAGAAAGGAAGTGGGATTGATGGGCAGATCCTGAGAATGTCACTCTATCAATAGGAAGTCGAAACCAGTGAGCCAAAAGGGGAGGTGAGCCATTGGTTTTCCAACTTCCACATTCCCCTTATGGGCATCTTGGTTGGGTAAGTGCTAAGATGACATGCTTGGAGGATGCCAGGCCAACATTCCCAAGTGATCTTATCCTAGGAAAATTATGAGTAAAAAAAAATTATTTTGAATCAACTGATTATGAATCACCAGTAGAGATGGGCACAGAATGAACATTTTTTTGTTTCCGTTAGTCGTTCCGTTATATAACAGAACGACTAACAACAATTTGGACAGACCAGGCTCGAACCAATCAGAACCAAGAAAATTTTCTTCGTTCTGTTCGTTTCCGTTAATGGCTGCACAATGACCTACACAGATATAAGCAGAACACTTTACCTCGTGCTGGTCCGGCCCGGAAGTCCTTCAGAGATGGCGGGATGGCAGCAAGACAGCAACCAGGAAGAGGAAAAAAAGCCTACCCCGGAAGTTTGGCTTCACTTCCGGGACAGCCCGGCTGTCATTGCCGGTGGGGAGGACTGTCAGAGAGAGCCCCGTTCTTGTCTCGCAAGCGGAGGCGGGACCGGGGCTCCCTCTCTAGCGATCTCTGCCGTGGGTGCAAGACAGCCACCACAGCTGTCACCCCGGGCAGAGGAGATCGGCCTGAGGCTCGGCCGTGGTCTTGCCTCCACGTGCGAAGGCGGGATCACGGCTCGATCTCCTCCGCCCGGGGGTGACGGCCAGCACAGCTGTCACCAGGGGCAGAGGAGATAGGATCGGCCCTGGTCTCACTTCCATGCGCGGAGGCAAGACCAGCTCGATCTCCACCACCCCGGGTGGCATTCGGGCAGCTGTCACCCAGGGCAGAGGAGATCGCCTCAGCCTCCTGGGGAAGCCGAGTCCCCCCTTCTCCCCTCTGCATGCACGCAGAGGGGAGAAAGGGGGTCTGAAAGGGATCTTCCCCACCTGGGTTGTCATGGCAGCACCTGGCGCTTCCATGGCTCATGCGGGGAAGATCCTTGTGAGTCCCCCTTTCGCCCCTCTGCGTGCATGCAGAGGGGAGAAAGGGGGTCTGAAAGGGATCTTCCCCACCCGGGTTGTCATGGCAGCGCACGGGGAAGATCCCTCTGAGTCTCCCCTTCTCCCCACTTCCCCCCTCCCGGAGCCAGCGCCCAGCAGCCGCTCGGTGCTAGCTTCGGGAGGGGAGAAGATTTAAAAAGCCCGCTCTCTCCTCCCACCTGATGGGGTGGGGCAAGATCGGGCTTTTTAAATCCCCCCCAGCCCTTCTGGGCACCGCTGGCGCTGTCAAGCCGGCTAGGAGAGCGCTCCCGTGGTTGCGGGCTCGTTCTCCTGGCAGGCTTGCAACCGGCTCCAGTGGCCCGGGGGGCCCAAAGGGATATTCCGGGTGTGGGTCATGCCGCACGTCTGTCGTGACCGGCACGGGGAAGGCGGGACCCCCGTTCAGCCCCTCTGTATGCAGAGGGACTGAACGGAGGTCCCAAAGGGATCTTCCCGGTGCGGGTCTTGACAGCGCGCCTGTCAGGACCGGCGCAGGGAAGGTGGGACCCCCGTTCAGCCCCTCTGCATTCAGAGGGACTGAACGGGGGTCCCAAAGGGATCTTCCCCGTGCCAGCCTTGACAGCGTGCAGGGCAGCCGAGTCTCCCCTTCGCCTCTCTGCCCCGGTGGCTCTGTCATCCGGCATGGGGAAGGTCCCTTTAAGGCGCCGGGAAGGCAGAGGGTGCATTGGCTTGAACTTCCACTGCTGGGACTTCCATTTCCTCCCCACTGCTGCTGGCCTGATTGGTGGGTGGGGAAGACATCCCAGCGCTGAGGGGAGAAGCCAGCGGGCGGCCCGCTTCCCCCGAAAATTGAAAAGCGAAAAATGAAGTGGCCCCCAGGGCCCCCCAAAACAGTAAAGAACCGAAGCGGGGGGCCAGGGGCTGAAGAATGGAAACGACCGCCATTTTGGCGTGTCATGCCCATCTCTAATCACCAGTCTAGATTCATGAATGTGTAAGCCTGAGACACTTACTGATTTGACTGTTAAATTATGATCAGGTAGATCCAAGTTTAAATCCTCAGTTACTCATAAAACTCACCAGATGTTCTTGAAATAAGCAATGAGTGTATCCTAATATCTCATGGCTTGACAGGTACTGCCAGAAGCCATCACTTCATTTGTCTAATGGTTCTACGGGCATGGTTTGCAGTTGCTTCCAGTTCCTTAAGCTTCACTTGCATTTTCATCAACCCGAAATACCTCCCAACAGGCATCCTTCATGTAATCATCCATAGGACAGCATTGGGTCTCTCTCTCTCTCTCTCTCTCTCTCTCTCTCTCTCTGAATAGTATTTTGCTGTATTTTACTGATGTGCACCTTGAATGCCACACAGTGCTAAGAATCCCACAGAAGAGTGTCACACACCAGCAAACACCAGACAAAAAGCATTTTGGAACCACTATAAATATACTGTGATCAAAATGGATACAGACACTATAAGAAATGTACAGTACACATTGTTAATACACTGGGGAGATACGTAAGAAGTCCTTGACAGATGTTCCTGTGAAGATTTTCAATCATCCAGGTGAGTTAATTTGGAAGTTGAGTCAAGGCAACCGGACTTCTTTTCTTGAGAGACTGAAACGTTTCATTACTCTTCCAAGCAGCTTTGTCAGTCTGAGGAAAGTTAGTGGTGAGTCTTCCAAATTAAGGGATAAAATTGGAGGATTTGCCACTAACATTCCTCAGACTGACAAAGCTGCATGGAAGAGCAGTAAAATGTTTCAGTATCTCAAGAAAAGAAGTCCAGTTGCCATGACTCAACTAGACTGATACATGTTGCGCGTTGCTGGTGTTTGATGTTGTAGAGAATCTAGCAAAAAAAAAAGTTCACCATCTCCCACTGCTCTGTTAAAGTGTATGCTTGAACTAGAGAGGAAGAATAAGTTGCCTGTTAATTGAGTACTCGCATCTGTTTGATTTAAGGCCAAATCCATCACTTCCCATGGTAGAGATGGGAACTGCAAGAAGTTATTTTAGGTGGACCCAAGGGTGGATAGTGGTGGAAGAGTGGATGAGCAAAAGTTACCTTTGGAAAGCTTACATTCTTTCAGAAGTTTCCAAGTAACTGGAAAGTTGATTGACAAAGAGCATCAAAAGGGATGATAGATATAAAGATGTTCAGATAAATGAGTACTTAAGCTCTTGCCAAGTCTTTCGTTAGTTTCATTCTGCTTAATCTCTCAGGAGAATGTTATGCTTGCTACTTATTCTACCGGGCTCTGGAACTATGCTACGGTTGCAATATACTATAAGCATTAGTGTAGATTAGCAAGCTTTATTATTTGATGAAATTGTCTAATCTCTTAATAGACTCTAAATATCCTTTTAAGCCTGATATTTTTTGGTATGGATTTGTTTCACATCTTTTCAATTCTTTTGGAAACTCTGAATGTATGTTTGATTTTTTTCATCTTTTTGCAACATTTTTAATAAAATAATAGATTTTTTTTACAACAGTGTGGTCATTCTGGGAAGAAGGGGGTTGGAGTACTAAAGAAAGTGATTTAGACTTGGGATTTTAAACCTGCTGTAGTGGTTTTGGCATTTCTACCTTACAGAGTTGGTTTGTAGATCTAAGCAAACAATCTTGTGATTTTGTTTTTGTTTTGTTGTTGTTTTTAGTAATTCCCTGGGAACACTGAAGGAACAGACAGGTTCAGAAGTGTGTATGTGTGTTGCGGATTGCCCAGGATTTTTTCCCTAACCAGCAGCATTTTCCCCCTCCTGGAAAGTACCCACATCAGGAAAATCTAGGGTAGTGTGCCTCAGTGGTAAGTGAATCCTCTCTGTTGTGGCCAATATCTTGACAGATGTTCTGTTCAAAAATAAGAAATAAATAAACAGGAATGACAGAGGATTCCATAGTTTTTGCTTTGGAAACAAATGCACCATTAAGGAGAGAGACAACATCAGTAATAGCCCTAATAATAACTAGGAGATGGAAGAAAAGTCTGAGACAAATGTTAGTCTTTTGGAGAGGAGCGACAATTCTCCTTTCTAATCCCAGAGGGAGATGGATCACTCCCCTTACTTTATTGTTTTGTGCTTAGATGTATGTGAAGATGGCATTTATGCAATTTCAGGGGAATGCCCAATTGTTTATTCCAGATACAGTAGACCCAGAGTCAACTGCAGTATTGCAGTGTCTGCTTGTTTCACCTGTACAGAAGGACCATATGTGTGCAGCCACAGTCAACAATTCTGCGTGACTAATAGATTCAATGAATCTACTCTAGTCAGGGATAACAATTAGATTCAAACCTAAGCTGAGCTATAAATATGAAAAAGAGAGAGAGAGAGTCCAGAGTCACAATCTGATCTAATTATCCTACATGCTTCAACTAATTTCTGTGAAACTTCCATTGATCCAAAATCTTTATTAAATGTAACATTTGCCTGAAGTCTTAGGAATATCAAAACATGTACTGAAAACTCTTTTAAAGCCTGCCTGTGCCACCTTGAAGGAGGTCATTTCCAGCTTTAAAAAAGAGAATGTTTCTCCTTTGTATGTTATTGATTTTTTCCCCACCTTTCCCTCCAAGGGATAAGGAAAAGAAATATGTAGACTGACACATACAAGCCATTAAAATACCATACAGATAAGTTCCTACAGGTTGCCACGCATTATGGTAGTTTTCAGTAATTCAGTTCGGAATACCGATTTTGATTTCCATAAATGAAAGCAGCAGCGTTGAAATAGAACCCCTTTAAGTAGCTCTAGAGACTACAGTGTAGCATTTTCCGTCTGCAAACAACCATAACACTGCTGTGCATTGTGCTGGCAAATGCACGGTTCTCTCTTTGTTCTGCAGTGCAGAACATGGAGGCACAGCACTGGCTGGATCATCTTATTATGCAGAACACGCCTGCTAGCAGCAAAACCCCATCTAGATTTTCACAAAGTTGCCAAATATAAACAAAGTTGTGCAAGTCTTCAGAAGCAACAAACTGTTGTTTCTACTGTTGAGGTCACGAGTTTCAATAAAAAGAAGATATTATTCCAAATACGATCATCTGCATACCTGCTAGTTCTTCAAGGGGCATGTCTGGTTGAGTGGTCAGGTAGGGGAATTTAAGAATCGTAGTCCATAAAGAGTAACATTTCCAAACTCTGTCACCAATTTCAGTTATTGGAAGCGTTTCTCACTTTAAATGTAGGATTCAAAGCAAAAAAAGAAAAAAAAGAAAAAAAAAGCAAATGTGCTGCTTACATAGTGCTTAAAGTGCGTTCTGGGTGGATTACAATTATCCAGGCTACACATTGCCCCCCTGCCTACCCCCCCCCCCAGGGTCTGGGTACAGTAAAATCTTGGTTTACGAGCATAATTCATTCCAGAAACATGCTTGTAATCCAAAGCACGTGTATATCAAAATGCATTTCCCCATAAGAAATAATGGAAACTCATGATTTGTTCTACAACCCAAAAATATTAATATAAAATGATCAAAATACTGTAATATAATACAGATAATAAAGAAAATACAAAATATAAAGAAAAATAAAACTTGTATGAAGAAGCAAAGGACTGTCCATTGGTGCTTTGAAGCAACAAAAATACACTAGTACAAGTTTTGAAAAATCACTGATTTCTGCCAAACACCGAGGCCTGAGACCAAGCATGGGAGGTGATCACCCATAATCCCACAGGGTGAGAGAAGAACCATTGTCTCAGTTGTGATCATGTGAAAGCAACTTGTAACTACAGTGCTCTTATTGCAAGACATTGCTCTTTTATCAAGTTAAAATTCCTAAGAAATATTTGCTCTTCTTGTGGAACGGAACATTCACAGAGCAAGGTACTCATAATCCAAGGTTCTACTGCAGGGATGTCCAAAGTCAGGCCTGGGTGCCAAATGTGCCCCGTTTTCAAATTCTGAGTGGCCCACGGCTTCTTCTCCCCACTGGCTCAGCCTGTCACACATCCCCGCCAACTGGCCCCTTCCCATACTGGATGGAGGTGTTAGCTTGCAGTTTTATGGTTTGCCTGACCTCCCTGCCTCTGTCCATTCCCCCAGCCACCTGCCCACCCCAGCTCTGTTGCTGCAGCATCCTCCCTGCCTCCTTGCATGTTATAGAGACTTGTCCAAAGTCCATCCCAAATGCGGTTGAATGGCCGGCCCCCACACATTTTCACCTCACCAAATCTGGCCCTCCTTGCAAAAAGTTTGGACACCCCTGTTTTACTGTATTCAATTTACTGATCTCAGAAGGATGGAAGGGCAAGTCAGCATTGAGCTGGCTACCTGATTCAGCTAGGATTGAACACTGGCTACGAACAGAGTTTTGACTGCAGTACTGCAGTATAAGCACTGCTCTTGTTGTCACTTAGGTGCTCCAGCCTATATTTGTTTCACCTGTAAAGAAGAGAGATTGAAAGAAGGATGGGACAGTAACCATGCTTACATCTCAACATATAGGCAAATGGACCGAAGTTGCATCGTTAAGACACAGTGTGATCTAAGCCTCTATTGCAGGCATAATGAAAAGCTAGAATCTCAGGCACCACTTTATGCATATCTCCTTTCTCTCACTTTCTCTAATGTACACAGTTAATGAGGTGGCTTAAGATTCTTCCTTTGTTGAGCTAAAAGTAAAATTTACACACTTGACCTCTTTTCTATAAAAGTTCTGCAACTTGAATTATCTGAAGCCTGGTAGCATAGCTGCAAGAAATATTCAATACATGTCTTATATTTGAGAGGAATAAAAACATCTCCATTTGAAGGATAAAGGGCACTCATTCAAAGATGAAGATGTACACATATTAGACACAGAAGAGAGGTCGTTTGAGAGACGGGTCAGGGAAGCCATTCGTGTGTGTATTGAAAACCCCTCTTTCAACAGAGGTGGGGGATTCAGACACAATCTGCCTGCTACTTATCAATCAGCCCTTTCATCAATCCCCAGAAAAATCAGAAGCACTTCACAGTACACCTCCACCGATGCCATAGCTAATGACCCGTACTTAAGGGATGTTGGGAAAGGCTGTGTAGATGGGACTTTCATGCACTCTAGGCCTTTGTCCACCTAACGGGCCTATTCAGATCATGTTCCACTTATAAACCTATTCAGGATATTGTCCACCTAACAAGCCTATTCAGACCAGGGGGATGTGAAACCAAGATGAAGTATAAAATGGACGACTCACCACTAACAAAAGCTTATTTCTCACATAGCTAGCCAGTTGCTTCTGGGGAGCAAGCAAGGAGAAAGTCAGGGCAGTGCCCCCCCCTTGCCCTCCCCACGCCACACCCCTGGAATAAACCTCCTGTTCTCAAGATGGCTGGATCAAGAGGCTAGTACAAATTGTTTCATTTCCAAAACAAAAATGGTGTTTCATTTCATTTCTTGATGACACGCTGTTTGCTGTTTCATTTCGTTTCACAAGGTTTCGTAAGCTTACAAAATGACAAAGCAGTGTGTCAGTTATCGTAAGGTGCCCATCCCTAGTCACCATAATTTGGAGGCGATTTGATGGCATGTAATGACAACAACATGAAACTGAGAGAGGCCTAACCATTCCCTACAATACAGTTTGTGTCCCTGAGAGTTACCAGCCCTGCTATCCAAAGGGAGCTTTGTCCCTTCCTCTCAGCATGTAGATTTTAGCTGCAATGAACAGACTTTGACAATTTTTGTATTCCTAAAAATAACTTTCCCCAAACTCTGGGTAATAGTGGCTGCCTGCTATTCTAGGTTTCTCTCTTAATTCAAACCCACTGTTTAATCTTCGAATCTTCTCACACAGTGAGTGCGTAGGACACCCCATACCACGGTGAGATTTTCAACAGCGATTTTGGAAAACGCAGTCAGTGGAAAGTAATTTTGCTGCTCAGAAATGTGAGCATGCAAGTGTAAGGAAATGAGCAACATCTTAGCTGCGCCTCGCAGGTCTAAGTGCATTAGCACAAGTAGTTCTGAGCCAATGGTTAATTAAGCAGATTTACTCAAGGAAAGCTTTTATTAAGATTGGAGAAGATAAAGAGCATTGCACCCTTACATGTTACATAAACTTAGCAGTACCTATCAGAATACATTCTGCAGCATAGCATCCCAAACCCACCATGCAATGCATTATTTTCGGTCAGAAAGCTAAGAAGGAGAGTTAGCTGTGTTGGTTTTATAAGCAGGAACAAAGAAGCAGACTGAGGCAAGATGACCCATTTTGCGGCCTACAACCCACCAAGAGGCACCAACACTTAATGGTTTAACAATCTACTAGTGGTTTAACCATTCAGATATGGTTAATATAAAGCCAAAACTCCTGTGGTTATAGCAGAATGGTATTGGTGAATCAGCAGAAAAAGCAAATCTGTCCATTCAATAATCTGTTTGCCAATCAGTGCCCACCTTCGTCCCCCAGGCAGTGGTTATTCTAAATGACTGGGTAGACACTATAAGTAGATACCTCCTTTGGCTGAAAGACCATAGGGGGCACAGTGCCACATAATATGGGGGTATTGCGACAGCTCTTTCAAGCAAGGCAAGCTCCTATCACCCCCTAATGTGGGTCAGGAATGGGGTCAAGCACTGGTCTCCAACACCAACATGCAAACAAAAGAGAGAATATTTTTTTTCTTCCAAAAAGCAAACATGGCCAGCAAAATGGCCCAATAATGATGACTTACA
Organism: Phrynocephalus guinanensis; assembly: GCA_037367245.1. Classification (NCBI taxonomy): domain Eukaryota; kingdom Metazoa; phylum Chordata; class Lepidosauria; order Squamata; family Agamidae; genus Phrynocephalus; species Phrynocephalus guinanensis. Next base: position 65,248,979 of record CM074733.1, on the reverse strand, counting down.
ACTCGGTGAACTTACAGAAGTGATGACAGATGTAGTATAGAATGTTTTTTTTTTGGGGGGGGGGGGCATTTCTGCTTTTTCAAGCCAGAACATATCACAAAATACACATGAGGAAAGACCTGTTTGATTTGTTCTGGCTTGAAAAAGGAGAAATGCCTGCCTCCCGCAAAAATAATTTTTATACTACATCTGTCATCACTTCTGTAAGTTCAGCGAGTTGTAAGTCATCATTATTGGGCCATTTTGCTGGCCATGTTTGCTTTTTGGAAAAAAATTATATTCTGTAGACAGTGCTTCAATGATGTTGGGGCATGATGTTCAAGTCTGGGGAAGAATACTTACAGACACTCTTGTCTTTACAAAAACATATCACAACTAGCCACAACGGGAAAGGCCTGTTCAAATTCTTCTGCTCAAAAAATTAGAAGGGCCCCTGAATCAGGCAGTGTGGAGGAAGCTGATTTGGGAGCAAAGAGGCGTGACCAATTTGAACTAATTTGTGTCATGTGGTCAATTAAAAAATACAGGATGGCCTCCTTATCCATGGGACCAGTATCTACGTGATTCACTTATCCGCAGTAAGAAAATATTAAAAACATTAAAAGAAAAACTCTTCAAATATATATTTCTAATTATGAATTCATCAGAACTGGCCACTAGAGGTAAAATTAGCTATATATTAGCTATAATCCATATTTTTCAGCATCTGGGGTGGAGGTGGACCCCATCTCCCGCAGATAAGGGTATTCTACTGTACTTCAAATCCAGCTGCTTTATAAGCAGAGACAATCTTGCAGTATTTGACTATTTGGTCGCAGCCAAGTCTCAGAAATGGGTCCTTTCTTTGGCTGCAGTCTCACCAGGGTTTTCTGCGCATTTTTGCTGCAGTGAACTGTGCAGTAAAAGATCGCATCCTAACCACGAAGGGAAGTAATTTGGTGTTCCGACTGACCACGCCCCCAGAAGCGCACTTTCACCGAAGTTTTTTAAACCACCGTTAGGGGTTGGTTCAAAAAACTTCCCTTAAAGATGCACAGTTCTTTGCTACTCTAGCGAGGTGTGACCCCAGCAAATACACAGTAATTAGCCTTGTGCCCCTTTTCCTGCCACTTCCTGCAACAGAGACTTAGAAAATCGATCCCAAAAAAAAAAGGGAAAAGATGTGCAGTAAGCAAGTAGAGACAGGCACAGAGCAGTAAAATACTATCCTGTTGACAGGACACTAACTGTGCATCAAACACCACATGATTGCTGGGGAAAAAACTACACATCAAATTAAGATGCACAGAAAACTTTAGTGAGACTGCGGCCTTTGTCCCTACTATATGATTATTTTACCAGAAAACACCAATAATTGAACCAGGCATTGGTTATATGTTCTTTGTACTTCTCCATCTTTCTGTCAGAGTCTTTCTTACGCTTCCATCTGTTCTCTTTCTGCCCTCTCCTCTTTTTCTTCCCCCCTTATGTGCCCCATATTTTCTTTGATCCAAGGGGTAGAAAGATGAATTCATTTTTGGCCCGTGCTTCTTCACCTGGGTCTCGACCTAAGTCTGTGCCACTCCATTTATATTTTCATGATAAGACTTGGGCTAAAATTCCCATGACGACACATCTGTTATAGCGCTCCAGAGAGTGTTCTAAGAGCTATCTTTAAAGTTTAAAGGCCTTTCAAAAAAGCAAGTTTCAAGTGTTTATTGAAAAAAATGTTTACTTTGGAAACACTTCTGCACGGCTTCTGCTTTGCATGTTAAAACTGGGATGGCTGATGCCACTGGAGGACTGGCATGTCCTAACATTCTTCTAAACCAGATATGGAAGATGTGTGGTGCTCTAGATCATTGGTTCCCAACCTTGGGTAACTGTTATACTGTATATGCTGGCCAGGACTTATGGGACTTGCAGTCCAAGAATATCTGGGGACCCAAGGTTGAGAACCACTCCTCTAGATGGTCTCCTCCTTTCATTGGTCAGGCTGCCAAGGGCTGATGGGAATTTATTTATTTCTTACATTCATATCCTATCTTTCCTCTGGTCAGCTCAGGTGGCGTCTATGGCTTTCTTCATCCCCATTTTAGCTTCACAGCAATTAGGCTGGGTAGGCTGCGCTGAAAGAATGCAAGAGGCCTAATGTAACCCAGTAATTCAGGGGTCAATAGGGGGAAGAAAGTCCCTGTCTATTTAGTTTTCCATGATTGTTAAGCATGGCTCTCCAAATGCATCCGGGAGGCCTCGGAGCCGCGCAGGGGGCAGCCCTCTGATCGCTCCCTGCCCCCACCCGACCTGCTTCCGCATATTGCGGATTTTCATGTATCGTGGGTCAGGTGGGTCCCTAACCCCTGCGATAGGCGGGCAGTTACTGTAACCTTATTATGCAGATAGAGATATGTTACGTTGATAGAAATATATAAACCACTAGCAGAGGCAGTTACTTCACGTCCTTCTTTGTTATGCGACTAGTTTTGTACTGTGACAGCGTTGGCCGCGATCACGTGGTTTTGTCCCTGTTTCCGTGTTCCCATGGTCATGACAACTTGTCTCATGACAAGTGTTACTTCATGGTCTTGTACTGTGACAAACACTGAATTTGTCTAACTTCCTTCTTCTTTTTTGGGGGGGCTTAAATCCCCCCCCCCGATATTTTGCTTCTGAAAAGTCAAACTCTTTGCAGGCAGGGAAGGAGTCTGTGGCTGGACTGGCTAGCTTTCACTTTCTCCACGTGGCTGCATTGGAATTCTCTGGGTGATAGCCTTCAGGCTTTCTTTGGGCCTTTTTACATGACCCCTAAGATCCGCTGGCCACTTAAATTCAGACCAGAGATCTTAGGGGTTCCTCGCTCTTCCTCTGTCCCCACCCCCTCCGCACTTCCTGGTTGCTGGCTGCCTGAGGGAGGGAGAAAAAAGAAAGAAAAGAATGCCGTTTTACCTCCGTTTTGTTCCCGGCAGCATTCAGATCTCTTAAAGGGGCGGGGCGCAAAAAAAGAACAAACAGAAGCCAGGAGAGCCCCGCACTCACTATCCTTACACCTGATCAAATATTTGTCACCATCAAAGACCAGGTACAAGAAAACTGCAGTTTGGTCGCGCTAAGTGGGCGGGGTCGCACTTAATTGTCTGCAAAGTCCGGAGCTGGTGGGTAAACATTTTTAAGGTCCGGACCTTGCAGCCATTTGCGGCGGAGCTTAGGGGTCGTGTATAAACACCCTTTGTTCTTTATTCCTTTTGCTTGCTAATTAATTGTCTGTCTGGTGTCCCTCTTGGCTGGCTTTGATGTTTGGTTTGTCCCAGGTACTGGGTTGGGTGTTACGTTCAAGTGCCCATCCACCCCAGATGGGAACACAGTTTTCTGAGAGAAATGAATGTTTTGTTGCGTGACAGTTGTTACCTCACAGTGTCTTATCATGGAACAGAAACTGGGAACAAACCGTGACAATGAAATACCCTGCCCCAGCGCCAGGTACAGATTTGTCTCGCTTAGCACCCATTCCGGGGGCATGGTAAAGACAAATTTCAGCTGTTGCGTGACAGACGTGAAGTAAGATTTTTTTGTACTGTTCCGAAGCACGACACTTAGAGAGACAAAATGGATGTGAAGTAACTGCCAGAGGCAGCATCACCAGAAAGGTGGAATCTTCACAGAGTTACATGCTATCTACCGGGAACTATTTTTATCAGCTTTCTTCCTCTGGCATTTCCTAAAGCATTTTATCTTGTATCTTTCCATTGCTACAGCATGCATTGCTTTGAGATGGCATGGCCCTTAAATAAAGAAATCAAGCACCTTGAAAACTGAAAGCATTGCAAGCTTGCCCAGCAAGATTACTGCTGGGCTTGCCATAGCATTGTATTATTTGTAGATTTCCCTACAGAAAAAAGGATGATATTACGACAATAACATGGACAGAAGGCCAAACACATTTTATCAAATGAGAAATCTCTTACAATTTGCCAGTCAATAAATAAAACTTGTTAACACAGAGAAAAGGAAAGGGAAACTAATACAGGATGGTGGGGAGGGAGTCAAAGCAGAGGCTACATTAACGTAAAAAAGGTCAAGGTCAAGGTTCCCCCTGCACATGCGTGCTAGTTATGTCCTATGATAGATTTTGGTGGTTCTCAGGAAACTGCCACGCAAGGGATTAGTTCATTCAGTTCATTAGACAGATATAAGGACAGGTATAGGAGCACAGAGTTATAGGCAATATATAGTTATAGAAGACAAGTATCACACACAAGACAAGCAACATACAACCAAGGTATTAGTGGGAGCTTCATCACAGCATAATCTGGGTCATAGACCCGAGACTCTTATTCCATCTCCCAGAGTGGTCTCCTTTTTATACGTTTGTTGTAACCGCAGCTTACGTATTTCGTGCGCATGTCATACGTAATCATACCTGGTAAGTTATCATAATTCTTAGAAATGGCTTTTGTTTATTCTTTAGTTCGAGATTGTTTTCCCATTGCTTGCGTGTTGCTGTTAACAAAATGGCGCTTTTGGTGCCATAAGATGGTGCCCACGTATCTGTGTTGTCTTCGCTTCCCCGTTGGCTCTATCTCGGTTAACCACAAATATTTGTTACACTCTACAGGCTGGCATCTACGTTTTTTATCTATTTTGTGTTTATGCCAGCATGACCTAATACCCACAGTTGGGTTTAACACTTTATAATAGTTTTCAGCTTTATTCTCATATTTATTAATTCTATTAATTCTTATCACCTACTCTAGGGATAATGCTCATCTCCGTATTCAGGCCGAAGAGCCAGTGTTGTACAAGTCCATGGCCATATGCCAGCATGGCTGCAAGGAAATACTATTTTACCTTCCCGCTTTTTACGGCAGTATCTATTTATCTACTTGCATTTACATGCTTTCGAACTGCTAGGTTGCCAGGAGTTGGAGTTATCAGCGGGAGCTCGCTCTGCTGCGTGGTACCCGGGACTTGAACCGCTGAGCTGCCGACTTTGCAGTCAACAGTTTTTGGACCCTTAGTCCACTGAGTCACCACACCCCTAGTCCACTGAACCAAGTAATAAATCTGAACATTTTTGATATCATGAACATTAATAATTGGGCTACATGGATATTCCTTGGGAGCACGGTATGGCATGGGACTTTCCTTGAGATGTAGATGGCATCATTGGAGACCACACTGATTGATGGTACCCTGTGATGTCAGACATTATGAAAAAAGCTCTTATGTTTATAGGGGCTTTATATTTATTAATCTTTCGACCTTCTTGCACATTTTTGTGCATTTTTGTTGGTCCAATGAGTATAGTTACCACTATAAAGATTTTCATTTTTGGAGAGGTGGTTTCTGCCTGATCTGGGACAGGATTAGGATTCAGGGCATTAGGTATCCCATGATTTATAGTACAAAAATGTGAATTTCTGCAATGAACTGAAACGTAGTTTGGCCCTGGCCTTCAAATTCTAGTTTTGTTTTTGTGCATTGTCTTTTTGGTCTCTTTAATCCTTATTTTGCTGCTAAAGGCATCATATTATGAGGAAGTATAACTTTACTACTCAGTTTCTCTGGGAAAGACGAATGATTCACACTCCCACTCCCCAATGTGCAGTGAAAGCAGCCAGAGAAAACATCTCCTCAATAATTCCCATGAAAACCGTCTAACTCAGTCAAGAAGGCAACTTCTCATTTCTGTTGCTTTTGCTTAATGGTGTCCCTGTGTGCAATGGTGCAGACCCTTTAGCCATTACCTTTCTCAGCAGTGAGAAGGACAAAGGTTAATGGTGGGTGGGAATGCGGAAGAAGACCTTCAAGCTCCCAGCGGATTGTCACAAAATCTGGTCTCTCTAGATAGATGCAGCTAAGGATGTAGAATAATGAAGAGAACAATGGGCCTTTATGCTACATGGAAATGAAATGGCCTTGAAGAACAAAAGACCTATTGAAGGAAGACAGTGAAATTGCAGATAGAGAGAGTCTTGCATGTCTCTCTTTGCTGCTCTAGAGAGAAGAGACCCTCACATTTAAAACATTCTTTTGGGGAGGGGAGAAGGAAGTCCGGAGAACAGTCTGGTAGGCACAAGTGACCAAGGAAGAATGGGTTGAGCTACTGGACAAAATGGAGGGAAGCATGTGGACCTTTTCTTTTTACTGTGTGGGTTGGGGGGGGATGCAGGTGCTATCGAAGAACCTTGTTAAAACTTTTCATGCAGGTGTCTTCTGCGACTAGAACTGCCTGTTGAAAAACAGCTCTGCCAATTACTTCTATCTGAGAGCCTTTGCTCTCAAACATGCTCCTTTCCACTTCCCTTCCCATCTCTGATTGTTACCTCTGTCACCTCCCCGTGCAGGCTGTTTTGCTCTCTTGGCGTCTATTGAATCCAGCGCTGGCCTGTTCCCTCACCAGCTACATATTTAGAGATCATTAGTTTCATTTTCTTTCCCTTCTAAAGGGATTTTATTTGACAGGGCCAAGCCTTGGTATTTACCTGCCTAAGGCGAAGGACAAGATGATACCCCACTCCCCAATTGCTGTGTAGAAGCTAATTAGACTGGCAGCTGAATTTTACCTCAGAGCAGGGGGTGAAATGGCATCCTTCATCACATCAGAAACAGCCAGCCCTTAGCAGGGGCTCAGGAGAGGGGCAGAAGCATGGCTAAGGTTTTCAGCACCAGGGGACAAAGTCAGTTTTGGCGCTCCCCCCCCCCAAGGGACCTTCTGAAAAGGATGCACCCTGTCTTCCAGCCGGGCTCTTCCTCACCAAGTGGTTCTTAGGAAGAAAAGGTGAGGGCTTCTCTGCTTCCTCGAGACAGCCCTTTTCCAGCCCTATTCAGCCTCTCTGGGAAGCAGGATCTGGGTGAAAACAGGAAGCAAACTACACTTCTTCCCTTCAGTCTCCCTCCACTCCCCCCACATCGGCCGAAGAAAACTTTCAGAAGGTCTACATGCGCCCTCCCCTCCTGGGGAAAAGGGGCTCACACGTTGGCCCAAAATGCCCAGAAGGGTCCTGAGGAGGCGCAAGCCTTCAGCATCAGTCTGGCACTCCTTTGATGGCAAGTCCAGCAACGTGCAAGGAGGCCAGGGAATGTGCGCAACCTCAGCACCAAAGTAAAAGGTGGATTTTTACGGATTCTCTTGATTTCATATGATTTTTCCATTGGATTGTTTCCAAATCTCCATCAAATTACAGATCTCATTAACGTCCAAATACTACATATTAAGAAACATGGGTCCCCCAGTGCATGGCTGTGCAGTGGCACAAAAACATGGATCCAAGCCACAGATCAGCCTGATTTTATATGATTTTTACATTGGACCATACTAAACCCACTGTTACATCATAGTCCCCATCTCTGTCCACACATTGCACCAAAAAATCATGGGTCCACCTGTGCATGATTGCACAGGGGCACAAAAACATCTGATTTCTATCCAGGATCAGCCCGAAACGAGTCTCCAAACATAGGGCCCATATCTGCACACAGACTGCACACCATAAATCATAGGTCCATCAGCACATGGCTCTGCAGTGGTATAAAAGCATGGATCCAAGGCACAGATCCACCTTATTTCATGATTTTTACATTGGAGCATACTAAATCCATTCTCACATCATAGGCTGCTGTCTTGGCCCACAGATTGCACACTGGGAATCATGGGTCCATCAGCACAGGGCTCCACATTTATAATAAGGTAGACCACAACCTCCTTCTGTATAAGACTAAAGTAACTAGGCATGTTTAGTCTGATGAAGAGAAGACAGAGAGGAGACATGATAGCAGTTCTCCAATACCTGAAGGGTTGCCATGGGGAAGAGGCATTGATTTGTTCTCCATTGCACCTGAGGGTATGATGGACCCATGATTTTTGGTGTGCAGTCTGTGGGCAGAGATGGGTGAGTGGGAGAGTGGTTTGGGGGCTATTGTGGATAAAAATTAGTTAGATCCTTGCAGATTCATGCCTTGGATCCATACTTTTCTACCACTGTGGAGCCACACACTGACAGACCCACGATTCCTGGTGTGAAATCTGTTTGCAAAGATCAGGCCTATGATGTGACAGTGGTTTTAGTATATTCCAATGTAAAAATCATAGGAAATCAAGTGGAGCCGTACATTGGACCCATGTTTTGCACCACTGTGGGGCCATGCACTGATGGACCCTTGATTTTTGGTGTGCAATCTGTGTGCAGAGATGGATATTAGGATGGAAGAGTGGTTGGAGGTGATCCTGGATAAAAATCAGTTAGATCCTTGAGCATCCATGCCTTGGATCCATTTTTTGCACCACTGCGTAGCCATGCGTTGGGGGGACCCATGTTTATTAATGTGCAGTGTCTGGACATTAATGAGATGTACTGTATGATTTGATGGTGATTTGGGAAGCATCTCGTGCTAAAATCCATATGAAGTCAAGAGAGTCCCTGATTGGCTTCAAAGATCAGCCTTTTACCCAGACCAGGAAGGGAAGAAACCTTTGGATTTGCAGGACAGAGTTCTGAGAACAGTCAGGAGGAGGAGTGGGAGGACGGCCAGGGCTCAAGCTTCATGCCAGAGGAGAGGACGGAAGCCCCTTATTCCAGGATACTGCAAGCTGGCAGCTCCAACTGCTGCCTTGATCACACCTCTGCCAGCCTGCTGCCTTCTCCTCCCGTTGCACCTCCACGAGGTCCCTGCAGCTGCCAGATGCGCCCCTCCTCTCCCCACCCCCCACAGAAAGAACAGTGTGCACCTGCCTCTGATACCTGGGAACATTCAGTGCCCCCAGCAAGGCTTCTCTGCTTCCTAGAGCAGCCCAGCCAAGGGATGCTTACAGGCAGCTGCACGGGGGTGGGGTGGGGAGAACGAGAGGGAAGGAGGGTGGGAGCAAGAGAAGGGGGATGAAATAGCTGGGTCTGACTACCTCTGCAGGGGAAGGGATACATTGATTCCCTTTGAAGAGCCCCAGCAGCCCAGCCCAGTTTTACCCGGCCTCTGCCTCCCTTCCGACAGAGCACAATTGTCATGCCCCCTGCAAAGCAGCCTGGGAGCTGCTTCGTTGGGGCAGGAGTGCTGTGGCTTGAGGTGTCACTGGAGAAGCCTTTGCTGGGGAAAGGGCGCATGGCTTCCTCCCCCTCCTGCTCCCCCTCCAGGCGGCCCCAGATTGCTACCCACCCTTGGGCAAATGCACCATTCTGCCTCCCTAGATACGCCCCTGGGGAGGGGGCTGCATGGCACACACAGCTCTCTCTTTCCAGGGAAAGAGCTAGAAATGTCATGTAAAACAGCTAGAAATGTCATGTAAAACAGCCAGGAAATTACCAACACTGCCATCCAGAGTTTGCCGTCTGACATGATTGCCTCATCCTTCCTGATAGAGTTGGTTTTGCTGCATGAATGTGTGTGGACAAAACAAGAGGTGGCTCAGCAGGTAGAGCACTGAAACTGTCGGCTGCAAAGCTGGCAGCTCAGCAGCTCGAATTCCGGGTGCCACGCAGTGGAGTGAGCTCTCGTTGCTAACCCCCGGCTCCTGCCAACCTAGCAGTTCAAAAGCATGTAAATGCAAGTAAATAAATAGGTGCTGCCATAAAAAGCGGGAAGGTAAACAGTGATCCATGCACAGAAATGAATTAGGCCATGGTGGCTACATGGCCACCGACTTGCACAACACTGGCTTTTTGGCTTAGAAACAGAGATAAGCACTGCCTCTAGAATCGGACACAACTAGCATGTGTGTGCCAGGGGAAACTTTACCTTTTAAAACTGGGGCACCTACTGTGTTAGCAGAATGGGCTTGGACTCAGGAGACTTGGGTCACAGAAACTCACTGGGGGCATAGAACTGATCAAGCCACTAATTAACTATATCCTTTACCTTGAAAACCCTACTAGGGACACAATGTTAATTTTGATCTGACAGCATGTAGCAACAATATACAGTAGAACCTTGGTTTATGAGTACCTTGGTCTACAAGTGTTCTGCAAGATGAGTAAATATTTCATATACATTTTGCCTTGATCAATGAGCAATGTCTTGCAATATGAGCACTGCAGTTTGTCACATGATCACAAGTGAGCCAATGGTGGCTCCCCCGCACTGCTTTGTGGATGATTGTTTGGAACATTCCATCTCAGGCAAGCCACAAAAGCAGAGAGAGGAGAGAGAGGAAGAGAAGTCTCCCTCACATCAGTCATGAAGGTTTCCAAAGGTGAGTGTAAGTGAGGATTTTGTTTTATTTTTCTTTATATTTATATTTTTCTTTAATTTGTTTTATTTTTTTCTTTATATTTTGCATTTTGCTTATTATTTTACATTACATTACAGTATTGTAATCATTATTATATAAATATTTTTGGTCTGTAGAACAAATTATATGCGTTTCCAATATTTCTTTTGGGTGATTTTGCTTTAATTTACAAGTGTTTTGGATTTCAAGCATGTTTCCGGAGCGAATTATTCTTAATACTCTGAATAAGCCAAAATGATTGGCCATTTTGGAATAGGAAGAAACAGCAGTGTTGGGCTTCCCCTCCCACCACTGCTAGATGGCACAGCCTTAGCTGATGAACCCTGGCAGCTGCCATTCAGCAATATCTAGAAGGCCACAAATTGACCTTCTAGATACTGATATCATCTGAGTTAGATGATGAAGAGGTGATCTGTTTTGCTTCGCTTTGAGGACACTATTTCCCTTTGAAAGGATGACTCTCATACATTGCTTCTGTGGAAAAGTTTAGCTGTGACCCTTCATTGTAATGGATGACTGCACATACAAATCCGTGAGTCACATAGAACTCCTTGTTTTACTTCCAGCAGTGGACATTTTGCAGAGCCTCTGGACAAACTTATCATTAAAAGGAAGACTCGGTTAATCACCCGAGGTACCATTCTGTCCTGAAGCAGTATGACTTTGGGTAGCCATAAAAAGAAGGTATTTCATAGCTTCCCTAGGCAGCCTTTTCTTTTCCCATACTCTGGAAGTTGAGTCATAGCAACTGGATGCAGTCATAGATTTTGTCCACAAAGCACAAATGGCTCAACACTACAAAGGCAAAGAGAGGTACATGAAGAAGTTTGATCTTCTTCCTCTCCTGTAAACAGTAAAAGAAACTGGCAGGAGGAAGAAGGACAATGGGACCATGACAGGAGACGTAAAGGAGAAATGGGCGAAGAACCTCTCAAACAGGGAACTCACCTAGGCAGAAAGGAAGGTCCTATCCAAAGGCCTAAATTTTGCCAGCAGGTTCCTGCTGTGGATTTCATCATAGCTACAGAATCGGCCATCCACAGCAACAATCTGCCAGCAGCAGAAGCTGAACTACTCAGGATAAAAGTCTCTGCTGCACTCTCCAGTGCTCAAACACCACCATCCAACCTCACCAGCCAGGAGAGGAGTGCTCCGAAATCCCTCAGCAAGGATGAGAACATCACAATTCTGCCTGCAGACAAAGAATGCACTGTCGTCCTCAATACTGTGGACTACCAAGAAAAAGTTATTTGACTTTTAGATGACCAACCCACATATGAAAAACTAAAATTTATTTATTTATTTATTTATTGGATTTTTATACCACCCATCTAGCAGCGAGGTCACTCTGGGCGGTTTACAACAATTAACAAATTCAAACAATTCATACAGTAAAACCATAAAATAGTAACACAATAAAAATAAAAAATAATAATATTAAAGTGACATATAAAATGAGACCCCACCAGCAATTACAAGACAAAAAAGTAATAGAATGCTTAAAACACTTGGAGAAGGACAACACAATTGACAGGATTACTTAGCACTGGTTATATCCTGGAGAGACCGTCCCCTGCTTTTACGGACTTCCCAAAATCCACAAGCAAGAAGTCCCCCTCAGACCCATCATCATGAGTAGCATAAATTCAGTGACTTATAACATTGCAAAATTCCTGGCGACTATCTTAGCCCCACTGGTTGGACTCATGGACCACCATGTGCACAATTCAGAGGGGTTTGAAATCAGCGAGTTGAAACTGGATACAGACAAAACCACGGTATCCTTTGATGTTACATCTCTCTTTATCAGCATTCCCACCACCAATGCCCTAACAACTGTAAAGAGAAGACTAAGAGAAGACAGCACCCTCACCTTGAGAAGCAGCCTCAACCCAGACCAGATATGCTGGCTCCTGGATCTGTGTCTGAACACCATGTATTTCATGTACCGAGGGGACTTCTACATAGTTGTGCCATGAGTTCCCCAGTGTCACCCATTGTTGCTAAATTATGCACGGAAGAAGTGGAAAAGAAGGCACTCAACACCTTCCCAGAGATGATACCTGGGTGAAAATCAAGAACCAGGAAGTACAGGCGTTTACAGCCCACATCAATGTGGTGGACCCTAATGTTAAGTTCAGTAGGGAAGTCACCCAGGACAACAGGCTGGCTTTCCTGGATTGTGCAGTCATCATCAGACCTGACCGTGGCCTGGGAGTAGAAGTTTACAGGAAACCTACCAAACAGATCAGTACTTACAGTTTGACTTCCACCATCTATTACAACACAAATTAGGAGTCATCGGGACCCTAAATCACAGAGCAGAGAGCATCCCCACCTACACAGAAGCCAAGAAGAAGGAAGACAGGCACCTGAATACAGCACTTAAGGTCTGTGGATATCCAAAGTGAGCCTTCAACAAAGTAGTGGGACATCCCAGAAGAACAAGGGATCAGTCTGAGACCCAGACCCAACGGAAGAACCTGGTCATTCCTTACATGGCTGGAGTGTCGGAGAAGCTTAAAAGGATTTTTGACAACACCACATCCCTGTTTATTTCGAACCCACAAACACACTAAGGCAGAGACTCATCCACCCAAAGGACCTGACACCAAAACATAAAAGGAGCAATATAGTATATGCAGTCCAGTGCAGTAAGGAGTGTGCAGACGTCTACAATGGAGAAACAAAACAGCCATTAAAACAGGAAAATGGCCCAACATAGTAGGGGAAACAGCTTAGGACCAGAGTCAGCAGTATACCTCAACTTGAAGGACAAAGGGCACTCATTCAAAGATGAGGATGTACCCATATTAGACAGAGAGGATAGGTGGTTTGAGAGAGGGGTCAGGGAAGCCATTCATGTGGGTATGAAAATCACTCTCTCAACAGAGGTGGAGGGCTCAGGAATAGTCTATCTGCTACTTATCAGGCAGTGATTTCAACAATCCCCAGACAAATCAAAAATACTTCCCAGTCACCTCCACCACCAAGGCCATAGCTAACAACCCATAATTAGTGGGTGTTGGGAAGGTTAAAGGTGGGAGTTTCATGCACCTTAGGCCATTGTCCACCTAATGAACCTATTGTCCATCTAACGAGCCTATTCAAGCCATTATAAAACCCTCCATGGCCTGGGACCTGACTACCTGGTGAAGCGGATCACCCAGCGGTCAACATCGGCTCGACCGACTCGGTTGTCGCAGGCGCACACGCTGCGGGTGGCCACACCCAGGGAGGCCCGGAAAACATCTACCCATTCCCGGGCTTTTTCTGTGGCTGGCCCTGCTCTCTGGAACCACCTCCCCAGCGATGTGCGCCTTGCACAGTCCCTGTAAGCCTTTCGGAAAGCCTTAAAAACCTGGCTTTTCCAAGAGGCATTCGGTGGCTGAATTCCCCCCCCCCCCCCCGTTTTCCACCATCTGCTTCTTCTGGTTATTTGGTTTTATTGCTGATTAATTGTTTTTATATTGACTCATTTATTGTTATCGTTGTATCCTGTGTTGTGAACCGCCCGGAGTTCCTTCGGGAAGACGGACGGTATACAAGTCTAATAAATAAATAAATAAATAAATAAATAAATAAATAAATGCCCATCCTATGAGCCTATTTCAGACCACAGTGCCATGAGGTGAAAGTGAAAGATAAAATAGAGGACTTGTAACTTGCTTTCCTCAGACTGAGCAGCTGTTTGGATGAACAGTGAAATATTTCAATCTCTCAAGAAAAGAAGTTTCAGTTGCCATGACTCAACTTCCAGCTAAACTCACTTGGATGACTGAGAATCTTCACAGAAATACTGCTCCCATACAGTCTTGCAGTTTATTTAACGCAAGGGTATGCAATATAAATGTTTTATATGTATATGGTATCATGTATTTAGAAATACCCGATGGTGTTGGTGCTGGTATGTGCCGTCATATCGGCTCTGACCTATGGTCACCCTATTTATTTATTTTTATTTACTGAAGATATTTACCCCGCCTTTCTCTAATTTATAGCATTATTGGTTTGACTTTGTTGGTTTTAATTTCTTATGTGTTGTCTCTATGTAAACCACCCAGAGTTCCCATTGGGAATATCGGTTGCAGTATATAAATAGAAATATAAATATAAATAAATATCACTAAATAATGTTGTGTCCTCAACAGCCCTGCTCACCAATTTCAAGCTCAAGCCCGTGTCTCCCTTTAGGGAACTCCTCTATATTGTAGTTGGTCTTTCTTTTTTCCTGCTACCTTCAAACTTTCCCAGCATCTTTTCCAGAGAATCCTGCCTTCTCATGATGTGTCTAAAGTAGGACAGCATATTTGCCTCCAAAGATAATTTAGGCTTCTATATATCTAGAATCCATTTGTTCATCCCTGTGGCAGTTCAGGGCATTCACAAAGCTTTCTCCCAGAACTACATTTCAATACCTGTCTGGCTTTTACACCCATACATCTTCTTTTTCTTAGCATTTGTCCAACTTGGCAGTAGGATCTGCTATTCTTGTTTTGGCCTTCCACTTGGCACAGTCATGAGCAGGTGAATCCAGGACAACTTCATGCCATTCTCAAGGGTGTTTGTCCAGCACTGTTTTGGATGTTCCCTCGATTGGGATCTACTGACCTGCAGGGCGTGACCCTTTTTTGGCCAGGGTTTCCTCATCGGCACACAGGATATTTCCAAACCAGTGCAGCTGGGCTTCATGCATCTTGTCTTTCACACCCATACATGATGATTGTAAATATGATAATTTGGAGGATCAGCCTTTGTCTCCAGTGACACAGCATTGCATGTGACAATCTTTCCTAATTCTTTAATTACTGCCTTTCCAAGTGTTAATCTTCTGATTTCTTGGTGGCAATTTCCATTTGGATGGATGATGGAACTAAGGTATACAAAATATCTTCTCTCTCTTAAAATTCTTTGCAACATTTTTTTCATTGTCAATGTCAAAGTTGTGTACGAATTTCCTCTTGAGGTTCAACTGCAGACCTGCTTTGGCACTTTCTTCTTTCACTTTCATCAGAAGTTGCTTCAAGACATCGCTGCTTTTTGCCAATAAGATGGTATCGTTAGTAATGTTCTTTCCCCAATGTTCACTAGTCCTTCATCTGTATCTAGTACAACTTTTGAGATGATATGGAAATCTGCATACGGACTGAGCCAATATGAGAATAAAATGTATCATTGTCTGACTCTTTCGCCTGTAGAAAACCATTCTGTCTCTCCATATCCTGTCCACAATTCAGGTTGCACACCAGGACAATAAAGTGCTGTGGTACACCAATTTTTTTTCAGAACAACCCATGGTTTCTTATGATTCCTACAGTCAAAGACTTTATGGTAGTATATGAAACATGGACTGATCTCCTGAAATTCTTGGGTGTGCTCCATAGCCAGAAGATATTTCTAATATGATCTCGAGTGCCTCTTCCTTTTTGGAATCCAGCTTCAACATCAGACAGCTCTTACTCTGTATAAGGTAAAAGGCTTATTATGCAATGCCTTCAGGCTTTCTTTGCTTGCATGGGAAATTAAAGTAGTGGTTCACTAGTCACTATTTATTTATTTATTTATTTATTTATTTATTTATTTATTTATTTATTTATTTATTTTTACACTACACTCCTTGGTATCTCCCTTCTTGGAGACTGAAACTTGGTTGGAAAATTGAATGTTTCCAGTTTGTGGGCCACTGTTTCGTTTTTCATATTTTTTGGCATATTCTTGTTAGGGCTTTGTCAGATTCATTCTCAGTGGATTGAAATAGTTCTACCCGTATCCATCCAGCCAGATGATTTATTTCTTCTTAGTGCTGTCAGGAAAGGTTTCATTACACTTTCTAGAACTGAAGGTTCTTCATCTTAGGATTTCTCTTCAAAAGAACCTGTCATCCTTTGGTTTCTTCTGCATAGTTTAGTGTAGAATCATAAAATCATAGAATCATAGAGACAGTATACTGTCTGCAGCTTTTCTTTATTTTTTCCTGGTCAATTTGCTTTCTTTCATACCATATAAAAATGCTTCCCTGTTGGTCATTCAAAACTCCTAATTCAGGATTAATTTTTCCTTTGGTTTCTCAGATATTGTTCCCCCCTTTTTCATCTCTCTCTCTCTCTCTCTCTCTCTCTCTCTCTCTCTCTCTCTCTCTCTCTCTCTCCCCCATCTCTCTGCATTGGTTATTATGGTAGTTCTCTTGTCTGTAAATGATATTGCTGAAAACCTTCCGACAGTTCTGGCTTTATCCCCATTTACTTTTGATCCTCTCATTTACAATTTTAAGTGTTTCTTCCATCATCTATCTAGGTCTCTCTCTCTTTCTCGCTCTTTGCATTCTTCCCTAACAATCTCATTTCAATCTACAATTCTTCTGATTCACAATCGAGTTTAGTAATGCAAATCTGCTTTTATGTGGACTTTAAATTCATCTGAAATGCTGATTAAATTATATTTTGGCCCTACAATTCTTGTATTGTCCTTTTTCAGCTTTACTCTAATGTTGGACACTAACTGTTCATGATCAGTACCACAGCCTACTCCTGGTCTTGTTTTGGTACAGCTTCTCCAACTCCTGCTTCTGCTTGGTTCTGCAGTCCCCTGTATTCTGTTTGGCTGCATCTAGTTAATCATCTGGTGATGTCCACATGTGCAGACACTTCTTTCTTTCTTTCTTTTTCTTTCTTTCTTTCTTTCTTTCTTTCTTTCTTTCTTTCTTTCTTTCTTTCTTTCTTTCTTTCTTTCTTTCTTTCTTTCTTTCTTTCTTTCTTTCTTTCTTTCTCTGAGGAAACTGTTGCAGTTAAGAGTAAAATCTACCTTCCATTCTTAAATCCTAATAGGAATTGCCAGGAAGAATGGGAGAGGGCATCTGTCAGTTTCACTGTCTCCCAGATTCAATTTGTTTAATACTCAAATTATTTCACTCTTGACTACGAAGCCCTTGGCAAATTTTAGTAGATACTTTAGAAAGAAAATGAATGAAATGCATGTTCCCTCCTTTCTACCAATCATATTCAGTACGTATAGCTAGAGCAAGCCTAGAGAGAATATGTAAAGGTGAACTTGTGTAAAAGAGGTAATCTTCATTCAGCACATGGCTGAATACACAAGGATTCAGACCCAGATGTGTATGAGTTAAGCACTCAACAGTCAGAGCCTGAATAGTTTTGTGTGTCTGTGTTTTGCTTTCTTTTCCATTAGGATATATAAAAACGCCATTCTTAGATGTAAAGATATTTCTGACTGTGGCCAAATTCTTATTTTAAAAAATGAAGTGAAACAAACAAACAAAAATATGTCCGCCTCTTCTTATTAGCAGGAATCCCACTGGAAAAAGCTGTCTTGGAATATATATCTGTGTAGAGGATACGGAGATGCATGCCACATTCACGCCTCACAGGGCCTTCCCAATATACCAGCCATTTCTTCTAGCCCACACAAACATAATCCATCATAATGACAGGCTTTTGACTGGTAAAAAATAATCGTGAATTATTCTTACACCCTGCCTTTTACTTTGACAGCTGAAGTGAACTAAACAGACAGGTCCCACAAAGACGATCTAATACTGTCACTAATCCCAACACATCCGCCATGATTGCCTGGGAACCCAATATTTTTGGTTTTAGCTGTTTGCACACTGTGTTAACAGCCTCTTAATATAGAAATACTATTCTGCAGACATCTTTATTTCATTATACCAACAGTTTGGTTAGTACAATTGCATGCGAGGAGCCAACAAATGTAATTTTCTTGTACTTAATGCTTGTGTGGCTGTTCCTTTCAGCTCCTTCATCTGATTAACTAATGTGACTCAGAGTCCTTCCAAGAATCGGGGCACATGGCACTTTCTCACATAGACTCTGAAAGATCTTGGAAAACCAGCTGTTGTGGGGAGGGCAGGAGATGGAACAGACTAAGTACAGAAAGGACTTAGGAGAAAGTACAGATGATCCCATCCAAAATATGAAGCAACTTGTCAAAACTGATGTCAGCCACTGGAGATAACTAGGCTCATGACGATTCATGGAAGACACAGATTTTGACAACTCGACAGCAGATCTGACAGTGAAGGAACAAAGAAACTGCTCTTTAATTGCTTAATGAGACAGTTATCTTTGTCTGCACCGTTTTGTACTAGTAGGGTGCATTTCATAATAAATTGCAAGTGGAGATGTTGATTTTCTGACTATATTATATTTTTCAAGTAGCTAGGAGACAGAGGAGCCTACCAGCACTTATACAGCTTTTTTTTTTTTAAAAAAAAATCCTGCATGTCCATCTGATGAAGCAGAGCCTAAAAACCCCATGGAATTACCAAATCCAGAATCCTCCACCCAGCATGATCAAACTCTGTGAAGGAGACAGGCACTGAGTTAAAGGTTTTATTTCTGAGAAGGAACCAGAACTTAGGAGTAAGCAGTGCCTCTCTAATTTTTCATCTGTAACAGAGGCATGGAGTTGTTCTCAGGCAAAAAAATCTCTTTGACAGTTACTTCATGTCCGTTCTCGTCCCGGGAGGAAGTTCATTGCGTGTTGATGTCGGTCGCGGTCACGTGGTCTTCTTCCGGTTCTGTCTCTGTTCCCGTGTATGCACAGGCGTGATTGATGAGACTGGCATGACTGTTAACGCACGTCCTCGTTCCATGATGAGTTGTGAAATTCCATGCCTTCGTTCTCTGTTTTTTCCCCCCCCCCCCCCGACCTTCTGTTTTTCGATGTTTCGATTATCCGAAGCCTTGCCTTCAATGCATTATGGAGCAAAATTCGATGCATTTGTCTTTCAAAAGCTATTCACTACATTGCTAAATCCATAGGGAATTTACTGGCGAATGTATCTTCACACTCCTGCCACTAGATGGGTTCTGCTCCTATCGTCACTCGTTCCATGACGAGTGTGAGTTCACGGGCTCTCATCTCGGAATGAGAAGTGTGATGAGCAGATTCCCAAGGCCAGGGAGGGGAATATCTCATCCTGCTTAAATCACAGTTCAGGTGGCGTGGTTGGGACGAACTCCCCTCGTTCCATAATGGACGTGTGGTAGGATTACTTCATACCGGTCCCAAGCAGGACTGCGAATGGCGATGAGATGGACGTGAAGTATCAGCCTTTGTCAAGTGGCTGAACTGAAGTGTTGCACATGGAAGACTCCAACTGTCCTCAGACTGTTTCTTCTTCCTTCATTTCCACACTGGAATGGGGAGGGTTCATAGTTTCAACAGAGAGAGAGAGAGAGAGCACCTTATGCCCAGATTCTGGAGTGAGGCATCCACCTCCCACTTGAACCAAAGGTTATCTATGCTTTTTCCAGTCTCTCAGAAAGTGGACATCTGGTGCTCCAGGTAGTTGAGAGGCTCAACAATCACATGGGACTATTGTTATGCGCTGTCAGGTCACATCCAACTTGTGGTGACCTTAAAATAGTTTTCAAGGGACATGAGATGTTTAAGGAATGGATTTATTTTTTTATTTTATTTGTAAACTGCCCCATTAGTGCACAGCACTGTACTGGGAGGAGGAAGACATAAAAACCACAAAATTACACAAACACTTACCTGTGCCATCCCAACCCCCACTGTGAGTTTCCATGCTGGTCGGAGGATTTAAACTCAGGTCTCCTTAGTTCTAGTTCATCACTCTACTTGCTATGCTACCCTGGCTCTCTGCTTGCTACTACCCATATATAGAAATGAGCTGAAAAGCTGAGAAAGGTAAACCATGGTAACAAGTTTGAAGCTGGCAAGAAGAAAGAAAAGAAGACACTCCTCCTCAAATCCTTCCTCAAAGTTTAGATGTTCCGGGCAAGGCTATGAATACCAATATCACAATTTTGATTATCAAAACATGAAATCTAAGCAACCGTGGGTTTTCCAGTACATTTTAATCAGGCTAAAATGAATTTGTGGAAGAGGGAATATGAACCATATTTACCTAAACTTGCTTTCAAATGTAAATAATGGCTTTTTGAACTGTCCCCAGAGGTACAAGCTAAACCTCTAGCTCTTGAATTGAGGTCATCATAGTGTTGTTATGGGTCTCACATAGACATGGGCATGAAATGGAAAAAGCATTTCATTTTGTTTTGTTTCCTAAGTTTTATTTTGTTTTGTTACTAATAAATTTTTAAAGTAGTTTTGATACAAACAAAACAAAAGGCTATGCTCCCTTGGGTCCTAGAGGCACCAAAATAGCTGGGGAGCTGCTTTGAACCCTTCCCTGTAAACCCCCCAATTTGGAAAGCTTTGGGTTTCAGAGGTGAGTTATTATGCTGCAAAGGGGTGTCCCTAGGAAAAGATCTTTCTAATTGAAACCAGAAGCTGCAATATCCCACCCACAGTGCCACTGCGGCTTAGCTACCAAAACATGATTCAATAAATTATAAAGGTTTTTTCCTAGTGGCACCTCCTTTGGAGCTTAATAATTCAGTCCCCTGAGCCCAAAACCTCTCCAAATTTCAGGAGCTTACCTGGAATTGCTTGACGAAGCTAGGCCTGCCATTTCCATGCTGAAACATGGGTGTGATCTGTATTTTCGAGTATATAATGTTTTATTTTACTTGAAAGTACTTTTTCCAGGGAATGGGATACAGTATATCTTGTCTGAAATAAAGTGCCAGTGTGCCATGAATAAGATGCTTATGATGCTTATCTTTGCTTTATAGTTCATTGCTGCAGATGCAGAGCTTGCAACAGGACATCAGTATTGATATGCCCTGATAGAAATAATGGGGAGGTTTCTGTCCATTTGGGTTTTCTGGGGAAGAAATGGAAAGTCTCTACTTGTTCCCAGTCTTTGGGAATGGCTGTTGTGGGAAATGCATAAAATAGTTGGGATCACAGAGGAGTGGAGTTGGAAGAGGACTAGAAAGCCATCGATGCCAACCTCTTGCTCAATGCAAGAATCCATGTCAAGGCAGATCTGACAGATGGAACAATATGTTAGCTGCTTTGTGATTTAATTGTGCAAAGGGGCAAACCAGAGCTGTGCACTGGGGAGGTTGACAGCTTTAGCCATGCCCCAAGCCTTTTACAGCTCTTCCTGATCCTGCCATTGACCAGGATATACAGTAGGATGGATTGCAAGGAGAGAAGACCTCTAAATTTAGACGTCTCCTTGGGGATCTTTCCTCATCAAGAGCCTAGACTAGACTCAGTCATTCTCAACCATATTTTGGGCATGCGGCAGCAATTTAAGGGTAAAATTAATGACCAGCTTAACTCCTATTAACCCCTAAATTGCTTTTGCACACTGTACGCACACGTTCAATTAACTACCAGGACCCCCTTTGGAGCTTATAACTCAGCCCACTGACCCCCCCCCAAAAAAAAAAAACCTTTCCAAATTTGGGGGGCTTACAGGAAAGAGCTTGAGGAAGCTCCTCAGAAGTTTTTGTGCCTGCAATCACTATTTTAGAGTACATATTTTATGTACTCAAAAATAGTGATCACGGCCAATATATCGATCCGGCATCAATATCAAAACTGCTAAGGAGTTTCCTCAAGCTATTTCCTACAATCCCCCCAGATTTGGAAAGATTTGGGGATCAGAGGGATGAGTTACTAAGCTCTAAAGGGGGTCCTGGTAGTTAATTGAAAGAGTGTGTACGACACACATTACCAATATACAGGTTAATAAGATTAATTCCTATATTGGTAGTGTGCACCTTACAGTCTTGCAATTAGCTATGGGGACCGCCTTTGTAGCTTAATAATTCAGCCCCCTGAGCCCCAAACCTTTCCAAATTTTGGGGACTTACAGGGAAGAGCTTGAGCCCCTCTGGTATTGATTCCTCTAGGATGAATTGGTTAATTTCTAGAGTTAAAATGGCATTTCATTTCATTTTTGTGATGAAACATGTCCTACCATTTTGTTACATAATGAAGTAATTTGTTACCTAATGAAACAATGAAAAAGTGTTTCATTTTTCATTTTGCCGCCACTCTCTAGTCTCACATGAAAGTCAGTTTCACTTATTAAGCCAAGGTGCCATAGAAAGCATTTCTAGGAGTCTCCTGCTAGAAGACTGCAATACAGTTGTTTGGAGGCTCATGCAAATTGACCCCGCCCACACACACATACACTATGTTGCCTGGACATTCTTAATGGCCTCTCAACATATTAGTCATGACTAGAGATGGGCACGACTTGAAAAAAAATTTTTTTCGAGTTGTCGTTAGTCGGGCCAGTCCCATTTCGGGTCGTTTCCGGTTTTCGCGAAAATTCGCAAAAATTAGTCGGTTCATTTTTTCGTTTTTTCGTTGTCGTTAGTACTGGTTTTTTTGGGGGGGAGCGGGGCTCCTGGAGGCACCTCTGTGGGGTGGGTGCCTCCTCTGGCCCGCTATAAAGGGAAAGTGGGCTCCTGGAGGCACCCGTGGGTGCCTCCTGCCACTAGGAAGGGGAAGCAGGCTCCAAGAGACACCCCTCTACATGGGGGTCTCCCTTCCTCACCTGCTGCTGCTGCAAAATGCTATGCAATAGCCATATGGATATTGCATAACATAATGTGCAGACGTGAGACCAGTGTGAGAATGATAGGGTCATACCCGCCCTTCACAAGGCTCTGGCACCACCATGTCTCACACAGAAGGGAATTGTACTTGCTGCGTGTAGTGCAATGCAAGCAAGTAGATCTGGCTTTAAGGTGGCTTTAGTGCAAGAGCTAGGGTTAGGCTAGTGACGGGTAAGGTTACGGTGGGCTAGTGGGTTGCACCTCTGGGTGCCTCTCTGACCCACTAAGAAGACAGTCTGTGACGTATGGGTACGGAGTCAAGGGTTAGGGTTAGGGCTAGGGCAGGTTTTAGGGGGCTTTTTGGCACATCCCAGAAGTCTCCATGGCCAAGTGGCCATGCGACTGGTGGGATGGCTCCAGAAATTTGCATGGTTGTCCACTCCCACATGGCTGGCCACTTGGCCAGCCCATCATTGCGCACTGCGCAGGTGTAAATAAAATAAAATAAAATAAAATCAATGGAGGACAGAGGAGGAGAGGAGAGACATTTTGTTGCAAGAAAAAACCCACTGCTACTGTGAAAAATCTGGCAGTTTATAAATTTTCGTGTGTTTCTGTTGTGCTTGTGTGTTTTTGGACCACGATTTCAAAAACAATATTGCGTTCGCTGGCCCATTTTGGATCCCCCGCCCGCACCGCATGGCATGGCGATGGCGACTCGCGAGTCCGGCTGCCCAGGACGGGGGGAGGCGGGACCCCCCCCTCCAGAAACCACCCCTCCGGTAGGTGCCCTGCGCCCTTAGTCAAGCAGGCATTTTTCCGCCTGCTTTTTTGGCCCGGGAATGGGTGGGGGGAGAGTTTAAAAGTTTTTTCCTGTGCCGTCCGTGCCGCTTGCTTGCGCTTTAATTGCGGCGGCCGGCGGCCGGCGAGACTGGGCTTTTTGCTGGCTGCGAGCCTGCGGCGAGTCCCACCAGAGCAGCCGAGGACGGGGGATGAGGGGGGAGGCCGGGGACCTCCAGAAACAACCCCTCTGGTAGGTGCCCTGAGGCACGGCAGGCATTTTCCCGCCTGCTTTTTGGCTGGGAACGGGGTTTTTTTAACTTTTAAAAACTTTTTTTCTGTGCCGCGTGTGGCATCGCGCGATCTCACGATGCAAGTAACGAGCATGACAAATCAGACCAAAATTGTTCGTTCGTCGGTTCGAGCTCGAAGTCTGGGGGAGTAATTCCCGTTACCGTTTCCGTAGAGTAACGGAACCGAGTAACGGAAACGGAAACGGGAATACCGCTAAGTCGTGCCCATCTCTAGTCATGACTCAGTTCCAGAAGTGTCACCAGAAAATAGAGATACTTGTAATCTGAAGGAAGAAAAACAAACCCATTCATTTGTATACCTGGTAGGCTTTCCTCTGTCAACAGCATCCCAGCATGTTAAGATGGAGTAAGAATGATTTGATCTTCCGAGACTGAGTGTATAACTCCTATAATAATTTCTTAGCATTGGCCACACTGAAGTCCAAAGTATCTGGATGGCCAAATGTCCCCAAATCCTGCATTTAGTCATGAGGCTCAAAAACATTCTAGTTATTTCCAGTGTGAAACAATGTACAGAGGGATGCCTAGTATAATTAATAGGATCAATTCAGAAAAATAGGTTTGCTCTGTCTTGGTCTGAAAATAGATAAGTGCAGTAGACATGAATATTCAGTGCTTTTGCTGGAATAAGCTGAGTGTGCCATTAAGGATATCAAAAGAAGACTGAAGATGACTAGACTGTCATAGATGTTGGGTAAATCCCATGGAGCAACAATTAAAAAAACAACTAGGGTTTTTCCAAATGTATGCCCATATCATCTAATGTGATGCTATAGTTGGCTCTTTGGTTTTGTTAGGTTTTAGGTTAGCTTACGAATTCAGGACAGAACAGAGAGAGATAAAGAGAAACTATCACTCAGCCATCTCGTTTCAACAAAAAACATGACTCTGTTTTCATGTGCTTTGTGAAGAAGGAAATACAACAACCTGTGATCCATCAAAGAAACCAAAGATCACATTAGCTGTAATTACTTTGGACTGGCTCCTATTGATCATTTTTCTTCCAGCAATTTCAGCACGGTGCTGATGCTGCCAGTTGACAAGCCCAGATACAACCCCCAGATGACCAACTACGATAGGCTCCAAATTTTTGCTTCTTGAACATTTTTTTCTAAGGTCAAAAAAACATACCAGAAAGCCAGAATGAAGGATCAGGGATGAAGTACTCATTTGTATTCTCATTACACTTTTTATTACACTATTCCTCCGAAGCATTTACCGTGGCTTAGATTTTCCCACTCTTTTTATCCATGGAAGATACATTATTAATAAAAATCACGCGTGGGCAAGTCAATTCTGACTTTTGGCGACCCTTTTTTTTTAGGGTTTTCCAGACAGAGAGTATTCCTTTCTTCTGGGGGCATGTGAAAACTGTACAGCTTGACCAAGGCCATTCAGGCTAGGTCTACCTTCAGGAGGTACAGAAGGAAATCGAAGTCCCAGCCTCTGGCTATGTAGATACTTATATTATGCTATTCAGCCAGCTCTGGAGAAACATTAGGTTAAGCATTTTTTTTCCTGGAGGGGAGGGGCCACTTATAATGGACAGGTCCCTTCGCTAGAAATGAATAATTATATTAAGACATGAAGTGTTATATATACCATTGAGAAATATCCTAACATCTCTCAATGAACTTCAAGGATAAGTGAGGCTAGGACATCAGTTCTCCACAATCCAAATGTAATTAAAAGGAGAATGAGTGAATTTAATAAAGATGGAACATTTGGGATTTACCTGAAGTTCATTTGAAATAATGAACTGTGGTATTGCCTTCTATCAAATGGTCATACTGAAAGTTTTAATTGCTAGAGGATGAATGGAAAGTGTGAGGTTCTAAAATATTAAGATACCACAATGTAGCATTTAGTTTTCTAACACACTTAGAAAAGCTTATTTTTTCCTAAATCAATGCATAGATGGGTGGATGAATGAATACTTCTGAATTACATTTGAATCTTGTTGCATAGTATAGTAAGATATAGTTGTGATAGCTACATTATGGCAAGGGACCCTTAGTTTGAAATTTCCATTCAGTAAGGAAATCCATCCAATAACCTAGGTCTCTTAATACTGAACCTATCTTCTGGATAGACTGTGAGGATTAACAGTTTGAAAAGAACTATGGTATGCCATGGGCAGCTCCTTGGAAAATGTGTCAAAATAAAGCAAAACATATCTGGTGAATTTCGAATTATCTGCCTCAGTAGATTCAAAATTACACTAAAATGTGTTTAATTTCAGATTCATGATACAAAATATTTTACATTTATGATGCACAATGAGCCAACAGACAGCATCATTTCACAGTATGATTCAGGTACCAGATTATAGAATCATAGAGTTGGAAGAGACCTCAAGGGCCATCCAGTCCAACCCCCTGCCATGCAGGAACCCCCATCACAGTAGTCCTGACAGATGGCCATCCAACCTCTGCTTAAAAACCTCCAAAGAAGGAGACTCCACCACCCCTGTGGCAGCATATTCCACTGCTGAACAGCTCTAACAATCATAAAGATCTTCCTAATGTTTAAATTGAACCTCTTTTCCTATAGTTTGAAAACTCATTGTCCTTAGTCCTAGTCTCTGAAGCAATGGAAAACAAACCAGTCCCCTCTTCAATATGACATGCTTTCAAATATTTAGCTATCCCATCTCATCCTTCTTTTTTTAAGGCTAAACATTCCACCTCCTTAAGCCACTCCTCATAAGACATTTCTTCCTCTGGACCCGTTCAAGGTTGTCAACATCCTTTTTAAATTGAGGTGTGCAGGACTGAATACAGTATTCCAGGTGGGGTCTGACCAGAGCAGATGTAAGTTAGAGGACCTTTAGAGAAAAGATAAAGACTTTGGTAGAGTACTGAGAAAATCCTTTGAATATTTCCTTGCAAACTTTATTTTGGTTTCCCTAATACTGATGATATAAGTTATAGTTTGACATTTATCAATAAAGTAATGCATTTTTCTTACAATGCAGAACATGTCCAGAAGTGACAAGTGTGGCTAATGCCTCATTGAAAAGATATTTCCAGTGCTAGTTGTGTTGATTTTACAGTTTGCATGGCATTACTAGTATTCTTAGGTGATGGGTCACTCCCTTTCTCCTCTTCTGAGTACTGTATCAGGGAAGTGCAAAATGTGACACGTGGAGATGTCTCTAGGGATTAGAAGGCTTAGATAAAGCTAAACTACAGGAGGTAGTATTAGGATTCGCTAACAAGCTGTAATGTTAGGATTTGTTAAGCTTTTCTAAATTATAACATCATTCCCCCTGTCTGCACAGCAGGGAGACTATGCACTGACAGGCAAGGCACCTACATGTGTATGGGGAGTGGTGGAATATAAGCTAAGAGTGTTAGAGATACCCTTAACCAATGTTTTATGCTGGATATCAGGGAAGATGAGCTCTGAATTTATGCATGGAGATGGGTTGATTTGCAAGTTTGGGATCTACAAATGAATGGGCAGTACCTGTTGTGAGTGATGATCTCTAGTGACATGTAGAGTAAGGGGAACTGCCTGCTGACCTCCGCCTATGTATATTCATTTTACAAAGAGAGGGAATAATCGGAATCATAAATGGTCCCAATACCATTTTGTGCCCCACACAGTTCCCACCAAAAGGTTTTACTCCCCCTACCAAAAAATGCAGTTTTCATGGACTGCATTTCTTTGTACCAGGTGTTTCTACAGGTGGCAATTTTCTAAAGTAAAATATATCACCCCTTTTACTTAGCCAAAATTTTAGTTCTTCAAATATTTGGATATTTTTTAATAAAAAAGAACAGTTTTGAGGGGCCGGTGAGACCTCCAGAGTGCAGAGTGGGCGAGCGGGCGGGTAGTGACTAAGCTACCTGTTATCTGACTTTTTACATGGATTGTTACACATTACTGCTTGTACTGAATTTGTAGTACTACTTGTGTTTTTCCATGTTTACCTTTCCATCTCCTAGACTGACATTTCCCCCCCTTCACATTTGTTCACTTCTAGTCCTTAGCTTCAACATTGCCTTTTTTAATGATGGAGGATGCCTCTTCACGATCATTCTTCTTGGCTTTGAATATTATCTTTAATGTTTCTTGATAACGGTTGCATACTCATTATTTCCAACTCGGTGTTTTGTCTTCCCATGTTGTAAGCTGCCTTGGGTCCTTTCGAAGGAGAAAGGTGGAGTGAAACTATTTTAGATAAATAGATAGATGAGCTCCTCCAAGCTTTCCTCCTCAAATGTAATAGACAAACCGAATATCTGAGAAGGGCAGCCTCTCCCTCACCATCCCTAGGAAGCCCCCTAACAAAATATGAGCAATGAATTGAAAAGATAATAAAACATGCTGTACTTTGACTTGATTATTAATGTTACGAGGAATGGGGAGCTTAAAAATAAGATGAAAGGCCATGGGAAAGAATACGAGGGGGAAATAAATCATTTACTGGATTGTTCGGACTGAAAAGTTTTCAAAAATCAAAGGCTGTTCTTGATGTATACAGCTATTCTGGTGCTCAGCAAGAGAAATGAGAGCCCTTGGTTGGTAACCCAGCTGGCTGCCAGATAAACACACAACAGGGTACTTGCACTTATTTGTGCAGCTGCCTTCCTTTTTTCCAATGGCTATGTGTCCCTCATCACAGAAGCGACTGCCTTGTACCCCTGCTGTAAAAGGAGGGGGGGAGGAGAACCTGTTTCTGCTGCAGCTCTGCAGGAACCCATCTGCTTCCAGTTAGTAAAGAAAACTGAGGAACAGCAGGGGGTGGGGGGGAACCAGTTATCCAGCACAGCATAATCAGGTATTTACTTCCCTAGCACAGCCTAATTACTCATCCACGACAAAACACAGGGCAGCAGCAAGAAAGAACAGTCAGCCGCAAAAAAACAAAACACACATACAAAACAAAAAAACAAAAAAACAAAAGAACACAAAAAAAACATGAGTTTCCAGACAAAAATATTTATTTATAAGTTATTTACTAGCTGCTTTCCAGACAAAGCTCCCGAGTGGTTTGCCAGAATAAAATGAAGTGTAATAAACAATAAACCTGTTGGAGGTAGATCAGAAAAAAGTTCCAGCATAATATAGTCCAGAAAGATTTTTTTTTAAAAAAACCCAAAAACTTAAACCTGGGCAATTAGAGAGGCTTTCACACATCACTGCAGATAAAGGAAAGACAACGCCAGGTAAAAATCCCATGTGAAGTAGCTCCAATGATAGGGTGGCCCAACTAAGAAGACTGTGCCTCTAGTCCGGGCATGTCCAAACTTCGGCCCTCCAGATGTTTTGGACCACAACTCCCACAGTCCCTTGCCATTGGTAATCTAAGCTTAGAATTCTGGGAGTTGTGGTCCAAAACATCAGGAGGGCCAAAGTTTGGTCGTGCCTAGAGATGGGCACGAAACGAGCAATTTTTTGTTTTTGTTTTTGTTTTTTCATTTCGTTACATGAAACGAAACGAAAACGAATTTTGTCTCCAAAATGAAACAAAACGAACCGAAACAACAGAAATTTTGTCGTGTGTTTTGTTTTCGCTGCGGCAAATACATTGAACTGTAATGAATGCTAACGAAACAGCAATTTTTCGTTTTTGTTTTTGTTTTTTCGTTTCATTACGTAACGAAATGAAAATGATATTTTTTTGCAAAAAAATCACAAAAAACGAAAATGAACCAAAACGGACCCCCTAAACGACAAACGAAACACCATTTTTTTGAGTCGTGCCCATCTCTAGTCGTGCCTGCTCTAGTCCCATTCTCCTTGACTTCGGACATTAGGGGGATCTGGAGCAGAGGCTTAGCAAACCAGTCTCAGAATCAAGGGAACATACCTGCAGGATTTGTGCCCTTTCCCTTGGGAACCAGGAAAGGAGCTTGATGGAGAAAATCCAGCAGGACAGTATGTACAATCCCAACTGAGGTCAAGACTAATGAATGGAGACAACTACTATCTAGAGACACTACTTTTGTTTTTAAAGCAGGGTTTTCCCAGGAGAGAAGTGCCAAAGCTGGAGATGCCCGAGGATCATCCAAAACTGCACTGCTTTCCTCCCCCTCCACTTTCCTGATCTTTGGCACATATGTGTGTTTGTGCATGTATGTGCACTTGAGGAACAAATGATGCTCTGGCCTGTTTTTTTTGCTGTCATAGCAGGAATGCAGGGATTCCACAGCATGGTGTTATGCATGTAAATAAGATGCATGATGGAGTCCACTCTATATAAGAGGTATGTTATTTGTACGTTACTATAAGGAAGCCAAGAATGGCATGGCAAGTCAACTCCATTGCAACTGATTCATGGAGCAACATTCTGCACAAACATTGCAACTAATGCATTCAGTGGAGACAGTCTGTTATCTAGGGGGAGGGAATGCCCACATTACAGTGTAACCTATGATAACAGGTTTGCTCATAACCAGTAGTCACATGCAACACTTTGGGAGGGCCACCATCAGTTACCGTCTCTTCAGCTATCTAATGCCTTTAGAAGTCGCATGATGCAATGAAAGAGTGCAGTATAGGCAGTAGAGCAATGGGCTAGAACTTAGGAAGCCTGGGTTCATATCTCTGCTTGGCTATGGAAACTCATGGTAGATGACCCTGGTAAAACCAATATCTCATATATCTTGAAAATCATAGTAAGGTTGCCATAAGTTTGATGTGACTTTACAGTATCACAAGGACCATTACAATCGACACTGCAAACTTTCCCCCTGAAAAAAGGCGAGGAGGGGTTGCCTTTCAGAGTGGTTGCCACATTCCACTAAGCCAGCTATTTTTCAGAAAGATAAAAATTTGTAGCACCAATCACGGCAGCCCTAGCACAAAGCTACACAACTCTTCCACCCTACCCAATACATACAAACTAGTTATCAAATTTGTCAATGGTGCTTAGCTGCAAATTACCTTCCTCGGTATAAATGCTTCAACACAGAAATTGAGATATCAATATATTGATATCTCAGACTGAATCTTCAAGCTTGGCTGTTAATTTATTTTATTTATTAAAGCATTTCTAGACCATCCTCTACCAGTGCATTTCCGAGTGGGATACCATCAATAAAATTGTCTCTAAAGAATCTGAATACTTTTAGTATTTAGTCCAAATACGTGGAAATGTTTAAAATGCCCCAAAGCATTTGAAAAGAGAGTTATTCATAGATTCTCCTTTTTAGATAAGAATGTTTGTTTCACCAACTGAACATGACCTAGTCTTGAAAAAGATTTGCACCCCATTGGTGAAGATTATGACCATGTATGTGACGTAGGAGTCAGCTAATTCTGGCATCCACATTCTAATGACAGATGGGCAACTCTGCAAGTTTCCAGTTTCTTCCCTCTTTTGGTTCATCTATGCTAAACATGTTTTGGACTGGGTAGCCTTTCAGCTGGAACAGCCATTCTCAACCTTGGGTCCCCACTTGCTCTTGGACTAAAAAATCTAGAAATCTTGGCTGGCAGAGTTATTGGTAAATATTTCTGGGAGATTTAGGCCAACAGCATCTGGGGACCCAAAGCTGGAAACCCCTGAGCTACAGGATGCCTTTGAAGATACAGGGTTTTGTTTTGTTTTGTTGCAATCTTTCAAGTAGAGGACTGTCAACTTTAATGGAGGAGGAACGGCTACTAGAGATGGGCACGAATCAAAAAATGGCATTTTGTTTGTCGTTTGTCGTTTAGGGGGTCCGTTTCGGTTTGTTTCTTTTTTTGCGAATTTTTTGCAAAAAAATCATTTTTGTTTTTGTTTGTTTTGTTACCGTTTCGTTACCATTTATTTCAATTTTTTGTGATTTTTTTAGCATTTAAAGCAGTTCAATGTATTGCCGGAACGAAAACGAAACGGATGACAAAATTTCTGGTGTTTCTGTTCGTTTAGTTTCATTTTAAAGACAAAATTCATTTGTCATTTGTTATGTAACGAAATGAAAAAACAAAATGGAAACGAAAAATTGTTTGTTTCGTGCCCATCTCTAACGGCTACCTTATTCAGAATATAAAATCAAGTCAATACCAGGTCAATCTTTTTTGTTTCACACTAAGGGTACTGATAAGATATTGATTGATCAAAGTAAACTATTCAGAACAATGTATGATGTCTTCTTTGGAAAATATGAGATAACTGTTGTCATTTCAAAATTAGAGTGGGGTCTTTAATACAACTATGAAAAAGCATGGGTGGAGTGAGTCCAGTGTCATTTGGCATCTGAGTGGAGGTCATGTAGAAAAAGCCCAGTTCATGACCAACTTGATTATCTAATACTATCCCACTTTTCTCCCTTTAGTTAAATCAGAAGTGCAACTTGCTGATTTATCTATGTCATTGCACTCCATTTCATTTTGCTTTCTCATCATGCTCAAGAAATTTGAAAAATGTCCCTTCTTTTCCAAAATGGCAGAACTCCACTTTCTAAATGAAAGAGACCACTCACGCATGTCCATTTCGTCACCATTCCATTGTATGTTTGCCATTACTGAAAAAGCAATGCAGCAGACCAGTGTGTTAAACAGAAGACAGTGCTCCTGTGAAGATTCCACAATAACAGGACTCATCTTTAATGAGAAACCAGTTCCCTACCTCCAAAGCCAACTGGTGCAGGGTCCTGTGTTGGCCTTTCTTTATAGTGTCCTTCTCCTCGGCCTCTGTCAGTGAGCAGATTGCCTGCATCCGGACTGTGGTCTCGAGATGTCTTCTCTTCATTGACTGGAACACAAAAAGCAGTCTGGTTTATGACTGTGCAGAGATGGTGTGTTGGCCTGGCAAAATGAGGAGAACAACAGCTGGTGGTGGATCAAACTGGGCCAAAGGTTTGCAACCATAATACATGACGGTGTTAAAAGGAAGGGCAGTCTGGCATCCACTGTGGCTGTGGGATCTGAAACAAATGGAGCAGAAAAACAGGAGGGAGGAAAGAATACTGAAGATGCCAGCAAGGTGAAGGGGCATCATTTGTCCCAGGAACATTATGGCACATTCAGTTTAATTGTCCAGATCCAATGCATTTCTTTTTAGCAATTCAAATGGTAGACTGGAATTCTTCTTCAGTTGCAAGGCAACAACTATAAATAATTAAAACCTGCAAAAGCTAAAATTCAACCGTACTGGCATTTGGCATTAGAACTCAAAAAGTGCAAGCAAATGGAACCCATTAGAAATAAAGGATAGTTTGCAGATGGCAGGCTCTATATACAGAGGTTATAAAACAGCTATAGAAGAGACACAGAGACCTTACACCAGAGGAGAAACCGGCTATAGAAATATTTAACAAAAAGCACCATGAATCTTCTGAATGGTCAGAGGAGTGGTAGCGAGAGAAAAAATTAAAGAAACAGCATGACATTTCACACACCATTGTTACACATTTAATTGTAATTCATTCAAGGCAGTCAAGTATTTCAACTTTATAAATGTGCTTAATGCAATGCAATATATATGATAGGTATCCCTCCATGAGAACAATTGTTCTTCAGTTAGAAAGGCAGCGGGGTCTTACAGTATTGCCTGGCTCCTAAATGAAACTGCGGGGGTACTTAGGAAGGCTTTAAGACCGAACACCTTGCATCTAGGGATTGGGCTGGAATGAATTTTTTTGTTTCATTTTTTGTTTTTCATTTTGTTTCAGAATGAAACAAAAATGAACTGATTTTTAAAAAACGAAATGAAACAAACTTGAAATTTTTGTTTTGTTTCAATTCGTTTATTGTCCCCCCCCCAACATGCCCAATTGGGGGGAGCACATTTTTTTACCTGCCTTTGAGCCACCAAAGCAAGCAGTGACTGTGGCCATTGCCGCTTCCTTCAGTGGCTCAATGACCATTTAAAAACCCCGCACTTCCCCCCAATTGGGAGCATTGTGGGGGAAGCACAGGGTTTTATTTCCACTTGCTTTGGTGGCTCAAAGACAGTTTAAGAACCCTGCAGTTTCCTCCGCAATGTGCCTGATTGGGGATGAAGTGTGAGTTTTTTAAACTGTCTTTGAGCCACTGAAGCTAACGGAGATGGCCGCAGCTACCATTTGCTTTGGTGGCTCAAAGACAGTTTGAAAACCCTGCGCCTTCCCCCCAACATGCCCATTTAGGGGAAACGAATAATGAATAAGAATGAATAACTAAACAATATTTTTAAAAAAGTTATAAACAAACCAAAATGACAAATAAAATGAAAAACGAAATGAAACACTATTTTAGCGTTTCATGCCCATCTCTACTTGCATCAGTTTCCCAGGGAGCCACTACTCTGTGGGGGGCCTAGAGGCTGTTCTTACTCTAATCTAGTCTATTCTAATACTAAATGTAGTGCCCACAGCTATTCTATTCCCGGTAGGGCCCTTGTCTCCGAATTAAAATAAATACATAGATGAAATAAAATAAATAAGAGAGACAGCCTCTTTGTATGGGTAAGGTGAGCTGCTAATGCCTCCCTGCAATCTCAAAATAAGCAATACGAAACAAGAATTGCTGGCTGCAGCACTTTCTCCAGCTGCTGCATTTGATGTGTAAAATGTCGCCTAGCTGGATCTTATTACCCTGCCCCCCTCAAGGTACTGGGTGCAAATGATGGTGCTACTTGTAAGAAGAGTTCACAAATTAAGGTATAATCACAGGCTCACTCACTTGTAAGGTAACAATCCAGGCTGAGTGACACATTGTTGAAAGCAAGGACAGCTTCTGATCCGGTCTTCCAGGATGTGATAATCTGAAGCCAAAACCTAGGAAGAATAAAAGTTGTTAAATTGCAGCATATAAGACACTGTTCCTCACAAATGCATTTAAACGTTTGCTCATGATGTACACTCAGTATAGCATCACAAGGAGGAAACACATTTAATCCTAACAGGTGTATGGCCCCCTGGTGTGAAACAGACTGTTTCAACAGAAATGGGTATCCAGAGAGGGCACCGTCTCAAAGGTATTTTTCAGAAAGATCAGTGGCTGGAACGGTGATGCCTATAGTAATTGACTGTGCACAGACTTGAAACACTGGTTGTCTCATTAACAGTGAATACTGCCATCCCAGATTCTGGCTGCTTTATTCTCCATTTCAGGGCATGTGTTTGTTGAGGTTCAGCTGTGGCCCACATATTGTGCTGCCTTCCTTGTTGCAATAGTTAACCACTTCTCACTAAAACAAAGCAATTGCCAGGACTGATTTTCAACAAGTGTGAATGTACAGCAATATCAGGCCATTTCCTGGTATTTTAAATTTGAGACACAAGATGGTTTTTTGTACAGTTGATTTTCCTGGCTTTTAAAAACAGACATTTACGTATACAAACAATATACAGTGGTACCTTGTATAGAGGAATTAATTTGTTCCAAATGAAATTATGTTAAGCAAATTTTCCTTTATACAAATTTCTCATAGGAATGCATTGAAAACAGAGTAATCCCTAATTGCGACTATTTTTATGTTGTACGGATTCGCCCCATAGATGATTCTGTTAAGCAAATTTCCCCTATCTCCAGAATTTTTTATGCTGTACAAATTTTATGTTATACAAACTAGAGATGGGCACGACTTGAAAATTTTTTTTTCGAGTTGTCGTTAGTCGGGCCAGTCCCATTTCGGGTCGTTTCCGGTTTTCGCGAAAATTCGCAAAAATTAGTCGGTTCGTTTTTTCGTTTTTTCGTTGTCGTTAGTACTGGTTTTTTGGGGGGGGGAGCGGGCTCCTGGAGGCACCTCTGTGGGGTGGGTGCCTCCTCTGGCCCGCTATAAAGGGAAAGTGGGCTCCTGGAGGCACCCGTGGGTGCCTCCTGCTACTAGGAAGGGGAAGCAGGCTCCAAGAGACCCCTCTACATGGGGGTCTCCCTTCCTCACCTGCTGCTGCTGCAAAATGCTATGCAATAGCCATATGGATATTGCATAACATAATGTGCAGACGTGAGACCAGTGTGAGAGTGATAGGGTCATGCCCGCCCTTCACAAGGCTCTGGCACCACCATGTCTCACACAGAAGGGAATTGTACTTGCTGCGTGTAGTGCAATGCAAGCAAGCAGATCTGGCTTTAAGGTGGCTTAGTGCAAGAGCTAGGGTTAGGCTAGTGACGGGTAAGGTTACGGTGGGCTAGTGGGTTGCACCTCTGGGTGCCTCTCTGACCCACTAAGAAGACAGTCTGTGACGTATGGGTACGGAGTCAAGGGTTAGGGTTAGGGCTAGGGCAGGTTTTAGGGGGCTTTTTGGCACATCCCAGAAGTCTCCATGGCCAAGTGGCCATGCGACTGGTGGGATGGCTCCAAAAATTTGCATGGTTGTCCACTCCCACATGGCTGGCCACTTGGCCAGCCCATCATTGCGCAGGTGTAAATAAAATAAAATAAAATAAAATCAATGGAGGACAGAGGAGGAGAGGAGAGACATTTTGTTGCAAGAAAAAACCCACTGCTACTGTGAAAAATCTGGCAGTTTATAAATTTTCGCGTGTTTCTGTTGTGCTTGTGTGTTTTTGGACCACGATTTCAAAAACAATATTGCGTTTGCCGCCCCATTTTGGATCCCCCGCACGCACCGCATGGCATGGCGATGGCGACTCGCGAGTCCAGCTGCCCAGGACGGGGGGGAGGCGGGACCCCCCCCTCCAGAAACCACCCCTCCGGTAGGTGCCCTGCGCCCTTAGTCAAGCAGGCATTTTTCCGCCTGCTTTTTTGGCCCGGGAACGGGTGGGGGAAGAGTTTAAAAGTTTTTTCCTGTGCCGTCCGTGCCGCTTGCTTGCACTTTAATTGCGGCGGCCGGCGGCGAGACTGGGCTTTTTGCTGGCTGCGAGCCTGCGGCGAGTCCCACAGAGCAGCCCACTAGGACGGGGGATGGGGGGGGAGGCCGGGGACCTCCAGAAACAACCCCTCTGGTAGGTGCCCTGAGGCACGGCAGGCATTTTTCCGCCTGCTTTTTTGGCCCGGGAATGGGTGGGGGGATAGTTTAAAAGTTTTTTCCTGTGCCGTCCGTGCCGCTTGCTTGCGCTTTAATTGCGGGCGGCCGGCGGCGAGACTGGGCATTTTGGTGGCTGCGAGCCTGCGGCGAGTCCCACCAGAGCAGCCGAGGACGGGGGATGAGGGGGGAGGCCGGGGACCTCCAGAAACAACCCCTCTGGTAGGTGCCCTGAGGCACGGCAGGCATTTTCCCGCCTGCTTTTTGGCCGGGAACCGGGTTTTTTTAACTTTTAAAAACTTTTTTTCTGTGCCGCGTGTGGCATCGCGCAATCTCACGATGCAAGGAACGAGCATGACAAATCAGACCAAAATTGTTCGTTCGTCGGTTCGAGCTCGAAGTCTGGGGGAGTAATTCCCGTTACCGTTTCCGTAGAGTAACGGAACCGAGTAACGGAAACGGAAACGGAAATACCGCTAAGTCGTGCCCATCTCTAATACAAACTGTTTGCTATACAAGGGTCCACTGTATTAAGCAAAACTGAGGGTAAGTGCAACACATAGAGTGTAAAAACGTGCACACTTTTAACCTCTCAGGCACAATATCCCACATTCATGCCTACTCTACAGAATGCAGACTTGAAAGCTATGTTCCAGTTTCCAAACACTTTCCTTGGGGTAGGAATCCTGAGAAGATAAGCTCTACAAACATGCTGTGTGCATGTTTTCCAAAAGAAGTCACTTTGTCTTTTGAAATAAAAAAGGGGAAAGAGGTTGGTGTTAGCAAAGATTTTCAATTGAAACAAAAATTCATCCATACTCAGTGAAAGAAAGTGAAGAATGACCGGGACAAAAAACATCAACTCATTTGAAATGTGTTGTTAGAGGAGAGCCATAGAGATATGAAAGACAACCAGAAAGACAGACAAAAAGGTGCTCAGTAAAGACAAGCCTAAGTTCTCTGACTGACTGATACCATCATCCCATGTATTACACAGTGTCTTCAGGTCTTGCATCAGTGTTCTTCATCATGTTATTTGAGGGTCTTGCTTGTTTGGTGCCGGAGTGGAAGTTGGGATCTAACCCATTGCTACCTCAGGAATTGAGATGGGCACGACTCAAAAAAATGGTGTTTCATTTGTTGTTTGTTGTTTAGGGGGTCCGTTTCGGTTCGTTTTCGTTTTTCGTGAATTTTTTGCAAAAAATTTCGTTTTTGTTTCATTACGTAATGAAATGAAAAAACAAAAACAAAAACGAAAAATTGCTGTTTAGTTAGCATTCATTAGAGTTCAATGTATTTGCCGCAACGAAAATGAAAGGCACGACAAAATTTCTGTTGTTTCAGTTCGTTTCGTTTCATTTTGGAGACAAAATTCGTTTTTCATTTTATTACGTAACGAAACGAAAAAATGAAAATGAAAATGAAAAAATTGCTCGTTTCATGCCCATCTCTACTCAGGAATCCAACTGTTCTCCATATGGAAAATGTGGCCAGCCATTGAAATCTTCTACGTATGATAATATTGTGGAATTTACACCTTCTTGGTGATGTGGCTAAAATATTGGATCTTTAAAATTCAGCAGAGGCACCTGTTGTTGATACTTGCTGATTCCTTCCAAGTATCACTGGTGTGAATAACTGTCAGGATCACAACAGAGGCAAACAAGTGAAACAATCTTTAATTATATGGACGTCTAGAACCAGAACTTGTTCATCTTCTGAAAAATGCCTATTATCTTATCAGTACGGGACCTGAACTCTCACTAGAGCAAAAATGAGTAAATTGAGGATAACTTAACTTTAACATATAACGAGAATACAAAACTGACCTAAAAAGGCAATATTGTTGGAAAAAGTGGTGTCTAAGGATAAGAAAAGAGGAAAATAACACATTGTTTCAATGACAGAAGCCATAGCTTATAGTATGCAAGGCCTGAACAGAATGTACTGGAGAAGGCAATATTGGTAGGAAGGAGGCAATAGGAAGATAAAACAAACTAACAAGGAATGTTGCTGGCTTGAAAGATCTGAGCAGAGTTGTTAAGAATATGACATTCTGCAGGGCATTAATTCATATAATTGATACATATCAGAAGTGATTTGCTCAATATATTTGGTTTTTTTTCTTAATTACCGAACAAGTTACAAAATGGGTGGAATGGTTGAAACATAACAGGATATAAACACAAAAGCTCTGCTAAAATAAATGAAGACTAAACAGTAGCTTAGTAGCTTAGATGCCCTAAGCACATCCGATCTCACCTGTTTCGGAAGATAAGCAGGGTTGGCCCTGGTTAATACTTGGATGGGAGACCACCAGGGAATACCTGCTGTAGGCGCCTGGTGCTGTAGGCACCTGGAGTAGGAACTGGCAAACCACTCCAGTATTCCTGCCAAGAAAACTCCATGGACATGGGGTCACAAAGAGTCAGTCCCGACTGTAACTACGCAACACACACACACACACACACACACACACACACAGCTTAAACAAGTGAACTACTGAAGATTTGTTCTTTACTCTTTTAAAAATATATTTTAAAATATTTTTATAATGGGACATAGAATCCCTTTCCCAACAATACTGCTAGTTTGGCAAGGAAATAATTAAAAAGTTGTATTCTTGCAGGGTTTCATGGCTGGCCTCTGATAGCTGTTTGTGAGTTTTTTGGGCTATTTGGTCATGTTCTAGAAGTTTTTCTTCCTGACGTTTCAGAGGGCAAGGAGCTCAGGGAACTAGGAGTTCTCTCTGTGCTCTGGAGAATTAAAAAGTTCTCCTGCAAATCAGTTAATTGGGTCCTGACAGTCAAACATTCAGTTTATCCCAGACCTGGAGTTGATTTCCCCTTTGAACAATGGTTTCAGGAACCTAGGTTCAGAAATGTTTATTGAAAACACTTAGGGTTAGACAAACACAATGTTTCTATGCTATAGTAATATAGAAATACTTTGAACATGCTTATAAAATTATATGCTGATTCCTGGATATATATGCCAAATGTCTGCCTTTCTATTATTTTATTGAAATAAAGCTTTTTTTAACTGTTCACAGAAAACCTGTTTTTTGACTTTTACATAAGTTGTTCTACATATACAGTGGTTCCTTGTATAAAGGAATTAATTCATTTCAAATGAAATTATGTTAAACAAATGTTCCTTTATACAAATTTCCCATAGGAATGTGTTTTAAAAAACAGAGTAATCCCTAATCGCGATCATTTTTATGTTGTATGGATTCGCCCCACAGACAGTTCTGTTAAGCAA
This sequence comes from Phrynocephalus guinanensis, assembly GCA_037367245.1. Taxonomy (NCBI): domain Eukaryota; kingdom Metazoa; phylum Chordata; class Lepidosauria; order Squamata; family Agamidae; genus Phrynocephalus; species Phrynocephalus guinanensis. Next base: position 65,209,138 of record CM074733.1, on the reverse strand, counting down.
ATTTCCCCTATGTCTGGAATTTTTTTTGTTGTACAGATTTTATGTTATACAAGCCAATTGTTATACAAGGGTCCACTGTATGTAGTTTATACGAAAGTGACTGTTTAACCCTTTTGAAAGGCCTTTATTGAAGATCAGTATTTTAGCCGCTGTAGCCTGGATTCATTCCAAATATAAAAGGAGGTGGTGCCAAGCATTCTCTTTCAAGATAAGCAAGATTGAACTTTTCATTTGTATTTGACTTACTTCATATTTGGGGACATTTAAGGTTGCTTGTTTTTGCACTAGGGGTAGAACAATTTTACTTTCCAGAAATCATAACTTGAAAACCTTTTCCCAAACTTTCTCAAATTTAGCATACAGCAAGAGTAGATTTCTGCACCATCTGTACCAAATTTGATTCAGATCTGAAAATAAGTTTCAAGGTTTTTGTTAGTTTGTTTGGACTTCCCCCATTTTTTGGAACTGCCTTTTAGATTAGCCCTGCCAGCATAATAACATCACTTTACTCTTATGCAATGATAATACCAGAATTTCTGATTATGGAATTTCAGCCAACCTGGCAAATGATGTGTTGCAAATCACATGCCATCAGTCACGTAGGGGACATAATCTAAGGCAGTGGTGGTGAACCTTTGGCACTCTAGGTGTTTTGGACCAGGACTCCCATAATTCCAAGCCTGTATTGCCAATGACAAAGGATTGTGGGACTTGTGGTCCAAAACATCTGGAGCACCAAAGGTTTGCCATCACTGATCTAAGGCATTTGGGAAGAAAGTGCCAGAATTGGATACTTGAGGGAATCAGATCCATGGATAGAAGTGTGAGGTCCCTGGAGATGGTCACCCCTGCCAAATCTTTTGAGCTGTGGTGCTGGAGGAGACTCTTGAGAGTCCCCTGGACTGCAAGGAGATCAAACCTATCTATCCTGAAAGAAATCAACCCTGAATGTTCACTGGAAGGACAGATTTTGAAGCTAAGGCTTCAGTACTTTGGCCACCTCACGAGGAGAGAGGACTCCTTGGAAAAGTACCTGATGTTGGGGAAGATTGAAGGCAAAAGAAAAAGGGGACGGCAGAGAATGAGATGGTTGGGCGGTGTCATCGATGCAACCAATGTGGATTTGACTGAACTCCGGGAGGCAGTGGAAGACAGGAGGGCCTGGAGTGCTCTGGTCCATGGGGTCATGAAGAGTTGGACATGACTTAACAACTGAACAACAAATTGATGAAGATTAACAAGGCTAGAAGGCAGGGAACCTGATGCTTCAGGCCATGACAAATCAGTATAAATCTACAAAAACATGAACAGCCAAAGTTGCAACCCACATAGAAGAAAAGAACAAATACAACTGATGTGGGAATTTTCTAGCTGCTAAAGGTATGCCATAAGCATGGAATGAAAAACAATCAACATTTGAGCAGAAGAGAGGAATAAGAATGATAATATTTATGTCTTGGCTTCTTCTTGTTCCTCTCCACTGGCTGAATGTCTAGAGCAGTGGTTCTCAACCTGTGGGTCCCCAGATGTTCCTGGACTGCAACTCCCAGGAGTATCTGGGGACCCACAGGTTGAGAACCACTTGTCTAGAGGTTGGAGGTAATCATGTCTACACTGACTTTGGATGTGGAACCACTAAACAACAATGCAGTATTTCATCTCTAGATCAATCTCCATAGTTCTCAACCCCAATAGGTTCTCTCTGCACATGTCTTCATCCAGTTATTTTACCTTAAATGATCCACTGTAATATTCTGTACTTTCTATTTCTTATCACTTGACAAGTATTTTAGCTTTCTGTATTTTGTCTATTTTATGATTTCTTGGTCTTCATTCATTTCCTTGAGCATTTCTCTGTCAGTAACCCAAGAAAGTTCTTAGCACCTTGTGGTAAATCTGTAATTAAAATGCTTCCTTTTTTATTGGTGTCTCCATGATTGCTTCTATTTTTATAGGTCTGTGTCTCCATGCCAGACAGAAGAATAGAGAAGAAGAAAAAAAGCAGAGTAAAATATGCATCCCAAAAACCAATTTCAAATGTTTCTTGCTTATTACAGTCTTCATCTTCAGGAAGTTGTTCTGGGCTAAATGTTGCCAATCAATCAATTTAATGGAGGTGAATGATAACCTGTAGAAAGATCATGCCATCTTCTTTTATCTGTCATATATGCTTGTGTTAAAATGGCAAGAACTGACATTTTAATCAAAGTGAGAAATGCTTATTGATTTTGAAAACAGTGATTATTTAAATGGTTTTATTCTTCAATCTGCTTTTTTTATCGTCATCCACATGGCTTTAAAAAGACATGCATCAAGTGAGTTCTGAAGTATTTTCTAACCTTATGGGAATTCCTGAGTACTGCAAATTAACAGGTTGAATCGGGATTATGGTGAGGCTTGGGAGTTCACATTGCATTGACAAGTATTTTATTTCTAGAAATCAATGAGATTTCCAGTGGTTCTCCAAAGGGAGCAATTTACTGACAGTTGGAATGCAACATCATGTCTGCTTCAGGGCATCATCACTCACCGAAGATGGCATCGCACATTGGCTGGGCTAAAAACAAAAAACAAAAAAACAAAAACACCAGCCCAGTAGCACAAAACAATTATTTGCTGGAATACATTTGTTTTTCTGTTTAAAACACCCCCAAACTGTGCATGGCAGGTGGCTTAAACTTGAGAGTACTGTTTCCAGCTTTTGAGGTGATGATGTCATAAAATGAGTACCTGTCAGTTCAAGTTCTGTTTTAATACTGCAACAAAATATGACTTGGCAGAACTCAAATGAACCATCTAGGTCAGGCATGTCCAAACTTCGGCCCTCCAGATGTTTTGGACCACAACACCCAGAATTCCAAGCCTGTATTTCCAGTGGCAGAGGAATGTGGGAGTTGTGGTACAGAACATCTGGAGGGCTGAAGTTTGGACATGCCTGGTCTAGGTGAATGAAAGCTAACTGGTATTTATATGGCTTCTTCCACCCTCCACCTCCACAAAAGCAGAAAAGAAATGGAATAAATAAATAAATAATGGAATAAAGATGTTTTTATAGTGCAATATTAAAATATATTTGAATACCCCAAGAGTTAATTTTAGACAGAAATGGATAGAACTGATATTATGGATGTAGTTCCTCTTCTTTTCCAAAATTTCAAGCCAACCTGGCACAGCTGGGAGGTAGACTTGCCGTGTACACGCACACCCCTCCTAGAATCACAGCAGGGCCACTTTGTTCATCAGGGAGAAATGTCACAAAAGTTATGATTGGGCTTACATTAAGGAACAGGATTTCAGCCAATGATTGCTTTAAAATCTCGGGGAATCACTGAGAATTTATTCCAAGCACCACATGGCTTTAAAAAGACATGCATCATGTGAGTTCTGAAGTATTTTCTGATGCATGTGTTTATTTCCCCCCTTTGCACTGTTTTTAAATCGTCCATCTTTTCTGTCATTGCAAGATTGATCCCCTTATGAGAACTCAGACACTGGATTGGGGATGGGAGGAACAGAAGCATAACCGTCCTGCTAAATGATAAATGGCTGCAGGCATTAAAAAAGCTGGCCATACAAATTGCTTGGTAAATGTGATGGGTTAATACCTGCCCTCTGTTATATCTCTACAACTCCCTATCAAACTGATGGACTAGCCTCATTAATTCCAGCTGAAAGGATGAGATGGGTAGCAGATTGCACAGTCTGTTTAACTTTTATTTAGCAGGTTTCTTAGCTGATCAATTAGGGGAGGGGGGATTCCTAGGTCCTGTTTTTCAAGGGAGAAACACAGCATTCTTTTTAGTCTCCCTCTGGAATGAAAGATAAAAAGTTATACTGAACTGCAGGAAAAGACAACAATAGCTCTTTGTATGCTCCAGTATGAAAAGGACCAACATATATCCCCTGGATGTATAGTGGATGAAGTCAAATGTGAGATGTACACTTTTATGTACACTTTTAAAAATTGTGTGCATAGCTGCTATGGGGAGGTCTAACCAAGACTGTATGCATTGGGGGGGGGTGGAGGTGAGGAAAAGATTTTACTCCCAGAAATATATTGGTTAGTGCTGAAGTTCAGGCACTCATTATGACAGTCCCTACAACCAGGACTTGTAATAAAAGTTTTGGGTTAAAAGGATGATGATGCCCTCAAAGAAACAGCTTTGCTGATTCCAGACTTAAAGGACCACAGGAGTGCATCTTTAGTTAAGACAAGTCTCCTTCCTCAAAATCCCCCAACTGTGAGCCTAAAAAGACTATTGCTGACAAAAATGACATCTGTTGACTTAAAGAAGACCTGAAGCTTGGCATCCACAATTTATCTGAAAAGCTAAATATTAAACTGAACTAGAGATGGGCACAAAATGGAAACAGCATTTCATTTTGTTTTGTTTTGTTGCTCATTGCATTTTGTTTCATTTTGTAAGTACTGTAATGAATTTTAATAGAATTTTAGTAAGGAAACGAAACAAAGCGAAATGGAAGCTGCTGCCACCCAGCTCTTTTTTTTACATGTTGGGCTGTGGGGAGGGGGGCACCCTTCCCAATAGCCTGATTTATCAAAAACAAACAAACAGCTGGGTGGTGGCAGTGGGGGCGAGAACCAGAGAGTGGAGCTGGGTTTTGAATTTGGCACCACCTGCTCGCTCTCCCATTGTTACCACTGCCATCCAGCTGGTGTTTTTTGACAGGTCAGGCTGTGGGGAGAGGGGACAACCCCCCTTCCCAAAGCCTGACCTGTCAAAGAACACTAGCTGGGTGGTAGTGGTGGGGCGAGAACTGGAGAGTGAGCAGGCAGCGCCAAATTCAAAATCCAGCTCCACTCTCCAGTTCTCGCCCTCGCCACCAACACCCAGCTGCTTTTTTTTGATAAGTTGGGCTTATCAAAAACAAAACAAAACAAAAAGATGGGTGCCAGTAGCCACGACAGGACAACAAAGCAAGCAGCGCCAAATTTAAAACCTTGCTGCTCCTCTCTCCCATTGTGGACACAGTCACTGGCACCCAGCTGTTGTCGGGTGTTTTTGGACTGGTCAGGCTGCAGGAAGGTCCCGCCCTTCCTCCCCACAGCTCAACCTGTCAAAAGAAAACAGCTGAGTGCCAGTGGTGGCAATGAGAGAGCGAAGCAAGCAGTGCCAAATTTAAAACCCTGCTGCTCTTCTCCACCTACCCAACCATTACCGGTCTGAGAAGGGACGAGCAGAGCAGGTTTTTCAGTTTTCTGCCACAGCCATGAGGGTGCAGCTGCAATGCGAAATTCAAAACCCTGCTCAGCTCTCCCGTTATGGTCACTGCCACCCGAGCTGTTAAAACCAGCTGGATGGCGGTGGCCAGAACAAGAGAGCCGAGCAGGGAAATTCACAAATTGTTTTGTTTCTACAGTAAAAAAATTGGTGTTTTGTTTCATTTTGTAACAAAATTTTGTCTGCTGTTTTGTTATGTTACAAAATGTTTCATAACCTTATGCCATGATGAAACAGCATGTCATTTTTCATTTTGTACTCATCTCCAAACTGAACCACTAGAAACTGCCAGACCTACTGCATGTGAACTAAAGGGTTATCTGAGGCAGCCCTGTACCCCAAAATTTCCATTTGCTATCTGAAACATTTGTTATAAGCCCTGTACCCCAAAATTTCCATTTGCTATCTGAAACATTTGTCATCAGAGGCATTCGTTAACCGAGGTATTACTGCATTATTATTTTATCAAGCACTAAACACCTCCACCAGCAAGGCCATAGCTAATGGCCCATACTTAATGGGTGCTGGGAAAGGTTGCATAGGTGGGACTTTCACACACCGCTTAGGTCATTTTTCATCTAATGAGCCTATTCAGGCCAATCTCAATCTAACAAACCTATACAGGCTATTGTCCAACTTATTGGACTATTCACACCAGGATGATGTGAAATGAACTATAAAATGGAGGACTTGCCACTAACTTTTCTCAGACTGACAAAGCTGCTTGGATGAGTAGCAAAATGTTTCAATCTCTCAAGAAAATAAGAAGTCCAGTTGCCATGACTCAACTTCCAGATTCTTGACGTGTTCTTCAGAAGCTAATTGCTTGTGGAAGAAAGCAATTTGAATGGCTAGAAACCTTTTCTTCATATTAGCTGTATACCTCAAGTACTGTACTTCTGTTTACAGGTCTACCTTGAGATGGTGGAGATTGAACGTGGGAACTTGGTTGTGCAAAGCAGGAGCACTGCCACTGAACTACTGTCTCTCTGCTTTCCCTTTCAAAAACCATGAAAATATTGGGATGGGTGGGTGGGTTGTGTATGTGTGGGTTTCCTATAAACAGAGTACAAATACTACTTGTAATGGAAGAAACAACAACCATTTCCAGCAATTTTTAAAAAAAATATCTGCCATGAGCAGGTCTTTTCTAAAGCTAATGTGTTTTAACTGATAGAAAGGCATCTATTGGTCTTGTTCCAGGCTAGGTACCTTTTAAATATACATTCATCCTTAAGACCTGCATTATGTGTATTTTTAAAACAAATCTCCACATTGAAATGCATGTTTCCGAGTCCATTTTATCTTATAAACCTGCATCTCTAAATGCACTTCTCCCAAGATACACATCTCTAAAATGACCTCAAGGTATATATTCCTGAAAATATCTCATTTCAGATTATGCATTTTGATACTATACCAAACCACACAGAGAGCTGTGAGACACAATGGATAGCTATTCCAATTAGAGATGGGCACGACTCAGCGAAATTTTCGTTTTTGTTTTTGTTTTTTCAGTTCATTTTGTAACAAAACGAAAATGAAAATTTTTCAAAAACCAAAACGGAAACGGAAACAAAACGACCAATTTTGCCGTGTTTTTCGTTTTTGTTGCGGCAAATCCATTGAACTGAAAAGAATGCTAACGAAACAGCAAGTTTTTGTTTTTGTTTTCATTTTTTCATTTCGTTACAAACCGAAAACGAAATGAAAATTTTTTTCAAAAACAAAACAAAAAATGAAAACAAACTGAAATGGATCCCCAAACGACCAAACGAAAAACGAAACACAATTTTTTTGAGTCGTGCCCATTTCTAATTCCAATTCTCACCCAGCATTTGAAAGAGTGGATTAGGTCTGTTAGCAAATGAATTTGCAAAGAATGACTTCTTTGAGCCTCACTTCCTCCAGGCACCTTGTCCTTGGTCAGACTTTTAAGTGCCCCAAAACCCCAGAAAGAGTATAGCTCTATGTGACAGGTAGTATAAGGACAGGCTTCCTGCAGGGAATTGACTTCTTTTTTCTAGGAAGACAGGAAACATCTTACCAGGAAGAAAAACTGACATCTTGCAGCTCTTTCCCTTTGAACTACTTTCCGTTGAACTGCAGAAAGTTTAATATTTAAGCTCAGAATTAGCCTTGAGGTGAGTTCTGGCAATACTTTAAACACCAATGAGCAAAAGGTAAAGAGAACCGGTTAGAGCTTTTTTACTATTATGTTTTTGGCTGCTTGTTCAGCCTCTAATCACAACTCCTCTCCAGCAGTCAGACAGTCTCATCAAGGCCCCTTTCTCATTTCATTCATTTAAAGAGATTTCCACCAGTGGCGCTCACATATTGGTTTCCATGGCTCGATTCTCAAGTTATTTCGGACCAATGTTTGTATGTAGAGTTGGTTGGTTGGGTGGGTGGAATATTGGTTGCAAGGTTCTTGTAATTGCCCCCCCCAATATTTTACAAGCTAGGTCTAGACTTAGGTCATATACCTAAAGTGAAGGCAAATTTTGAATGGACCAGAAACACAGTGATTCTTTGAAATCCAAAAAGCTGAGCTGGTAAGTTTCATGTAGATATAAATGTCAAAACTTGAATTATAATGTTTATGCTGGGAATAATCCCCATAAAACTTAATGAGGATTCATTTTTGAATAGACATGTATCCAAAGGATTGTGCCACAAGCCCATTCAGTCCAAGGGTCAGCAAACACACAATTCTTATATATTGCTAAAATTTGGCTGTTACTCAGCCGTAAGGCACAACAAGAGTAGGGCCCTTGATTCTGTCGGAATACCTATGTATGTTCCCTTGCTTATATAAGTCTAATCTAGCTGTGATGTACTGCTGTATTTCATCCATTAAAATGCTGAAATATAAAATTGCATGTACAATAGATCCCCCAAATTGACAATTCAGAGCCAAACTGCAGGCAGGTTAGTTTTAGATATTTTGAATGAATTACCTCTAAAGCTTGCTATTGTTTGAATCTTTCTCTGGCTGTCAGCTGGTCCTTTCACTGCTCCATCTCACTAACTGAAGGACTGGCATTCTTTGTATTGAAGTTTTTTGGGAAAAGGGACAAGATATTGCCATTGCCTCAGTTTACTTAGGGTACTTGCTACTGTAAAATGAGCTTAACATTCCACTCAGACTTGGTGCACTGCTAATGAAGTTGTGAGAAAGATAATATTAATTCTCTTTTAGATTCTCCATATGAGTTAGTATTCTTGTATCGGAAGAATTTATCATGGAACAAGACCGTGAACTAATAGTTGTCACGAGCCAAGTTATCATGACCATGAGAAAAAGGAAACAGGAGCTAAACAGGGACAAAACCACAAGATCGCGACCAATGCTGTCACGGTACAAAATTAGTCATGGAACAAGGCAGGACGTGAAGTAACCATCTTAGAAGAGAGCAAGATATTTTGTTCTACACTATATAATTTCATAGGGGAATTGTTTGTTTGTTTGGTTGGTTGGCTGGTTGGTTTTTATACCATGCATATGGCAGCACAGACCAGTCTGGGAAATTTACACCAAACCAAAACAAGACACAAATATGCTATAACATCAGTTAAACCAAATGAACATGATCAACATCACATGGACAATTAAAATGACTGAAATAAGCTTACATATTAAAGGAAATGAAGGGTTTTAATTACTTAATTAGGAGACTATTTATGGCGCTTACTACCGCTTAGAGTTTCAACGATAAGAGGGATATAAATATAAAAATAAATAAATAAATAAAAATAAATAAATAAAATGCCAGAAAGAAGTCAAACTGAGAACAGCTTAGAAGGACAGGAGAGAGAGTTATTCCTCCAACTAGATTCTAAAAGTGTGAAAACCTGAAGAAAACAAATTTGGCCCACAAAGAAGGAGAGAATAAATGGTACAGAGACAGGATATTGATGGTGGTTGAGAAAGAAACAGAAATGTGTTCAAAGGCAAGATGCCCTATTAAAAGTAAAGCACTTTACCCTACTCAGTCATCAAACAAAAAGAAGTCAAAGCACTTAATTCATCCGACACTTGTGCCTGGAGAAATCAATTGTTGTTAACCATTAATGCCTGCACCTGAGCTAATCAGCCAGTTTACTCTGAAATAGCACTCAGAGGCTGCTTATAGTGGAATGTACATCTGCACTGTTGTCATATATTGCCCTTGTCTCAAGCATGGCGATTGGATAATATGGGTCAGAGTTTTCCCCTCCCTCTAATACTGCAAAACAGAGCCATCAGTTATCAAAGCTCAGCTCCTCTCCTATCCCATCCCATCCCATAATCTCAACTGATGCTCTCCTTATTATAGACTCACCATTCAAAATAGCATCCTGTTAAGGCATAATTGCTAGGAGGGGGCAACTGAAACCAGAAGTTATAACTTCTGAATGAGTTCTTGAATCAGGGCTCTATTTGGCTAAGTTTTTGTAGACAGCATGGAGTTGCTTTCTGCTAAATTTGGAGAAAACTAGATAAGAACATTTAAAGTTTTAATTTCTAGGGGCTTGGGGGGGGAAACTCACCCCATTCACCCCATTTTAGCACAGTTGAATGCAAATTTGGTACTTCTTTTTCAAGTGACTACCATGCTTTCCTGAAAAGCAAACTGTTCTGACACAATGTTGTTTTTTTGAAATTTGATTTTGATCTGTAGAATCACAGAATCATAGAATCACAGATTTGGAAGAGACCACGAGCCATCCAGTCCAACCCGATGCCATGCAGGAACTCACATCACAGTACTCCCAAAAGATGGCCATGCAGCCTCTGCTTAAAAACCTCAGAAGAAGGGGACTCCAACAACCTCTGTGGTACTGTCATTTAGAAATCTTAGATATCTTGTTCTACACAGGATTCCCCACCCCCCACCCCATAAACTCTGGCTCCAAATTTTGAATGAAGTGTTCCATAGCAATTGCTCAAACTCCTTGCCAGTACGTCAGGAAACAAATAAGTTTGATTATTTGGTTTTCTTTGAACAAATAAGGATCCATGGGGTGGGGGAGAGAAATAGTGAGGATACATTAATAGAGAGAGGAGTGATAGAAAGAGGCAGAGAAGCCAAATAGAGAATGCAATAGAATGCAATAGAAACCATGGATTTCTATTGCGGGCAGTCAAACCAGACAAAGGGAAGCCAAGGAGCCAGGATTCAGAGGGAGAAAAGGGCATAGAAGAAAGAAAAGAGAAAAATTGTGATAAGGCACAAAAAGGCAGCAAGACGAGAAAGAAACCACTGGGGGTGGGGGAAGAGACACACAGAGAGGAGTCACACGGGGAGAAAAAGGGTTAAGGAGGCCACGGAGACAGAAGGAATAATGGGGTGGGGAGTGAAGAGCCACAGATGCAGAAAAGAGGTGGGTAGAGAAGAGCACCATAGAGAAGGAGAAAAAAGCAGCAAGAGAGAGAGAGAGAGAGAGAGAGAGAGAGAGAGAGAGAGAGAGAGAGAGAGAAACTGAGGCAAGGAGATAGCCACAGAAAAAGATAGAGAGCTTCTCTGGGATGTTTTGTGACCATTGGGAATCCAAAGCAACTCTGCTCCAACCTTCATTTATTTATTTCTTTTTGCACATATTTAGATAGAACAAGCTGGTACGGGTGGATTTAAGTCAGTCCCATTCAGTTCAACAAAGATCGTTTTGAAGAGGCAACTTACCTGCAGCTCTGTTGCTATGATCTCAGCAGTAAGCCTCTTTGAGATATTTCTGGGCAAGAGGGTATAATAAGGTATATTAACACAGGAATAAGTTCCATTAGATTGAGTCAGATTTCTTTCCAAACACACTGGCAGGCAGGACCACTTGTAGAAAAAAACCCAGTCATGACAATAGTTTCGTGTTTGGGTGAAAAGTAATTAACTAATGTTAGGTGTTAGGTGATTCATGTTCAATACCACATCCACTGACATGTGGAGTCCCCCAGGATTCTGTTCTGTCTCCTATGTTATTTAAGATCTATATGAAACCACTGGGAGAGATTACCAGGATTTTTGGGGTTAAGTATCACCAATATGCCGATGATACCCAGCTCTACCTCACGTCACCTCTGGATTCTAAGGGAGGTACTATCTCAACTTTACATGAATGTTTAGCTGCAGTAATGAACTGGATGAGGATGAACAAAACTAAACTAAACCCAGACAAGACAGAGGTGCTTATGGTCAGTCAAAAGGGAGAACAAGGGATAAGGATGCAACCTCTATTGAATGGAGTCACCCTCCAATTGAAAAAAGAGGTGAACATCTTAAGGGTGCTTCTGGACTCATCTTTGAGCCTGGATGCCCAGGTCATGGCTGTGGCCAGGAATGCATTTGCACAATTAAGGCTAGTACGCAAGTTACACCCCTTTTTTGAGAAACCAATAGTGGCCATGGTGACATGCCCTAGAGATGTCGTGGCTAGACTACTGTAATGCACTCTATGTGGGGCTACCAATGAAAAGTCTCAGGACATTTCAATGGGTCCAAAATACAGCAGCAAGACTGCTAACTGGGGCGGGATACAGAAATCACATTACACCTCTATTAAAGCAGCTCCACTGGCTACCAATCAGCTATCAGGCACAATTCAAAGTGATGACCTTAACCTACGAAGCACTGTATGACCTGGGTCCCAGCTACCTTTTAGATTGAATCTCACAGTATGAACTGACTTGGGTATTAAGGTCACCAGGACAGGCCTTTCTCTCCATCCCACCACTCTCAAAGGTACATCTCATGGGAACAAATGAAAGGGCCTTTCTCAGCTTCTGCGCCCATACTCCGGAACTACCTCACAGTAGAGACCAGGATTGCCCCATCTCTGACATTTTTCGGGAAACAGGCAAAGACCTTTCTCTTCAGGAAAGCTTTCCCTGAATGATGGACTATAGACATGGGCACGACTTGACGAAATTGTCGTTTCCGTTTTCAGATATTGTTTCCATTACGTAACGGAAATGGTAACGACTAGAGATGGGCACGACTTGAAAAAAATTTTTTTTTCCGAGTTGTCGTTAGTCGGGCCGGTTCCGTTTCGGCTCGTTTCCGTTTTTCGCGAAAATTTGCAAAAATTAGTCGGTTCGTTTTTTGTTTTTTCGTTGTCGTTAGTACTGGTTTGGGGAGGGGGTAGCGGGCTCCTGGAGGGAGCTGCAGGAGTCAGCCAGAGCCACAAGTGACGGACTGGCAGACTCTTTGCACCCGCTGTGTCTCACGTACTTGCAGGTAGTGCAATGCAAGTAGATCTGGCTTAGGGTTAAGACGGCTTAGCGCAATGGCTAGGGTTAGGCTAGTTACGGGTGAGGTTACGGTGAGTATTGGGGTGCATCTGGGTGCCTCTCTGACCCACTTAGAAGGACAGTGTACTGGCGTATGGGTTAGGCTTAGGGTTCGGGTTTGGGCTACAATTAGTGGGCTGTTTATGAAGTCTCTGATCAACCTGGCCAAGTGGCCATGCCTGGTGGAAAAGCATGGTCTACTCCCATGGGAGAGCCCATCATTGCAAATGTGCAGGTGTAAAAAAAATAAAATAAAATAAAATAAAATAAAATCAACGGAGACTTTTTTTTGCAAGAAAAACCCACTGCTGCCTGTAAAAATTCAAGCATGGCTAATTTTCATGTTTCGATTGGGCAACAATTTCAAAAAAAATATTGGGTCGCCATTTTGGATCCCCCCCCACCGCAAAAATTTGCGCCCTCCCAGGTCAGCAAAACCTGGCCATGCGATGGGGAATGGCTCCAAAACTTTGCATGGTCCACTCCCATTGCCCATCATTGCGAATGTGCAGGTGTAAAAAAATAAAATAAAATAAAATAAAATAAAATCAACGGAGACTTTTTTTTTGCAAGAAAAACCCACTGCTGCTACTGTAAAAATTCAAGCATTTAAAATAGCTAATTTTCGCATGTTTCTGTGGTGCTTTGGTGGGGTTTTGGGCAACAATTTCAAAAAAAATATTGCGGTCGCCATTTTGGATCCCCCCCCACCGCATGGCAAATGGATGTGCCCTCCCAGCCTGGTACAGTCAGCAAAACCTGGCCATGCGATTGGTGGAATGGCTCCAAAAAACTTTGCATGGTCCACTCCCATGGGCGAGCCCATCATTGCGAATGCGCAGGTGTAAAAAAATAAAATAAAATAAAATAAAAAAAATAAAATAAAATCAACGGAGACTTTTTTTTGCAAGAAAAACCCACTGCTGCTACTGTAAAAATTCAAGCATTTAAAATAGCTAATTTTCGCATGTTTCTGTGGTGCTTTGGTGGGGTTTTGGGCAACGATTTCAAAAAAAATATTGCGGTCGCCATTTTGGATCCCCCGCACTGCATGGCAAATGGATGCGCCCTCCCAGCCTGGTACCAGCAGTGCAGCAGTAGCAATAGCCAAGGAGAGGGGGGGGGGGGGGACCCCCCCCAAAAAAAAACACCCTTCTGGCCTGGTAGGTGCCCTCAGACAGTTTTCGCCTACTTTTAGGGCCGGGAATCGGGTTTTTTTTTAACTTTTAAAAACTTTTTTTCTGTGCCGCTTGGCATTGCGCGATCGCCGCGATGCAAGTAACGAGCACGACAAATCAGACCAAATTGTTCGTTCGTCGGTTCGAGCTCGAAGTCTGGGGCAGTGATTCCCGTTACCGTTTCCGTAGAGTAACGGAAACGAGTAACGGAAACGGAAACGGGAATACCGCTAAGTCGTGCCCATCTCTAGTAACGACAATTAAGCTGTCAGAACTCAAACTCGAACCGAAAAAAGAAAAATTGGGTCTGATTTGTCGTTGTCGTTCCTGGCATCGCGCGGCAATCGCGCGATGCCAAGCGGCACAGAAAAAAAGTAAAAAAAAAACCCGATTCCTGGCCAAAAAAGCAGGCAAAAATATGCCTGCCCGAGGGCACCTACCAGAGGGGTGGTTTCTGGGGGGGGTCCCCAGCCTTCCCCCCCTCCTGTCCTGGGCTGCTGGTACCGGGCTGGGAGGGGGCATCCTCGGCATCTCCATTTGCCATGCGGTGCGGGGGGATCCAAAATGGTGTCCGCAATATTTTTTTTGAAATCGTGGTCCAAAAAACCACCAAAGCACCACAGAAACATGCGAAAATTAGCTATTTTAAATGCTTGAATTTTTACAGTAGCAGCAGTGGGTTTTTTATAGCAGTAAAAGGTCGCACTGATTTTATTTTATTTTATTTTTATTTTATTTTTTAAAAACCTGCACAATGATGGGCTGGCCATGGGATGGGACCATGCAGATTTTTGGACCCATTCTACCAATCGCATGGCCAGGTTTTGAAAGACACTTCTGGATGTGCAAGAGGGCATAAAAAGCCGAGGCACTCCCAGAAAAGTCGCAGTCCGGGCTTGGATGTGGGTGGGAGAGGGATGTGTGTAGCTGGCTGCTGTGCTAGACTAGTTTCAATTTCGCAGAGCCTTTAGATTTCAGTTAGGCAGGCAGGGAGGGAATTGATTCAATTGAATTTTTAGGAAATAATAATAATTCCTTTCATTTTCTGTCTGCTGTGGGGAATAGCAACGCAGTTTATTCTTTTTTATTCTCCTGCAGTTTGTTAGGATTTCTTTTCTGATAGTGCTTCAAAGGGGGGGAGGTTTGAGTGGGAGGGGAGGTGTGGATTTATTTTAAAAAATTCATTTGCTTGGTGGCAAGCCAAGGTCCTTTCATACCCTGTCTGCAGCTCTGCTGTGGGTGCACTGCCCAGTTTGTTTGCAAAAATTGCAATTGCTTTATTCGATGCAGTCTTGTGCAGCAAGTCAGTTTAAAGTGTTTTCCGCCTGCTCTGGGTCATTGCGGGACTCGCGCCCACCGCCTGCGCACCTGCCCCTCCCCCCTGCCGCTGCCGCCGCCCGCCCATGCCCCCCCGCCACCCAGCCTGCCACCTAGGGCGCAAAAACACCTAGCACCGGCGGGATGCCACTCGCTGGGACGTCAAATTGCGCGAAATTGTGGCGGCGGTAACGACAAATGACAAACGACACGACGAAACGACAATTGTTTTAAAAATTTCACGAAAAACGGAAACGAGCTGAAACGGACCCGTCCCGAAAAATGACAACTCGAAAAAAAAAATTCTGGTCATGCCCATCTCTAATGGACTGACTACCTATTATGTGTCATTTATATGAATCTATATGATCACATAGACTTTGTGTTTATAATCACTTATAACCTTGTGTGATTGCATTGACACTATGTTTTCAATGTTAGTTTCCATCACTCATAAGTTTTACATAGAATTTTACTCTCGTTTTAACTGCTCATGTTCTCTTGTAGCTTTAATGTAATGTTGTCTTTTAATGCTGTAAGGCAGTGATGGCGAACCCTTTAGAGACCAAGTGCCGAAAATGTTATTTAAAACCCACTAATTTTTCACAAAGTGCCAATACAGCAATTTAAGCTGAATACAGGTGGCTGTGAAGGGGCGTTGTCAGGTGCCCAGAGAAAGGGCTCGGAGTACCACCTTTGGCACACATGCCATAGGTTTGCCAACAGTGCTGTAAGATATCCCTCCATTCCCTGTTCTCAATACTTGAACTTGTCTTAATTGTATGTGATTGTACTGTATATTGTCCCCCATTACTGTAAGCCACCTTGGGTCCTTTTGCAAGGAAAAGGTGGGGTAAAAATACTCTAAAATAAATAAAATAATAAATAATGTAAAAAAAGGATTCAGGTTCTGGGCTTTTACTTTTCTTGGTGTCTTCATGTATGGTAGTAAGCACAAGAGGGAATCCACCATGCTATCTTGACTTCTGGCATTGGTGCTGCCAACAACCAGGCTGCCCTTTGCTTGGCATATTCCCCACCCCACCCCGATAGCAACATGGGCATTATATTGAAAGGCAGTGTCAGATCATTTCTTGGCATTTTGAATTGTGGACACAAAAGGAACATTCCATATTCAGAAACCAGAGGTTTTTTAAAAAATACTGAATCTAGACAAAAGAAGACATATTGCCTTTTCCTTAACTCTATTTTGGCTGATACTTCACGTCTCTCTCGCTGCAGTTCGCGGCCCCACTGGAGACCGGTTCGAAGGAACGTAACCTCACGTCCTTGTGGGGTCAATCCGAAGGAACGTTCGTGAGGTCAATCCGAGTTCGAAGGAACGTAACCTCACGTCCTTGTGGGGTCAATCCGAGTTCGAAGGAACGTAACCTCACGTCCTTGTGGGGTCAATCCGAGTTCGAAGGAACGCAACCTCACGTCCTTCTGGGGTCAATCCGAGTTCGAAGGAATGTAACGTCACGTCCTTGTGGGGTCAATCCGAGTTCGAAGGAACGCAACCTCACGTCCTTCTGGGGTCAATCCGAGTTCGAAGGAATGTAACGTCACGTCCTTGTGGGGTCAATCCGAGTTCGAAGGAACGCAACCTCACGTCCTTCTGGGGTCAATCCGAGTTCGAAGGAATGTAACGTCACGTCCTTGTGGGGTCAATCCGAGTTCGAAGGAACGCAACCTCACGTCCTTCTGGGGTCAATCCGAGTTCGAAGGAATGTAACGTCACGTCCTTGTGGGGTCAATCCGAGTTCACCCCGACCACGCTCCCTGAACTGCGCTACAAGTGGGGTGAGAGATTCCCGTCCTGGCTCTCGGGAATCTTTTCAATCCACTTCTCGATCCATGTTGAAAACCAATTTCACCATGGAGGCAAGTTCACCTCGGCTCGAGGAAGGACGTGAAGTAACCACCTTTGTCAGCCAAATCCCCAAAGGAGTCTGATTTTCTCAGGACTGTGCCCATTCACTCTGAAACCTAGCATATACCTACTCTGTGCCATACCAGATGCCCTCCCATCCCCAGATGAATTGACCTAATTCAGTTTAGGGCTTGGCCATGCTAGCTACACTGCCCTCTGCAACATAAAGTGTTATTGCCCATTAGCATATCCCTCTGCTACCCATTTTCAATCCATAATGTGAATTTTGAATGCAGAAATTCTCAGTGATTTCACTCATGGAAACATCAGCACAGACCAAATAGCTTGTCCAGTGATGCAGCTTGTAAAATATCTTCTCTTAGGATTTTAGCATATTTGTCTAAATGACAATTTTTTAACAGTCCCATTTTATTCCTGAATGCAAAACAGTTTGGATTCAAGAACTGCACTACTGTTTGCCTTATAAGCAATATCAACAATTTAAATGGGGAATTAGAAAGGAAGAGGTGGTTCCAGGACTGGCCCTATAATGAAACATGGTAAAGCAGCAGCCTTTGGCAGCAAACTATTAGCAGAGAACAGTTATCATGCTGGTGTTGCGGAAAGGAACAGGTGGAATATTCTGCTTTATGTGCCAAAAGAAAATAGTTTGTTTGACATACTATGCACCATGAAGTGTGTGTTTGTGTGTGTGTGTGTGTGTGTGTGTGTGTGTGTGTGTGTGTGCGTGCGCGCGCGCACATGCGCTCAATGTGCTACTAAGTCTCAGGTAGCAAATAGCCCTAGGATGATCCTGAGGAAGTTACATTGGATCTCTCTTATACTTCATTTGGAATTTGATGTACCAATCATAGTAGCTTTCTGTATTTCTTATCTTGGTTGATAACAAACGGAAGTGGTTGAATTCCTAGCTCCCTTTTTAAATGTTTTTATGGTAGGGATTCAGGCAAGTGGTGCCCTGAAAGCCACTGAGAGAGCGCTAAAACCTTAGAGCTCCACTGAAGACATACAGGTACACATTTGGAAGTTCTTGCATGCAGGTTTAACCTCACCAACACATTTGACCAAAACAGGGAAGTTACAGTATGTGTATAAAACATATGGGGGGGGGAACGGATATTTATGGAGATATGTCCTTTGTTCTGATGAATGCAGAAGTTGTGTGACTTATGTTAATTTTTATGCCTTGTTTTGTTTTATGGTATTTTATTAACTGATTGTTATTTGTTTATGGTTTGTTTCATTGTACTTTGTTGAACACTACCCAGATTACTGTGCTGCCCTAATCAAGGTAGTATATAAAACAAAACAAAAAAAACAACATGCACAAGAAGGGGTCCAAAAACTGCTCCAGTTCATGGCTGAGAACTAATTTAGTAGAATGTCTTCCTTTCCCTGCCAAATGGCTAGATTCTCCTCCTCGATCCCTGTGATCCCATAATGTATCACAAAATAAGCTCTGGTGTTTGCAGGAAAACTATCAAAAGCAGCACTTAGTCATACATTCAGTACTATGGTTTACAGGCCATAGCATAGGCTGTTTTCCTGTTTGTGCATTTTCCTCAGCAGAAGTTGGAAATGTTACTTTTTGGACCACAGCTACCATATTCCCAATGCTCAGGGGCTATGTGATGGAGGACTCTGGGAGTTCTAATCCAAAGGCTAAGTCTTCCAAACTCTGTACTTTTTTTTCTTTTTCTTGTACCATGTTGTTCCTTTATGGTTTTATTGTATTTTTACTCTACCATATTTCATGCTTTTAAAAATGGAATTTGTATTCTGCTTCCCAGTCCAAGGACAATGTGTGGGCTACAAATACCTTTAATAGGTAAATAAATAAAGAAATACACTTTCCCCCCATATGCGCTTGCCTTTGTGCATTTCACAGGAGGTTGCTGGATCCAGCTGAGGACAGCAGGTAAAATGACTGTATACAAATTTAAAACTGTTATTTATAGCTTGTACCTAGTAGTTTATTTACTTCTGGTTGTAGGAAGGGAAGGAACTTTTTTCCAGAGTGGAATGTTGAGTTTGCTTCATATTTTTATTTTTTATTTTTTGTGTGTTTATTCCCTCCCTGTATCTCTCCTTTAATAATAGTTTAGGCTGGGAAGCTAAGAATATCTTCTGAGCCATTTAATATTGGCTTGCAAGCAGATCGGTTGGGATCACGTAGCTCTTCTCAAGCTATGATCCAAGAATGGCTCTATAATCACTGCAATCAAAAATCCATTAAAGTCAAGGATGGCTATGAAGGAAAAGGCAACCAGAGGAGTCATTCAAATACACCCAGAGAAAGATAATCAAAAGAAAGTCAGAGACCTAGGGAGATAAACAGGGAGCATGCACCTGCTGCCTCCTAAGTTTTAAATGGTATTTTCTTGAATGACAAAGACTGTTGATATATTTGAGATTATTCTCAACCTGGCTCTGGCAGGAAGCACCCCTGTTTGAACCACAAACATTGTGAGCTCAGATTTCAGTGGGCTTGAATTTCTTATTTGCTGCTGAGGCCACAAATACACCCCTAAATGTTTCTGACACCAATGTTTCTGCTGGACTAAAAGCACAAGACAGAGGTGTCAAAGTTAGGTTTGCAACAATTGTGGGATTTTAACTGGGAAGTGAAATGCAGTGAGGTTTCAGGATCTCAAATGCCAACAATTAGGGCTGAGCCCAAATGGAAAAGGTTGCTTTCCCTGAAAAACCTATTTGTACCTCACACAAAACCCTCAGCTGTGAAACAGGACAAAACACTTTTTTGCTTGATCTGAGTGAAGGCAGGCAGCAGAGCCAGCTTTTCCATTAGGTTGAGTGAGGCAGCCACCTCAGACCAAACAGTGTCAATTGAAGTGAAAGGACAGCAAATTGTTCAGCTAGTTTAATTATTTCAGTTGTATCTTTCCTACTAGGAGAAAGGCATTTAAAATGCCTGTGCATTTTAACTTGCAATGAGTGCCCTATCTTCCATTCTGTCTCAGGCAGCAAAATGTTTAGTTGGTCTTGGCATTTTTCTAACACTTGAAGTGCACTAAAACCATTCCATTTCTACCAATAGTTTCACCTGAGCTAATCTGAAATTGAATATTTTCCCTTCTCTTTTTCCTTTAGGTAGAGTCCTGATTATGTTTACGGGGGCTGGAAGTAAATTTAAAAATAAATTGTAAAAATTGTTCAAAAATCACTAATTTGTTACTCATATTCTTTTGTTATTGTTTATTTTTAAAATTATAAATGTCCAAAACTAAAGTAAAGAGACATACATAAACTCAATGTGCTCCCTTCCCCACCAAGACCAATGCAGATGTTCCATTTCCTTTCTTTCATGAAGCCCTTCCAGAAGTATATAGAATCTTGTGAAGATGCACAACTGTACAAATTCGATAAATTCTCCCCATATATCTCTAATTTAATCCCACTAATTTAATCTTGGATATTATTGTTTTAGTTGTTTCATCTGCTTTTATCTGTTTTTACTTTTCTTGTTGTAAACCGCCCTTAGTCCCCTATGTGGGAAATAGGCGTGGTATATAAGTGTGAAATAAAATAAAATAAAATAAAATAAGCATGTTCTTATTTGATAGACATTTTCTTACTTTGGTACTGCATGTCAATGTATCATTGATAGGTATATTCCAAACTTCTTTATACCATTCATTTAATTGGAGATCACACTTAAGTTTCCAATTTTTGTACTATTATTAATTTAACTGCTGCTATTAAATTTGTAATCAGTTCCTTTGTTGTCCAGATCTATTGTTCAGTCTCAAAATTGGCAGAATCATTATTTTAGGACACATTCCTAAATTTGGCCTTAGCATTTCATTTATTTTTTTAAAAACTAATTTCTAAAACATCATTATATATAGTATCCCCCTCCCACCACAAATGAAAGTAGGTTCCTATTTAAAACATATATTTCTGTATACAATTCAATTTTACCATCTCCAAACCAATTTGCAAAACATATGTTTTTTATTATTTCAGACAGACATTTTAAAATTCCTTTATTCCATATGTTCTTCCACTTCTCAATATTTATTTCCTCTACCAAATCGACTTCCCAAAGTATTTTTAAAACTGCTTGTTCCTCCTCTTCTATTCATATTTTATAAATTTTACTTATAATACTATTTGTTCAAATTTTTCAAACTCTCTTCATTCACCTTTTCATTCACCCATTCAGTAATCCATCATTCCAGCTGAATAATATTAAACCATCATTGCTCCAAATCATCAATGTCATGATAGTTATCATCATCATAATCATCTACAGCTGCATCCTCCTTTCCTTCCTCAATGTTTTCGCTAATTCAGTGTACTTTCACCTATAAGAGTCTTCAAGTGTTGATAATAAAATGCCAGCCCTGTTAAAAATTTTGAGTGCCAACTCTCAATGTTGTTCAGCTTGATTATCCCTGGACAAACTGTTTTTGTGTTACTGGCCTTATGCCAGGATGTCTGCTTATGAATCTGTGCAAAACCATGAGAACTCTGTTGAGGGTCAAGCAGCGTTGTAAGACTTCAGACATTGTGAAGTTGTTACCTACTCACATACAAGTAAGTACGTAGTGCAATTCTATGTGATGAAGGCTATATAAACTGGAACTGTTTGGCTGATTTGTAATTGTTGTAAAATCCTAGTTATGTTCTTATCATTTTCACACTGCAGTAATCTGATTGTTAGATTGTTAAATTTTATTATCTCTGTGACAGTTGGTGAATTACGCTGAATGCCATTCATTTTCTTTTTTAACAAAAGAAAAGTACATTGGTGCCTGAGGAGCTGTTGGCAACCGGACTTTGATATTGTACATATTAGCATTGTCCCTACAATATTGGATGAGACTCTTCTTTTCTCTTAGTATTTAGTACGAATATCCTGGATGTAACTTTTGAACTTCCTGAGAAGACTGTTACCTTCCCTGTGGAGAAATGCAGCTTTAGATTAAAAGAGAGGAGGAGTTTTCCTCACTTTTTTACTTACCTCATTCTTTTTTTTTCTCCTTGGCAGAAGAGAACTTTAAAGAGGAAAAAGTAAATTTGATTTAGCTCTCCTTTGCTCTTCTCTGGTATTTTTCTTTTTTTGGTGGATTAAGGGTGAGCAGTGTTTGGAACTATGGGAATTTATTTATTTATTTATTTATTTATTTATTTATTTATTTATCTATTTATCTACTGCCTGTCTTCCAAGGGAACTCTGGGTGGTTAACGACACACACACAAAAATAACAATCGGACGTTAAAACAATATAGTAGAAAAGATACGAAGAAATACTAAAATGAAATAAAATAAAATACTATAAAATACTCGGCAAGATGGCAGAATGGAATGAAAAAAAATGTAAAGGTCGCCAAATGCCTCATGGAAGAGCCAGGTCTTCAAGGCTTTTTTAAAGGCAGGCAGGGACTGTGCTATGTGCAACTCACTTGGCAGATGGCTCCAAAGCAAGGGGCCAGCCACAGAGAAGGCTCGGTTTCAGGTTACTGCTTTCCTAGCCTCTCTGGGAGTGGCCGCCTGAAGTGAGAGTGCCTGCAACATTCTGGTAGGATGGCCCTCAGCTGACCTCTGGAAGATCCACTCCACCAGGTATTCAGGTCCCAATTGTATCAGCATTTGCATAGACAGCCTTGAAAACCTGGCCTTGGACAACTCTGCCTATCAGCTTGTGCTTACTTTGAAGTAAAGATCTGGCAACCCTTTCCTTTTCATATTCGAGTGATGGAATTAAATGAGAACTGTATAAGCCATCGATCTCTCCTCTCAGGGAGAGCTACAAAGCAAAGTGTTCTGCTTATATACCGCCCCATAGCACTGTAAGTACTCTCTGGGCGGTTTACAGTTTAATTATGCAGGCTACACATTGATCTGAACTGTACTTGACTGAAATATAGTTGAATGATGATGCAACAAGAGGAATTTCAGGGATTGATTCTGCATGAACTCCAGAAAATCTTGGACACCCTTACATCACATAAGGAACAAATAGAGGCCTGTCATGAGAACACAGAAATTCAACAGAAATCAGCAGAGAAAAATTGAGAATACAAATAAATTGATAGAAACAATAAGCAAGGAAAAACAAGGGACTCAACTCCAAGTGTTAAAGAACCGACAAAGAAGTGAATAAGGAGAAGATAAAGTGATTCAAATAAGAAAAGATGTGAATGAGATGAGAGGGGAACATCTGGGCACAGTTTCAGTGACAACAACAAACGCTAAGAAAATTGCAAATATCTTCAGAGAGGAAAATTTACTTTAGGAGAGAGAATTGATGGACTTAAGCTTGACTTCTCTGGCAGGAAGAGAAGATATTGAAAGGAAAGATTTCTGGCTACAAGAATGGATTACTTAGACTCAAGAGTGAGCATTATTTGGGCAGGAAGGATGGATGATTACACGAGAATACACTGATGGAAAAAGAGAAAGCTAGTTTGTTTAACTTGTCTAAAATAACTATATTAGAAATACTATATGCTTAAAGAATAAAGAAGAGGAAACATATAATTCCTAAGTGATAAATTGTTTATGAAAAAAGGAGAATGCCTGTGAAAACGCCAAGATAGGTCTTACATATGGAAGTAGTTATATATGTTAATTTCTTAAATCTCAAGGGAAGTGCAAGGTTTAGGGATATGTTAGTTATAGATGTGAAACTAAAAGGGAAAGAAAGAAGAAAGAGAGAAACAAAATATCTTAAAGTAGATCTTATGGGCCAGGATATTATCTTCTTTGGGCAGTCCCCAATATAAATGTAATTGAGATGTAAAAGAAATTTGAAATTGTGTGATCCACAAAAAGAGAGAAAAATTCTGATAAGAAACTTTAAAATTACAATAGTGATACTATATAAAAGGAAATTAGGCTTAATGATTTATACTGTAGATGGCATCTATTGCTTGCTAGATTAGCTTAAAGATACTCAAATATGCTTAGTATATTTTAAGAATGGGGATTTATTATTATGTAAAGTAGACATGTGATAGAAAAATTATCTCCCCACCCCCTTTCTCATTAAGGTAGATATTTGGCTTGTTAAATGTTTGACGTAAATGTGGATTTTAGACCAGAATTAATTAAAATAAAGAGATAGTAATAGATGAAACAATAATTACGGGAATTTTGACATATGTAGAGATAGATAGATGATAAAATAAAATGAAACCTTATTTATGGAATTTGTACCTTCAGGGGTTAAAGAGGAAAAACAAGAATACAAGGTTGTATTGGCTGTTAAAAATGGAACTTAAATCCATGTAACATGACGTTTGACAAGCATTATATGTATTTTGTTTTGTTTCTCGGAGAAAATAAATAAAATTTTCTTTGAAAAAACAAACTCTGATGTGATTTGATGAGCACCAATAACAAATTTCAGTTTTAACATAAGGTTAAAATGCCTAGGCCAGTTATGGCAAACCTTTTAGAGATCGAGTGCCCAAATTGTGATTCAAAACCCACTTATCTTTTGCAAAGTGCCAATATGACAATTTAACCTGAATACAGTGGTACCTCAGGTTACAAATACTTTAGGTGCTACCCTTCAGGAAAGCAAGGATCCAAGAGCAGGCTTTTGAATTTCCCGCGGCCACAGCACCCTCAATATTGCTGTAGGAAATCCAAAAACCTGCTCTTCAATCCTTGCTTTCCCAAAGGGTGCTACCCATCAGGAAAGTGAAGTTCGAAGAACAGGGGTGCTACCCTTCTTGAAACGGCTCTGTGCAGAGAGCTGGGCGAAGGGTGGTGGTGGTTTATGAGCTCCTGTGTAGCCCCGGTTTACTCTCCAGACACACCACTTTTGGGACGCCCAGAGCAGTGTGGCTGGAGAGTAAACTGGGGCTACGAAGTAGCCCACAAGCTGCTGCCTCCCCTTCGCCTGACTATCTGCACAGAGCACAGTGGCATGCTCTGAGCAGAGGGGGAAGGGCCATGGCTGTGAGGAGGCAATGTCGCATGCCCTCAGAAAGGGCTCCATGTGCCACCTTTGGCACCCGTGCCATAGATTCGCCAACACTGGACTAGCAATTCTTGGAACTTCAGAATCCTGAACACAATCATCCAGATTCATCTGGAAGTTGAGTCATGGCTACTGGACTTCTTTTTTCTTTAGAGATAGAAACATTTTGCTGCTCATCCAAACAGCTTCATCAGTGGATGAGCAGCAAAACGTTTCTATCTCTCAAGAAAAAAGAAGTCCAGTAGGCATAACTCAACTTCCAGATAAACTCATCTGGATGATTGAGAATCTTCAAAGACTCATCCAGATTCAATTTTCTGAAGAGCAAATTATCTTTTTTGCAAATTATGCAATTTTTGCAGTTATGCAAATTAAGTTAATATGTATAAAATTATTTAACAGACACAGGTCATAAAATTTAGACTATCGTAGATAGGCTATTTGTATCTCTTTTATGGTTCTTCACACATCTGTTCCTTCAGGGTGACTTAAGAGGTTTTGGAGAAGCATATTAATTTCCCCATCCTTCTTCTCTACCTCCTATTCTAATAAACTATTTTACAGATAACAGTGTTGTATATATGTATATCAAGGAAATATACATTCATATGCAGGCATATATATACAGAGAAATAGAATGGCAGACCTGAAAGGGACTTCAAGAATCATGAACACCAGGCCAAGGCTGATGCAAGAAATCTACATCTTAAAGCATCCCTGGCAAATTAAGGAAAATTCACATCCTTCTAAAGTGGTCCATTAGGGTGTTTAACAGTTTTTGCTGTTAGGACTTCCGTCTGACATTTCTGTTCAAATGTAAAACTTCACATTTATCTTTGCTGAAATGTATCTGTATGTGTTTGGACATACAGTACAACTTTCTAATCAGTTACATTGAACTTGAATCCTGATTGCTATAAGGTAGCTATTCTTATCAGGTCTATGACAAATAGAATAGGCATCCCTCAGTTCCTTCATCCGAACCTTTTATAAAGATGCTGAACAACACGGGACCAAGCACATAACCTTGAATCACCCCCCACTTGTCAATTGGCTCCAGGACAAATGTGAGGGCTCTCTGGGTCAGACCTGCCAACCAGCTACAAGTTGCCTACATATAGCATTGTCTAGCCAAATTATTTTGACTCTTAGTAACAACCTCATTCATTTCTAGAGCATCCACGACAAAAGATTTAATTATCTGTTCCGGTACCTTTGCTGGCACTGATGTCAAGGTGACTTGTCAGTGATTCCTAAATCCTCTCCCCCACCCCCTTTTTTCTTTTTCTATTTGAGATGGGGGCAATATTTGTATATCTCTAGCTTTCATGGATCTCACTTATACTCCAATGATAAGTGGATGAGTACTGTACATTCAAGTTATGAGGCTCAACTCACCAGCTTTTGGAAATGCCTATTAAATCATATTTGCTTCTCTGAGTTAAAATAATTCCAGCTCATCATGCTTGTTTACCCATGTTCCTTCCCAGCAGATCATTGGAAACCACAGATCATTCCCCCAAATGGCTCCCTTATTCTTTTTTCTAATGGTAGGTTCTTATATTGCCATACCAGTTTCTGCTGATCGTCTGAAACTTGTCAAGTAGCCTCATAATTACTTGCAACATGTGAAAGACTGGGTCTGACAGTATAATTTGTTCCCACATTGATCAGAAGGAAACGATTACGCTCAGCAGGCATTATGACTCTTGATCAGCTCTCTGCCATATTCTAGATCTTTGTACTTGAGATTCAGTGCAACTCCAAAGCATAAGCTCTGCCAACTGGTACCTCTGTTTCCCTCTGCAGGCAGCCATTTCCCACCATATGTGCACACATGCAGTGGCAAGGCTAATGCCATCCACACAACTGACTAAGCCCATCTCGAAGTGATGTCTGTTATATGCTTGTATTTGTGTGTGTGTGTGTGTGTTGCGTCACCCCTGCGTCCATTGAGTTTTCTTGGCAGGAATACTGGAGTGGTTTGCCAGTTCCTACTCCAGGCGCCCACAGCGCCTGGTATTCCCTGGTGGTCTCCCATCCAAGTACTAACCAGGGCTGACCCTGCTTAGCTTCCAAAATCAGGCGAGATTGGATGTGCTTAGGGCATCTAGGCAGCATCCTCTCCTCTTTAGCTTGCCTCAATTTGACTTCTCCATTCTTGAAAGAGATTTTTAAGAGCAATCATTCTGGTCAAAATCCCAGATCCAAGCACCAACAAGCAACCTGAAATCAAAGACATTACACCTCACAACCACAACACTGCAATTATTGTAGAAATACTGCTGTAGAAATGCTACAATAAGAATAACCTGGGAGTGTGCAGCAAACTGGCCATATGGGGATTTTGTGGCTCAGAACTACATCTCACTTTTATAGACTTTCTTCAATTCCATCTATAGGAAATGATTCCATTTGAATTCCATTTGCCTTAAGGGTAATGAGTGGCGATATGCCCCAGCTCTTGCTAGTTTCATGCTACGCTGGGCTATTAATGGAAAGCATTAAACAATGACTTTTATTTCTCCTCACTTCTGAACAAAACATGGGGCAGGATGAAAAGCTGCTGCTGCACTAATGCTCACCAGGAAAAGAACTAACTGAGCATTAGTGATGGTCCTGCATGTAAGGGAATTAATTCCAGCTAGACTGTTTGCACTGATGTGGCAAATAAGTCCATTAAAATAAAGGAAGCCCATCAATTTTGCACATATACCGTTTAGAAAAGGGATGTTGGTGTTGCTGCTGTATATTCAGCTACTTTTGCTGGATCCACACTAAAATGAAGCCCTCAGATGTCTTTGCATGAAGGAAAACCACCTGCTTCTACATAGAGCAAGGGCATCTGCTTGGTTCCAGTAGACTCTGTGTATTTTGGGGGGGGGGGGCAGAATATAAATGTATTCTTTGTCACCTGAAATAATTGGAACACTAGCATTCATCTTAGACTTCCCAAAGAGGGACGACTCTTGAGAAGCCTGTGTACATCCGTTTCCAAAATCACAATAAGACTAAACAAATGGGCAGCCCTTGGTTTCATGTAGCCATGCTGTCAGAGGATTCTGAATAGTTGTGATTTTTTAAAAAAATTGCAGTGTTCCTCAAGAATTGCTAGATAGCTCTGCAACTTAGATGGCTGTGGAACCAGTTCCCCTCTATGCCTCCTTGACAGGGACCAGACTTGATTATCCATAGGGTACATTTCAGCTCTGCAGTTGAAGAAGAAGAAGAAGAAGAAGAAGAAGAAGAAGAAGAAGAAGAAGAAGAAGAAGAAGAAGAAGAAGAAGAAGAAGAAGAAGAAGAAGAAGAAGACAATGATTATGATGAAGGGTTTGTATTTTTTCCTCATCTAAAAGTAAATTGAAGCCTGAAACTCAAGTGAGAAATTAATGTATGCAACTTTGCTTAATTCTTTCATTGCCATTTAGATAGAACAACTTGTTCTGTAAGTTGTTCTTTCATGGAATACTGCATATAAGGATCAAATAGTAGAAGAAATGAAGAGGGCAAAGAAACTGTCAAAGGCAACTTCCCATTCTAGATACAAAGAAATAAATGTTTGGGGCTGCAAGTAGTCCTGTAGAAGTTTGGTACCTTTCTTCTCATGATCACCAAATTCTGTAGGAGTGGGTCTCTTAGAGGACTTGCTTGATCAACCAGGTAGGCTGTCATTAGCATATAAACAGAAAATCTGTAATGTATAATTTGGCTGAACGTTTTCCCTTCCCAATAGAGATGGGCACGAAACGAGCGATTTTTTGTTTTTGTTTTTGTTTTTTCATTTCGTTACGCAATGAAAACGAAACAAAATTTTTTAAAAAACAAAACGAAAATGAAAACGAAATGACCAAATTTGCCGTGTTTTTCATTTTCGTTGCAGCAGAGGCATTGAACTAAAGAGAATGCTAACGAAACAGCAATTTTTTGTTTTCATTTTTGTTTTTTCATTTCGTTACCTAACGAAATGAAAACGATTTTTTTTGCAAAAAAGTCACGAAAATGAAAACGAACTGAAACGGACCCCTAAACGACCAAACAACAAACGAAACACCATTTTTTTGAGTCGTGCCCATCGCTACTTCCCAATGTCACTGCCTTGCCAGCACATTGTATTCTATAGAAAAAGCACAGTCTGGTTTTTCCTAGACTCTCAAACTTCTGAACAAAATCTAGATTTGCACCTTTTTTTTATCCTGTTGGTAGGCAGAGATATTTTGGTTCAAGATAAACTTTGACCTATGGTCTGATTGGTTGGATAGTGGCTAAACCTTCATTGTTGCATTTCTAATGCATTTGTTTTAATTTTAATCCATTATATATAAAAAGCCTAGCAGAAAACAAATAGATGGAAGTAGTAAAACATAAAATAAAATAAAATAAAAATAAAAATAAATAAAATAAAATTTCCCATTAAATGGAATGCATGGAGAATTCAGAATAGCAGAAGTGGGTAAAGAACAGGGACACTCAGCACCCTTAGGGGGTCCATAGTAAAGCAAAAAACCTGCTGTTGATATACTGCATATGCAGGCAACACTCTTTATGTAGGCAACATACCTCCCCCTGATCATCAGCTATGGACTCAATGTAGTGACCTTGGAAGGCTGGAAGGCTGAGTGAACCTTAAACCGGCTACCTGAGATTGAACCCCAGCTCGTGACCACAGTTTTGGCCACAGTACAGCAGTTTTAATCACTGCACCACAAAGTTCCTTCAGCATCTCGGCCACAGAAAGACAGAAGGCAGGCAGATAAAGATTTCAGAAGGATTGTTTGTGCTCTCTTGTGATGTTGGTAATTTTGCCCATTTTTGTCCTTCTAGCATTCTTACCCTTCCTCTAAAATGTGTTTGAATTTCTAGAGAACATTCTGAGATTTTTTTTTAAAAAAAAGACTGTAAAACAAAAGTACTTGTGTGTATGTGCAAGGTATGAGAGTAGTTGGAGGTCGCTCATTTTTACAGCACAGGACAGAATCCCATTTTCAACAAGGTATAAAATGAAGTCTCTTTGCCCAATCTTCCTTTCATCAGATGCCCTGAGGGAAATAGAAAACCCACAAATTTCATTACGCTTAGGAAGAATGATAGTAAAATTATAGGGAGCAGAATGTAGGCTGGCTTTCTGCTGAGAAAAAAAAATGCAAAAGAAAGGTGAAATGAAATTAAACTAAAATAAAGGTAGTGGCAACAAATGTAGACATAAGCTAACAAAAGCGACTTTTGGAAATGAAATTACCCCCACCCTCTATTGATATTATAATCTAGTTATAGTTCATTACATAGGTTTCACATATCACTAGTCCCACAATCTGTTGCCATCAGCCTGTTACAAATTATTTTTACCTTTAAGGTGATGGTTTACTGAAATTTTGTTGTGGCACATTTTGGCTCAGCATGTCTGCATTCTTTATAGTTCAGCACCTTCCTCCAAATGCTGTCTTTTTGAAGGTCCATTATAGACAACATCGTCTCTCTACTGTTTATAATGCAGCTGCTTCCTTTTAAAACCCATATCAGGTATGAGGGAGGGACCTCCATGAAAATGAGAAAGCGAGTATTATGCCATAATTTTTCCTCCAATTTCCTGGAAGTGTTATGTTGCCACGAAAGAGGCTTCCTATTTCCTGCCTCATTCTGAGGGCTCTTTAGAAATAATGTTGATTATAGTTTTTGAGCTGATTTTAACAATGCAAGGCAGGCAAGGTTGCTGTATTTGTTCTTCTTTTTATTCCATAGATCTTCATGACTCAGCCACTTCCCCGGCATCCCTGCATCCTGATCTTAAAAGACCCCATGTGAAGAGTTTTTGTACGACATTCCCCCTGTACTTTAAAGTGTGGAAAGCTCAACGGTGTAGGGAATGAGCTTCTGCCTGCCACAAAGATGACTGTACCACAAAAGGCTTCCCACACTACATCCATACTAAGATAAGCACCGGGATCCTGAATCTGATGCTTGAGAATTTTCCAGAAGATACTTATCCTTTGATGTTCTTTTCTTTACAATTTCTTTAAAGAATATAATTTCTTTAAAAAAAAACTCACTTTGAAAGAAAATAGTTGAAATTCTCACAGGAGAGTTTAGGGATGTGTTTTGGAAAACAAATGTCATAAATCTTCCATTCTGGGAATCCAAGCTGACAAGACAGAGAACTTAGTATGGGTCACCTGAGGAAAAGGCTTAATGCGGAAGGCTTTGTGCCTTAGCTAGATCTAACACCACGTTTTCCTGTAAGTTGGGGAATCCCAGAATGGAGAATTATGAGCTTACTGGTCACACACACACACACACACACACACACACACACACACACACACACACACACACACACACACACACACACACACACACACACACACACACACACACACACACACACACACACACACACACACACACACACACACACACACACACACACAGAGAGAGAGAGAGAGAGAGAGAGAGAGAGAGAGAGAGAGAGAGAGAGAGAGAGAGAGAGAGAGAGAGAGAGAGAGAGAACAAGAGAGAGAGATGGCATATCCCCACAAGTTCAGCTCTGTTGGACATCGTCTGCCTGCCCAATGGAAATTGCATCATTGGCAATGGCAGATCGCTGCTGATCAAAGTACTTTCTGTGATCTCAGGTTGCACACAACTTCTTCATATAGCTGGGCATTCCCTGAAATCACAAAAGGAAATCAGCACTCACTCACCAGTGATATTCCTACTGCACAGGTGGAGCTGTGCAATAAGATTCCAGCTAATTTTTATTTCCTGTAGAATTTTTATTTCTGGCCTTTTGGCATTTCCATTCCCTCTGGCCTCTCTGATTAATCCATCCACGTATTACACTGTATTATTTTTAGATGGATTCTAAAGAAACCTGGCTTGGCATTGGACAATTTGGCCAACTATCGTCCAATTGCCAATGTTGCCTTCATAGGCAAGGTGACTGAGAGGGTAGCCGCTGTCCATCTCCAGTCCTTCCTGGAGGAAGAACATGTACTGGATCCATTCCAGTCTGGGTTCATGCCATATCGGGAGACTGAGATCACCTTGGTCATGCTGCAAGATGACCTTCTCAGGGGGACTGAAAGGGGTTGCCCTACCTTGTTGGTCCTCCTGGATCTGTCAGTGGCCTTTGATACCGTCGACCACGGTATCCTGCTGGGCCAACTCTCCAAGGTAGGGATCAGAGGTGATGGAGCAGCTGGCTCCTGTCCTCCCTGGGAGGCTGCTCCCAGCATGTGCAGCTTAGTGGGGGGGGGAGTTGTTGGCCCCTTGGACGCTCCCATGTGGGGTTCCCCAGGGGTCAGCACTCTCCCCCATGCTGTTCAACATCTACATGAGGCTGCTTGCTGAGGTCAATAGGGGATTTAGAGTCTGTTGGCATCAGTATGCTGATGACACACAGCTCTATCTCTCCTTTTCCACCTCTGCAGTGGAGGCGGTGCAGACCCTTGACTTGTGCCTGGATGCTGTCATGGAATGGACCAGGACCAACAGACTTAAGCTCAACCTGGAGAAGACCGAGGTTATGTTCTTCGGGGCACCTTCTTCTGGATACGGTGGCACTCTCCACAGTTTGGGGGTGGGGTGGGGATAGAGTCAGAAATCTGGATGTGGTCCTGGATCCGGAACTATCAATGGAAGCTAAGGTGGCTGCCATTTCCAGGACTGCTTTTTTCCACTTCTGACAGATTGCCCAGATTTGCCCATACCTGGATGGGGAGTCCCTGAGAACAGTTGTGCAGGCACTTGTGATCTCGAGGATAGACTACTGCAATGTTCTCTATGTGGGGTTGCCCTTGACTCTTATTCGGAGACTTCAGTGGATACAAAATGCTCCGGCCAGACTGGTGGTTGGTGCAGGCCAATATGACTGCATCACCCCACTTCTGGCTCGCTTGCATTGGCTGCCTGTCACGTCCCGAATAAGATTCAAGGTCTTGGTTTTGATTTACCAAACCCTCCACAGCTTGGGACCTGACTACCTGGTGGAGCAGATCTTCCAGAGATCAACTGAGTCCCGATCTACTAGAATGTTGCGGGTGCTCTCAATCCAGGTGGCCACATGCCCAGGGAGGCTAGGAAAGCGCTAACTCGCAACCGAGCCTTCTCTGTGGCTGGCCCCTCGCTTTGGAACCATCTCCCAAGTGAGCTGCACCTAGCACAGTTCCTGCCTGCCTTCAAAAAAGCCTTGAAGATGTGGCTTTTTCGTGAGGCATTTGGCAACCTTTTTTAAAAAAAAAATCTATTCTGCTGCCTTGCCAAATATTTTATTTTATTTTATTTTATTTTATTTTATTTTATTTTATTTTGATTATCAGTTTAGAATAGTCAATTCATGCTACACACACACACACACACACACAGACACACACACTTTTTAATTATATTGTTGTTTTTCTTTTTTAATTGCTCTTTGATTGTTATTGTTAACTGCCCGGAGTTCCCTTGGAAGATGGCTGGTATATAAATAAATAAATAAATAAATAAATAAATAAATAAATAAATAAATAAATAAATAAAAACCTTTATTCACCAAACTTACATTAAACTAATCTGTTTATCTGTGCTAGAATGCCCTTGCTGCCTTTCAAGAACTGTTAAACCACCACCATCAAAATCATTCCTCTTCTATACTTTTTTAGCATTCTTACATTGGCATGTATATAAGTGTCTGCCACCTGCAGTTATAGTGTACATCAGTACATCTGATATAGCAGGCTGCAGTTCATGAAGTCTTATTTGCAATAAAATATATTAGCCTTTACAGTTCCATAAGATTTTTTGGTATACAACATGACCCTGACTGCCACCTTTCAAAATTACATTTCTTATAGATTGACTATTGTATTTTGAACGATCTGACCTTAATCGTCTTTTCTTTCCCCACCCAGCCATTTGCATAGGAATGCACAAGCAAGGTCAGTGGTAGTTCCACTATCTGCCATATAATATGCCTGTGAGGAAGAATGCAGCATCATAGCTCTCATGCGTATTTCCATTTGAACATAACTTTTTTCAGCACTCCTGATAAAAATGTTGAACTTATTACTTCCCCCAATCCCAGGGCAGCTTCCACAGACAAACTTTGAACTCTATCAATTTATTTTATTTCTCCTTAGCTCCCATCAGTATCAGTCCAAGTACAAATGCTAGGGAGAGCATGAGTGGGATGATCTGCAAGCGACAAAGATGCATTGATGTGCATTTGACCGTGGGATTAATTGGAATCAAATCAGTAAAATTGTAGGTACACTACTAATATCAAGACAGGGCCTTGCAAGTAAAAGACAAGAATGGAAGTCTAGTTGTAGTTAAAGGGGGAAATGTTACCTTGGCAATGCATAAATAAATTATGACTGTTAAATGATGCTAGCGAAATATCAAAGGATTCTTCAAAGGAGATTGTAGATAAATGAAATATGGCTAAATGGAAGAAAGTAGCTACGTCTTGACACAGATGGCAAAGGCAGCGGAGGGGAACAGCAAAATGGGGCAAATGTTGTATTTTCATCTTATGTATTAATTATGCATCCAGCGTCTGTGTCCCTTTTGTGTTAGCAGGCATTCAGTTCTTTCAAGAGGCAGCAAGATGAAAGTCACTTTCTGCAGAGTATTACAGGAGGCAGGGTAACCCTTATAATGAAGCCCATTATTCTTGGCTCAGGGAGTTGAAGGAAGAACTGAAGCTCAAACCTCCACAATCCTAACAAACAGTAAATACACAATTTACTATAAGGGTTTTAACTAGTGACTTCTCTAACCAAGGCATGTCCCCCTGTTTGGCGTGTTGCTGGGGTGGATTAGTTTGCTATTTTATTCCAATGGGCCAGTTTGCTCCAGTTTGCATCGAAAGGTACCCCAACCTGCTCCTTTCTCTTTTCCTCCTCCTCCTCCTCCTCCGTACCTGTCTCCAGTGTAACCAAATGGGAGTGCAAAAGGCATACAAGTGTCTATTTGCTTTTAACTGGTGATCGGCTGCTGTTTCTCACTTGCTTTCTCCCTTTCTCTGCCTCCTGCTGCTTCTCCTCACATGCTACTTCAGGACATGGAAACAGAGTCATTTGAGGCCAATATGACATTTGGATGTATGGATGACACAACCTCAGGCAACCCCATTTAGACTAACACCGGGCTGCACCAAAACCACCAGTCTGGACATGTTCTTGGTCAATATTGAAGAGACAAACTATGGATGTGGGAAATAAGCCTGAGTTGCATAGATACTTTTTTGGCTGCCAATCGTTCGTTCGTCAGGCAGATTGATCAATGATTGCCACAAAATGGTTGCTGCACTGTGCGGAACTATGAGGAGAGGAGATAGCTTCACAGTAGATTGGGACATCTGTTGGCATATTTGCTACACCAAGAGTTTAGACACAATATACTGTGTCAACCCTTTAGATAAGGGGGCAGATTTGTATGTCGGAGGAAGGGAGGGCAGGAAAGAATAACAGAGAACATTTATGTGGCAATTTTCCCCTTCCACTAACAGCTTCCTCACTGAATTTGGGTTTATATTCCCACAACCAGTTAACGAAAGAAAGCATACTAGAAGCAAGATATGCACTTGAGGACAATTGAATGCTATGGCAAGCATTTTTCATCACTTAAAGGAACACCTCTTCTAAATATTTGCTAAGTATATCTATTTTCCCCTAAAATAAAGCAAAAGAAACAATGTTTCCTCTTTTTCTGAAATAAA
Source organism: Phrynocephalus guinanensis (assembly GCA_037367245.1). Lineage (NCBI taxonomy): Eukaryota > Metazoa > Chordata > Lepidosauria > Squamata > Agamidae > Phrynocephalus > Phrynocephalus guinanensis. The sequence goes on along the minus strand of CM074733.1, from coordinate 65,173,588 downwards.
TAAATAAAAATAAACTAAAGAACAGGAAGAAGTGTGAGATTGTTTCTGTTATATTTGCTTTTATATTTTCAAAGAAATGAAGTATTACAAGATTCACAAGTCTCTAGTGGTATCCTATCAGAAGAGCATTAAATTCAAGGCTGTTGCTGTTGTTGCTTTAGAAATTTTGTCTTCTCGTGGACATGGGGGGGGGAAGGATTAGGATTCAGCTGAAAAATCCAGCCAAATTTGTCCTGATCTGGGATACAGGTTAGGGACCATATAAAAATTAACTAATGCAACTGAAAAAGTGCCTCTGAAATTTGCATCCCCGCCCCCACCTAGTGAGCTGGATACTCATTTTATCAACCTTGGTAGAATTGAGGGCCGAGTAAACTATGAACTGGCTCCCTGGGATTGAACCCAGGTTGTGAGCAGAGTTTTGGCTGCAGTACAGTTTTGGCTCACCATTAAGCACACCATCAAGTATTTAAACTCTTTGCTTGTAACATAGGTTTAATGTGAGGAACTGATTTTGAACTATGACATCATGGGGCCATCATAACACAAAGGATTGGTTCTTCTATCCCATTATATCGGAATGGTCTGACCCAAAGCAAGACTCCTTGACTTTACCATGCATCAGACATCAAGTCATAGATGGTTCAAAATTAGGGCAGGGGGCATTTACCCTTAAAACTGTGGGGTGAAGTCCCCAGTCCTGATCCAGGAGGCTCCCCTGCATCAAGGTGACACAAAATCAGTTTTAGGTCTTATGTATAATAGACACATATTCTTCTTTTTGTTCAATATGCATTTTATAAGTGCAAATTAATTAGACTGGGGTAGGGATTTCCTTCCAATGTAAGTACTAGCTTTGTAGGAAGGACTTTCCTTGGGAGGGTGGGATATGAAGGAAAGCATTGAATTTATTCTTCTCCTTTTCTCTGATATTATGTTTTGTCAGTCCACCCTCACTTATACATTTTGCATTTTGTAGAAACACACACACACACACACACACACACACACACACACACACACACACACACACACACACACACACACCTTGTGCTGGTAAATGACAAGATTAATTTAAAATTAGCTGTACTTCATCTCTTCCTGACACTGCATTTTTTCTATCTATAGGAGGCTGGATAAAATTCTCCTGCCTAGTTGTATTGGAAGAACACAAATACTATAGCTTTTGGAAACAAATTGCCTCAGGTTAAGAAATCTCTGTTGCATGATGAGTTGTTATGATGCAGTGTGCAACAAATAATCTCTACAATACTTTTTTGATTTGTGGCAATTCCCCCTCAAAAATTATGCCTTTCTTGCAGCTATTCAAGAGAATTTTAGCCAGTATCCCAAGAATTCCATAGACCTGCAATAATGGATTTTAAATGTATACATTTCCTACCTGTCTGTTACATCAGGAAGAGGTTTGACCACCTTGTGCCAGATCCCCAATCCTCTTCTGTTCTCAAAGTGCCAGAGCCTCCTGCTTTGTTCCTTCCCAGTCTTGTTCTCAACAAGGAACATGGAAATGTCTCCAACCAAAATGCCCTGTAGGAGCCATGACATCCGAAGCTACAAGGAAAGGAATTACACAGAGGAAAATAGAGTGAAAACTAAAATGCACAACCAACACATTCTCAATTATGCCCAGTTCCTTCTGGCTCCCATTCTTTAGAGGAAGAGGTGGGGGGGCTGTGGGCCTTCAGATGTGTTGGGCAGCAGCTCCCACTACATTGTACTATTGGTCCTGCTGGCCAGGACTTCTGTGAGTTCATCTAAGAACTGGTAGTCTCAACCAGACTCAAATCTTCAAATGGTGTTTAAATAAAATGAGCGGATTAAATGAGTCTACTTCAGCTAGGACTAGCACTAGGATTCTGGCCCTAGCATTCAGAGGCTCAAACACTGTGAACTGCTGCTCTATGGGATGCACTTGAAGGCAATGTGCTGGAAAAAGAGCAGGAAAATCCTGTAATCAGCCAAGTTGCTGCCAGCCCACCCACCCCCATCCAATCTTTCCCCAAAAGGATGGTTTTCAGTCAAAAAGTCCATGTATTATAAACATAAGGTGGCATGCTTTGGGAACCAAAGATGTTTAAAGTTAGTCTGAATGTTGCTTTTGAACATTAGTTCCCCTTGCTGTATACATTATTTTATACCACACAGGGACTGCAAAATGATGGCTGATGTACACATATTTATGAAATTGTACTGCTTTTGCCAAATACCCCTTTAAAGGTTTTGCTTCGTTCCTTGATGTTCCTCCTCAATCTTTCTACTTCGCAAAGCTCACCACCAGCACTGCTCCATCCGGATTTCTGCATACCTTATAAAATACACAAAGCCCCTGCCGTCCTTCAATGCCATAAAGTAGGGCTTGGAAAAGTGACTTTTTTTGGCCATGCTGGCTGAGCGATTCTAGAAGCTGTAGTGAAAAAAAAAATCTATCTGACCCAAATATTCGAAGTGGTCTCCCTCTAATTTTCCTTAAGGCCAGTGCCAGCATTGGCAGAAATCCTGCTGCTTAAAGTAGCAATTTTCACCAAAGAATGGCCACAGTAGTGGTACCTTGTATATAGGAATTAATTCATTCCAAATGAAATTCTGTTAAGCAAATTTTCCTTTATACAAGTTTCCCATATGAATGCACTGAAAACAGAAAATCCCTAATCGTGACCATTTTTAAATTGTATGGATTTGCCCCATAGGCGATTCTGTTAAGCAGATTTTCCCTATCTCCGGAATGTTTTATGTTGTACAGATTATATGTTACACAAACTGCTTGTTATACAAGGGTCCACTGTATTGGTGAGGATTTGGTAGGTCATCTTCTCTGCAAGATCCTTTGAATCAAATGGACCCACTCCAGTCGTGACTTTCTTGAGTAGAGTATGTAATAAGTAAAGTAGGTCTATTTGAATTAATGGAAATTATAGAGAAGTTGCTCCACCAAATTCCCAATGACTCAATGGGCCTAATCTAGTGCTGCCACTCCTGTGTCCAGTGAAGTCAATTCTGACTTATGGTGACTAGAGATGGGCACGACTTAGCGGTATTCCCGTTTCCGTTTCCGTTACTCGTTTCCGTTACTCTACGGAAATGGAAACGGGAATTACTCCACCAGAATTCGAGCTCGAACCGACGAACGAACAATTTGGTCTGATTTGTCGTGCTCGTTACTTGCATCACGCAATGCCAAGCGGCACAGAAAAAAAGTTTTTAAAAGTTAAAAAAAAACCCGATTCCCGGCCCTAAAAGTAGGCGAAAACTGTCTGAGGGCACCTACCAGGCCAGAAGGGTGTTTTATTTGGGGGGGGTTTCCCCGCCCCCCTCTCCTTGGCTATTGCTACTGCTGCGCTGCTGGTACCAGGCTGGGAGGGCGCATCCATTTGCCATGCAGTGCGGGGGATCCAAAATGGCGACTGCAATATTTTTTTTGAAATCGTTGCCCAAAACCCCACCAAAGCACCACAGAAACATGTGAAAATTAGCTATTTTAAATGCTTGAATTTTTACAGTAGCAGCAGTGGGTTTTTCTTGCAAAAAAAAGTCTCCGTTGATTTTATTTTATTTTATTTTATTTTATTTTATTTTTTTACACCTGCGCATTCGCAATGATGGGCTCGCCCATGGGAGTGGACCATGCAAAGTTTTGGAGCCATTCCACCAATCGCATGGCCAGGTTTTGCTGACTGTACCAGGCTGGGAGGGCGCATCCATTTGCCATGCAGTGGGGGGGATCCAAAATGGCGACCGCAATATTTTTTTTGAAATCGTTGCCCAAAACCCCACCAAAGCACCACAGAAAGATGCGAAAAATTGGCTATTTTAAATGCTTGAATTTTTACAGTAGCAGCAGTGGGTTTTTCTTGCAAAAAAAAGTCTCCGTTGATTTTATTTTATTTTATTTTTTTACACCTGCACATTTGCAATGATGGGCTCGCCCATGGGAGTAGACCATGCAAATTTTCCACCAATCGCATGGCCACTTGGCCAGGTTGACCACAGAGACTTCTGGGATGTGCCAATCGGGCATAAACAGCCCTCTAATCGTAGCCCAAACCCGAACCCTAAGCCTAACCCATACGCCAGTACACTGTCCTTCTAAGTGGGTCAGAGAGGCACCCAGAGGTGCACCCCAATACTCACCCTAACCTCACCCGTAACTAGCCTAACCCTAGCCGTTGCGCTAACCCGTCTTAACCCTAAGCCAGATCTACTTGCATTGCACTACATGCAAGTACGTGAGACACAGCGGGTGCAAAGAGTCTGCCAGTCCGTCACTTGTGGCTCTGGCTGACTCCTGCAGCTCCCTCCAGGAGCCCACTACCCCCTCCCCAAACCAGTACTAACGACAACAAAAAAACGAAAAAACAAACCGACTAATTTTTGCAAATTTTCGCGAAAAACGGAAACGAGCCGAAACGGAACCGGCCCGACTAACGACAACTCGAAAAAAATTTTTTTCAAGTCGTGCCCATCTCTAATGGTGACCCTTTTCAGGGTTTTCTAGGTTGATCATATTCAGAGGTTGTTTTCTTCTGCTGGGAGCACCATTGGACTGTGCAGCTTGTCCAAAGCCTCATTGGCTGGCACTTCTTGAATACAAAGCAAGGACCTGAACTCTCAACCTCTGGTTCTGCAATCAAAAGGCTAACTCACTGAGATATCCAGCCATACTACTTATCAATTCTTATATATGGTGTTAAAACTGAACAACAAAGTAAAGATAGTGGGGAAAACAAGTAGCCAGAACGGAGATGGATTGAATCTATAAAGCAAGTATAAGCAAACCTTGAGCAGGGTTGCTTACCACAGGATCTTTCAGAGAGCACTAATTATAGGGTTAAAATATATTGGAAGTGATTTAGTGGCATATATAGTTACAACTCTGTCCTTCAGTGCAGCTTCCAGTTTGAAGATGGAAGATCAGTCAAAGACCACTGACCCTCAGACAAACCCAGAAAACAGAAAACAGAAACTGAGTTCATGTAGTTCATGGCTTGTTGTAGTTCATGGTTTGTGGTTCATGGCTAGCTACAAACTACGAATCATCACAAACTACTAGTTTTATTATTTGTTCCCATATCTAGTTATGTAGGTATTAACAATATGACAGACAACAAACTCTACAAGTGTCACTCTAATTTCTTTAAAAAATGTATAATTCTGGAGTTTTATGGAGCAGGTGCTTTGTTATTCAGTTTGGCTCCCTTGAGGCTTCCCTCTGGGAACCTTGTAAATCAGTGCCATGCTGGTAGTTGTAGCATTATGATTATGTTTATTTTTGATGCTCTGTCCTTCTTGTGCAAGAGTCTTATAGAGCAATCAACTGTCTTGGACCTTTGATTGCACATTTATGGTTTTCTCCCTGTGACTGCATGCTCCACTGAAAGGCCAGATGAGAAAACTCTTGCCTCTAACATACATTACTGGAATTCTTTGGCGGAATTCCCAAGCCAGCTCTACCTTAAGCACACACTCTCCTACCAGAAGCACAGCATGAATACTTGCATGATCCAAAATAGGAAGAATCCCTCTAGGCATGGCCTAATAGACAAAAGTTTAAATTGACAGCATTCCTGTAACGAACTCTTTTATATTCAGCAAGCAACGGAGAGAAGCAGAAGAACGGCAACAAAAGGATGTCATCAGCATTCATGCTGTCATCTCCTGGATACTCCTCTTTCAAAAATTAGTTTTTTCTTCCTCTGCAATTTATTATAGATTTTTCAGGTATGATCCAGCGACATTTGCATTTTTTTAATTGAAGTATCATGCCTCACAGTGTTCCTGTGGATTTTACTCAGTTTAAATGCAACCAAGTCCTTCTGTGACCCTTTATTTCTGTTACAAAATTATTTCACCACTGACAACATGCTTGCTCACCCTCCTTGTCACCAATAATATGAATCCACATCAGACTCAGTATTAGACCCCCTTCTAAAGTGAATGGGCTAAAAAAAAAGATAAATATAATAATAATTTTTGAATGCACTGTATGCACTCACCAAAAGCAACAAGAAATTAAGGGACTCAGCTTATCGGTACTGATCCATTTAATCATGAACTCCCTGGTGTCATGTGCCTAAATCAGAGCTTTGAACCTTGCTTGTGTACAGGAAGGGAACTTTCTGTTATAGTTTTGATTCCTTAACAATCTTCTTTTTTGGAGCTTCCCTCCCCCCCAACCAATCATTGCTCATTAGTTCAGTCTTGTTATTCTTTCACTGACGTTTCCCATTCCCACTCCAGAAGTCTTTCATGAATCACTTTAGTTCTTTCTGCCTTGGCAGTGGGGCCAAATGAATATGGCTGGTGGTGGCCATAGTGGTGGTTGGAACAGAGCCTCCACCTGAGTGATGCAATCACTGGCATTTGTTTGACGAGCTCGTCCCCAGCTTGCTCATGGGAGGTACAAAAGATTTGTGGGATTCATGCCGTTTCAGAACACCAGTCCACATGACCCAATATTGTAAACACTCATTAATTGACAGCAGCTGTCTATCATTTTAGGTAGACCTAATGCTCCTAAACAATGTCCTTTGACATTACAGAGACTCAGTCATGATGCTAAAATGTAGGGCTGCCTGCAGGTACCCCATATCTGAGGCACTAAAGGCCAATTTAGTGCATCACATATGGTTCCAGTTTGGCCCATGTGAGAGGCTCCAAACATTGAATAGAGATCATTTTAGAAATACAGATTGCTGGTTCTTCCATTAACTTGTATTAGAAAACCAAAACAGCTCTGATTTTTTTGTATTTATATATGCAAAACTGGGAGAAATCATAGAATGTAAAGAGGGGATAAAACAAGGCCAATTTCAGAGATCTTCCTTCAGAGGTTTAAATACTGTTCTGCTTTTAGAAGCAACTCTTAAAACAATGTACCTTCATTCGAGTCCTGAACCTTGCCCCTTCATGCTGCTTCCCTATGCCCTTCAACATACACAAAGGAAGATCTGATGCTAGCTGTCGGAAGTGCTTTTAATGTTGCCTATTATTGGGCAAAATTATCTGATATATTTACAAAAGTGGAACAGGTGCTACCATCACCTGTTCCACTTTGTATTTGGTTTTTGTAATGACTACACGGCTCTTCAACTTGTCTTGCTGATATATCTATTAATTGTACAGTAGCGCTTCTGACATGAACGAATGAAGAAAGAGACCACCTGGTAGTGGGGTAGCTAAAAATCTTGTAAATACATACATACATACATACATACATACATACATACATACATACATACATACATACATACATACATACATACATACATACATATGCAACGTTCCCCTGAGAGCCCTTGGAGTGGGGAGGGGGAAACCAACTTCACAACTGAAGGATAGCACGAAAGGAGACCCAGTTTGGAAAAAAAACCAAGATGAAAACACAGCACATCTCTCATCTCCTTGTGGAGTGGGCATTGGCCACTATGCCTGCGCAGGCAAGCAGACAGGTGGGAGCACTTGACAAACATACCGGAGGGGGCCAAAGACGTACAGCGGAATCAAATACAGCCTTTCCAGATGAAGAGTGCTTGCTTGCTTGGGGTGGGTGGGGGTTGGGGTTGGGGAACCATACCCTAAACAACTTTTCTGCGGTTGAGACTACCATTAACAGCTTCAGGGAGTAGTGCCACCAAGACCAAAGGCGACATTCAGCTTGTTGGGCAAGAGAGAAAGACAACACTTCAGAAACAATAACAAGAGTAGCGATAGCCTGTTTTGATGTTTCACAGCAATTGTTCCAAGCCATGGCTTTTGAGAATGTGGGTTGGATTTAGACGGTGCTTGTGGCTGAATGGAGGTGAGCTCTCATCTACTCCTCCCATGCTTCCTTTTAACTATGCCAGGCAGCAAAGAGCTGCCCTGTTCATGCCAGCTGAGTGCAAACATCGCTGCCTCTCCTCAACTGGCCGCCTCTCCAGTGATGCTGGCTGACAGCACTGAAGGCAAATGATGTCCAATTTCCTTTTGTTTCAGCTTTCCCCTTCCAAATGAGCATGCCACTCTGCTGCCTTTCTTCCTTTTCTTTTTTTCAAAGTTGGTAGCAACAAGACAGCTCCAGAACTGACTGCTAAATCGATCGAATCTGCATAATGGAATAAGGTCATTTTTCCTTGTTATTATGTATTGCTTTCCTCCCATTTGCTCTCCACCTCCCAAGCCTCCTGTATACTTTCCTGTTTCCAATTATGACTGGTATTGGATAAATCCTATTGCCAAGTGGTTGGCTGCTTGCTTCCATTTCAATTCTCCCATTCAGTTTTGGTTGAAAATGTCTCTTCACTTGTTGGAGCTCTGCCATACAAACATCAGATCCATCTGAATTAGAGGTAATCTGCTTCTGTGGATGGATCATATCTGGGGGCAATTTTGCAGCTTTACAGGTCTCAAGTTCAGTTTCCCTCTTTGGTGGCCTTTTTGCCTCCATGCCCAGCTGTAAAGTACTCCTAGTAGCATCTCTAGTTTTTCTGGTATTATTGGGGCTATCCTCCTCCAATAATTTGAAAAGTGGTCTAAAGTTCATACCTCTCCTTGCCTTGCTCTGAAGGTAGCTAGCCACCTTCCTCTTACCAGTCTTGCCCTTACTTTTCCTTTTCCCCGTCTTATGGCTCGGTGGTGCACCTTTACTGGAAGTTTTATTACTCCTTTTCACAGCTGAAATTGTGGACGTTCCAGTTGGGGGGCTCAGTGGGGAGTTCTATGGCAACTGAGGGAGTCTGGATGACTGCCTCTTCATGAGCCTTAGAGACATTTGGAGGGATAAAGCTTTGCTGTGCTATGTTCTTAGGGTCCACACAAAGTAAAAGTTCCGCCAGAGAAAGACCAGCAATTCTGTCTATTGTATTTGGGGTCAGATTATAGTAGTTGACATTATTAGACCTTTGTGTGCTACTGTCCTCTTTTCTCTGGCTGTTCAGTCTTCGTCAGGTAGCCTACTAAGACAATCATGAGCTCTTTAATATCAAATAGAAAGTCTCTGATTTCTGCTAGGTGAGCTAGGTGAGCCTGATTATGAATGCAGCAATCATCTTTTGTAGGAGCATTGTTGTTTGAATCATTGGCGGACTTGAGACTAAGGTGAAAGGACTGGAGCATCCACAGACAATAGCAGTGTGGGAGAGAACACTCTCAGGATGCTGATAGGAAGTCTATTAAAAGTTTATTAAAATAGCCCTTATTAAAATAGCCCAACGCATTTCGGCCCAAATGGCCTTCTTCAGGGACTTTTTCACTATAAAAAAGGTGACATTTAAAAGACATAGAGTCAGAGAATTTTACATATGAACAACAAACAGAAGCACTAATAATCAAATGCATGATAAACACTTAAAATGCTGAAACAGTAAGTTTTGTAGGGATACTCACTAAGTGTTACAGGTATACTTTAAAAGCAGTCTGGTCTGCTGTCTCAAACTCCTAACTAACTTACATAATAACATTCTGGAGAATAACCATATAAGGCGTGGTATGCATGTGTATACAGTCTCAAAAATATATAGCTTCAAAAGAGAAGTGATGATAGCAGATACATGGGTATTTTACTGTTTACCCCACTATTTCCATATATAGGGTATCATTCATCTGCTTGCATGTATGTGGGTGTTGTCCACAACTATTTCCAAACATCTTATCTGAAGCGGAATTTGCGGGCATTTACTGTATCTCTGTGTTCCACTTGTGGCCAAACATACTCTTATCTTTCTTAGTATTATCACTTCATTGTTTAGTGGGGTAAAAGAACTGTTTTTATTCAACATAACTGCAATATTATACTACAATACACACCACTAACCTGTGCTCAAAGAAACTCTGGAGACGTTAAATGTCTTGCTTCTCAGTCTGTTGCTAGCTACAGCTGAGGACTTTTATAATTGCTGGTGAGATTACCCAGCTGGTGTAGCATTCAAGTGAAATCCATTTGTAGCTATAGCCTTGACCAAAACTTATAATAATGGTAAAAAGTCTATTTCTTCATTCAAACCCATAGGGGATAAGGTGTTTAGCTAATGATCCAGTCTATTTCTTTTTTAGAAGGATTTTTTCATTGTTTTTCACAGTTTCTATTGCCCAAAATTTAAGATCTTTTTCTGAATGCTTGTATTCTATGAAGTGGTTTACTAAAGGAGTACCTATCCTTTTATTTCTGATGTTGCTAATATGTTCCCCTATCCGTTTTTCAAGGGTCTGGAAGTCTTCCCTACATACAGTTTAGGGCAAGGACAGCTGATGACATATACGACACCCTGAGTATTGCAGTTTGTGAATTGCATTAAAGTATATTTCCTATTTTGTATATCTGTAAAATCAGTCATTTTTGTGGTATGTTTACAATAAATACAATGCCCACATGGGTGATGGCCAGTAGGTGGCTTTTTGGTCTTGAGAATGTTATCTTTTATCTGATTTTTTTCTTCTTTGAATTCACTCCTGATTAAAAAGTCAGCTAGGTTTTTTGTTCTTTTAAAAGTAATTAAAGGTTTTTCTGAGCACCCAGGTATGTTATTGAGGATGTGCCAATGTGTTCTAATGCTATTTTGTAGCTTGTTGGTGATATGATTATATGTCAACACACAACTAATGCGGTTATGGGTATCTCTCTGTTGACTTAAAAGTAGATCTTTTCTTCTAGAGTTAATTGCTTTATAGAAATTTCTTTCAATGATGTGATTTGGATAGCCTCTATTGGACAATTGTTTTTTTAGGAGATGAGATTCAGATAGAAAATCATCTGTGTTGGTACAGTTTCTTCTGATTCTTAGGAATTGTCCATATGGTAAATTTTCTCTGAGGGATTTTGGATGTGAACTGTCAAATCTGAGGAGAGAGTTGCAGTCTGTAGGTTTTCTATATAAGCTGGTGTTCAATCGTCCGGAGTGTATTTTGACGGTAAGATCTAAAAAGTGGATTTCGGAATGGTTGTATTCAAAATCAAATTTCAGATTAGTATCTAGAGAATTTATCCATTCAGAAAAGGACTTTATGAGCTTGTCTCCTCCTCTCCAAATAATAAAAATGTCATCAATGTATCGGAACCATTTGACAATATGTTTAAAGAAGGGATTGGTGGGGGAATAGATGTGTCTTTCAAAAATTTCCATATATAGGTTGGCTATTTCAGGGGCCATAGGACAACCCATGGCAACCCCTTTAATTTGCCAATAAAATTTATTGTCAAACTTGAAGTAATTTTTTGTAAGAGATAGTTCAGCTAAATCATGTAAAAAGAATGAGGGGGGGTGTTCTGTTCTTTTCTGCAAAGTGTCAAGTATAATGGATAAAGCTTCTTCTATAGGTATGCTGATGTAAAGAGAGTTGACGTCCATAGTAATCAGGAGGTCATGTTCTTTGATCTGTATGGGTTCAATTTTATTAATGAAATCCCTAGAATCTTGAATATAAGAGGGGATTATGGGTATGAAGGGTTTTAAAAAATAATCAGTGAATTTTGAAACAGGCTCTAAAACTGAATAGACTTGAGACTGTCACTCTCTTGCACAAGCTGACTGTCCTTAGGCTCAGTAGTTCCCATCAAGGAGGAGTAGCCTTTAACTGGATTCCACTGGCTCCACCTCTTAACCGGAGGGACATTTCTATGAGGCAAGGTGACTGGAGAGGAGTGAAAATCCATAAAGCCCAGCCGACCAAAATCAACATCCAGATTGCTAGACAGATAGCTAGTGTCCAGAGTCTGAGGATCAACTACAGCACTATTTGGTAGATCGCTTCTCGGCCTTTTGGCTCAGATCATGTGTGTGTGTGTGTACTAGTATCTTGTTATTTTTCAGAGCTTAAACTGACAAAGAAAGGTATCAGGCAGGAAGCAAACTCTGTCCAAGGGAGAAATGCAGGGAAAGTTGGCAGTCCTTCCTGAGACACCAGGCAACAGATCAGGTAATTTTCCACATCTACAAAAGCTTCCTTGTCAGGCCTGCTCTTCAGTCCGAAAAACTGGAAAGTTTATTTTTCAGGTGGTTAACTGTCTTTGTATTAGTCCTGTCCTAGTCCTTGCAATAAAAGTTTCAAGAAAGGAATGCAGAACAAAATTTCTTGGTTTTTCATGTACTTCATGATCCCTGAGAGTGGCAATGGAATGGAACATGTCTTCATCTCTGAAATTCAGACATTTTCAAGAGTTGATGGAGTCCATAGAAAACCATGCAATAATTTTGGAAATGTGCACCACTAAAAGTGCATATGGTTGCAAAGTGCACATGCATAGATGCACTTATCCAATGTAAATACTAATCATGTATCATCAAGTCAATTTTGACTTATGGGGATCCTTTTCAGGGTTTTTCAGTAAAGAATACTCAGAAATTGTTTGCCATTCCTTTCTTCAGGAATTTTCTGAGACTGTGCAGCTTACGCAAGGCCACAAATGGTGCTCCAGTTTGCAGGAGGTACAGTGCAGAGCTGACCTCCCTACCTGTCTCCACAGCCAGATACCTAAACCACTGCATTATCCGGCCAATGTATTTTATTTATTTATTTATTTATTTATTTAAATTATTTATATGCATAACTTTCTTCCCACCGGGAACCCAAGACAGCCCACCACAGGTTAACTAAGATATAAATATCACAATTAAAATCAATTCAACATACATTAAGAGTAATGTATTAAGCAAGTAAAACATTTAAAACCTATACAGTCATCCCCTGCTATATTGCGGTTCATATACTACAGTGGAATGGAATGCAGTATATGGAGGCAAGGGCTCCTGGGGCAAGCTGTGTGGGCCTGTTTGGGGCCTCCTGCACTTAACCCAGGTCTGATGCTGGCCTGAGCGGGCCTCCAATGGACTTCCTGGGCCTGCTGGGGGCCCCTGAAGTGGTTTCTAGCGATCCGGAAGTGGCTTTCCAAAAAACCGGAAGTGTTCACCTGAAACCACTTCTGGGGCCTCTGGCAAGCCTGGGAAGCCCATCAGAGGCCCACTTGGGGCAGTGGCAGGGCTGGGGTAAGTGCAGGAGGCCCCAAACAGCACCCCCTCGGAACCAACCCAAGCCAGCATCTGCATAATGCAGATTTCCCTTTATTGTGGGTTGGGTTCCTAATTCCCACAGTAAATGAGGGATTATTTTACATTAAAAACTAGCATTCCTGAAATAAATTTCTGCTCAAAAGCCTGCCGAAAGAAGGTCTTTGCCTAACGAAGGAAAGAGAAGAGGGAGAGAGCAAACCAGGTTTTCATTCCAAAGCCTGGGGGTGACTATTGAGAAGGCCTTCTTTTGTGCCCTCACCAAAACAGGCAATGAAGACAAGAGCCTCTCCATTAGATCTTAAAAGTTAAGAAGGCTTCTATGGGATGATACGATTGTTCTCGATCATTCCAGAGTTCAGGATGTGCAACAATGGGCTCAGGTTAAGAGAACCCTGCTCTCGGCTGAATATCAGGCTGAACATCTAACTGTTAGAGCAGCACTGTAATGGAACCAATTGTCTCAAGAGATGATGAGTGCTCCAGCACTGGAGGAGTTTGGACAACCACCTGGCAGATACCCGTTGATTTGTAGGCCACTTCAGCTTCACAATTCTGATTCTTTGATTCTGTGATAGTCTGGATCCAAGCCATGTGTGGCTTTACAGATAATAACCAGCACATTGAATTGTGCCAAGAAATACACTAGCAGCCAGTGAAGCTGTTGCAGTTAGGGAGTTACATACTCCCTATAACCAGCACCTGCAAACAATCTAGTTCAGTGTTGGCAAACCTATGGCATGGGTGGCAAATGGAGCACTTGAAGCCCGATCTGTGGGCACACACATCACCCTTTCACAGGCACCTGTATTCAGGTTAAATTGCTGTATTGGCACTTGGCGAATAATTAGTGGGTTTTGAATCGCAGTTTGGGCATTCGGTTCACCATCACTGGTCTAGTTGTGGCATTCTGAGACTGGTTAAGTTACTGAACACTCCTCAAAGGCAACCCCATGTAGAGCGAATTGCAGAAGTCCAAGTGGCATGTAACTAAAACATGTGTCACTGTGGCCAAATTAGACACCTCAAAGAATAGGCACAACTGGCACGTCCGTTTTAACCATCCAAATGCACTCCTGGCCACTGCTGAAACCAGTGGATCCAACGGCAGGGCTGAATCCAGAAGCATCGACTCCTAGATATACGGCTAAAAAAAATGGACCTTAGAAAAGTGTACATGAAAATAGGTTTTAAAAGGTGCATGTATTCCTGAATGGCAATGAATTCTTACAAACTGATTATGGATTCCTAGTGGAGCAAAAATACTGAAGGGTTTCAGAGAAACACAGAGAGAATGAGAGGCACTTACAAATCCCGTGAAGAAGTTGATAAGCCATAGGAGTGCTCTCAAACCTCTTATACCTCTATGGGCTATACCAGTGTGGACAAAATCAATGTGTGTGTGTGTGTGTGTGTGTGTGTGTGTGTGTGTGTGTGTTTTCACTTGGTTGCTTACATGCAGGGCCGGCGCTTCCATTAAGGCGAACTAGGCAGTTGCCTAGAGTGCCAAAATGGAGAGAGGGCGCTGGAGAGCCTCCCGCCTCCCGCCACCCCCCCGCTGCTGGCCACCGCCGTCTGTCCCCCCAACACCCACCAGCCACCCGCACCCATCGCCACCCCCATGCCATCACCGTTCCCCGCCATCCGCCGCCCCCTGCCGCCCTGCCACCCTGCCTCCCGCCCCAACCCCAACCCCCGCCCCTGCCCCCACCCCGCCTGCCTGGCCCTGCCCCCTGCCACCCCCTGCCCATCCCCTGCCTCCCACCCCACCCCTGTCCCACCCACCCGCCCCTTGCCTAGGGCGCAAAAAAAAACCTAGCACCGGCCCTGCTTGCATGCATGCACAATAAGGCCCTGAGGATACAGATGTCAAAGGGTCCCAGTTCAGGGATTTCCAACCCAAGGACTATTGATCTAATAGTGCACGCCATGATGCTGGAGCCTGGTCAATTTCTGTCTATTCTGACCAGCTCCAGTTCCACTGCTCTGAAAATTCAGGCCGCTTCTGCTTCACCGAAGCTGAGAGTCAATGCTCAGGCTACGGCTTCATTCACGAGTTCTTCTGACCATCTTGCTTGCTGCCATACAGAAGCCAACCCTGGCATTATAAAATGCCAAGACTGCACTCTAAGCCTATCTTTCCAATCTGGTAACTAAACATATTAGTTTGAGAGCTCAAACATTTGGTAAACTGGAATGGATGTATTAGTTTGCACACATGGCAGCTGCCTGGAGAAGAGGAATTGTTGGCACCATACATGGGAGTGCAGAGAAGAGCAATACACAATCTGTCATGAACTGGCTCAGTTTGCATGAGCTGGCATTCTGCTAAACGAATGTCATTGGCTTTGGTTTCTTGGTTCCTGAACTCTTTAGTAGGACATTCCAAGGCCTTTCACACCTGCTGAAGAGAACAAGAGTGAGCAATGAGCTGGATTCTAGTGTTTATTGTATGGATGAGATCATCACTGAAGACAGATGGTACCTTCTCTGTGATGCAGCCTCAGACAGATGTGCAGTATGTTTTAAAAGAGCCAGCTATTGTGGGTACCGCTTCTCGGTCTTTCTCCAAATAGGAAATTCCAGCAAGTTAGCCAGAAGGGAGAAAATTCACTAATAATGTAGCCAACCATCCTACACAGACACAGTCCCATCGGAGCTTCGAAAACTCAACAGATTCAGTAAGTAAGAAGCTTTGCAATAAATTAAGAGAATTATCCACTGACTGGGTTCAGGGTTAGATTACATTGCACACTGGTATAATTACAAAATTATCAGTGCTTATATTGCTCTAAATACCTTCTTGGTCACCTACCAGGCATCAGATAATCCTAAACTGTGGGCTACAAAGCAAAATGGATTATTTATTTTATCTGTTCTTTGGAAGGTGTACAGAAAGGACTAGAGATTTTGCTTGCAGAAAATGCTAACAGCCTTGGCCATGAGCTCCATTCCAGAAGAATACAGTCACTAGACATTCTTTATTCTTGATATGTATTGGCTACAATACATTGCCTTCTATTGCCCTACCCACCCACCCAAGCAATAATGGTCATCATGTGTAAAGACATTTTCCTAGTTCTGAGTCTCATGAAGAAAAAATTCTCAAAGTTGATAATGCTGGGTCACTCAGAGGCATTCAGGGCTACAAGGCACATGGCGGATACATAGCCAGATGTCTATGGTGGTAACCTTTAAAAGAATTTTTAATGTTTTTTTTTATTTTCATGTATGTAAAACAGAAACAATCCCAAAAAGAAGTAAAACCCAAATATCTAAATAGACCGTGCTCCCACCACCTCCAGGACTATTTGGAAATAATAACCCATTACCATTTCCTTTTCTAGAGAGTCCCATCTGCCTTCCAAAACTTTGTCCCTTTCCTTTTATAAATGCAAAACTGATAAATTCTCCCCATGATTCTAAAAACCTCATCTTTGCCTATCCCTCCCTTAACTTTTAAATTACACGTAAGCTTATCATTGATAGATATATCACAGTCTTTCCTACACCAATCACTTAACTGAAAATTGTAGACTATCTTGCAATTCCTAGTGAAAATCAATTTTGCCACTGTTAACAAGCTGGAAATGAATTCTTTAGTCATGCAATTGCCTTCCTCCTTTTCAAATACTGAAGAAAAAAAGATCCATTTTAAGATATAGAGCTAAGTTTAGCCTGCTCACTTCATTTATTTCCTTGAAAACAAATTGACAACATTTCAATATATTCTCACATTCCCACGATATATGAAAATAAGTACCTATTTTCTGGGACTCTCTCCAACACATCTTAGAATCATTACCATCTGTTTAATTTAATTGTACTAGAGTTAAGTAACATCTTCACATTAACTTATTTTTTCCCTTTTATCATTACTGACACAGATTTCAATATTCTAATGTTCTATTGATATTTACCAAGTACTAGGACTATACTTATTTCTTCTTCCATATCTAATTCCCATAATAATTTAAGTGAGTACTCCAGATCTTCTGCTTCCAATAATGTTAAAATCATTACTTACTATCACTTTCACTACCTTTGTTTTCCTTTTTAAATATAATTAGTTCATATTTCTTAAATTTCTTACTTTACCATTTATTTTTACCCAGTCTGTTTACTGCTCCAACTGAATAATATGATACCAACATATTTCATCCATATCATTTATTTAAATTGCTTTTTATTCTTTTTATTGTTTTTTCTAAACAATAATGACTTGTCTTTTCATTAATAAATATTCAATCAATTATTTTAGGTTTCTTAGGAATTTCTCTAACTAGTCATCAAATACAGGAGAGAATAAATATTTTCTACATCTATTCCAGATTAGGAGCATGCTTTTTTTTAAAGAATGGATTTTCTATTTTTCTTCTGTTTTTATTATCTTATATGGATATAATATTTACAGGGTTCCACTGTAAATGTTGTGTTTCCATGTGTCTGTGAAGATTCTCAGTCATCCAGGTGAGATTATCCAGAAGTTGAATAATGGCAACTGGACTTCTTTTCTTGTGAGACTGAAACATTTCATTACTTGGATGAGTAGTGAAATGTTTCGATATTGCTGCTTTGTTATTTAACATCTATATGAAACCACTGGGGGAGACAATCAGGACTTTGGGGGTTAACTGCCAACAGTATACAGATGACACCCAACTCTACCCCTCGTCACCTCCAGATCCTAAGGGAGCTAGTATTTCAACTTTACATGAGTGTTTAACAGCAGTAATGAGCTGGATGAGGACGAACAAATTGAAACTAAACCCAGACAAGATAGAGGTGCTCCTGGTCAGTCAAAAGGGAGAACAAGGGTTAGGGATGCAACCTGTACTGGATGGGATCACCCTCCAATTGAAAAAAAAGAGGTGCACAGTTTGGGGGTGCTCTTGGACTCATCCTTGAGCCTAGATGTCCAAGTCATGGCTGTGGCCAGGAGTGCATTTGCACAATTAAGGCTAGTTACACCAATTTCTTGAGAGACCTGCTCTGGCCATGGTGACACATGTCCTAGTGACGTCCCGGACCAACTACTATAATGCGCTCTATGTGGGGCTACTGATGAAAAGTCTCAGTAAACCTCTTCAGGTCCAAAATGCAGCAGCCAGATTGCTGACTGGGGGGGGGATACAGAGATCACATTGCACCCCTATTAAAGCAGGTCCACTGATTACCAATCAGCTATTGGGCACAATTCAAAGTGCTCACCTTAACCTACAAAGCACCATATTACTTGGGTCCTAGCTACCTCAAAGATTGAATCTCACAGTATGAACTGACTGAGGAGTTAAGGTCATCAGGAGAGGCCTTTCTTTCCATTCCACCACCCTCACAGGTACGTCTCATGGGAACACATGAAAGGGCCTTCTCAGTTGCTACACCCAGACTATGGAACTCCCTCCAACTAGAAGCCAGGACTGCCCCATCTCTGCTGTCTTTCCGGAAACAGGCAAAGATCTTTCTCTTCAGGCAAGCTTTCCCTGAATGATGGACTACCTATTATGTGTCTTTATATGACTCTACCATACATGATTATATAGATGTTGTGTTTATAACCACTCATAACTCTGTGTTTATATCTGCCTTGTGTGATTGCACTGACACTATGTTTTCAATGTTAGTCTCCATTCCCCATAACTTTTGGATGGTCTACCATGTATGATGACATGGAATTTTTACTCTCTCTTTAACTGCTTGTGTTCTGTTATAGGTTTAATGTTGTCTTTCAATGCTGTAAGATGTCCCTCAATTCCCTGTTCTCAAACTTGAATATGTCTTAATTGTGTTGGACTGCATATTGTCCCTTATTACTGTAAGCCACCTTGGCTCCTTTTCCAAGGAGAAAGGTGGGGTAAAATAGTCTAAATAGAAAGGAAGGAAGCAAGGAAGGAAGGAAGGAAGGAAGGAAGGAAGGAAGGAAGGAAGGAAGGAAGGAAGGAAGAAAGAAAGAAAGAAAGAAAGAAAGAAAGAAAGAAAGAAAGAAAGAAAGAAAGAAAGAAAGAAAGAACGTTCAGTTGCCATGACTCAAGTTGTGTTTCCATTTTCAACCAGATTATTTTATTGGAGTAAGAAATAATATGCGGCCATATGTCTTAATTGAAAGGCTATATCCTTAAATTAGGAAGTCCCACCCTTCTAATTTTTGGAGATACATACATCTCCTCTTATTTATTTGTGATTCTGTCTTTCTCTCCATAGGGAAAAATTCTTGACTTCTAATCTTCATTTAAAAAAAACACACCATTAATCATATTTGTCAGTCCTTTAACTTTTATTTGCTTATGTTTATTGATAGCTTCAGAGATTAAAAAATATTGGATAGTATCTTCATTTTTCATGCTGCATTTCTGTCAAACCATGACTATCCAATTTTCCTTAAATCATCAAGCTTGTTTTTTTATTACTTGTTTCAATATTTTAAAATTCTCCTTCTTCAATATTTCCAGCTAAATTCAGGCATTCGTACTAGGGATGGGTAATTTGTTTCGGAACCTACTGGTTCAGATAAACCAGCATAAATAAAAAATAATGGTGCTTAAGTAGAACCAAGAGGAAGGAGAAGAAAATAGAAAAGAAATTGATGCTAATATTTGAAACTCTGTTAGATTCTTAGGTATGAATTAGGGATGGGCCATTCATTTCAGAACCTACTGGTTCCAAAATGACCTGTGCGAGCCCAGGTGGTGTTCAGAAGCCTCCAACACAAAAGCAGCCAATCACTTACCTTGTTCTGCACCCGCACAGAGCTGAGCTCCAACAAGGAAGCAGACTCCGACACCATCTTTGCTCCTCCGTGGTGCTGGCCAATCACACAGGGAGGTGGGATGATGCCTGTCCCCGCACAGCTCGATTGGCCAGCACCACGGAGGAGAAAGATGACATTGAAACCTGTTTTCTTGTTGGAGCACAGCTCCATGATGGCATAGAACAAGGTAAGTTATTGGCTGCTTGTGTGTCAGAGGCTTCCGAACACCACCTGGGCTCACGCAGATCATTTTGGAACCAGTAGGTTCTGAAACGAATTGCCCATCCCTAATTCATACCTAAAAATCTAATGGATTTTCAAATGTTAACATACATTTCTTTTCTACTTTCTCCTCCTTCTTTTTGGTTATACTTAAGCACTATCATTTTTTAAGCCGGTTTATTTGCAACCCAGTTATCTTTGTTGTTAATAAAGTATCATCAGCAAATAAAATAATTTGACCTTTTTGTTTATTAAGGCCACACTAAAAAATATTCACTTAAATTCACACAATGCAAATCTGGATCATGATGATCACATATAGCTCGGTGAGGTTTCAAACGTTTCCTCAGATTACTTAAATTAAAAAAAGGAGAAGAAAAGAATGCAGTCTTGGAGGACTGCATTAGATTTTTATCTATGGCATGGTTAATCTTATGGTGGAGGAAGAAAATATGCAGCAGTTAAAAGCAGCAACAAAACTGGTTTACATATTGCTTCCAGGATTAACACTGCCACCTGGGCCATTTTAAATCTTCCTGCCTGGACTCTTTTCTATTTCCTAGTTGAGCTTTAATGTTTGAAGTCCGTAATCATGTGTGATTAACACCTGCAAAAGGGCAATGGCCTTATCCTTCCTCCTCCAGAAACGGGTGGCTCCCTATGTGGGAAGGTCGACTAAGGCAGCTGTTTTGTAATTAAAGTTTTATCATGTTGGAGTGAGTCCTTCTGTCTCCTCTACTATCTATTGCATCATTTTGCATGGTTCAGGCAGGCAGACTGAAGAAGACATTTGCGGGCAAAGATGTCTGGATGTTTATCTCTGCCAGGAATGTCCTGATTCAGAAAGCGGAAGCTCTGTATTCAGAAAACTCTGAGGAAACTTAATCATGTAGTAGGTTTATGGAAGGAGGGAGATGAAACCTGCAGCGTTTTAACAATGATCTAACACAGATTTAGATGGACCTAATCCTCTTGTGAATTGTGACATCCCAGCTAGGTCTGAAAATGTTTTATGGGTGAATAGATGGATATATATTATTAGGGCATGTGGTTTACTATCACTTCCAATGGGTACAATTTTTGCAGGCCATAGCAAATGGCATCTCTTTTAAAAGGGGGCCTATATAAAATATGAAGATCTGACATGCAGGAAATTACTTAACTAAAATATCTTCACCTCTTCACAAATTTGGGCTGAGATTCCTTTGAATTAAGGAAGGCTCTGAGCATTTTATTTCCAGAAAGGATGGATGGCTCTATGTGAACAGCATATTAACAGTCTGCTTTGGGGCAATGCTTTGTATGGAGAACAAAAGCAAATCATGGAAAGCTAATTAGTTCAGCCTTAATCAATGAAATGATATAACTTTGTCTAGGGCAGCGTTGGCGAACCTATGGCATGGGTGACAAAGGCGGCATGCGGAGGTGTTTCTGTGGGCATGCAACATCACCCTCTCATAGACAAGGCAATCGCCCCCTTCACTCCTCAGCATCCCAAAAGCAATGTAGTTGGAGAGTAAACTGGGGCTACAAAGGAACCCACAAACCACTGCATCCACTTCGCCTAGCTCTCTGCATGAAGTCATTTTGGCAGGCAGTGGTTTGTGGGCTCCTTTGTAGCCCCAGTTTACTCTCCAGCCACCCCGCTCTGGACATCCCAAAAGAGGATACAGGTTTACTTGGATCCTCACATCCTGACCTTGACAATCTTGGAGCAAATCACACTTTTAAAAGCAGGTTTATGTTAACATTTGGCAGAACTGCTCTCCAAGGTTGTAAGCCTAAACTCGTATGGCCTACACTTTCGATAACATTTAATTCAATATCTGGGAGTTGAGTCATGGCTACTGGACTTCTTTTTTGAGAGATAGAAACGTTTCGCTGTTCATCCAAACAGCTTCATCGGTGTTCAGGGGGACCGATGAAGCTGTTTGGATGAACAGCGAAACGTTTCTATCTCTCAAAAAAGAAGTCCAGTAGCCATGACTCAACTCCCAGATAAACGCACCTGGATGACTGAGAATCTTCACAGATTTAATTCAATATATATAAAAAATAATAATCATTAAAAAAACAAGAAGGATGTGTTGCATTTCTCACTTGGCCATTACATGCATAAACAAACTTGCCCATTATTCGTGAAATTTATCTGCCCTTTGCATGTAATTTCTGATATCATTCAACATTCTTTGATAATATGTTAATTTAGCTAACCTGATAGTGACACGGATCTAGTTAATGAAGAAACAGACTGTTTGCCTTTGCTATAGTATTGCCCCTGTAGTCTTTCAGATGGAGAGTTATCAAATTGTCCATGACCCAGCAGCTAAGTTGCTAATAAGTGTACATCATTCTTCCTGTAACTGTGTAATACTTGAAGCTGATACAGGCCAAATGAGTTAATGAAGTTTTGATTCTAAAATCTTAGTGTGTAGGATGTATGTTTTTATAAATTCATATTTGCAGTCTATTACTTATAGAAGAATAAAGATTCTGTTGTGAATAATTCCTATGAAAAGACTGAATGTATTGATAATACTGTCTGTATGAATACAAAAATGAGCATTAGTTATAGACATTAACAGTATGGCTGTTATGAGTTTGTAGTTTATAAACTTGTAGCCCGTGGGGTGCTAAGAAGTCACCCACCAGGTCCCCGCCTGCCTCCCTACCTGGAGGTGCTCCTCCTCCTCCTCCGCCAGAGCTGTGGGGTTTGGTGGGTGGGGCAAGCGGGCACTCCTCCTCCTCCTCCACCACTGCCAGTGGGATCGTGGGGGGTGCCATGGACAAAAGGGGTCCGCGCAACAACCCTAATCTATTGTCTACCTTGAATCCATCTCTCTCTCTCTCTCTCTCTCTCTCTCTCTCTCTCTCTCTCTCTCTCTCTCTCTCTCTCTCTCTCTCTCTCTCTCTCTCTCTCTCTCTCTGTTTCCCTTTCGTTTCATTTGTTTCCAAAAAAGTAATGATCCCATTGTCAGGTTGCTTTGAAAGAGCAAAATGTCAGAGACTCATCAGACAGACAGACAGACAGACAGACAGACAGACAGACAGATAGATAGATAGATAGATAGATAGATAGATAGATAGATAGATAGATAGATAGATAGATAGATAGATAGATAGATAGATACTTCATGTCCATCTCGTTGCTGTTCACGGTCCCACTGGGGACCAGTACGAAGAAATCTAATCGCACATCCATTGCGGGACGAGGGGAATTCATCCCGACCTTGCCCCCTGAACTACGATCTAAGCAGGATAAGAGATTCCCCTCCCTGACCTCAGGAATCTCCTCATCTCCCTTCTCGTTCGGATAGGAGTGCCTGTGAGGTAAGGTTTGTCATGCAATGTGCCATTCTCCATCTAGTGGCAGGAGTGCGAAGTGCCATTCACCAGTACATTCCCTACGGAGTCAGCAACACAGTGCGGAGAGATTAAAAGACAAATGCATCAAACTTAGTTCTGTAACGCATTGAAAGCAAGGCTTCGGAGAATTGAAACACTGAAAAACGGAAGGTCGTGCTGGAAAAAAAAGGAGAACAAAGGCATGGAATTTCAGATCTCATCACAGAACGAGGACATGCAGAAACAGTCATGCCGGTATCATCAATCACGCCCGTGCGTACACGGGAAGAGGGACAGAACCACAAGAAGACCACGTGACCATGACCGACATCATCACGCAACGAACGAGAGTGGACGTGAAGTAACCATCACAGTCTATGGCTGCATTGCTAGGGCACTAGATATGCTTATGTGCCTAGGACCAGAATGTGAGTTTTCTTTTATTGCCTAAGAGTAAATGGAGTTGTGTGGGAGTCTCAGTGCAATGGGCTGAAAATTTTGCATAGACACCGTTTTAAAATCCGTTGTGCATCCTTTTAAAATCCGCTGTGAAATTTTAACTTGCAGAGAACACAGCCTGATTGTGAAATGCTCCGTTGAGCTATCAGGGCTAAAAGCAGAAAAGAGGTGTTACAGGGGAGAGAGGAAAAATTTTAAACATGTGAATCTAAGCCAATCCAGTTGGAAAATAGGGAACGGATGGTGATGATGAAGAAAGAAATATAGAAAACCCACCATTTTAATTTTCCAATCACATTTCCCAGCTATAACTCTGTTATGAAGAGGATCATTGGCCTTACCCCTCAGGGATAATTTGAGGGCTAAGACTAGGTTTCTTCTTTCCAGTAATCTGGGAAAGGCTGCCGAATCATTTGCGTCACAGACAAATTGTTCCAGTGAAATCATATCTGGAGCCACAAGCAAGGGCTCATTCAGAATGGAGGAGGCTTTCACACAATATGGATAGTAAGAGAAAAGAGAGAGAGAGAGAGAGAGAGAGAGAGAGAGAGAGCATTGGTAAATTTTGTTGTGTGTTTTTGTTTTATCGCTAACAGCTGCAATACTAGATCTGCCTGGCTGCCTTTCAAGCATCATAAGGAGTGGCAGAGGGTGGGAGGAGGTAATGGATGGTGACTTTCTCTTTTCCCTCCCAAATCTATTTCCAAATGCAAGTTTAATTATTTATCCTGTTTACGGACAAGGAAAGGAAATTAATACATCTTGGGAAATGATTCATACGGCTTCTGACAGCAGGCAGATTATGAAAAATATTCACACTTGCTGGTCTGTGACAAAACAGAGATTTTAAATATTTAGATCTTGCATGTGGCTGTAGGTGAGCAAGGAGGAATAAGGAGGCTCTCAGAGGAGGAAGAAAAGGGGAAGTCAAGAAATGGCAAGGGAGGGCACTGAGTCTATATGCCATTTGGTAGCAAATGTTGAAAGGAAGAAGTCTACTAGGAATGAAGGCAGTCATCAATAAAGTAAACAATCCTCTAGGCTTATGGGGAAAATCACAACTAAGTTGTGAAGCAAGGGAAAAAAGGAGAGAATTTAGTGCCAAACCAGACACGAGGGTTCTATTCAAGCATTCTACATAAGAGTTAACAAAAAACATGGAAGGAATGATGTGCAATCTTCTTTTCTTCCCTATCTTCCTTACAGCATGACTGCTATGGTCTTTTCATGTTGCTCACATCCTTCAAGTTCTCAAAGCCCTCCCTCTCTTCCCTTCATGACAAAATGGTGGGAGGCAGAGGACACCTGAGGGAAAAAGGGGAGCGCCCCCCCACTGGAACAGGTGGGAATTGGACATGGGACAACTGGAGAGACAGAGAGAAGAGTCCTCTCAGGATGAGGATTCAACAGTGTGTCACTACAAGGTGATTTTGTTCAGCCATTTCAGTGGGTTCTTATCAAAATAAAATGGGAGGACTGCATGGATCCATCCCTCTTCATCCTTACCTTACTTGAATCATATATTTGTCAAATAAGAACATAAGAACATAAGAAGAGCCATGCTGGATCAGGCCAAAGGACCATCTAGTCCAGCTTTCTGTATCTCACAGTGGCCCCACCAGATGCTTTTGGAAGCGCATGAGACTAGATATCTGTCTCCTGATACCACTCCCCTGCATCTGGCCATTGAAGTACCCTGGTTTTAAGCCTGGAGATAACACATCTCCATCATGGTTTGTAACCTGTGATGGACTTTTCCTCTAGGAATCTGTCCAATCCCCTTTTGAAGGCATCCAGGCCAGATGCCATCACCACATCCTGTGGCAGGGAGTTCCATAGACTTACAACACGCTGGGTGAAAAAATATTTTCTTTTGTCAGTTCTTACTCTCCCAGCACTCAATTTGAGTGTATGTCCCCTAGTTCTGGTATTTTGAGAGAGGGAGAAGAGCTTCCCTCTATCCACTTTACTCATACCCTGCATTATTTTGTACGTCTCAATCATATCCCCCCTCAGGCGCCTTTTTTCCAGACTAAAGAGCCCCAAATGTTTTAGCCTTTCTTCATAAGGGAGGTGCCCCAGCCCAGTAATCATTTTGGTCACAAACTTCTGCACCTTTTCCCGTTCCACTATGTCTTTCTTGAGATGCGGTGACCAGAATTGTACACAATACTCCAGATGCGGCCTTACTATTGTTTTGTATAATGGCATTATAATGTTGGCTGTTTTATTTTCAATCCCCTTTTTGATAATCCCTAGCATGGAATTGGCCTTCTTCACCGCTGCCACACATTGGGGAGACACCGTCATGGAGCTGTCCACCAACACACCAAGATCTCTTTCCTGATCTGTCACGAATAACTCAGAGCCCATGAGTTGATAAAGTTTTGATTTTTCGCCCCAATATGCATTACTTTACATTTGGCTACATTAAAACGCATTTGCCATTTCGTAGCCCATTCCCCCAGTTTGGAGAGATCCTTCTGGAGCTCTTCACAATCTTCTCTGGTTTTTACCACACGGAAAAGTTTTGTGTCATCTGCAAACTTGGCCACCTCACTGCTTATCCCTGTCTCCAGGTCATTTATGAACAGATTGAAAAGCACCGGTCCCAGGACAGAGCCCTGGGGCACACTGCTTTTCATCTCTCTCCATTGTGAAAATTTCCCATTGACACCTACTCTTTGTTTCCTGGATCTCAACCAGTTCTCAATCCATAAGAGGACCTGCCCTCTTATCCCATGACTGTGCAATTTTCTCAGCAGCCTCTGGTGAGGGACTGTGTCAAAGGCCTTTTGAAAATCCAGATAGACTATATCCACCGGGTCACCCAAATCTACATGCCTGCTGACTTTTTAAAAAAATTCTACAAGATTTGTCAGACAAGACTTACCCTTGCAGAAGCCATGCTGATTTTCTCTCAGCAAAGTTTGTTCTTCTATGTGTTTTAAGATTTTCTCTTGGATGAGGCTTTCCACCATCTTCCCTGGGACAGATGTAAGGCTAACTGGCCTGTAGTTTCCCGGGTCCCCCCTCCTTCCTTTTTAAAAAATTGGTGTGACATCTGCTATCCTCCAGTCCCCCGGCACTGTGGCCGTTTTAAGAGACAACTTGCATATTACCGTTAAGAGATCTGCAATTTCATTTCTCAGTTCCCTAATAACCCTTGGTTGGATGCCATCTGGGCCCGGGGACTTGTTAATCTTCAATTTATCAATTAGTCCTAAAACATCTTATCTTTTAACCTGTATTTGATTTAATTCTTTAGTCAAGAGGGGCCGTTCAGGCAGCGGAATCTGCTCAAGGTCTTCTGTCGTGAAGACAGATGCAAAGAACTCATTTAATTTCTCTGCAATTTCCAAGTCCTCCTTAATCTCCCCTTTTCCTCCCTCACCATCCAGAGGGCCAATTGGTTCTCTGGCAGGTTTTCTACTTCTAAAATATTTAAAGAAGCTTTTATTATTACCCTTTATATTGCTAGCCATGCGTTCCTCAAAATCTTTCTTTGCCCCTCTTATCATCTTCTTACATTTCTTTTGCCAGAGTTTGTGTTCCTTTTTATTTTCCTCATTTGGGGAGGATTTCCATTTACAGAAAGACCTCTCCTTGCGCTTTCTCCTTGTACAATCACCAGATCCTGATTGTCTAAAGAACTGGAGTTGTTCACAAAAGCTCACATTAAAGCACAGCAGTTAGTCCTGAAGGTGCCACAATGTTTTTGTCTTTTTTATTATTTTTTGTTTTGATTTTGCTTGATCCTGGCAGTCTTTCAGTCATCAAGCCATTATGACACAGGCATTCATGACTTGGCCATTGAGCATTGCGAACAGGAAGATAGCAAACCAGGACCTTTGCAAACCAGGTGGGGAAAACTAACTAACCAACCAACCAACCAACCAACCAGACATCTTAGTTTGTATAAATCAATTGAAACGGTTACAAGAAGTAGAGAATAATACACTATACAACTGCCTTTGCCTGCCTATTTAAAACAATTATTGTTTTGGAAGTCTTTAGCTGACGTCAAGAAGTACTTATTTGGCCCCAATTAAATTCCACTCAAATTTAACAATCCCAAGTCTGTTACCACTTTCTACATTCTATTTTAAGACCATGATGAACATCCAGTGAGGTTTTCCTTTACCTCATTTTACTACACAACTGATGCTCATTATTTTGCTGCATTTCAGCTGGTTGGTTCAAATAAGCAAGCTACATAGTCTGGCTATAAATTTCATTTCCCCCCACCCTTATGCCTCAAAATTGCTATCTTTGCTTTTTGATATTCAGAATTTTTGCTTCTAAGTGGATACTTCTGGATTCATTAAAAGAAGAAGTGAAGTTTTAGCTGTATGCAAAATCCACAGGTCTGGACTCTTTTTGGGGAAGGTGTATATGTGTATTGTGCCCTGTGAGTTTGTAATTCTGGAAAACTTCAATGCAGGGTGTTTTATTATGTCCTATTATTTTGTATTGGTACTTTAAACTATGCAGCACTAAGGGTAAAGCGGTATCTAATTTCAATTTTATATGCCTCTAGGTTCTATCCTTTCCATGCTGCTACCCAGCAGTTCACATTAGCAATATCAATTAACTCTAAAGGCCAAATATGACATCTCATTTCAGTCTCACATGAGCGAATATGTCATTCCTGGGAGTACAGGAGTAGAACAAAATAAGGAACAATTCCTGCTGCTAGAGTTCCACCTTCTTTGCCTACTATGGTCCTGATCCAGAACAAATTGGAAAACAGGCAGGCGGCCCTAAAGGAATTGAAAACTATTAAAACTATTAAAAACTTGACTATTTAAGTAGGCATTCCCTCAAATATAATGCAATTTCAGTGTTCACCCATTAAATCATGATTTTTAACTGATTAGCCTGCCAATTATAATACATTATTTTATGTCACTCTAACGTTAATTTTAGTTTTATTTCTATTGTATTATGTTACTGTATCTTATGTTTTTATTGTATGAATTATTTGAATTTATTAATTGTTGTAAACCGCCCAGAGTGACCGCCAGATGGGCAGCATAAAAATCCAATACATAAATAAATAAATAAAAACAAAAACAGGCAGACTGGTCTCTGTAAGAAGAAAAGAAAATTCAAGCTGCATCCACACAAAAGGTGTCTATAAGTTCAGCCTTTTGTTCCTATAGTGGCTAGTTTTCTATAAGAAGCCCACAAGCAGGACATGGGTGGTGGTGGTCCCTGCATCCTCCTGCTCATGTTCTCCAGCAACAAGACTTGAGAGATACAGTGGTACCTCATATAAACGAATTAATTTGTTCCAAATGAAATTATCTGAAGCAAATGTTCCTTTATACAAATTCCCATAGGAATGTATTGAAAATGGAATAATCCCATTTTTATGTTGTACAGATTTTCCCCATAGGTGATTATGTTAAGCAAATTTCCCCTATCTCCAGAAGTTTTTATGCTTTACAGATTTTATGTTATGCAAGCTGTTTGCTATACAAGGGTCCACTGTATAGGATAAAGGTGTTTAAAGGTAGACTTTCCAACTGTACAGATGCCCTGTGAACCCCCATCCAAAGCCAAGCACAAATCACCAGGCTGAGTGGTTCTTCCAGCACCTATTATACTGTAGGTCAGGGGGGTTCCCAACTTTGAGTAACCCAGGCATTCATGCACTCCATTTCTCAGCAGCCTTCTTGTGCTTGTCATGGTCTCTGGGAGTTGCACTCCAGGAACACCTTGGGTAGCCAAGGTTGGGAACCACTGCTGTAGGCAACACAGTTTGTAGACTTTTAGTACTGTTGAAGGTGAAGAAGCTCCAGTCACAAGATATAGTCTTACTAGAGTTTGGACAGTTTGACAGATCTGTGGAAACCAAGCACTCTCTAACCCATACACAAATTGTGTTACACAGCACTGCCAGACATTTAAATATTTAATGAACAGTTATGCATCACCCAATTTTCTCTGTTTTTCCAATTGTATATCTATCAGTTTCCATTAGTACATTTCCCCCCAACTGCACATTTAAGTCCAACTATGTTTTTTTTTTAAAAATCTGGAGTGGACACCCATCTTAATTAGTAGCTGTCAATGATCCTACCCTCCATGAATCTGTCTAATCTTTTAAGCTGCGTAAATTGGTGGCTCTCCCTTTGCTAGTGAATTTCACAGTTCAACTGGGTGTGAAGAAGTAATTCCTTTTATATGCCTCAACCCCCCACTAATCAGTTTCAACTGATGAACTCAATGGATTTAAATACTGATATTTCCTAGGGATTTTTAATTTGCTTAATTAGATCAAAAATTAGAGCCAGACAATCAACCATGATGGGGGGGGGTCATCCAAAAATTTCAGAGGGGCATCTCCTATGTCTGCTCATAAGATATCCATTTCCTCACAGCTAGGGTGGACAGGTGAGCATTCTGTGGCATTTAAACTCAGCCTCACAAATTCTAGTTTCTAATTTGGAGAGGACAGATGAGAGAAAATATAAATCAATGGCCACTTCATACTGTATACAACTGAGTGATACATTGGATGTTTATCATTGTGGACTCATAAAATTAGGAAGATGCACACCTGTGTATGAGCATGTTTTAGTATCGTTGTGCATATATTTCGGAACCTTTATTGTACCAGGATTCCCAAATGGAGGTACACCCATATTTACAATTATGCTCGCCATGTAAGAAGGCATGGGCTTACATGCAGTAATGAAACTGCCATTGGGAATAAGATTCTCCACCCTTAAATTTAGGAGGGATGGCTCTTCCACACAGGCCCAAAATCCTGTTGCTTAGCTACATTTGTAGGAAACCAGTGGTGAAACTTTCAGCATCTTCTTGTTGGTCCTACATCAAGTTCAGCACACAAACTTTTTCCAGTTATACCCCATACCAGTATAATTGAAGGCAGATGAGAACAAGCTTAGTATTAAAATCAACTGACTTTTTTCCCTTGTTTTTTTAACATTATGCATCCAAAACCTCTCGCTGACCTCTCTTTAGCTAAGTAAGAATACTTGCCTCACAAGGAGAGTTTTTCACTGGAGCTGGAAACACAGCGCTGGTAATCACGACTGCTTCTGCAGCAAGTGTCTCACTAGTATTAAGCAACAGTGCACATCCTAGAGGAAGAAAAGGGAGGGGAGATATAAACTTGACCAAAACTTGGACTATAGCTTTTTGAATTCTCTCAGCACATGTGTGAGAGTGTTCATGCAAGTTTTAGGTGAGCCCTAACTATACCAGCATAACACACAGTGAAGGCATTTTTCAATATTCTTTTAATGCAGTGAGGTGATTTCATGGTACTGTAGGGTCTTGACTTATATTTAAATATGCCCTGTCTGTTTCCTTCACAAGGAATGTTCATTGCTGGCTTGGGATTTGTTTTCTTTACTTGACCTGTGTCAAAAGTCATTCATTTCCTTCATTTCCTTTTCTTTTTGATTTTTCGAATGACTCTTTGCTGTTATGCAAAAGTAATATTTCCTCAAAGCTCTGGGCTTAAGATCTCTTCTAGAGATGGGCACGAACCAGAAAACCCATGGTTCGGGTTCATCTGGTTCAGACCCACCCTTGGTTCAGTTTGGGTGTGGGTTTGTAGGAATTTTTTTAAAAAATCGTACGAACCCGAACCGGTTTGGGTTCTTACTTACCGGTGGTGGTGTCTCTGCTCCGGCAGCACCTCCAGGGTTCCTGGCCTGCGCTACAGCTGTAGCACGGGGTGGGTTTCCCCTCTTTCCTCCCTCCCTGGCTCGCCTTCCTTTGCCTTCCTCCTTCTCCTTCCAACGGTGCCTTCCAAGTTCCTGGCCCACGCTGCAGCTGTAGCACGGGCTAGTTTTTTTTTAACCTAAATATTTTTAAAGCGCCGACCGCATGGCCCCTGGGACCCAGTCAGTGCTGGTTTTTTTTAATTTTTAATTTTTGAGATTTTAGCATGTTGATCAGGCCACCCCTGGGCCCAGTCGGTGCTCCTTTTTTTTTTTATTTCACTTCCGACCAAGTGGCCCGCGCTACGGCTGCAGCCAGGAAGACCAAGACTCCAGCAGCACCAGGTAGGAGACCGCCGCCATTAACAAAACAATTTTGTTTGGTTCTGTTCGTTTTGTTCTAAAATCACTCGGGATCGTTATTTGGTTTGTTATGTAACGAATTGAATAACGAATAATAGAACGAACTAAAAGTTTGCTTCGTGCCCATCTCTAATCGCTTCTATCATTTCCAAGTGAATGGGAAGAGAATTCCAAAATAATGGAAATCTTAGTATACCCAGTGATTGAGTCCTAATTCTGCTCTATAAGTCCCTGCACTTCTGCTGTGCAGCTAGAGATTTTAAACCAAAATTCAAAACTCTACAACAGGAGCTGTCTTGCAGCATCTTCTTATAGGCTTTAATTGAAGTTTATAAAACCAGAGATGATGCAGACTGGAATGAAATGCCAGTAGGTAATGAAAGTTAGGACACTCCAGCATAACTTTACTGTAAGCCGCCTTGGGTCCTTTTCCAAGAAGAAAGGTGGGGTAAAAATACTCTAAAATAAATAAATAAACTTGTGCCCATGTGCATTAAATCATTCCAGACACCCCTCAAGAGACTTCGTCCCAAATTTCCTTCTATGGTTTATATTTTTGGAAGGAGGGAGCAAGTGAGATTACATCATACTGAAAGAGAACGGTGGAAAACAACCTGGAAATCATTTTGAGCACATCACTGCTCTTTGTTCATACTAGCTATAATTACATATACTCTTCTACTCCTCATTGTATGGCTCTATTCTGACATACCTTTCAGTGAACCAAAGTGGTTGTATTGTGGGTTTACAATGTGCCACAAGTGGGCCTCCTGTGGAGCTGATGAACTTTGGATCCAGCCACAGTCTCCATCTTCAAAGGAGCAGTAGAAGCCCGAGGGGAGTTTTTCTGCAAGAGAGAGAACAGCAAGAAACAAGGAGTTCAGACCAGCAATTTCTGGGCACTGATCAAACGAAAGTGATTCTCCTTGGGCAAACACATTGGTCTCCGGTTAATTTAAAGAAATAATTTTCTTTCCCATGGCCACACTATGAATTCACCGCTGTGGCAATTTGAACTAGACTCATTGAATGAGTTCCTAGAGTCCATGATCTTAACCATAATTTCAACTTGAACCTTACTTAAAAAGATGTATTTTGTCTACAGATCTCAGTGAAAGTGAGTACTATTCAGTTGCATTAATGACAACATTCCTGGTAAAAACCCAAAGAAAAAGCAATACAAAATAAAAAAAAGGACAAAAACCTTGTAGCACCTTAAAGACTAGGTGTTATATTTC
Organism: Phrynocephalus guinanensis; assembly: GCA_037367245.1. Taxonomy (NCBI): domain Eukaryota; kingdom Metazoa; phylum Chordata; class Lepidosauria; order Squamata; family Agamidae; genus Phrynocephalus; species Phrynocephalus guinanensis. The sequence goes on along the minus strand of CM074733.1, from coordinate 65,140,515 downwards.
AATGTGAACTTCTGTGGACAAGTCCACTTGTTTCAACATATGAGGTTTAGTCTTTAGTATTTAGTCTTTTTAAAATGTATTATTATTATTATTATTATTATTATTATTATTATTATTATTATTATTATTATTATTATTATTATTATTATTATTATTATTATTATTATTAAAGTTTAGTTATTTACTTTTCACCTGGTATGTTTGTACAGGCTAACATGGCTACCTCTTCTAAAACAATAACACTCCCACCCAATAGCACTTAAAATTGAGGAAAGTAAGATTCAGTTGGCATGGTGTTGAATTTAGTAGCACACAGGTATGGGATTCCATAAGAAATTCAGGACATGCTTTTGAAGCATCTGCCTTAGGCCTGAATAATATTTATTAAACATTTGAAGATAACTTGAATGAATCCTTGTACATTTATATTGGAGCAGTTTGCTATAAAATCTGGTAACAGCTTTACTGCTTTACCACCGCTGCCCTTTTTGTTTCACTCTAATGGATGGTCTATTTCCACCTGTTTATATGAATTCATATCTGTTTTGACATCCCACAAAGGCATAGGAGCCCCTCATGTTTTGTGCAATGCCACACAAAATCCAGTGTTGCTCTCTGTTGTCGTTTTAGACTTTATTGTGGCTACTGCACGCTATTTTTATTCTTCACACATCCTTCTGTAGTGCTTATCTTTTAGAACCTCTACAGCAGGGGTTCAAGCAAACTTTTTGTTGGATTTTTATTTACAAGCTCATCTGCTGTCTATGGTTTGTGTGACTTTGAGGGTCTCTTCTGGGGTGGGGTGACTATATCAAGGACTATAAGCAATCATTCCTTCAAGCCTTTGAATTCAAAGAGAGCTTTACCTCTCTACTGAGTCTCTCTTCCATCCGCTGGTGGCAGTTCTTTGCTGTTCATCTGTTCACAATGGTAAGTAATGAAACATTTTTATTCCTACGAATATCTGTGTATGTGATTGAGACTTGAAATGTCATTTAATAAGAAAGGGCTGGACTCTTGTAGCTACTCTCCTTTGTGAGGCTCTACAGAGAATTTTTATCTGAAATTTGAAACTCTGCAATATTTTTGGTAATGGAGCCATATGGACCCATCTAAGCCAACTCTTGCAGCCTCTCGTTGCCACTAGACTTTCATTCCCCTCAATGGTTTTCCTTTTTAATTCTGCACAGGCTAGATTTTTCTTACATTTTCTGCTTTAGCAACAGACATACGATATTCAGTCTTCTTTAGGTTTTACTTTTCAAGTACGGTGTAAATGTGTTTCTATAGCTGTAGTTTGGAAACTCACATATTTATTTAATTAACTGTCTTATGAAAGTGTCCATGCAAAAAGTAATATGATTCTTGCTATAGCTGAATCAATACTCAGTCTAAAGTGCTTGTGCTCAAAGTGTAGCCCTGCAGAACATTTCTACTTTCTTCTTCTCCCTTTCTTATTTTTCTCTTCAGCTTTTATGCCTTCTAAAGTATTATCAGATGAATATTTCATTTTAGCCTGCCCTTTCCTGAAAACCCAAAGAAAGCAATAAAATCTCCTTACAACATTCACCTACAAGATCCACTGTGCTGTTTGCTTATTTAAAGCACTTGTTAGCTTTCCACCAAAGAAACAAGGGTTGCTTAAATAAATGAAATGCATCAGAAAAAAAAAACACATTAATTATTCGGTGGGCACTGTTTCCATCACTTCCCCCATCCCCTTTGTAGGCATCAAGGGTATGCAAACAGGGCATCACAATGCTAGACAAAACATATGAGTGCTATAACAACCTATACAGACTAAATGCTTTATTTATAAAAGCTGACCACAAGAATCTTTCCTTTCATTGAGATGCATGGATTAATCAAAGTTTTGGTTGTGCTAATTTTGCACACGTCCTTATGGTCCAAGCGATGAGCTATAAACCCAACACAATCACACCTCTAGTGCTGGTGATCTCACTACTTCCTTCTCTTTCTGATTCTTGAGTATATCTCTAATAGAGTACTCAAGGCAAAAGTCAATCAAACAAAACAAAACAAAACAAAAGGCAGAAAATGTGGCACCTTAAATATTAAGTTTCTTATTTTAATGTAACATTTTGTGGACATGTCCATGTTTTTGGACATATAGCGGCAGAATGAGGTGTACAATACAATATGCAATGGAATATGAGTTTCATACCAAATATGTTAGCTGTTGGCTTGGCATTTGCATGCAAGCTCTGTTGTAAATTTCTGAGACAGAAAACGGACACCAAATCTGAGTAAGGAGAGGAGGGACGAGAAAGGGGAGGTCATTTGAGGTTGAGAGTAGTGATGTGAGTTTATACCTAAGAGCTTGGTAGTAATGAGGAAAGAAAGAAAATAGTGGTGGCATTTAGTGATGTTTTAGGGTTGTATGATAAAAATTCCTCAGGATACGGAAAACAGGGATGAGCAAGGGAGGTGGAGGGGAGGTGGGGAAGGTGGGATGGGAGCCATTGGAAAAGTTTTGAGGTGACAGAGAGCTGTGATGGAATATGGGCTTGTTAGTGATGTATTAGTAATAGTATTACATTTGATAATGACTCAAGAAACCCTGACTTAAGTTCAATCCATTTATGTGTGTGTCCAATATGCATATGAATTTTATGTCAGCTGTTTATCTTTGTATTCCTCATTTGTAATATTCTGTTCCAAAATTGTGACCTTTAAATCCTCCATGGAGTGTCCTGGTAGACTGAAATGGTTTGAGACAGGTTTCTGTGTATTATGGTTTCGTATGTCAGACTTGTGATCAGTGATCTGTTTCTGTAGAGACTGTCCTGTTTGTCCAATGTAGAGTGCAGTTGGGCATTCTAGAGAAGTTACATCCGTCTTATTTTAAACAGGCTGGCAGCAGGCACAGCTATAAACCTCTCTCCCTTATTTCTACAGAAGCTAGAACTCTTATCATTTTTCATGACACAAATATATTTCCTAGAAGAATTAATTACTTGGTATTTTAATGTAAAGAGATGGAGGAAGATTATTGCCTGCATAGCAAAGTATTGTCCTCCAGGCATCCTATTAATTCAAAGGTATGGATCCATTTAGCAAAGGTGTTGCCTCACTCATATCATCATAAGCTTACTCTGGTAACAGAACCAAAGACATCAAATTCCTTCTGTTCCACCTGTGTGACAGCATGAGAGGCACTGTCAATGATACCTGCTCTTATTGGAGATGAGGAACCACGATAGACTGAATGATTGGGATCATGTAGCCAGTAGGAAAAATACACTGGCTAAATCATGTTGCTTACTGTTGCAAATTGCACTAGAGAGGACCCATTCAATCAAGACCAGAACAACACAATTAACGTAGGTCCATTTGAATCAGTGGAACATATGAAGGAGTTCATCTGGAAGTTGAGTCATGGCAACTGGACTTCTTTTATTGAGAGACTGAAATGTTTCGCTGCTCATCAGTCTCACCAGACTTGCCAAATTCCCGTTGAATCAATAGGCGTGTGATTTACTATGCTAACCAACAGGATTTTTGGTCACTGCCTGAAGCACCCCCTGGATAGGGAACAGATGCACTCCACTAATAGGAAAAGGACCCGACTTACTGGTAACCATTGTTGCTGGAGTGGCGCTGGCCAGAACAAAGAGAAACCACAACCCTCGAATGGAAGGGGATGCAGAACAGCAGGGTCACGTGCCGGGGTCCAGGCAATGGGCAGGCCAGGTACAGTGCACACGACATGGGCCAATCCGGGCTCCTTGTAGAGTGTGACACACTCACAGGTGGCCGGGCTGACCTCATATAAAAGGGGGAAGCAGAGAGTGGCAACCTCCTTTTCAGATAGAAGATGAAGCAGTCTCGGTCCACCCACCCTTTATAATGGAATGCTGTCGCTGAATGTTTAGTGTGTGCATAACCATGTTGGATGCATGTTGCAACTTTGAGGTCTTCAGCAGTTTTACAGGCATTGGGATAGATCCAAGCAGTTAAAGTAGTAGTCAAGAACCTGTAAGTACGGTAGAACAACTGACGAGACATGTCAGATGGAAGGGGCCATGGGCTTAACCAAGGGGGGGGCAGCCGGAAACCCTTAACAATGATTTATGGCATGAGCCCCAATGGGGTTGATGCCCCTCAGGGTCATACAAGTGGAAAATGGACATGGGAAACCAATGGGGTGGACACCCCAGGGGATCCTGGAACTGCCAACAAGTGAGCATTCCCAAGAAAGTGGGGGGGGGGACACACAGGAACATCAAGGGGCAGGTGGGATCCGACCCAATGACTCAGCCAGAGTACTTCCTGTTGTAATCAAAAAAGTTGTGGCCTATATGTATTTTCCAATACAACAGTCATGTCATGTCTTTCTTTCCCATTTGGAATCAAAAGGGCTTAGCAAAATTATTTTCCTGCAAATATCTGGTACATCACTTGAAAAAAAGGGTTGGGCTAGAAAGTCCTTCTTGTTTTTCTTTTATGAATTTTAATCTCCAAATCGGACAAAAGAGTCTACCTCATCCTCCATTCCAAGTAAAATGTCAGAACCAGGTGCATCCAGAATTCTTACAGAAATAGCTCAGTGTGCAGTCCAGTCTAATTCACTTCAGTGCTTGCAGCACAAAATATATATAGGGATGTAAACAAGCCAACACAGTCAGAGGGAGACATTTAAGTATCAGACACTGCCTAAGGCCTAGGAAAGAAACTGCAGGAAATATTATTGTGGAAGTAGAAATACAGATGTATTAAAAGAGCAGTTGGAAGCCTAGTGTACCACTTTCACCTCTCATAAATATGTCTTTATGAACCTCTGGTTGCCTTGTACTTGGGACATACACACTTTTTCACTTTCTGTAACACTCTTGACATGTGGCAAACCAGTGTCATTTATTGTAAATCCACTGCACACTTCACCATCTAGCCCACGCGCTAGCCCACATGCCAGACTACATTTGTCCTGATTCTCTTTGGACTTGCACAGATCAGAGTCACATTAGCATAATGCAAATTAGCAATGGCTTCACACGGAGAAAATTAATCAATGTCACAATATTCTTATCCTTTTTCTTCTTGTGGCTTTCATGAATTAGTTGGGGTGGATTTATATATCAATATTGATTGTTCAAGACCTTATTTTCCTTATTTGAAAAGCTTCAAGAGAAATACATCTGGTTTGGGGGGGATATAATGACTGTGTCTCCTTGTCGTTCTGAATCAAACCACTTTGGAAAGATTCCAGTGTGAGTGAAAAACCTCTGATCTGTCAGAGACCGATTGTTTCAGTTTTGCATATGAGATTTGTCTGTATCCAAAGAATATTTCTCAACAGAATCACAGTTTAGTGCCATATAAATGAGTGTGGTCTGACTGATGTTCTCTTCCATTTGATCTCATATTAACATTACAGCAAGACTAGAAGACTGCATTTTCTATTTTTGCATTTTTAAAATTTTATCAAGAAGTATGACTAAACAGGGGGGGTGCCTCAAAACAAAAAAAATTGAGAGAGGGGACTCTTTAGTCATGACTCACCTATTACATGTCTGAAGAATAACAGATAATGATTCATGTTAATTAGACCTCATGCAAACAAATCAACCTTAAATCATAGCTGAGATTTTTATTATGATGCTGATGTTATTGATTAATAAAATATTACTTCTACAAAAGCTGTGCTCTGCAGACAAAACCATTAAAGGTGTCTAATACAAATAATATGCATGCAGGTATAACCAATATTACTATCTGCAAAATCTGCAGAATTAGGATCCACGATATGAGAATATTAAAGAAAAACATCCAGAAAAAAATGTCTGAAGATTCTCAGTCATTCTGATGAGTTTATCTGGAAGTTCAGTCATGGCAATTGGACTTCTTTTCTAGTGAGATCGAAACCTTCGCCACTAGTTGTTCTGGCGAGGGATTCTGGGAGTTGCAGTTCAAGAATGTCCAGGGGCCCCAGGAACAAAGGAAACTTATACAAAAATCATGTCTTTAGTCCAGCTAGTTTAACTGACCAGTGGCAGATCACTAAAGTTTAATTTATTTATTTATTTATTTATTTATTGCACTTTTATACCGCACCATTTCCCAGAGGGACTCTGGGCGGTTTACTTGTATTAGGCTAAATCTTACATTCCTAGGGCGGTTTATTTGTATTAGGCTAAATCTTACATTCCTAGGGTGAAACTTTTGGAACTTCCATCATCTCCTTCCCCATGAAACTTTATCTGTTATGTGCCACCAAATTGAAGCTGACATAAGTGACCATAGTAAGGCTTTCAAGGAAAATGAGATATTTAAGAAGTGGTCTTTCCAGTTTGTTGTTCCTATATCACACCATCTAGTGACATGCCACTACTCTGGATAGTTTCCAACAGAAGAATAAACACAAACATAACAAGAACAGCCATCTTCTCATCCACAAATGATATTAAAAAGTGATGCATAAAAACCCTAAAGTATAGTCATGGATAAAACAACAAATTTAAAAAATAAGTATATCATAAAAGTAACAGTTACAAAGGAAGAAAAGCAAAGTGGTCTCTGGGAGGTTTTACACTTTTAATTATAGTATGCAGGCTACACATTCCCCACCCCCACCCCCCAGCAAGCCGGGTACTCATTTTACCGACCTCGGAAGGATGGAAGGCTGAGTCAACCATGAGCTGGCTACCTAGGTTGTGAGCGCAGTTTTACCTGCAGTAACGGCATTTAACCACTGTGCCACATGCTTTTCTAAATAGCAAGGCTTTTAGATGCTTTCTAAAAATCACAAGGGTAGGACTTGGAGCACATCCACATCCTAGAAAGGCAGTCACCACTGAGAAGGCCCTGTTCCTGCATCAGATATTTCCTGGCGTCCCCCAGGGTGGCCACCTGCAGCATCAAAGCCTGGGAAGTGCAAACAGTACAGGTGTAGATGTCAAGGAGAGATACTACAACAGGTATCAAGATCCCAAACTCATATAAGGGATGTATATGTCAGCATTAATACCTTGAATTTGGCACAGAATGTACTGGATATATGATCAAATTTGGAGGTCCCCAAGATCATCCTGGCTGCCAAATGCATTTTGCACCAGCTTCTGTATTGTCTCCAAGGGCAGGGCCACATACAGAACTTGGCAATAGTTGATATCTAAGATTATTAATTTGTGACTCGGTGATAATTCAGGCACTTTATGTTCAGGTAAGGCCATAGATGTGCAATCTGCCTCATTGTCCCGAATCATAGCCAGGTTATCAACCTGGTCCTGCGGGGGGAGTACAACCCCATCTCTAGCAGGTGACAGGCTTCTGAACCAATCAGAGTCCCCACCTGACAAGTTCTCTGCCTTGTTTGCATTCAATTTCAGCCTGTTAGCCCTCATCCTATCTACAACTGGGGGCTTCACAGCTTCTCCTGCTGGCAATGGAAAGGAGAGATAGAGCTGATTACACACTCCAGATCTCTAGATCACGTCACACAGCATAAATTGTAGATATCCCACTCAGGTCTCCTAGTCCATCACTCAATGCACTGTCCCACACTGGATGTCCAAAATGGAGGGTTATCCAGCCCCCGGTGCTAGTTTTCCAAGATGCTTGTGCAGAGAGAGCTAGAGCTGAGAGAAAAATGCTTCCCAGCACGATTCTAGTTAATTCCATCATTCTATAAAAAGGAGTCTGCCAGGGCATCCTCCAAATTTGCCAATCTCACCTGAGTTTGTACCTCCACTAAAGCCTTTTGCATGCAGAAGGCAAGCTCGTCTGCAAAGCTGCCTCTCTTCCTCTAGATGCAACTTCATTCAAATGCAGTCTCACAGGCATTTAATATTTTATGGAATGACGGCAGTCTCCATACCAAGTGACACAATTTGGATGGCAAACATGCAAAAGTCAAGGTTTCACCTTTTAGGTAAAATTTACTCTTGTCAGTAAGTGCTGATAACTTCCACAGACCTTTGGGTGAGAGGCAAAGGGGGTACTTGTTTGCACATTCATTATGAGCACAACTCCAGGTAGTACACACTTGGTACAGTGCAGATCTCTTTAGGCACTGGGAGTGGGCAAGAAAGCTACAGATTTCAACATTCCCTGGTCCAACAGAGTTTGTTCCCAGGATTTATCTCTTTTTGCAGGTATATACTCGAGTATTTCCTGGCCTCCTGCAGGGTGGCCACCCGCAGTATAACTCGACCCGAGTATAAGCTGGGGGCCCTAATTAAAACCCCCAAAACTGGGAAAATTTATTGAGTCAAGTATAAGCCTAGGGTGGGAAATGCAGCAGGGCCTGGCAACTCCTCCTTTGTGAGCTGTGTGCGTGTGTGATGTTTAAAATGACTTTTAGCCACCGAGGCAAGTGCTTGAGTTGGTGGCTAAAAGTCATTTTAAACATTGTTTTAAAATGACCTTTTAAAAAGTCATTTTAAATATGGGGGGGGGGGTCAGGAGAAGTGGCGCACAATGTTTAAAAAAATGACTTTTAGCCACTGACCCACACTTGCCTCAGTGGCTAAAAGTATTGACCCACATATAAGCCGAGGACCCCCTTTTTCAGTCCAAAATTAGGGCTGAAAAACTAGGCTTATACTCGAGTATATACAGTATGTTTTGTGAAAAAGTGGAGGTTTTGATCTGGTACGTTATCATGAAATTGCTACAGGAAGAAATAGCAACATTAATGTGTGATAAGAAAGGATGGCAGAATTTTTAAAGTCACGCAGGAAACTCCAAAGGAGGAAAGAGTTACTACTGCAGGGGGAAAAAAAATACACAGCGGCGCGCATATATGCAGTAAAACAGAAATGACTCTGCAGATAATTCCTCAGTTTATAGAAAACTTTCCATAGTGGAGGAAGTGTATTGCATTATTATAGAAGTGTTCTGTGATTATTTCCTTTGTGGGTAGTTTTGTACTGTTTCACATATACTGTACTGGCATAGTTCAAATGAATCAGCCCATTTTCCATCATAAAACAGTTTCCATAGGCTTGTCAGTATGTTGCAGTCACCTCCCCGAGTTTCATCTAAAATCCATTCAACTCATTTCCTGTCGCATCAAGAGGAGAGGGCGGAAAACTCATTCCCTGAATCTTATTCCTCACACTTCACCTCCCACACACAGTGACTGAAGCCTGAATCATGGTGTTTGATGGTGTTTCAGCTGCACAATTCAGGTTTTGTGTACTGTCTAATATGATAACCTAGGCCTGCCTTTCTCTATGTCTTTTTCCTCCTTTGGTACAGTAACTTTTCCAGTCATCAGAGTGGTTTTATTTTCAGTCCTCCGACAGACCTCTGTTGAATAAAACTCCATTATTCCAGAGAAACCATTTCTCTGTGCCTAGAATCCCGGCTTGTAGCCTTGATACGGACATGACTTTCTTATCCCATTAACTGACATAGTAAGATAGGGTTATTTATGACATCTCAACCAGCACTAGGCTAGAGTGAATTTTTTCTTGCTTATCTTTGCTTGCTTGAGCTTTCATACCTGACGCCTAGCTTTTGAATATCAGAGATTTTACTAAACCACACCCAGCACCTGAAAGCGCCCAGGTGGCAATGCTTGGATAAAATGCAAAACTTTTATTGACTCGTTGGTCATTTATTTGGCTGCCTTACCTAAGAAACTACAGGGGTATTTCCAGCACATGTTTAAAAAATAACCATGGCTACAAGCAAGAAGCTGACAGTGAGTGCCTGTATTGGCCAGCCATGGATATCTCTTTTTGAAGGCACTCAGTGGCCAGGCGTTGCTTTTGTCTTGGTATATCAGCCAAATGCCATCTGGAATCCCCTCCCTTGGTCCTAAATCAGGCAGCTAGGGGCCCTGATTTGTTTTAATGCACGTTGAAAACCCATCCCTCCCTTTATAGTGTGATAACCTTCTGAGGACTGGTCCAGAATCATTATGTGCTGGAAAAGGTCAGAGAGCCCCCTCACCAGTTTAAAGCAGGACAATGTTATGAAATGTTAATGCTGAATTTACTTACTGCACAGCTGCCCTTCATCTTCACCCTCGGCACAGTCTCTGGAGAAGTCACACACCTGCCCCAGCTTGATCGCGGTTCCGTTCCAGCAAGTGAAGGAACTCTGCAGAGCCATTTTAGAGACGGAAGGAGGTCCTGAGGGGAAAAGATATATACGTATGCATTGAAGCCACTCCACAGCAATTTGTATACCAAACTCGGCTTCTCCACCCCAGACAAAGTGGCAGAGAACAACTGGAGGCACAGACTTGTTCATGAGGGTCATGATGGTGGCAGTGTACTGTATATACAGTGGTACCTTGTATAAAGGAATTAATTCATTCCAGATGAAATTATGTTAAGCAAATTTTCCTTTATACAAATTTCCCATAGGAATGCATTGAAAATGGAGTAATACCGGGATGGAATATTACCTCTATACCATAAGTAATGGTGCCACCCTTTGTCTAGATCGTGACCTTCTAAGCCTAAAATTCTTTCGTTTGTCATAGAAATCCAATCCAAATCCAAATTCCATCCCTGTTTAAAAGACATTGGATACGGAATGCCCTAATTAAAAATTGGTTGTCTGTTAAAGACTTATTTTACCCCAAGGCTCCTAAATGGTTATCTCCAATGGAAGCAATTAGAGGACCAGGCTCAAAGGTAGTTAGTAACACTTTAACATATAAACAACTTCTGTATGAGGACCAGACTCTTAAACCTCCAAATCAGTTATCCCTTGAAGGGGTAAACATAGACTGGTGGACTTATCAACAAATATACTCGCATTATAAACTAGTGCAGAAGGAAAGTGGATTTATGGTAAATGACAATGTCTTTGATAAAATACTGTCAGCAGGTGAGAAGAAACTGTTGAGTAAGTTTTATAATATGCTGTTACTTGAAAGAACAAGTGACTCACAGGTTAAAGAATGTATGATAAGGTGGGCGGAAAACTGTGGGCACTCCATCCACTTAGATAAATGGTATATGTTATGGCAAACGATTAAGATGTTCAAATCCACCTCATATAAAGAGAATTGTTATAAAATGTTTTACAGATGGCATCTTAGTCCTCATAGATTATCCAAGATGTACAACTGTTCACCCAGATGCTGGAAGTGCGAGCAAGAAATCGGCTCTTTCTACCATATGTGGTGGACTTGCAAAAAAGCCAAACTATTCTGGAATATGGTTAAGAACTTACTAGACATACTGTGGGAGGTTAGGTTAAAATATACACCAGAACTATTCTTGTTAAATATTATAGAAACTGAGGTAACATATGATCAAAAATATGTAATTAATTATATAATAGTAACAGCCAGAATTTTGTACGCTCAACTCTGGAAGAACTCTGCAACACCTTCAAAAGACGACTTGAAAGGAAAACTATACTCGGCTATTGAAATGGACAGAATTTCCGGCCACCTGAAAGGAGAAGATGAAGAAGTTTTGTCAAGAAGATGGCAAGAGCTAATATCTGCGTTAAAAACCTTATAAATGATGTTTGCGCTCTGAGATTGTTATCAATGTAAAGCGATCCCTTTTTCTTTTTCCTTTCTCTTTTTTTAACAATAAATAAAAATATTATAAAAAAAAAAAAAAAAAGAAAGAAAATGGAGTAATACCATTTTTATGTTGTACGGATTCGCCCCATAGGCGATTCTGTTAAGCAAAGTTCCCCTATCTCCAGAAGTTTTATGTTGTACAGATTTTATGTTATACAAGCTGTTTGTTATACAAGGGTCCACTGTAATACATCTCATTATCCTTCTATACATGAGTGTCTCTGGGAACCACCCAGATACCCTCAGAGGGGTCCGAGCCAGAGACAAATGGCTACATCACCCTAATGTGAGTTTTACAAAGAGGACTATTCACCCAAACTCCTTTCTATTCTTTCAACAAGTAGTTTGAGATTGAACTAATATCCACAGTGTTCCACCCCGCTTTGTCACAGTGCATACTAAGGCTGCCAGCCTAAGATTTTTGATGTTACCACTGATAAAAAGTATCAGAAGCATAGCCTAAGGTTTCTTTCTTGCTACCAAATGAGCCAAGAAGATATCCAGCTGTTAAGAAAAAAGAACATACATCTGCTTCATTTTCTTTTTTGTATCCATAATCTTCAACACGTCTCAGCCTGATACATTCCAGAAGTTTTACATTAACACTTGTCATCCCAGCCAATGGGCCATGCTATTTTTGCATCTGAAGGGGTTTTTAATCCCAGTTTGGTGTGTATGAGGTTGGTGCCTCATGGCATAATGGTCAAACTGCAGTACTTCAGTCAAGACTCTGCTCATGGCCTGAGTTTGATCCTGATGGGCTCAGGTAGCTGAGTCAGACTTCTATTATTCCATGGTGGATAGACTGAGTACCCAGATCTTGGGGGCGTGAAGGTGAGTAGCCTGCATAACTACATTCTAAACCACCCAGAGAATGGGTGAGCCCCATGGCTCAGTGGTTAAATGCCTTCACTGCAGCTAAAACTGTGCTCACGACCTGGGTTTCAATCACAGGTAGCAGGCTCAAGGTTCACTCAGCCTTCCATCCTTCCGAGGTCGGTAAAATGAGTACCCAGCTTGCTGGGGGAGGGGGAGCAATGTGCAGCCTGCATAGTGTAATTAAAACTGTAAACCACCCAGAGACTACTTCAAGTGGTATGGGGTGGTATATAAGCAGAAAACTTTGCTGTGCTTTCCTTTGCGTTGAAATATGCTATCTGAGGAAACCCTTCTTTATTTTAAGCATATATTAATATGGTAATGGCATCCCTGTTGTAACTCACCGTAGCTGTCCCATTAGGGTACCCCACTCACCTTCTGAAGAGCAATGGATGGAAGGCAAACTGCTTTCTATCATCTAGGTAACACAGACGGTTACTTCACGTCCTTCCTCGTTCTGAGATCACGTTCATTTTGTGATAACATTGTTCGGGGTCACGTGGTCTTGTCCCAGTTCTGTTTTGAGAAAATGCTACTCCACGTCCATTGCGTGACGGTGGAATCTCATCCCCCCCCCTGAACTGGGATTTAAGCACGATGAGCCACACCTCTCCCTGACCTCGGGAATTCTCTTGTCTCGGTTCCTGTTTCGAGACAAGTGCCTATGAAGTAAGGCTCGTCACACAATGTGCACATTCTCCATCTAGTGGCAGGAATGCGAAGTTGCATTTTCCAGTACAATCCCAATGGCGTAAACAATGCATCGCAGAGAGCGAAGAAGGCATAAAACCTCTAACTTTGCTGCTTAACGCATGAAAGGCAAAGTTACGGAGAATCGAAATATCGAAAAACGGATGGTCGGACCCAAAAAAAGAGGGGAAAACGAAGGCAGGGAAGTACAGATGTTGTCACGAAACAAGAATGTGAAGTAACAGCTGTCATGATACCATCAATCACGCCCATGGGTAAACGGAAACAGGGACAGAACCGGGATAAGACCACGTGACCGCGAATGATGTTATCATGAAACTATCGTAATCTCGGAACAAGGAAGGACGTGAAGTAACCATCAGAGAGGTATGGCTCATCACACTTAAATCCCAGTTCAGGGGGCATAGTCGGGATGAGATTCCACCATCACACAATGGACGTGGAGTAATATTTTCTCATACCAGTCCCAAGCGGGACTGCGAACCGCGATGAGAGGATGATGAAGTAACCCTCATAGATCTTTCCACTGATAGTTCCCTAATTCCTAAGTCTGTTTGTATAACATTTGGAAAAAAACAAAGTGAGCTGAAGTTTTTCTTGGAATCCATGCTAGGGTATAACATTATTGTAAGCCTCTAAGCTGAAGCAACATGCTGTCTACGTTTGTGGAGGTGGACTCTGGGGTGATTTATTTTGTGTTTTCCTTTCTTTTTCACAGTTCTACAAGATAATATATTGAAGACAGTGCACTGCTGTTACCAGCATATTAAAAACTCAGGAAGTAAAATATCCCTGCCATGCCTCTGGGCTGCATTACAGTAATTGTTCTCGCAATTATTTTCCTGTATGATTTATCCACATTAAAAAAGTACTGAAATCTACCCCATTAGACAGTTGGACAAACTAATTTTCTTTTCATTCGTTCTGTGTATACATTTTTCCTTTAATGCTGCCAAATAAGTAAAGTCTAATTTTTCTTATTAAAAAAAACACCTAATGTTGTTGCTTCTTCTCAAAGATATTATTCTAAAATGTCAATGGAATTACTTTCCAACTACTTTACATGGGAGTAAAAATGGTGCACTCACTATGGTATGGTATTGCAAATATTGCTCTTGGGGGAAAAGAGAGACATTTTGCCTTGAATATTATATTTTCCCACAATCTTGCATTGTCTGTTGCACTCCAACAGCACACTCCTTGGAGGGAACAAAACCTATATGCAGTTGATAAAACAGGCTTCACAACTGTAGAGTTTTTTTTCCTAACACTACAGCCAAAATATAATATTTGATAATATTTGCATCATCTATTCCATTTCTTTCCAATTACACTAAAAGAACCTCTTCTGAAATATCCATGAGTTGACTCTAGTTATTTAAAAAATGGAAGCTTTTTCAGGCCAGGTGGGCAGGCAAACGGATCTGAATGTGACCTGTAGGCCAAGTCTTTTCCACTTGTAGTTCATACTTTATTCTGACTTGTAGCCAACAAAAGGCATCACACACACTGAATTTTTGTTAAACTCTATGACATCAACAGTGGATGTTGATATAGTTCTGACTAGTAAAGAACATGGTATCAATCAAGACTAAAATTCCATTATTCTGAAGGGCAGCATCCTAAAAGGAGGAACCACAAATTATTTAGCATATTTTATCTTAAATCTCTTGTGACTACTAATAAACTTAGGAGACACATTTCAGTATTTCAGAATGGGGAGTAGCAAACAGCTGGGAAACCACTAAATGCCGGTGTTTTGGGAAAGAGGTGCACTCTTTATGAGGAAACTCTTTTTAGGACCACGGGAGTTCCTGGAGGAAAAGTCCATTACAGGTTACAAACCATGATGTGGATGTGGAATCTCCAGGCTTAAAAACAAGTTACTTCAAGGGCCAGATGCAGGGGAGTGGTATCAGGACACAGATATCACTTCATGCACTCCCAGACGCATTTGATGGGGCCACTGTGAGATACAGAAAGCTGGACTAGATGGGCCTTTGGTCTGATCCAGCACAGCTCTTCTTATGTTTTTATGTGCACCTCAATTTAAAAAGGATGTTGACAATCTTGAATGGGTCCAGAGGAGGGCGACCAAGATGATTGAGGGTCTGGAAGAAATGTCTTACGAGGAGCGGCTTAGGGAGCAGGGAAAAAGAAGGCAGCTGAGAGGGGATATGATAGCTATGTTTAAATATTTGAAAGGATTCCACACTGAAGAAGGGACTGGTTTGTTTTCCATGTCTTCAGAGACTAGGATGCGGGACAATGGTCTCAAACTACAGGAAAAAGAGATTCAATTTAAACATTAAGAAGAACTTCATGACAGTTAAGAGCTGTTTGGCGGTAGAATGTGCTGCCACGGAGGGTGGTGGAGTCTTCTTCTTTTGAGGTTTTTAAGCAGAGGCTGGATGGCCATATGTCAGGAACATTGTGATGGGGGTTCCTGCATGGCAGGGGGTTGGACTGGATGGCCCTTGAGGTCTCTTCCAACTCTATGATTCTATGTTCGTATGGATCTAGCTCTTTCTTGGGTTACAGAAAGCAAAAGTGTGCTGCCTGCATAGTACCCCACAGCACTTAAAGCACAGTTTTATTATGCAGGTTACATATTGCTTCTAACGCCTCCGCCCCCAAAAGATAGGTACTCTTTTTACGGACCTCGGAAGGGTAAAAGGCTGAGTTAATTACAAGCTGGCTCCCTGGCACTGACATTCAAAGCTGTGACATTCAAAGTCAGAATAGCCATGGTAAAATCCAAAACCCATTAAGCGAAAAATAACCAGATGCCAATATTATTGTACCACCTTCACCATATCCTGGAGGGGAGCAGTCACTCTAGATTATATAACTGCAATAAACATTATATAGGACATATTTAAAAGGAGCAAATGAAATTATGACCGAGGCAGTCTGTGTGAAGCACTTCACAAAAATATTCTATTGACACAACTGCCTTTTGCATTTTCCCTTACATGCCCAGTTCTGAGTGTGATTTTAAAATGACGGAAGTCTAGGGCAAGGATAGCCTTAAGGATAATCTCTTCCTTTCCATTCAGAATGTCAACATGAGCTGAATCCTGCTCTATGTTCTTTTGCTGTTGTCCTGACTAGGATAATTCAATGAGGAAGCAATTTTCTCTTCTCTCCCATGTTTTCTATTTCCCTGTCTTTGTGGGTGCCTCTAGAGAAGCATGAAGGGCACAATCCCTGAAAGTTTTAATTTACTGATTATTTTCAGATACAGAACTACTTTGTGTTGATCCTGTTTCATTGATCCTGCATTATCTGCATGCAAAGTTCTCTAATATGACTAGACAAATTGCCTATTTCAAATTGCCATTGGCTGGCAAATATATGTGTTGGGCTGTAAAATAAGTGTATGCACAAATAAATGTGCAAATAGAATAATTTTTTTAAAAATGATATTGCATTTGCCTCCCCTTGGTAAACTCCCCCCCCTCTCTCTCTCTCTCTCTGTGTGTGTGTGTCTGTGTGTGTGTGTGTGTGTGAGAGAGAGAGAGAGAGAGAGAGAGAGTATGTGTGCAAACACACAATTTAGGTATTACTTCATAATGTTATGTCTTTTTACAAACCCTGTTATCTCTTTTGGTGTCCTGGTACCTGCCTTTTGTTTCCATGGTGCCTCAGTTTTGGCTCAGTGCCTATTAGCACTGTCTCACCATGTCAGTTTGTCATTAGGGAAAGTACTAAGCCCTCCTTGTAAATGTGCATTGTTTTTAACTTGCCTACTGAAGCTGATCACTGGAAACTCTGGACAGGTCAGGGTTTCTTATTTTCATTTTCATCTTGCTTGAGAAATAAATCTGAAACATCTCTATTATCCTTTCGTTGTCCTTCAGTTCTGACTCCTAGCTTGCTTCTCAGTCATGCCTCCTGGTTTTCCCTTGGGTTTCTGTACCTCTTGGTCATAATAAGCAGCTTTGCCTTATAGGTCCTGATCCCGGGCTCACCTAGACTGCTGCTGCTCATATCATAGACCTGACAGAATGACCTACATCAGGCCTGCCCAATAGGTAGACAGTGGGCTACTGGTAGCCCGTGAAGGGTTCAAAAGTAGCCCGCCAGCCATCTATAAAAAAAGTGAGGGGATAAGTTCTCCACCCCTCCCTCCCCCATCCCAAGGACCACCACTACCCCAGCAAAGTTCTGGGTCTGCCAGACCACTGTCTCACCCGAGTGGGGCAGTTCAAGGGCCATGGCGCATTGAAATCTGTTCCCTGCAGAACAGATTAATTAGTTTTCAATGCATTCCTATGGGAAATCACTGCTCTACTTACAAAAGTTTTTACTTATGAGCATGTGCTCGGAACAAATAAAATTCGTAACTAGAGGTTTTAGTGTAGTAGCCCGCAGGCACTTTGGGCCGGATAAAGTAGACCTTGGCCTGTTCAAAGTTGAACAGCCCTGACCTACATGGTTCGGTAGCCAGTCACGCATTCTCTGCATCATCCTAGCATGGTTTTTTTTAGGGGCTGTGAGACCAAGAAACTTCGAGGCAGCCAGGAGTAAAGAAACTTACTGAAGATTAATTTGTTTAATAAGCATCCTCCTGAATATAGGTACTGTGGATAAATGCTGCCTATAAACCTATAAAACTAGCATAAATACCTTGACACAAAATGTAGTTCAGTCTTGAAGCACCTCTACTTTTTTTTTGGAAGACTAGCAGTCATTCAAAGCAATCAAAGTTAAAGTGCCTCTAGCACATCTTTGTATGCATGACCTCAGCCAGGCATTCCGGAATCTCCAGGGGACTTCCATTAACCCCCAAATATACACAATTTAAAATGTTGTTCTAACCCTGGCTTAAGCACACATACAACCATCTCCTTTGTGCACTTTAATTGCTCCTGAGACCAGCTTCTCAACGTGCTTCCAGGGCATAACATAAAAAGATCCTGCATTTCGTCAACCTGTGATTTTCTCTACTCTTTCCTAGCTGAATCAATGTTTCCAAGTCCAGAGCTTTCCTTCTTGTTTATACTATTGTGTGTGTGTGTGTGTGTGTGTCAAAGAGAGCTTTGGCCTCACTAAACGTTCTTTGCTGTATTTAGAGAACTTCCACTCCAGCAGAGCTGCCAAACTCAACTGGGTACTTGAGTAATTTTGACTCTGTGTGTTTA
This sequence comes from Phrynocephalus guinanensis, assembly GCA_037367245.1. Lineage (NCBI taxonomy): Eukaryota > Metazoa > Chordata > Lepidosauria > Squamata > Agamidae > Phrynocephalus > Phrynocephalus guinanensis. The sequence goes on along the minus strand of CM074733.1, from coordinate 65,122,257 downwards.
GCCCAAGCACCTCCTTCAGACTGGTGAGTGGCTCATGAGCTGCCTTCATACTGGAAGTGGAGATGTGCCAATCTCACGGCTGTCCTTGTCTACCCAGCCCTGTGAAGGAGGGTGACTCCTTCTGCACATAGAAGGAAGAAGAACCTCCGCATCCTTTTCTGTGCCATCAATAGAGGAGGAGGAGGCAGCCAGTGTGGCAACTAGTTCAAATTAGAGACAGTGTTTTTCTTTTTAATATGCTTGTCTCCAAGGGGTTGATTCAGAGTCAAAGCAAATGGGAGGGATAACCAAAAAAGATGCCTCAAACTGTGGCACAGATGATTAAGGAGCACACTTTCTCTGGACACAGCACACATCTACCATGGCTCCAAGGGCATCCCTTGGAGTCAAACATTAAAATAAAGCAGTCTGGAACCTCATCTGGTGGTGGTAGTGTGCAGGGGGTGGTGTGGAGGTACAGCCACCTCCGATGTAGGCAGGTTTGGATGCTTGTCTCTCTGGGGCTGGGCACCACAGCCCTCTTTCAGAGCTGCCCACAGGGAGAAGAGGGAGCAACCTTGAGTGGCACAAGAGGGGGCAGAGAGATTGCCACTCCCAGTGCTCCTCTGGCTGAGGTAGCTGTCTCACTCCAGCTAACGATAAAGGTTAAGGTTCTGCCTGCACATGCATGCTAGTCATGTCTGACTCTAGTGGTGATGCTCCTCTCCATTTTTAAATGAACGAGCCAGTGCTGTGCACATCTGTGGCCATGGTGCCGGCATGGCTGAAAGCATTTCTGCACACAGAACACTGTTTACCTTCCTGCTTTTTTAAAAGTTGCATTTACATGCTTTTGAACTGTTAGGTTGGCAGGAGCAGGGGTTAACAACGGGAGCTCACTCTGCTGCATGGCACCCAGGATTTGAAGAGATCTCTAGCCCACTGAGCCACCACGCCCATGATCCAGCTAATGGTAGGGAGAGCTTTATGTAGCCATAATATCAGAGCTATGGAACATGTTGTGTGCACCCCCCTCAGAGATTCAGTGTGATCTGGGACTCGATGTGGCAAGAAGTAGCAGAGGTATACAGTTACCTTGCTCATTTTAAGACTCAGTTTATAACAAAAAGTCAAAGGTTTATTATGAAGGCTTATGTCCTTGAGCAAGGCATTCTAAATCTTTAGATAGCTTGTAGATAACTAGTTTGTCTTCCCTGCCTCCTTTTCCCAGTTCCATAAACTCTCCATTTTATTGTTTCCTTTAGATTAGTCAGGATTTTAGTAATGGCTTTGCTTTTCTGATCCCCACATGCAGCTTTTTATTTGCACCTCTACTGCCCATTGTGCAGATCTGAGAGATATTTTTAAATGGCTGAGCCTGCTCTCAATCCTCCCATCATAATCTTTCTAGCCTTTTCCTAAATATAAACGAAGACTGCATGGTGTTTTTGACATTTTCTAAACAGTGGTAATTGTTACATTATCAGTTTCTGGTTTCTACAATCTCAGTTAGCCATTATCCTCCATGAATTTTCAAGAGGCAATTAGCAATAGGAAGGCCATTCTTCCTTCCTCTGAAAGAGGTAAATATAGCTATCTTGATTCTGCCCTCTTATACTCCTTATATCATTCCAACACTGTCCGTCTTACCCTTGCATAGTATGCCTTGTGCTATTTAAACTCCTGTTTTCCTCCACTCCATCCCACACTTTCTTCCCTGTTCTTTATTTAGTAAACGGCAACTTTCACCTTTTGTGTTTTCTTGCTCTATCAAGAAGCCCAAGGGAATATTCTGCCAGCTGGACAGTGTGCTAACAATCATTCATTTTTGTAAATATAGTAAGACTGCCAAACCCATGCTGTATCTAGTGAACACTATATACAGAGTGATGAATGGGTATGTGTGAAAAAATATTTTCATTAGCATTACCAGTAGAGATGGGCACGACTTGAAAAAAATTTTTTTCGAGTTGTCGTTAGTCGGGCTGGTTCCGTTTCGGCTCGTTTCCGTTTTTTGCGAAAATTTGCAAAAATTAGTCGGTTTGTTTTTTTGTTTTTTCGTTGTCGTTAGTACTGGTTTGGGGAGGGGGTAGCGGGCTCCTGGAGGGAGCTGCAGGAGTCAACCAGAGCCACAAGTGACGGACTGGCAGACTCTTTCCACCCGCTGTGTCTCACGTACTTGCATGTAGTGCAATGCAAGTAGATCTGGCTTAGGGTTAAGACGGCTTAGCGCAACGGCTAGGGTTAGGCTAGTTACGGGTGAGGTTACGGTGAGTATTGGGGTGCATCTGGGTGCCTCTCTGACCCACTTAGAAGGACAGTGTACTGGCGTATGGGTTAGGCTTAGGGTTCGGGTTTGGGCTACGATTAGTGGGCTGTTTATGCTCGATTGGCACATCCCAGAAGTCTCTGTGGTCAACCTGGCCAAGTGGCCATGCGATTGGTGGAAAATTTGCATGGTCTACTCCCATGGGAGAGCCCATCATTGCGAATGTGCAGGTGTAAAAAAATAAAATATAAAATCAACGGAGACTTTTTTTGCAAGAAAACCCCACTGCTGCTACTGTAAAAATTCAAGCATTTAAAATAGCTAATTTTCGCATGTTTCTGTGGTGCTTGGGGGGGTTTTGGGCAACGATTTCAAAAAAAATATTGCGGTCGCAGCGCAGCAGTAGCAATAGCCAAGGAGAGGGGGGCGGGGAAACCCCCCCCAAATAAAACACCCTTCTGGCCTGGTAGGTGCCCTCAGACAGTTTTCGCCTACTTTTAGGGCCGGGAATCGGGTTTTTTTTCCTCCACTTTTAAAAACTTTTTTTCTGTGCCGCTTGGCATTGCGCGATGCAAGTAATGAGCACGACAAATCAGACCAAATTGTTCGTTCATCGGTTCGAGCTCGAATTCTGGTGGAGTAATTCCCGTTTCCGTTTCCGTAGAGTAACAGATACGAGTAACGGAAACGGAAACGGGAATACCACTAAGTCGTGCCCATCTCTAATTACCAGTTCTAGTCACTAGACCATGCTATGTATTTTTAACCAACAAGAATTCACAGCACAGTCATTGGCTTCCTCAAGCTCTGGATTTTTTTTCTTTCAATATTTCTAATCATAGAATTATTAAGTGGGAAGAGGCCTACAAGGCTATCAAGTCCAACCCCCATTTAAAAAGAAACAGATTGCAGAGAAACTCAACGAATTCTTTGCTTCAGTATTCACTGAAGAAGACAGAGACCACATGCCCAAAACAGAGCCTATCTTCCTAGGAGAGGGAAATCAAAGAATTAAGCCAGATAGAAATAACCAGGGAGGAGGTCCTTGCATGTCTTGATAAACTAAATGCTAACAAATCACTAGGACCTGACGGCATCCATCCACAAGTTCTCAAGGAACTTAAAGATGAAATAGCTGATGTCGTAGCCAAAATATATAATATTTCCCTCAAATAAGGAGTTGTGCCTAATGACTGGAAAGTAGCGAATGTAACACCAATCTTCAAAAAAGGATCCAGGGCAAATCATGCCTCACTAATCTCTTGGAATTATTTTAGAGTGTCAACAAGCATGTGGATAAGGGAGTTAGAAATTTTTTCCTAGGTAGACCCCCTTTGAAGTTTAAGAACTTAGCCCCCCTGAACACCAAACCTCTCCAAATTTCGAAGGCTTAGAGGGAAGAGCTTGAGGAAGCTCCTTGACCCCTGCCATTTTGGTTCCACTAGGATTAATCTTCATTTCTAGAGGAAAAATGGCATTTCATTTCATTTTGTAATGAAACACATTTGTAATGAAACAATGAAACAGTTTTGTTTTTCATTTTGTACCCATATCTATAAACCAATAAAGTTATGCTTGATTAGACCAATGGGTCACTGGGCTAGTTCACACAATGGACTATTAGTTCCTTTTAAAATGTTTAAAAAGAGATAAGTGCAACTTCTTCTTCTGTCTTGAGTTCTGGATGCTGTGAAATCCATGACTTACAGCAATGGGTATCTTTGGCATCACTGAATCTTTGGTGCAACCTGACACTTGTCTATGAAAATACATGTTGGTAAAGAATAAGAAATGCAATAAGAGTTCAGTCCTTCTTTGCATTTTTGGAGATAAAACAACATCTTTTGAAGAAAACAGAATATCTGCCTTACCCAGTTCCAGAAAGGCCCAATTAAAATAGTAACATGAGAGGAGGGAAACTGGTTATGAAATGATACAATCATTTTTGACATTTTATATCAGCATATCTATGTTGCTTATACGTATCTTAATATTCCACCTATTGTATTTTATTTAGAAGATTTAGTTACATAACATTTCCCTAAGATATTCAAGGTTTAGACCCAAACAACTCACTTAAGTTTACTTAGATTTCATTTTAATTTTGTATTCTTGCCAGCTGGAAGGGATCTGACTTAATGCTTTGTTTCTCAAAACTAAAACTTTCTCATCAATACTGCTTCCATCAAATGTGGAACAACAGGTGTAAGGTGGGTAGTTGATCTTATCATTTGGCACCAAAACTGACCCACTTTTAAAAAAAAATTAAGAAGAGTTTGAGATAAAGATGCCAAGAGAGAACAAAGAAAGAATTTAAACACCTCATCCAGTAATGAACTATTGTGGAGATAGTTTTGGAATCGAGATATGTTCCTGACAGAGCTGATAAAGATGCACAAAAAGAGTATGAAAAGTTTAAATGATGTATACACTGTTTTGTGATGTAGATAATTACTAGAGGAAAATAATATGGAGAGGTCTCCCTTTTCCTCTTGGAGTACCTTGGGTTATGTCGCTATTTTGGTACATTCTAAGACTTTGAAGCATGCTGCTTGCTATAAAAATAGGAAGTCGGTTTTATTCTCTGAGTTAGAAAATTCCTAGCTGGGTTGCAATATTTCAAGTTCTCTTTTCCCCTCTAAAGTTTTGAATAAGTTTACTTTTTAAAAATGAATTCTTAATTTTGCTGCCAAATTTTAAGCTAGGTCCTTAGGACAGTAGTACCCCTGTATCTGCTGATTCAGTATCCGCTGACTCAGTTATCCACAGTTGGCCACCAAAATAAATTAAATAATTTGCTATTGTAAAAAGGTGCCACAAAGCAAGTTACTGTCACAAATAGGTGCTGCAAAGCAAGTTACTGTTGCAAATAGCAGCCACTATTGATTTTTTTTGTGTGTGTGTGGTGCTAACAGGGCATTTGCTCTTAGCTGTGGATTTTGCTATCGGGGGGGGGGGGCAGAACCAATCCCTAGCAGATACGGGGATACTGTTGTATTTTGCTTTCTTGATTTTTCTCAGTTTTTGTGAAATACTTTATAAAACTTTCACTAACTAGGAGAATTCATCATCTACATGCACTGGACCAAATGTTTCCTTTGTCCTTCTCTTGGCCCATTCACACCTGAACCTCGCCCACGTCTTGTTACTTTTAATATGCGTTGAATATCTGGGCTTATTCTGAACCTTATTCATCCTGCCAGTTTCCCAGCTTATACTGTATACTCTTTGTTGGCAATCAGGTTCTTTCTTCCATTTCCTTTATATCTGTATTGAATCCCTGCTTGTCTGAATGCTGCTAATGCAGCCATTGTGGTTTCTTTAGAAACCTCACACTTTTCTTCTAGGAATTGGATGTGGCTGTGTGTGCAGCATCTCACTTTTAAGAAACTTGTATCCATCATGAATTCAATTAAAACAAGAAAGAGAGGGTACTTATTCATTTGATAGCAAGGTCAGTCTCAAACTGGGATCTAGTTAGGCACCAATTGAATGCAGCACATAGCCGGCATGGTAACAAAGGATTTCTCAGTTTTACAATGATTTCATAACACACAAACTCATACACACAGACATTGGAAACTTAGCAGTTTGCAGAGGTGATCTAGCACTAATCATATGTATCATTGTGGTGATAAGGTGATGCAGTGCTAAACTTGGTAGTTTGTTTAAAAACCAAAACGTTGGGATGAGCTGTCCAAAACATCCTACCCATCACCACCAGAACACCACCTATAGTAACTTTCCTTTCCTTTTGGTGAATGAAACAGCAGCTCACACGAAGAAAGCTCCATTTGAATTACTCTAGTTAAGAAAAGTAGAAACCCCAGTGGTAAAGAAGGAACCTCTGCATCAGAAGTGAAAAGGGCCAGACTGATTTGAATTGGCCTTCATGTCATATAATCAATTTAGGGAAAAAATGCAAATCCAATCTGTTTTACACTTGCTGCAAATCCCACAGTTTTTGACCATGTTGTCTTTCTTTTAATATAATTTTGCCCTGTCATGGTTTGTTGCATGGTCTCATTGTGTGATCACTATCCCGTGTCAGGATTTCACACGCCTATTGTTATGCAGCGTACCCAGAACCTATGTGAAAATGCATCAAAATGATGTAAATGATTCAATTTAATGGTCACGAAGAGTTGATCACAACTGTAACAGCACAACAACAACAACCCCCCCCCCAAAAAAACCCAAAAAACAACAACAAATCATTAAAAAATAAATGTTCATGGGTGAAGCAGCACCACAGGACTCTACCAGGGGGACAAATATGACTTAAGAAACATATATACTCTGAGGCAACATGGTCACACATCAAAAAAGCATGATAACATAGAATTTAAAATGTGGTAGGTCCCCAACATCTGATATGTCATGGATTCAGCATGATAAGGAAGGAAAAATGCAAAGTACCAGATGAGTCATCTGAAAACATGCAAAAATACTGAGATTAAACAGGGATGCTGCGGAAACATTTCTGCTGTGTGAACATAGCCTCAGCTAAACTATATGCTTCAGCTGAAGTAGGGCGAACTGGGACATTTGATTAAAATGCCCTTGAATGACTGAACCTCTTATTCATCTCTTCAATCCAATAAACACAGATAGGACTGCGCTATCTTTCAGGCGTGTCCAAACTTTGGCCCACCAGATGTTTTGGACCACAACTCCCACAGTCCTTTGTCATTGGCATTCTAAACTTAGAATTCTGGGAGTTGTGGTCCAAAACATCAGGAGGGCCTAAGTTTGGGCATGCCTGATCTAGATCTATATTCTCTCCACCTAGGCTTTAGGATAAAGTGCAAAGTTTGGCAGATGCTGTGCCTTGATTTTTGGCTCTGTGCTTTTCACTTGAAAATCAGCTTCTCCCTTATACAGAACACAACAGAGTTTGAATCATCCCACATCAGTACTACATCAGAGCTGCAAATCCTTCACATGGATAACTCCAGTTTCTCTTTGTATAACAAAAGGCAGAAGGAAAACAAGAGGGGGATCTGACCCCCCCCTTGGCAGAATGAGCCATTGTTTGCCTAACTCAACCAACCTTTACTAAGCAACAGCGCAACATCATGTTCTCTCATACTACAGGGAGCTGGGAATCACTGGTGATTCAATTAGATGCACACTTGATACTTTTATTTATACTGCCTGACAAAACTGAAAATTAATGAAGCTTGTAGGAAAACAACCAATTTTTCCCTCCCATGATGATTTTACAAAGCAAATCAATTTGAGAAAGAGTACTCTCCTCATCCAAAAGCTTTTGGAATAAAGGGATTGAATTTCTAAAGAGGGTTGTTTGCTGCCATTTTATTTTGTTGTTGTTTTTACTGGCCTAAAGCAACCCCATCTTTTGGTCAGGATCACCAAATCATGAAAAGGATCTGACTTGACGGGATGGGAAAGAGATTGGAATAAAACCCTTTCAGTCTTTTTTTATGAATGCCTGAAGGCTGCCAGATTTTTATATCTACGTGGAATGGTCCATTATATATGAATATAAAATGATGGAAACAAAGCTTGACAAGGGGGCGAATGAAGGCAATAGCAATCCAAAAGCAGCTTCAGAAGCTGGGCAAAATTTAAATCTGAACACGAAAACTGGAACTATTTAGAATGACTCCTTATAGTAGGCATAAGTGACTTGGTTGTTGGTGGTTGCCCTGCCACTGTAAAAAGCATGCAAACCCAGGTGGTCTTCAGAACCAGCTGATACACGCAGATCCAATTGGTTTACCTTTCTCTGTCTCGCAAAGGGTTAAAATCCAACGAGGAAGCATGTTGCGACATCATCTGTGCTAGATCTGTGGTGCTGGCCCATCAAGAGCTGTGCAGGGGACAGGCATCATCCCGCCTCCCTCTCTGATTGGCCAACAGCACGAAGCAGGAAAGATGACGTTGCAGTGTGATTCCTTGCTGGATTTTAACCCTGCGTGAGACAGAGAAAGGTAAAGCAATTGGATCTGCATGTAACAGCTGGTTCCAAGGACCACCTGGGCTCGCGTGGCTCGTTTCGTAATCTACTGGTTCCAAAACAAAATGTCCATCTCTAGTAACAAACTCAGTTTAACGACCAAGGAGAAAGATGAACCTGGTTTTTGGACCTCCAGCACTTGGTCTGGACCCCTGATGGTACCACACTGAACCAAGTTGTTTCAAAACAAACTACTATACCATGAAAAGATGCCACCATCATCTTCCACAAATTCACTAGAGGAACTCTGAAACAAGGCAATCCAGATGCTCCTTTGCTTCTGCAGTTCTCCCATGGTATGTAGAGTACTTCAGTCTTCCAAGGGCTACTGATTGCAATCATTTAAAAACCATCACTCTCAATCAACCATCAGGAAATTTCTACCAGCTTCTGCTGTGAAACAACAGACCACATTTGTCTGTTCATTTATCACAGTCGACAAGGAGCTTGAATGAGCTTAGATATGCATTACACACACACACACACACTTGTATTATACAGAAATGGGTGTGAGTTATTGAGGGCTTATGTCACCAGATAAATAGCCATTGTGCTCTCTTGGTTACTTATTCAAAGCATGAAAACATGGGAAGTGGAGTGTTTCCCAGGCGAGGATAAAGATTAGATGGCAAAATACGAATGAAAGAAAGAACTCCTAAAAAGATTTGTGTTGTTTCACCTTTTGACTTTTCAAACAAACATTTGTATTCCAGCTTCGTGGCTGGGGTGCTTAATTAATTTTTAATTTGAATGATTTATTTGATATTAAATAATGGACATTTAATTTGCCTTTTTCATTTCCCTTTCCCACTGCTTCTACTCAGTGGAGCCCAGGAAATGAAAACTGCCTGGTCTTGCCTGAATACTGTCTTGTGCAAAAATAGACAACGGGGAAGCTGGGTGCAGGGATAAATGATTTAAAATAAACGTCAAAGTAAAAAAAATTATGGGAGGCATCGTTTATATTTACTGCTACGCTTATGTAGCCAGTGGTATCCATAAATCGTAGTGGTCATTAAGCTATAGCATGGCTGGCTAGCAGTCTTATAAATTATTATTTAAACAGTAGTATTAAACAAAGGACTCTTCAAGCTGCAACTGGACAGAAGGGGGAAAAAACTGCTGCTAGAAATCCCACTCAGTGTTTATCAGGGTCCATGCTAGTAGGAGATCATGTGAGTCATAGTGCAATACATCAGCAGGGCAACAGGTTGGGGAATACTAGCATCTCTATGCTCTTTATGAAAATTGTTATTTTGTTTATGTTGCACCTTCAGGTTTATCATATATAACCTGATCCAGCTTTCACTACAATGCTTAAGCAGCTATGATGTGCTGATCAGAATATGCACTGAAATGCATAGCAGATCCCGTTAAAAGCAATGCTGTGCTGACAGACGTCTGGATGTGGGCGCATATTCTAGCTATGTATTCTGATGTACAAGGATTTCTGATCCAGCTACCATTCCTCCATAAAGTAAATCTGATGGAATCTGGAGTAAAAAGTGTTCCAAAACACCACCAGTGCCATTTGAATAGCATTAGCAGAATCAAAATGGAAGACTGGGATTAATTTGGCATATGAGGGTGAGAATTTTGGATCTGTGTCTCAGAAACCTTACTTATAGCCAGATATTTGCCTAAATTGGTCTACGGTTGATTTTTATCCTACCTAATTTGTGGTCCCAACAAGCCAACTGTTATCAAGTAGCATAGAGTACCACATTCCTGGCACCCACAGATTTGTAGCTCCAGGACGGCACAAATGTTCCTGCTCAACACATACAGTTGGAACATGGAACATGAAAAGTATGAATCAAGGTAAACTGGAAACAAAACATGGAATGTATAATGGGTAAATGATCTAAAATGGGCAGGAGCAGGACATTTTTAGACAACTAAAAAAGGATTCTACACCAGAAATGACAAACTAAGAAAGAATGGAGTGGCTCTAATGCTGAGGCAAGATGTGGCATAGGCAGTTAAGGGCTATAACACAAGGTCTGATCAAAGAATAGAAATTCGAGATGGGCACGGAATGAACATTTTTTTTGTTTCCATTACCGTTTGTCGTTTCCGTTACGTAACGAAACGACAAACGAAAATTGTGATGAAAATGCAACGAAACAAACAGAACCACGAAAATTGTGGTCGTTACGTTTCGTTTCCGTTAATGGTGATGCGCAATGAAATGAGCTGTTTTAAATGTTAAAAAATGCCCTGGACATCCGTAAAAACACAGTGATAATAATTTATATTGTCTAATAATACCTACCAGGGGGGTTGGGGTCCTTAAAACGTTTGTTTTTGTCTTCTCCCATCGCGATGTATTTTTCTTCTCCCTTTAAAATGGATGTCACCACCAGCCACAAAATGGAGGCAAGCCATGTGATGGGATCATGTTCAACCAATAGCATGCCCAGGCTGCAGACTGGGCGAGCAGGTCTGGCAGCCACAGAGGGCATAAAAATGCTCTGGCAGCCCCCATCCTCCTTGCAGTCTCTGGTGGGAGTTAGGGTGGGATTGCTGTCTCTGCGACTCTAGCTTCAGTCCTGCAGCCTCCCTGTGTGCATGCATGCTGCGTACCTCTCGGTGAGTACCCTCCCCTGCCCTGCAGTGCAGTCACTCTGCAGCTGCCTTGCACCCTGGGCAACGCCCGCTGCTGCCTTTGCAGCCTCCCTGCATACCTAGTCTATACTGTGTCTCTGCCAGCATCCTTTTTTTTAGTGTTTTCCCTCTGGTCTGGGGTGTTGGAGGATGCCTATGCACGGAAATGCTTTAAAAATCGCACAAAAAGCAGGTAGAAACGACAAACGAAAAAATGAAATACGGTAACGAAATTTTTCAAAAAATTCCCGACAAATGGAAACGAACTGAAAGAGACCTCTCAACGACAAACGAAAAACAGAAACACCATTTTTCTGTTTTGTGGCCATCTCTAATAGAAATCATACTCTGTGGAAAACCTATCAGTATAACCATCACAAGTCTCTGCTCCCATTGCTAATGCTGAAGAAGATTAAAAGGGAAGCTTTTATACATAAGTGTCCAAAAGGAAATTGATCACACACCAAAACAAGGCATGCTGCTTATTGCCAGTGACTGGAATGCAAAAGTAAGAAACAAAGCAGAAACAAATATTGGACAATTTGGTTTAAGGCTCAGAAACAAAGCAAGAGAAGACCTCATAGAGTTCTCTGATACAATCATTTTATTGCAAATACATGCTTTAAGCAACCATACGAATGCCTGTACACATGGACATCACTAAGGGCCTAAATAGAAATAAAATGGACTATAAAATGTTAAGAAGTAGTAGAATGAGATGTATTCTATCTACCAAATCAAGACCAAGAGTGTGGTACTGATAATGAATTGTTAATAACAAATATTAGACTGAAGCTGAAGCAAAGCACTAAAAGAATCGCAGTGCCAAATTATAACTTGAACAATTTCAAGTCCACATAATGAACATATTTACATTATTAAATTCAGCTAACCATAAACCAGAAGAACTGTGTATTGAAACCAGAGATATTATGAGGGAATTATGCATCTCCACCACCATCACCCTGTAGTAAAAAAGAGAGAAAAACCTAGATATGGAAGAAACACTTAAAATTGTTAATGAGAGGTGAGAAGCAGAAAGTGATATAAGGGACAGAATCATGATTGTAACTTTCCAGTGACTGTCACATAGAGACAAATAGAACTAGTACAAATTGCAATAAACAATTCAAAGAAATACATGAGAAGAACAAAAGGAAGGGAAAGAATTCTCTTCCAAAAGATCCAAGAAATCAAAGGGAAATATATGCCTAGATTAGGAGTGCTGAATGACTCACAAGGAAGCAAAATAAGTTAACTGATCAGGAGAAAATAAAGAGAAGGTTGAAAAAGTAAACTGAAGACCTATACAGAAGATAAAAATAGAATGATAGGCTCTTGAAAAAAAGTCCTCTATTGATAAATATGCAGTTCTATACAATGAAGAAAAGATGATGGGAGGCTTCCGATTTATAGTACGCCTTGGTCTCACCCCACCATGGTCTCACTAGGCTTGTTGGGTGGACAATGGTCTGAATAGGTTTTATTAGATATACAATGGCCTGGCATATGTGAAAGGACACCTATGCAACCCTTCCCAAACCCCATTAAGTCATTTACAGTGACCCTCCCAGTGGAAGTATGAAGTGGTGTAACAAGGCAGTGTGCCATCGCAGAATTAAAAATAGATCAGTCTGAGACTGAGAACTGACGAAAGAACCTGGTCATTCCTACATGGCTTGAGTGTCTGAAAAGCTTAAAAGGATTTTTGGCAAACACCACATATCTGTTTACTTCAAGCCCACAAATACTCTAAAGCAGAGACTCATCCACCCAAAAGACCCAATACCAAAACACAAGAGGAGCAATATAGCACAGTATGACCCCCTCTCACACACACACACATCTGCTGATTCACCAACCACAGATTCAGTTTTCCATGGTCTGAGCCCAGTGGCGAGGAGGGAAAAAAGAAAGAAAACTTACCACCACTGATGCCAGCCAGCTGTCCTCCTCCTCACTGTCACCACTGCTGCTGGCTAGCCACCCTCTGAAGGGGTGGAGTGGGGAATTAATAGGACTCGCCTAGTCAACCAGCCTTAGAACTTCCTGCTCGGGTCCTGGGCAGTGGACTGGAAGTTTGAGTTCAAGTGGGAAGTTCAAAATTTTGTTCTACCACACGGGACCTGAGCGGGAAGTTCAAAGGCTAGTTGGCCAGGCCGGTTCTCTTAAGTACCCACCCCATCTTCTGGAGGGTGGCTGGCCCGCGTTGGTGAGGAGGGTGGTTGGCTGGCGGCATCAAGGAGAAAGAAAAAAATTATTCCCTCCTTGCTGCCAACACCGTAGTACCCAGCGTTTGGGGGGTGTCGGGGCGAAAGCTTTTGTCCTGACACCCCACTACCCCTGTCACCACCATCAACCTAAATAAGAGCATTTGCTCTCATCCACTCATTTTGCTCTCCGGGGGTGTGTGTCCCGGAATGGATCCCCCACGGACACAGTGGTCCTATTGTATATACGATCCAATGCAGTGAAGAGTGTACAGAGCTCTACACTGGAAAAACTAAACAGCCATTAAAGAGGAGGGTGGCCCAACACAGGAGGGGCCACCGCTCAGGACCAGAACCAGCGGTGTACTTTCATCTGAAGGACAAAGGACATTCATTCAAATATAAGGATGTACACATATTAGAGATGACAGATGGTTCAAGAGAGGAGTCCGGGTGAGCCATGGCTTGGCTTCTGTTCTGAATCCAATTAGAAAGAACTTTTCCTAGGGGCACCCCTTTGGACCTTAATAACTCAGCCCCCTGAAACCCAAACCTTTCTAAATTCCAGGGGCTTCCCTGACTCGCTCCCCTGCCATTACCTCTAGGATGGGATTGCTTTGTCCTAGAGGGGGAAAATGGTGTTTCATCACAAAATGAAACAAAACGCGTCCTACCATTTCGTTAGGTAATGAAATAATTTGTTATCTAATGAAACAATGAAACAGAATTTTGTTTATTGTTTCATGCCCATCTCTGCTTTTCACTAAGAAACTGCACTTGAGTCAGGTAACAAACTTAATTAAAATGAGTTTAAAACAAATGAAACCCAATTAGACAAATGAAACCATTAAATCATAATCATTAAAGAAACTAAATCAAAGCAGTACTTTTATTATTATTTAATAATTTCACTATAAAACAATATTTTTAATCTATGAAATGTTGTGCGTTAGAGACTGTGTTTACAAATCCCCCCCATACCTTGCTATCCAGTATGAATGGTCTTACACTAAGCCTTGGGAATCATTCTATGGCAGAGTGTAAGAATAAGCCAGCAAAATGACAGATATTACAAAAATTGATTTTGTGCAATAGATAGAATTCAATAATATATCTCATGCCACTCCAGTCTTGTAAACTTTTGCTCCCTGCAGGACCATTTATTTACTAATTTCTATCTAACTCTGAACAGTGGCCAACCAAATAGAAGAAAGCACCTAGTAAAGGGCGAATTACCCAATTGCTAGGAAAATGTAACAAAATGTAATGTCAGCACAAACTTTTCAGCTCGATCTCCGGGTGATAACTTTTTGTTTTGGCCTTCCCAGTGTTTTAAGGCCTGCCATTGATAACACTGCTTCCCATTACCTTAAGCCACTGCTATTATTATCTCCCTTGAAAAGATCTGGGGAATGGGAAGCATGGAGAGATAAAAGAGGTATGCTCAAGGTCACCCAGTGAGTCAATAGCACAACCTGGTAATAGCAAAACAAGAGCCTGAACTCCCAAGCCACTATAAGCACCGTGTTTAATAGAACCAATAAAATTTCTTTGTGCTCAGTCTTTACACACCTCTGATTCAGAGACACCTGGATGCTGACAACAAAATGAAACTGAACAACAGTACAGCTTTTCCCTTGAGATACAACTGAGATCAAGGAGGGTTTCAGTTTTAATTACCAGATTATGAGTTTCCAGGAGCCAACTTATCTTTTTAATGCCACAGTTTGGCCAAGGCGTTGCAAATTAGAGCATAGCATCAGGCTGCAGACACCTTAATTGATTAAATATTGTAGAAATCCACCTTTGTTCAGAAAGGGTGTCGGGGAGGCTCATGAGGAAGGCTTCATGAACAGCTATTTCCGGCAGCTACTTGTGTACAAATAAAAATTAAATTGCTATTTTCATTGAATGCTAATGTCAAATGCTATCATGTGGGCTAATTACACTTCTACCAAAATCTTTTTTGCCTGGAGGTGACAGGATTAGCTTAATGCTCAGTGGAATGTGTTATGGAGACATGCATCGGGAAACACGGAAGGGAGGCAATCTCTTTCTATCAGAACAGCTGGTACTTGCAAGCTCTTGAGTTTCACTGAACTCTTCATCAAGTACAATAAAATATTCAGACCATTTAAAAAAAGCCCCTAAGATATAAAATGCATTTTTGTTGTTTTCACTTTTCTGGTTGAATTTTGCTTTCCTCTTCTTCAGAAGAGCTCTTTGGAATGGATAAGCTCATTATGCTGTCCTAAGAGCTGTGCAGGAAGGGTAGTGGAGAAATGTATTTTTAAAAAATCTGCAGTATGTTAATTAAATTAGGCTACTTACAGATTCAGCATGCAGCAAAGCATCATCATTACTTGGTTTTCATAATGTAAAGTGCCTCAGAGGTGAGAACAGAGAGGATACTCTGAAAGTCACTCAAGGTATATATATTGTTGTCCAACAGGCATGGATCAGCATGGGTTCAGGTTACAGTAAACACTACACATCCTTAGGTGCGGATCCTAAACAGCAGAGAGGAGTTGTTCAACCAGTGGGAAGTTGTATCCTTGGATTTGGTAACAAATAACAAACCTGTAGCTAATTGTTGGAAGAAAAGGGGAACTGAATTTTTCACAATAATAGTTCCAGAGGTTGAAAAGGGAATTCATTCCATTTAGGAAATGATGAATATTTTGTCTCATGTTGGCCTAACCTCCATGTAAGGTTGTAACTAGTGCAGAAGAGCCAAAGATTTGTCTCAGGGTCCAAATTTAAAGGGGACATCCTTTTCTATCAAACTTCCAGTGTTAGTCTGGAAACCTGGTCTATCACTAATGGACAAGACAATGGTACACCATGCCCCTGGGGCAAACATTTTAAGTGGGCTGCACAGCCTGTAAATCAGGCTGCCAGGGAAGAGCAGAATCCAGTTAGCCAGTATACTAGGCAGTATGCCAAAGCTCTAGGCTGAGCTATAGAAAATCAGCCTGTTAGTACATGTGGTTGTATTAACAACAACAACAACAACAACAACAACAACAACAACAACAACAACATGTCTCTGCTTGGTTTTGCTCTTATGTTATTTTAAATTCATTGTCATTGCTTTGTTATTTTTGATTTAATTATGATTTATGTTGATTTTATTTAGATATACATTGCATATTGCATAATGTACTGTTTATTGTATTACTTATGTTTAAATTTTGTAAACTGCCTAGAATGATCTTCGGGTCAGATGGATTGGTATATCAATCAATCAATCAATAATAATAATAATAATAATAATAATAATAATAATATAATAATAATAATAATAATAATAATAATAATAATAATAATAATAATAATAATAATAATAATAATAATAATAATAATAATAATAATAATAATAGTGAATTCTGCCTTATGATATTCCTTTCCAGGGTGCTTTAGTATTCCCTTCTAGGGTGATCTGGGACTGTGCAGTTTTCCCAAGGACACACAGGCTGGTGCTTGTCCCAGGACGCAAAGTGGGAAACTTAATTCCCAACTGCTGACTTGACAGTCAGTTGTCTCAATCACTCATATATCTAGCCAACAACTATTTATACTGAATACAAAGATTTGTAGGAGGCTTCGTAACCACATTCAGCTGAATGCAACTACAGATCTCTCCAAGCCCTTATCATGGATTCCAATTACAGGATCTGAGTGAGAAGACAGAGATGGTGGCCTTGAAATATTAAGGCACACTTTTCCAAAGTTTATACAGTGTCATGGTTTAAAACAGGTCATGGCTATTTTGCAGTTATGATTGTTATTATTGTTTTATTATTATTATTATTATTATTATTATTATTATTATTATTATTATTATTATTATTATTATTAAGAATCAGGATTTCAATTATTATAGTTTGATTGCATCTCTAAGGATAACTGCTATAACATTCAAAGCATTTCAAGGGTTCCTCATAGGGATGGGCATTTCGTTTCAAAACCAGTAAGTTATGAAACGAACCACACAAGTCCAGGTGGTGCTCGGAGCCGGCTGATACACGCAGATCCAATTGCTTTACCTTTCTCTGTTTTGCGTAGGATTAAAATCCAATGAGGAAGCACACTGCAACGTCATCTGTGCTACATCTGTGATGCTGGCCAATCAGGAACTGTGCAGGGACAGGCATCATCCCGCCTCCCTCTCTGATTGGCCAGCAGCACAAAGCAGGAAAGATGATGTCTCAGTGTGCTTCCTCATTGAATTTTAACCTTGTTTTGTAACCTATTGGTTCTGAAACAAAATGCCCATCCCTAGTTCCTCATAATAGGATTTGGACACTGTTGGGAGCAAATAGCTCCCTAAAACCATAATTAAATGGAGATTTACACACAAAACACCTCATATTTTACACTCCTTTTGTTCCATTTTAATAGATGATGTTGGATTTATATTTATCTTCATAGTTCCATGGAAAAACAAACAGAAAAATATTGATCTGACTGTAACAACTATCTTGAAATGTTCTATCTTATTAATGTTGCACAGAAATGAGGGGAATATTACTAGTTTTTGATAGTAAGCCCATAAAATGTGTCATTCGTTCCAGCCTCCTCTGATTTGCTTAGTAATCAGTGAACAACCCCTAACAACACATTGTTGAATTAACAGCAATCAGCAGCGGAAGGAGAGCCCTGCCACGAAAGCAAGGAGCATATATTATAAACCACTTACCCAGATTGCAGATATGGGGAAATGTGTTCTCCCACCTCTACCCAGGCCCGCACACCGCAAAAAGAGGGCACCTGAATCACAAATTACTTCCTACTATGATCATCCTATTCCAGGAAATCATCACATATTTTACTTTTCCACCAATGGAGAATTCTATTCTGATTACCAAGATGGTAGAAATGGCTATATGAGATGGAATGGCGGCGGCGAGGGGGGGGGGACACCAAAGAACAGGCAGTTGTGACTTTGGATGATTTACACCATGCACTTTTAGCACAGATGTACAGTTTCTTTCATATTAGTCCTAAGGTTAAGAAGATAGGGAAGCATGCTGCCCCAACTACCTCTACTGCCGTTTCAATCACACGCTACACTAGAAGGCAACTTTCAGAGGTAGAGAAGTCTTTTGAGTCATGGGGGACCATATGACTTTCTGAGCTGGTCCCCTTTGAAAACAGGAGGCTCTCCTTTTGGGAAAGTGACGAGAAAAAGCTTTTGAACATGTGAACAATAAAGTGACAACAGAGGAGTGGCCCAGAGAGGGGACTCCCCACTAGGAATGGGACATTTGGGTTAAACCAAATGCAGAGAACCAAGAAAGAAGTTCTTCCTTTTGTTTTGGGATGCTTTCATTCATTCCTGATAGAGAGGCTCTGAAACATGAAGGTTTAGTGTTAATGGGAGAACAAAAAATGTTCATGTTCTTTCATGTTCTTTGCTTTATTTTGTTTGGCTTTTCTTTCACCCTTTGTTGTACTGTGTTCTACTCCTTTGGGTGGGCAGAGGGGTGGAATCAAGCACCAGAACTGACAAGGAGGCACATGGGGAGGAGGAGCACACAGGAAGGAAATGAAAGCGGGAGGTGGACTTTTACATCCATAGCTTGCAGACAGCATTGGATGATGGGAGTTGTAGTGTAACACAACTTTGTGGCCAAGCCCCTCCTTTAATAATTCTGTGCTATTAACTCTTTCAAGCTTTTGTTTTGTTCATTAACCAAAGCTGAAATCTCTCTCCCCCTCAAGATAGCCTTCATCCTGGGGGAACTGCATTTCACCTTCCAGACAGTGAAATTCCCAGTTCCACATGGATTGCATGGTGTGCATGGAAATCAATATATTGACGGCACAGAGGGTAGAACATGCACTGGGAGTGACTACTACTACTACTACTACTACTACTACTACTACTACTACTACTACTACTACTACTACTACTTCTTTGTTATTTATTTATTTATTTATTTATTTATTGGCAATTCCAGCCTCCTCAACATTCAGAAGTGAGAGCTTTTCCCAACATAGGTATGGTCAAAACTCACAACTTTTGTTTAACTGGCCTTGTTCTACCTTCTGGTCACTTGGAAGCCTCTTGCCTTTTGCTGCTTTGGGGGGAGTAAGTCAGAGAGTATGTGAGTGCATTTGGAGCATTATCCCTTGGATTCTTTCCAAACTTTGTTTGAAAATTTAACCTTGGACTGAATAGAAAAAAATAATGATTGATTTTAAAATGCCTGTCCAGAGGAAAGGAAGAGAGAAAATCAGAAGGCAAACCAGAGAGAATAAAATAAAATAAAATAAAATAAAACAAAATGACCCTGATATGAATGGAAATTTCATAGCTTGGTTGGATGTGTTTAAAAACAATAACATGCACATCTCAACTGTGGAAAAATCAAAAGAAAACAAAAAGGGGGCTGTGGAGATTTGAATGTTTGAAGTTCCCTTCTGAATCACTTGCACTTTCATATTCCAGCCTCCACCCCCAAGCTGGGAGAGGCCATTATCTCTTTCCACTCTCTTCAAAAAACCTTGTTTCTATTACAGCTAAAGATAGAAGTGAGAGGCTCAAAGCACAATCCTCTCTAGCTCTCTACTCACAGAGGTAAGCCCTCTCCTACTCAATGGATGTACAGGTTAGCATATATCCCATTGTGACTGCACCAAAATGGGGGTAACAAAATGAAAGAACATGGAAGACCTGGCTCCTTTCATGTTTAACAAAAGCCACACAAAAGACCTGAAAATGAATGAGGCATCCCCAGAAAAAAACACCCTGAAATGAATGCAATTTGAAAGTTTTTCTCAATTCAGATCTCAGGTCCTCACTGCACTTTCCCATATTGGAACACTTCCAGCTCCTATAGTGTAGTGACTACAGTACAAGTAGCAAACTGTCTTGAACTATCTGACACTTCATGACCTACTCTGGGTTATGTTCCAGGACCTAGGATTTATTTCAAGCTTGATGAGAACTCTCGCACAGCTATAATACCAGCAAGTTACTTGAGCCCCAACGAGAACCAACCAAAAGGCACACACATTATATCATTTTGGACATTTGCTGTATGAAATATATGGACACCATGTCACCCAATCTTTGGATGCCATGAGTACAGGAAAAAAATACCAGAACATAGCAAGTAACTATATGTTGCATATTACATATACAACCCTATTGTTCTATATAAAATGAAAGAAAAGCTAGAGGCATTTCAAGAGTATTATAAGAATCTGTATGCAAGTAACAACCCATCTATAAGTAGAATTTATCAGTTTGTAAGGGAAAATAACATAATAAAAATTCAAAATGAAGATAGTACAACGATGGGTCAGTTAACAACAGATGAAGAGACAGAGAGAATTATAAATAAATTGAAGATAGGCAAAACACCGGGAACTGATGGAATAGGACCAGAATTTTACAAAGTATTTAAGAAATTGCTAATACTTAAAATGAAAGAATTATTTAATAATATTATTAAAGGAGGGGGAATTCCACAGTCTTGGAAAAAATCAATAATAGTACTGATTTTAAAACTGAATAAAGATCCAACATTTATGGATTCATATAGACCGATTTCATTGATTAATCAAGACGCAAAAATATTTACAGCAATTATGGCCAATAGATTAAACAGTTTTGTAGGGAAATATATAAATAAGGATCAGAATGGTTTTGTTAGAGGTAGACATATGGCAGATTTGGTTAGAAGAGTTATGAATAACATGTATTTAGCAAATAGTAAAAAATAGAAGGTAGGAGTAATTTCATTAGATATTTTCAAAGCTTTTGATACGGTAGAATGGAGTACATTAAATATTTTAATTAATCAGTTACGTTTTAGCACTCAATTTAGCAATATAATAAATCAACTGTATTCTAAAAATAAGGCTAGAATATTAGTGAATGATGGAGTAACAGAAACTATTACCCTGGGCCGAGGAACTAGACAAGGTTGCCCATTATCTCCAGTTTTGTTTATACTTATAATGGAAATGCTGGCTAATGTAATAAGGAAGGATAAAGAACTAGAAGAAGTTGAAGAGGGGAAGTCAAATAAAATTAACTTATTTGCTGATGATACATTATTAATAATTAAAAACCCATTGATTAATATTTATAAATTACAGAAGCATTTAAAGGGGTTTGAGGCAGCGACAGGATTAAAGGTTAATTGGAACAAATCTGAATGCATGTTGTTAAATTACAGTGAAGAGAAAAAGTTGTTTAGGGAAGTATTTAAAGGTTAATTAGTAAATAGCATTAATTATTTGGGGATAAAATTAGCATGGAGCTTACACGATATGTTTAAAATAAATGCTGAGAAAGTTAAGAAAGAGATTACCGAACAAATAAAAGAGTATCAAAATTTAAGGATTTTTTGGTTTGGAAGGATTTCAGTATGTAAAATGAAAATTATTCCCAAACTAAATTTCCTATTCTGGATGTTACCTATAAAATGGGATGAAAATGAACTTAAAGGGATTCAGGGGAAAATTAATATGTTTTGCAACTGTAATAAAAAAGCTAGGATTAATAAGAGGTTGTGGTATATACCACAAAAAGAAGGTGGCTTAGGGTTACCTAACATTAAGCTATATTACATAGCCAATCAATTAAGACATATTCCAGATTTAATAATAGGGAATGATAATTTAATTTGGAGAGATTTAGAAATTAAATCAAAAGAGAATATATTTTTTGAGGAAGACATTAAAGTTCAGGTGAAAAGGATAAGTAATCCATTCATGAAAAATACTATGGAATGTTGGAGGAACTTTAGGGAGATTTTAAACCCATTGGCTTCACCCTTGATATGAATAACAGAACTTAAGGATTTCCCAGAAAATTTAAAAGGGAAGTTAAACATGCTACTGCATGATAAAAAAAGTTATATACTTGCGGGAGTGGTTAAAGCAAATGCAGAATAGAGAAAGCCTAAAGGATTTGAAGGAATTATAGATAGAAGAAATGGGATTCAGTTCACCTCAAGGCTAAGGATACCATTGTCTCCCTAACGAGCCTATTTAGTTCATCTGATGAGCCTAAGTGAGGCCAGGGTGACTAGAGGTCAAAGCTGCCTATAAGAGTCAGGGTTTGCACCAGCTGCATTCAGACCGATGAAGCTGTTTGGATGAACAGCGAAACGTTTCTATCTCTCAAAAAAGAAGTCCAGTAGCCATGACTCAACTCCCAGAAAAAGAAATGGGATTGAAAATAAAGAACAGAGGAAAGGAATTGTAAGTGAGATATATAAAATATTAATTCAGGAAGATAATAAAAAAATAGTAAGTTAGAGATTTGGCAAGAAGACATTAACAAAGAGATAAAAAAGGAAGAATGGGGGAAATTGTGGAAGAAAAGAATAGTGAAAATATGTCAGTGAGAGTTAAAGAAAATTGTTATAAAGTATATTGGAGATGGTATATAACACTCACAAAGCTAAATATAATAAATAAAGAAATATCTCCCATTTGTTGGAGATGTAAAAAAGAGAAAGGGACATATTTACATATGTGGTGGACATGTGAGAAAAGTAAATTTGAATGGAATTTGGTTTTCAATGGAATGCAAGAAATACTAGGGAAAAAGATTCCAATGTCCCCCCAGCTGGCACTGTTAAACATAGTTGCAGATACACAACTAAAGAAAGAGGAGGGCGAACTGGTAATTATAATGGTTACAACCGCAAGGCTGATGTTTGCCAAATATTGGAAATCTAATAATCAATTAGTAATGGAACAATGGTATAAAGAGTTATGGAATTTAGCTATTAATAATAAACTGACCTGTGACATTAAAATTAGGAAAGGGTTGAGCAAATCTAATCATTTTAATGGAATATGGGATAAATTATTGGTATATGTATTTCAAAAAGGCAAGGGGTATACACCTGGAGAAGACTCAGTGTACTTCTGGAGAGAAATGGGCTGGTCAATACTAGACATGGGCACGACTCGGCGAAATTGTCGTTTCCATTTTCGGGTATCGTTTCCGTTACGTAACGGAAACGGTAACGATAATTAAGCTGTCAGAACTCGAACTCGAACTGAAAAAAGAAAAATTTGGTTGGGTTTTTCATTTCCATTTGTGGCATCGCGGCGATCGCGCAATGTGAAGCACAGAAAATTTTTTAAAAGTTTTTTTTAAAAAAACCCGACTCCCGGCCAAAAAAGCAGGCGAAAATATGCCTCCCTGAAGCTTTGCCATCTACCAGAGGGTGGTTTCTGGGGGGTCCCCAGCCTTCCCCCCCTTCTCCTGTCCTGGGCTGCTTGCACCAGGCTGGGGGGGGTCATCCTCGTCGTCTCACTATGCCATGTGGTGGGGGGGGATCCAAAATGGCGACTGCAATTTTTCTTTTGAAATCGTGGTCAAAAAACACACCAAATCACCACAGAAACATATGAAATTTATTTATTTTAAATGCCTGAATTTTAATAGTAGCAGCAGTGGGTTTTTTATAGCAATAAAACGTCATATTTATTTTATTTTATTTTATTTTATTTTATTTTATTTTAGACCTGCCCATTTGGGCTGGGCATGGGATGGGACCATGCAAATTGTTTGAACCATTCCACCAATGGCATCGCCAGGTTTTTGACTGACACTTCTGGATGTCTCGGAGGGCATAAAAAGCCGAGGCACCTTCCAGAAATCGCAGTCGGGTGTATGGATGTGGTTGAGGGAGGAGGGCTGGCTGCTGGTGCTGGTGTGATCTGATCGAGATTGAGGAGGGAGGCTGGAGGCTTTAGAATTTAAGTTAGGCAGGCAGGGAGGGAATTGAATTTAGAAAATAATTTCTTTGATTCCCTGCAGCTTTGTCTGCTGAAGGGAATAGCGGTTTATTCTTTATTTCTTCTCTGACAGTTTGTGAGGATGTTTTTCTGATATTGGATAAAGGGGGAGGTTCGACTGGGAGTGGCAGGTGTGGATTTATTTTAAAAATATATTATATACTACCATTTATTTTCTATTTTCCCAATTTCAATTTGCTTGCACACACACACATTTGGGGTGCAACCTAAGTGATATCCTAACTGCCCACTCGCCCGCCCACCCTCAGCCGCCGCCTGCCCACTCACCCGCCGCCCGCCCCACCCGCCGCCTAGGACGCAAAAACACCTAGCGCCGGCCCTGATTACGGGACACCCCTATGCTCTGGGAAGTCAAATCGCACTAAATCGCGGTGGAAACGACAAAGGAGAAATGACAAATGGAAATGACAAATTTTTGAAAATTTTTGCAACAAACGGAAACGACCCGAAACGGACCCGTTCCGACAAACAAAAACTCGAAACGTCATTTTTTCTGGTCGTACCCATGTCTAGTCAATACCATGAAAGTTGTAATCTTGTTTAAGTCCCAAGGGAGGTGGGTTGCACTGGTTTTATGTCTGTATATTGTTATATTTTTTTGTTATATTGTTGTTTTGTTATTTTTATTCTTGTTATTTTGCTCTTTTATCTGTTCTTTTATAAATAGAAAATTTAAAAACAAAACAAAAAAACCCTATTGTTCTAAGAAATGTTTATTTTACTGAGGTGATTAATATGCTGAGCTGTTCTGACAAAGTTTTTGTGCTGCTCAGCATTTTATAATTTCCCTCCCTTGAAAAGGAGGTGGATGGCTCTTCCTTCCCTCTCCACCAGTTTCACTGCAGGGAGGCTAGGGATAAATACAGAAACAATTTGAATGCCCAAGTTGTGGTAACCTCTCCATTAAGACTCAAGGCATTGAAGCGCATTGGGGTTCAGGCTATTCCAAAGCTGTTGGGTAGTAAAACTGGAACCTCATGGTATAGCTTTATCTTCCCTGTTGCTTACACAGCGCCTCTTTTCTGCCGTTCAGCACACTACTATAGTTGTAAGCAAGATGCTAGGAAATACAATACGACCCCCTTATCTGCTGATTCACTAACCACGGATTCAGCTATCTGTGGTTGGTGATCAGTGGGAGGCAAGGAGGAGGAAAAGTAAAAATAAAATTTACCACAACTGATGCCTGCTGCCCTCCTCCTCACCACTGCCACCACAGTGGACCAGCCAGGCACCCTCTGGAGAGGGGGACTCACCCGACTGTCCACCCGGCCTTTGAACTGCCAGGTCGGGTCCCAGGCAGTGCATCAGAAGATTTTAACTTCCTGCTCAAACTTCCGATCCGCCACCCGAGACCTGAGTGGGAAATTCAAAGTCCCTACCTAACTCCTCTTGAAACTGCCTGGCTGGTGGCATTTTTTTTCCTACCGCCACCACTGATGCCATGGGCCAGGCCTTCTCCAGAGGGTAAGGTGGGGACTTTGAATTTCCCGCTCACATCCTGGGTGGCGGAACAGATGTTTGAGCAAGAAGTTAAAAACTTGCAATCTGCTGCCTGGGGCACCAACCGGGAAGTTCAAAGCCTGGTTGGCCAGTGGGGTGAGTCCCCACCCCACCCCTCTGGAGGGGGGCTGGCTGGACCACAGCAGCAGATGTGGCCAGAAGGGCAGCGGGCAGGGAGAGAATAAAGTTTTTCTTCTTTTTTCTCCTTGCCGCAGCTGAGTGGAGAAACAAATTTCTTCCCTCCTTGGAATTGGGGGGTTTCAGGGGCAAAAACTTTCACCCCAGCACTCCACCACCCCTTATGCCACCATTATCCTTGGATAAGAGTGTTTGCTCTTATCCATGGATTCCACTATCCGGAATGATTCCCCGTGGATACGGTGGTCGTACTATAGTTATCCAACACTCCTGACCCAAGTTGCCACCAAATATTACAGAGGTTTGGAACAAGAAAAGGTAATTGTTGTTCATATTGTTGTTCATATTGCAACTAGAAGAAAAACAACCAGGAGAAAGAGAGTAAGGTGGTAATCAAAGATGGGCATGAGGGGGGGGTTGAATCTTGCTGTATGCTGATGACACCCAGCTCTACATCTCCTTTTCTCCTTCTGCAGTGGATGCTGTCCCATCCCTTGAGCACAGCCAGGGGCCATATTGGACTAGATATGGGTAAACAGGCTGAGATTGAACCTAGACAAGGTGACAAGTCCTCCAGGTGGTGGCCCCCCAGTGTTTGCAGGTTTGAAAACTCTCTCTTTTAGGGAGTGACTCTCCCTGCTAAGACTGAGCTTCGCAGCTTGGGCGTTCTACTGGACCCAGTGCTTGCCATGGAATCCTAGGTGGCACCCGTGGTCCGTTCACCACTTCCAACTATGGCAGACTGCCCAGCTGCATCTCCACCTGGACACCAGGGGCCACATTGGTCAAGATTAGTCTACTTACACTGCTCTCTATGCAGGGCTGCCTATGGGGTTAATGCAGAAGCTTCAGCTGGTGCAGAATACAGCAGCCAGATTATTAACTGGTGTGAGATGACACTATCACAACACACCCACACTGGCTGCTCTGCACTGGCTACTGGTCCATTTCCACATTGACTTCAAGGTCCTGATGATCACATACAAAGCCTTAAACATTTTAGGACCTTGGTAGCTGTCAGAGTGTCTTCTCCCACTGAGGACTTGCTCTTCTCAGGCTGGGTGATTGAGGGACCAGATCCTGAGTGAAGGTCAGAAGGTAACACCTAAAAATGTAGTCTTCTTGGTTGTTGCCTCATAATTATGGAACCAACTGTCCTGCAACATCCACTGGCCCCCTCACTGGGAATATTTAAACTTAACTCTGAAAAATTGGTTTTCAAGCAGGCTTTCCCTGAGTCCAGATTATATCCTTAGGGATGCATTACATAACTAGTTTATCCACTTCTGCCTCTCAATTATTACCCTATTCCAGTGTTGGCAAATCTATGGCACTGGTGCCAAAGATGGCAAGTGGAGCTCTTTCTGAGGGCATGCAACATTGTCCCCTCACAGCGATAGCACTTCCCCCTCCGCTTGGAGTACATCACTGTGTCCGTGCAGAGAGCCGGGTAAAGTGGAGGCAGCAGCTTGTGGGCTCCTTTGTAGCCCCACTTTACTCTCCAACCATGCCTCTCTGGGCAATACAAAGTAAATTCAAAAACCTGCTCTTTGATACTGGGCATCCCAAAAGCAGCATGGCTGGAGAGTCAATTTGCCCAGCTCCTCCTTTGCCCAGCTCTCTACATGGAGAAACGGCTCTGTGCAGAGAGCCGGGCAAAGGGGAGGCAGTGGTTTGTGGGCTCCTTTGTAGCCCCAGTTTACTTTCCAGCCACACAGCTCTGGGCATCCCAAAAGCAACGTAGAGTAAACTGGGGCTATGAAGGAACCCACACACTACTGCCTTCCCTTCCCTTCACCCAGCTCTTGTCACAGAGCCATTCCGGCAGTCTCAAAATGGCTCTGAGCAGAGAGCCAGGCAAAGGGGAGGCAGCAGTATGTGGGCTCCTTAGTAGTCCCAGTTTACTCTCTAGTCATGCCACTCTGGGCATCCCAAAATAAATTCACAAACCTGCTCCTTGATACTTGTTTTCCCAAACAGTAGCACCCCTGCTCCTTGATCCTCACTTTTCCGAAAGCTGATGCACTTCGGGAGATTAAGAATCGAAGAGCAGGGGTACTACTCTTTGGGAAAGTGAGGATTAGAGATGGGCACGACTACGGAAAATGACGTTTTCGAGTTGTCGTGTGTCGGAGGCAGTCCGTTTCGGCTTGTTTCCGTTTTTCGCGAAATTTCGCAAAAATTAGTCGGTTTGTTTTTTTGTTTTTTTGTTTTTTCGTTGTCGTTAGTACTGGTTTGGGGGGGTAGCGGGCTCCTGGAGGGAGCTGCAGGAGTCAGCCAGAGCCACAAGTGACGGACTGGCAGACACTTTGCACCCGCTGTGTCTCACGTACTTGCATGTAGTGCAATGCAAGTAGATCTGGCTTAGGGTTAAAACGGGTTAGTGCAAGGGCTAGGGTTAGGCTAGTTACGGGTGAGGTTAGGGTGAGTATTGGGGTGCACCTCTGGGTGCCTCTCTGACCCACTTAGAAGGACAGTGTACTAGCGTATGGGTTAGGCTTAGGGTTCGGGTTTGGGCTATGATCAGTGGGCTGTTTATGCCCGATTGGCACATCCCAGAAGTCTCTGTGGTCAACCTGGCCAAGTGGCCATGCGATTGGTGGAAAATTTGCATGGTCTACTCCCATCATTGCAAATGTGCAGGTGTAAAAACATAAAATAAATAAAATAAAATAAAATAAAATCAATGGATACTTTTTTTTGCAAGAAAAACCCACTGCTGCTACTGTAAAAATTCAAGCATTTAAAATAGCTAATTTTCGCATGTTTCTGTGGTGCTTTGGTGGGGTTTTGGGCAACGATTTCAAAAAAAATATTGCGGTCGCCATTTTGGATCCCCCGCACTGCATGGCAAATGGATGCGCCCTCCCAGCCTGGTACCAGCAGCGCAGCAGTAGCAATAGCCAAGGAGAGGGGGGCAGGGAAACCCCCCCCAAAATAAAACACCCTTCTGGCCTGGTAGGTGCCCTCAGACAGTTTTCGCCTACTTTTAGGGCCGGGAATCGGTTTTTTTTTAACTTTTAAAAACTTTTTTTTTGTGCCGCTTGGCATTGTGCGATCGCCGCGATGCAAGTAATGAGCACGACAAATCAGACCAAATTGTTCGTTCGTCGGTTCGAGCTCGAATTCTGGTGGAGTAATTCCCGTTACCGTTTCCGTAGAGTAACGGATACGAGTAACGGAAATGGAAACGGGAATAACGCTAAGTCGTGCCCATCTCTAGTGAGGATCGAAGACCAGTTTTATTTTTTTAATTTCCTGCAGCCACAGTGAGGGTGCTGTGGCTGAGGGAAATTCAAAAGCCTGCTCTTTGATCCTCACTTTCCCAAAGGGTAGCAGCCAAAGCATTTGTGACCTGGGGTACCACTGCATTCAGGTTAAATTGCCATATCGACGCTTTGTGAAAAATAAGTGGGTTTTGAATCGCAGTTTGGGCACTCGGTCTCTAAAAGGTTCGCCATCACTGCCCTATTCCTCTTAGTGCTTTCTTGGGACTATGGGTTAGTTTTGTTTCTTTAGTATTATTTCTATTTTATAGTTGTCCCCCACTATATTACAGTTCATATACTGCGGTCCCGGTATATTGCGGGACCACAGTATATGAAGGCAAGGGCTCTTGGGGCAACCTGCGTGGGCCTGTTTGGGGCCTTCTACTCTTACCCCAGGCCTGGCACTGCCCTGAGCAGGCCTGTGATGGGCTTCCCTGGCCTGTCAGAGGCCCCAGAAGTGAAAAATAAGTGGGTTTTGAATCGCAGTTTGGGCACTCGGTCTCTAAAAGGTTCGCCATCACTGCCCTATTCCTCTTAGTGCTTTCTTGGGACTATGGGTTAGTTTTGTTTCTTTAGTATTATTTCTATTTTATAGTTGTCCCCCACTATATTACAGTTCATATACTGCGGTCCCGGTATATTGCGGGACCACAGTATATGAAGGCAAGGGCTCTTGGGGCAACCTGCGTGGGCCTGTTTGGGGCCTTCTACTCTTACCCCAGGCCTGGCACTGCCCTGAGCAGGCCTGTGATGGGCTTCCCTGGCCTGTCAGAGGCCCCAGAAGTGGTTTCCAGTGAACTGGAAGTGACTTCTGTTTTGCCAGAAACCACATCTGGGGCCTACAACAGGACTGGGAAGCCTATTGGAGGCCTGCTCAGGGCAATGCCAGGACTAGGTTAAGTACAGGAGGCCCCAAACAGCCCCCAGTCCCGACTTGACCCAGCATCTGCATAATGTGTATTTCCCTTTATCGCGGGTCAGGTCGAGTCCCTAAGCCCCATGATAAACGGGGGATTACTGTATTATGTTATACTATGTTCTATTACCTTATTTAATTACTATGATACTTTGTTGTATTTATTATTGTACACCATCCAGAATAGCCTCCTATCTGCATAGGCAGTAAACAAATAAACAAACATAAAAGCAAAAAAAAACAATTCCACAAAACGGGCTGTTTCATTGTTTGTATTAGAGTGCTAATTCCACGTTTGGCATCTCTAACTCATGTAGGGGCTGTTCTACTTCTTCCATAAGTCCCAAATCACACAAACCACAAAATGGTTCATTTGTTAGAATGTTCATGCTTTATGTATAGCAACAAACCATGAACTATCATGAACTGCTGTTTTCCCAGTTTGTGGCCACCTCTAGTGCGAATGATGTACATTCTTGCTTGTCCCATCCTTGCAAATGAGAACGAGCAAGACCACAATGAAGAAATATTTTGTGGTCCTTTTGAGTAGAGAAGGAGAATCACCATGATTTATTTTTGTGTGAAGTAAGCAAAAATTGAACAAATAACCTTTAATGTAAACATCACAGATTGTGAAGAATGACAATGGCTGCTGGTTTTGTTGCATAGCCGTTTAAGGGTGGGAAGCATGGGAGAAGCTGTATTTTTTTTGTAAGGATCACTCAGTCCATCTGTGCTGGAACAGGGCAAGATTTGCTTCTCAAATGGAAAAGGCACTTGCTCTCTCAGAGTCAGGTTGCATAAATTCCAGAGGCCTTGGTACTTTTTATCTTGCTTTTGTCTGAAGACACATAATCCTGCCAATCTTGAAAATTCCTTGATAAGGTATCTCAGGGAGTTTGGGCAGTGTCTAAATAGATGAAAATGACTGGTGAGTGGAGAAAGGATGATGCTTACAGGATGGTTGAGAAGAGAGCAGGCCATAATTTGAACAGCATGACATTAGAGATGGGCACGAAATGAACTTTTAGATTGTTTCATTATTCGTTATTCATTTTGTTATGTAACAAAATGAATAATGAACCTAGGGGTAAATTTAAAATGAAACGAACCAAACAGAAAAAAATTGGTTCAGTTAGGTTCATTTCATTAATGGGGGAGGGGCAAGATGTCTCCTACCTGGTGCTGGTCCAGAGGTCCTTCAGGGATGACAACCAGGGGAAAGAAAGCCGATGGCTGTGCTACAGCTGTAGCGCGGCCACGTGGTTGGCAGTAAAAACAAACAAACAATAAAAATGAAACAATAATAAAATAAAAATAAAAAAGTTGTAGCGCAGGGCCGAACCCAGAATTTTTTTTAAAAAAAAACCAAAACCATTGCACGGTGGGCAATTTAAAAAAACAATAATAATTAATAATTAAAAGGAGCACCGACTGGGCCTAGGGGTGGCCTGGTCGGCACCCTAAAACCTTTTTTTAAACTATTTAAAAAAAAACCAGTGCCGACTGAGTGGTGGGCACTGAAAGAAAAACAAGCAAGCAAACAAAAAGCGGGCCGCGCTACAACTGTAGCGCAGCCGAAACCGGAAGTAAAAAATAAAAATAACAGAAAATAAAAGAGCACCAACCCAGCCCCAGGGGTGGCTGGCTCAGTTCTCTAAAATAAATTTAAAAAAAAAAAGAAAAAAAGAAACGCCCACCCCCCACGGGCCACATGGTGGGCAGATGGAATATAAAAAGAGCCACTGCCCCCATGCCAGCACTTCAAAAAGACCATGCCACAGGGGCCAGGATCCGCCGCCACCACCACCGAGGAGCCGCCACCACCATTGCTGCTGCTACCACCGGTAAGAACCCAAACCTGAACCGGTTCAGGTTCGTACAGTTTTTTTTTTTTTTAAAAAATTGTATGAACCCAAACCCGAACCAAACTAAGGGTGGGTCCGAACCAGACAAACCTGAACAATGGGTTTTCTGGTTCGTGCCCACCTCTACATGACAACATTAGGCAAGGGGACTCAGTTCAAAACAGATGTGGAACAGAATCTGAAAAGAGTTGAGTTATTTTCCAAAACAGTTACTTTATTTAGAGTATAATTTTGAGTTTGGCAAGTGAGACTTCGATCACTACCTTGGAGACCTTTTATTTTGACCACTCTAAAACATTAAACTCCCTTATCAATAGTAATTTTCTCAGACTGTTGCCTGAAGAAGAGGATAAAACGTAAAGGTAAAGCTTTCCCCCCGCACATGAGTGCTAGTTGTGTCTGAATCTATGGGCGGTGCTCATCTCCATATTCAAGCTGAAAGAGCCAGTGTTGTGCAAGTCCGTGGCCATGTGGCCAGCATGGCTGCAAGGAAACACTGTTTTACCATCTCACTTTTTACAACGGTACCTATTTATTTATCTACTTGCATGTACATGCTTTCGAACTGCTAGGTTGGCAGTTGCTGGGGTTAGCAGTGGGAGCTCACTCCGCTGCATGGCACTTGGGATTTGAACCGCTGAGCTGCTGACCTTGTAGCTGACAGTTTTCAATGCTCTAACCTCCTGAGCCACCACACCTGTGAATTAGTTTTAAAGATGCCACAATGCTTTTAATTTGGGTTCCATTTTCTTCAAAAACAGTATACCACAGGCTTTTCAATGACATTTTCTGGCAGTTAATTTGTCAGTCTGAGACTTTTGCCAGAAAGCCTTTAGGATAATACACATAAACTGAAAATGAAGAAAGAATACTACCTTTAGAGTGAAACACAGTGGATATGCAAATATTATATATATATATATAAATCCAGATTCTAGCTGTGTCGGCATAAAAAAGCTGTGAAAGATTAAAGCAAGGGGAGCTAAGACAAATACTATATAAAGGATTGTAAACACAAATCCTATATTTCCCTATGGGTGGTTTATACTGGTTTTTTAATCTTCCTTTTCCAGGTAATAAGGAATATGCTTTTTAAATATTTATATACTTACTGTTTTTAGGTTTTATATACTATATTCTCGAAGGTTCATTTTGCAAACAGAAGAAGATGGTTCACCATTGCAAACAGAAGACTACAAGGAAAAAAAGCAGACAACTTCTAGACCCCACCACCTAGAGAAAACTCAAGCAGGGCCCCATCAACAAATCACAAAACACAAACAAACATGTTGGCCAGGAGTTCCTCCCTCCACCCCAATGTCATTCCATAGATCTGCAAGACGGAAACTCTTTCATCAAGATTATACAGACTCCCAAAAGTCCACAAAGATTCATCCCCACTCAGGCCCATTGTTAGCACAATTTGCTCCCCAAAAGATGAATTAGCAAAACACCTAGCACCCTCCTCCAGGCCCACGTTGGACAGACTCCGGACATTTCATAGACTCAAGGACTCAGGACATTTCATAGACAAGATCAGCACCCTAAAACACATCCTCAGGGGCAGACTGACCAGCTTTGATGTAGTATCCAACTTCACCAAGGTACCAATAAAGGACACTTTAGCACTCATTCAGCAGATCCTCCCAGAAGACATTAAGACCCTATTCCAACATTGCCTAATGACCAGCTACTTCCAGTGGGAGAATGACTTCTATGAACAGACAAATGGAGTTGCCATGGGGAGCCCCCTCAGCCCAGTGATAGCAAACTTCGACATGGAACACTTCAAAAAACAAGCTCTGGATGTAGTACCCTTGGCACCCACAGTCTGGTTCTGATACATGGATGACCCATTCGTAATTTGGAGCCCAGGTGAAGATAAACTGGAAGAATTTCTATACTACCTCAACAGTTTCCACCCAAATATGCAATTCACCATGGAAAAAGAGATAGAGGGAAACTCCAATTCTTAAATGTCATGGTCAAAAGAAAACCAGACCTCCAATTAGAACACAACCCACCCACACAGATCGGTACCTGCATAAAAAATTCCAATCATCACCCATGACAAAAAAGAGGCATAATCAAAACACTTGTACACCGAGCAAACCGAAACTGAGAAGTTGAATTCCTCAACACTGACCTCAGCCACCTGAATTGGGCCCTACAGGCAAATGGCTATTCCAAGAATGAAATCAAAATAGCCATCAAACTGAGAAAACAACACCAAATTGAAAAAGAAAAACAGCTCCCATCAAACAATTTCTGCCATACATAAAATAAGTCATGGACCACATGGACAAAGTGTTGAAAAAACAAAACCTACAAATATTATTTAGACCCACCACAAAAATACAGCAGATACTACGATCAGCAAAGGACAAAAGGAACCCACTCACTACACAGAAGTATACCGGATACCTTGTAGTTGTGGCCAGGTATATATTGGAACCACAAAGCGCAGCATCCAGACCAGAGTCAAAGAACATAGAATCATAGAATCATAGAGTTGGAAGAGACCTCAAGGGCCATCTAGTTCAATCCCCTGCCCTGCAGGAACCCCCATCACAGGACTCCCAACAGATGGCCATCCAGCCTCTGCTTAAAAACCTCCAAAGAAGGAGACTCCACCACCCTCCGTGGCAGCATATTCCATTGCCAAACAGCTCTAACTGTCATGAAATTCTTCCTAACGTTTAAATTAAATCTCTTTTCCTGTAGTTTGAAACCATTTCCCCGTGTCCTAGTCTCTGAAGCCATAGAAAACAAACCAGCCCCTTCTTCAATGTGACATCCTTTCAAATATTTATACATCGCTATCGTACCCCTCTCAGTCTTCTTTTTGTAAGGCTAAATATTCCCGCTCCTCGTAAGACATTTCCTCCAGACCCTAAATCATCCCAGTCGCCCTCCTCTGGAACCGTTCAAGATTGTCAACATCCTTTTTAAATTGGACACAGTACTCCAGGTGGGGTCTGACCAGAGCAGAATAGAGTGGTACTATCACTTCCCTTGATGTAGACACAATGCTTATGTTGATGCAACCAAGAATCGCATTGGCTTTCTTGGCTGCCACCTCACACAGCTGACTCATGTTTAATTTGTGGTCTACCCAGACTCCCAGATCCCTTTCACAGGTACTATTTTCCAGCCAGGTGTTTCCCACCCTATATCTGGGCAATTCATTCTTTTTACCTAGATGTACCACCCTACATTTCCCTCTGTTGAACCTCATTCTGTTAGCTTTGACCCAGAACTCTGACCTGTCAAGATCCTTTTGGATTTTCATCCTATCCTCTAGGGAATTAACAACCCCTCCCAATTTGGTACCATCTGCAAATTTGATTTGCCTACTCTCTATTCCTTCCTCTAAGTCATTAATAAAGATATTAAATAGCACTGTACCCATAACAGAACCCTGGGGCACCCCACTGGTCACGTCTCTCCAAGCTGAAGAGAAGCTAATAATGATCACCCTTTGGGTGCGATCAGTCAACCAATTACAAATCCATCTAATAGTAGTACTATCTATCCCACATTCTACTAACTTCTTTGCAAGTATATCATGGGGAACCTTATCGAAGGCCTTACTGAAATCTATATAAGCAATATCCACAGTGTTCCCCTCACCCACCAGGCCTGTAATTCTATCAAAGAAAGAGATCTAATTGGTCTGGCATGACCTGTTTTTAAGAAATCCGTGTTGACTTCTTGTAATGACAGCATTTCTAGTTAAATAATTACAGACTGTCTGCTTAATAATTTGTTATAGGATCTTGCCAGGAATTGAAGTCAAGCTGACTGGGCGGTAATTATTTGGGTCCTCTTTCCCCCCCCTTTTGAAGATAGGGACAATATTTGCCCTCCTCCAATCTATGGGGACTTCCCCTGTTTTCCAGGATTTCACAAATATTATTGCCAATGGTTCTGAAATTACTTCCACCAGTTCTTTTAATATCCTAGGGTGTAATTCATCCGGCCTAGGAGATTTAATTCATTTAATGCTTCCAGGTGTTCTTCTACTACCTGTCTACCTATTCTATGTTGCAATTCCCATCCCAATACCTCATCTACTCTTTGTCCCAGCGGATCTCTTTCTTCCTTTTCGGAGAAAACGGAGGCAAAGAAGGTGTTGAGAAGTTCTGCCTTTTCCTTGTCTCCTGTTAGTTACTGGTTATCATCACCACACAGAGAGCCTATCATTTCCTTATTTTTCCTTTTGCTGTGGACATAACTAAATAAACCTTTTTTACTATCTTTAATGTCTCTGGCAAGTATAAGTTCATTTTGCACTTTAGCTTTTTTTACCATCCCCATACATACTGTATATATATACTAGCTATTTGCTTATATTCCTCTTGGTGCATTTCCCATTTTTCCATTTCTTGTACTTGTTTTTTTTATAGCTGAGTTGAAAGTTCTTTAGTAAACCATTGTGGTTTCTCTAGACCTCTCCCATTTTTCTTCTTGTTGGAACAGTTTTGGATTGTGCCTTTAATATCTCACTTTTAAGGAACTCCCATCCATCTTGGATTCTCTTCTCTTTCAGTGTTTCCTCCCTATTCTCGAGATCACCAGCACCTACACAACTGTTCTCAGGAGAAGGACATACAGTACAAGCACAGTCACAGTGGGTGAAGGACAGAGAGCACAGAAGGCACACTGGTGATTTGGAAACTCCACAGACAACATTTACACCGACAGGCATCCATATGTGCCAGTAAAATTAAAAATTAACATTATTTAACAAGCAATTTAAAACAAACCACTCTGTCACAGCTGAGTAAAATACCTCTCTTTCCAACCAAAAATGATGCCTCCTCCCCGGAAAAAAAATCCCACACTTCCACATGCACTTTGTCGTCATCTTTTAAAAAAAAGATTTCAAACATGCTAAACTTATTCAAACAGGTTCTTTTCTGTAGGTATCCAGAGAGATTCACTGGCAGTTTAGTTCCTTCTTTATATCTAAATTATCCTGCAGCAGCAGCAGCAGCAGCAGCAGCAGCAGCAGCAGCAGCAGTAGTAGAAGTAGAGTTGTGCCCTGCCCTTTCGCAGTTCATATACTGCAGTCCCGGTATATCGCAGGTCCACAGTATATGAAAAAGGACCCCTGGGGTAAGGAGGAAAGGCCTTCCCAGGCCCGTTGGAGGCCCCAAAAGTTCTTCCCCGAAAACCAGAAGTGACTTCTGGTAAACCAGAAGTGACCTCCAGATCACTAGAAAGCACTTTGGGGGCCTCTGTGGGACTGGAAAGCCCCTTGCAGGCCCGTTTGCTGCAGCAACAGGCCTGGGGTAAGTAGAAGAGCCCCCAGAGAGCCCGCCCAGTCCCGACCTGACCCAGCATCCACATATTGCAGATTTTCAATTATCGTGGGTCAAGTCGGGTCCCTAACCCCTGCCATAGGTGGGGGTTTACTGTAGTAGTTTTGGCTTATACACCACCCTGTAGTGCTAAGAGCACTCTCTGAGCAGTTCACAACATTATTATGCAAACAGCACTTTGTTGCTTTGATATGTCACGAAATCAGCCATGATGTCCCTGGGGCAGGCCTATTTAAGTGTTTGCTTTTGATACTTCTAATACTCAACAACAAACAGGGCTGTGAGTACAACTCTCTTTGGTTCCTGTTTAAGCATTTACTGAATGTGGCTTCCACAGTTCTCTTGCTACTCCCACACCATGTTGGGGAAAAAACAGCAGGAGTTCCAATACCAAGAGGAAAAATGGAGCAACAATTTGTGTCCCTTTGAAGATTTTCTTCTAAGGACCTGACAGGGAAACTGTCCACAGATGACTGGTATATTTTCCCTCCTGCCTCGCTTAGAAATTGCAGGGGAAATAGGAACAGAACCCCAGAACCCACAGAGGTAGACTAATGAATCCTGCCACTGACTGAGATTCATCTGATTACAGTTTTTAAACAGACTATCCTGAGGAAGATGATTTTATTCAGTCCAGAGTTTGCACGAGGGATATAACTTATACATGAACCCTACAGAAATGAGATTGTGCCTATATTACTACATTGCTTATTATCAAAGGAATCTTCTGATATGGATGAGCTGAGTTTATTTGGAACTCATGGATCATTCCTTGCTGAGTAAGGCTGATACTTCACATCCATCTCATTGCTGTTCACAGTCCTGCTGGGGACCAGTATGAAGAAATCTAACCGCATGTCCATTGCCGGATGAGGGGAGTTCGTCCCAACTACACCCCCTGAACTGTGATCTAACCAGGATGTGAGATTCCACTCCCTGGCCTCGGGAATCTCCTCATCTCGCTTCTCGTTCCGATACGAGTGCCCGTGAGGTAAGGGTCATCACACAACGTGCCATTCTCCATCTAGTGGCAGGAGTGTGAAGTGCCATTCGCCAGTACATTCCCTATGGAGTCAGCAACGCAGTGCAGAGGGATTAAAAAACAATGCCTCAAACTTCACTCCGTAACACATTGAAGGCAAGATTTCGGATAATCAAAACATCGAAAAACAGAAGGTCGGGTTGGAAAAAAAAACGGAGAACAAAGGCATGGGATTTCACATCTCATCACGGAACGAGGACGTGCGGAAACAGTCATGCCGGTATCATCAATCACACCCGTGCATACACGGGAACAGGGACAGAACCGCAAGAAGACCACGTGA
This sequence comes from Phrynocephalus guinanensis, assembly GCA_037367245.1. NCBI lineage: Eukaryota > Metazoa > Chordata > Lepidosauria > Squamata > Agamidae > Phrynocephalus > Phrynocephalus guinanensis. Next base: position 65,084,063 of record CM074733.1, on the reverse strand, counting down.
CCACGACCAACATCAACACGCAACGAACTTCCTCCCGGGACGAGAGTGGACGTGAAGTAACCATCTAAGTAAACAGCTTGCTGGATGACAATGGTCTGGCTCTGCTCCTTCTGCTGGAGAAAACAGTAGTAATAGAGTCTAGGCCAACACCATGCCCAAAGGTACCTTGTAGAATACAGTAGCAGAGGGAAGTGGCAATGGCATGATGGTTGATACAGACTCAGCCACTGTTTTATATGGTTGTAGAGGCTAAACGTTGGATTAGGGAAATGGAAGGGGAGCAGAAAACCCCCCAGAAAAAGAGAATCTTTGTTCAAATGAAAAGGGCCATTGCTTTATTAACAGCTTCTGTGTGTGCCCATATATCCAGCCTCTGCAAGCCTGTGTTTCTCCATGTGGCTGGGAAAACCATGGGTACCAATGTGTCCTGCCACCTGGAGGTGAGGCCGTCATGGCAGCCTACAATCTGGTATTTGCCTGATTCCTTAAGACAATTCTTCACATGGGAACAGGCACACAGACCTTGTTAAGCCTGAAACAGGTCTGGCCCAATGTCCTGGACACCTCACAATTACACTGTAATGCAAGAAAATGAGATGCAGCACATAAAGTACCTTAAATGTTGAGCACGACGCAAAAAGTCCCAAAGCGGAACCACTCATGTCCATGGATAAAATTCCTCCTTTTCCTTGTTAACTAGCAACTGAGTTCAATTTATAGCAAAACACAAACTGAAAGAAGGGAAAGAGTTACTGGGGAAAGCCTGTCTTGGCACTATGCAATAGTTCATGTACACACTATTTATATAGTAATTAGGCAGACCAGGGAAAGAATTCAGGATTTCTACAAAGGCAGCACCTTCAACACTGCTGGCGATCAAGCTGACTTGCTCAGTATGAATACAGGCTTCCAGTGGCCACTATAGCTGCACCAGCAGCCAAAATTGCATGCCACAACCAAATGGGACGCCAATTCTCTCCTTTTTCTTCCCAGGGGTGTCCTACAAAAATTAGGAATTTATATACCATATCCTACAAGTTTACTTGAGACCTAAGAGACTGATCGGAAAAAAATCTGTTTACTGCATCAGTACTCTTCCTCTTCTTGAAGAATCTTAATGGTTTCTTGCCTTTTATTCTCATGCTAATAAGGCAGGGGCAGCTGCGTAATGGGATACACCATGTGATGTAAAACAGTGATTTGCAGCTTTCCAGTTCTGCTTTCCATAGAATGTTATTTTTTTTAAAAAAAATCAGGCTCTTAATTTGTTTATTAAGGTGAATTATCCTCCTGGAAACCTTGGAAAAATGATTCTCTCTCTCTCTCTCTCTCTCTCTCTCTCTCTCTCTCTCTCTCTCTCTCTCTCTCTCTGTGTGTGTGTGTGTGTGTGTGTGTGTGTGTGTGTGTGTGTGTGTGTAGAAAACAGAAGGTCTTTTGGAGGTTCCAAAGAGCTCCTTTGGTCAGCCACAGAATTCCGAATCCAAGGCTAAAGTGATTTGGTCATACTTGGTCCATTTCAGTAGGTGTGATGGGAATTCAATCTCAGCTTCCCGTATCTCAGATCAGTATGGTGTGCTCCAACAGCTAGTTTACCAATGCCTTGTGTACAAGGCCAGTTCCTTGTGCCTGTAGTTAATATAATGGATGCTTGAGAGGAGCTAAGTGGACCAAATCACAGTCTTATTGGGGCCAGCTACAATGTCATATAAAATGGAATACCAGCTACTAAAGACAATCAAACATGAGTGGAATGGAATTGCATAGAAATATTTTCTGGCAAGGGAAAAGATTTGCACTGGTCATGCCCAGCAGGTTTGCTGCCAAAGGGATTTATGGCTGTTGTTGCAGAGTGTCCGATTCAGCTTGGTTTGCAGGAGAGAATAGAAAATCAGCGCCTGGACTGGCTTCAGTGAATGAGGCCATCAGTGGACATCACTGTGCAGTATTTATGCTTTTACTTGAATGCCCTGAGCCCTGATTATGCCTTTGTGATTCCCAAGGAATATGCAGCTTGTCAACCACCTACACCGTGCTGGGCTCAGGGGGTTTATTGTGCACGACCCTGAGCATCCCAGAAGCAAGGCTGTTGAATGCTGGTGACCTCATCCATCAGCCCAAAGCCATTTGTCTGCATCTCCACTGGCTGAGACAACCTGCAAAAAGAGCTGAGTGAACACGATGGCCCATCCAATCACACGTCAGAAAAGGAAGAGTTAGAAAAAGCCATTAAAGAGCAACCTGTGGATTTGGTAAGGGATATAATTAGCAGATGCTGAGAAAATTGAACAATTGAGATGGAAAAGCAGAAGAAAAGGGAGGGGAAAGAGAGAGGCGTATTGAGATGATACAGAGTTGCAGAATGAAATATTTTTGTGTGGGAAAGGAGTTGCATATACCTGTAAATTAAAGTTAAGAAAAATATATGTGATAAACTGAGGGTAGGCAGAAACCTGAACCAAAAGGTGCAGCAAATACTTCGATTTACTGCTTACTTATAAACAATGTTTTCATGCAGAATATAGTTGTATCTAGATGTAGGTGGCTCAGCTTATGGACATTTCTTTCTTTTTTAAGGAAGCACTTACTGAAAAAAAAAGTTGGACAGAATAAAGTCCAGTTGTCAGTGCTTGGAAAGTTATGTCAAAAAATTATTAATTCCATTTATGGGTCCATAGCTATAAAGGATAGCTAGCATTATAGCTACCACTTTCAAAAGTAACTGTTCACAACATCCTTGAACATCACTTCTCTAAGTGCCCCACAAAAACAATACTTGTAGATTTCTTCCCCAGTTCAGCTTAATTCTTTGTAACCTCTCATTTTAAAAGTCTAACAAAGAGATAATTTAAAGTCTGTGCTTAAATTCTAATTAAAAGGTAGTAAGAAGGAGGTGAGGAAAAGCTATCTTGGCTACCAGAGGTCTATACAAAAGAATGAAATAATAATCTTATTTGAAGACCATGGCAGTGTCAGTGAGCCCTTAAATGCTGCGTCAAGTGCAGTCCTGCTAGCTGGAATGTAACTCTACAATTATGAATTGTATTCTCTCTCTCTCTCTCTCTCTCTCTCTCTCTCTCTCTCTCTCTCTCTCTCTCTCTGTGTGTGTGTGTGTGTGTGTGTGTGTGTGTGTGTACATGCCTCTAGCATGTAAACAAACCCTCCATGGGAAGTGCATGTTAACCCCCAGAGATCTTTTAAAAAAGTAGGGCAGGGGAAGGTCACAGATGCCATAAGATTCAGCCTTGTGTTCTTTGTTCAATGGGAAAAATACCTCAAAGGAACAGAGCTAAAGCAGGTGCTTTTGTCTTTGTGAGGACATCTCAACAACCAACAAACCAACACCAGGATCTCATAAGTTGTTGGCCATTGGTAAAAAAGAAAAAAGAACTGCACAGTGAGGCCCCATGCATCATACAACCATACAAGTAACAGAAATAATTATAGTTATATTGTAAAAGGAGTGGTTATCCCTTGTTATATTATACCTGTAATTGAAATGCTCCTTGGTTATGAGAGCAATGGTTCCCAAACTTTGGGTCATGAGTAGAGATGGGCACGACTCAAAAAAATTGTGTTTCGTTTTTCGTTTGGGCGTTTGGGGATCCGTTTCGGTTCGTTTTGTTTTTTGTTTTCTTTTTGAAAAAATTTTCATTTCATTTTCGGTTCGTAACGGAAAAAAAAACACGAAAACGAAAATGAAAAATTGCTGTTTCGTTAGCATTCTTTTCAGTTCAATGGATTTGCTGCAACGAAAATGAAAAACACGGCAAAATTGGTCGTTTCGTTTCCGTTTTGGTTTTGGTTTTTGAAAAATTTTCGTTTTCATTTTCGTTACGAAACAAAATGAAAAACGAAAACGAAAACTAAAATTTCGCTGAGTCGTGCCCATCTCTAGTCATGAGCTCCTCTTATAATTGCCAAGTAATCTGCTACTCCCCACCACAATCGCATAAATGGGTTGTCGTCATTCCCAGGTACAGCAGCATTGTCAAAGCTGTTGTTCACCTTCCTACTACTCCTAACACCGACTCTGCAGTCATAACTTCAAAACTGTGGGTGGTGGTGACTGGGGGAGGCTAAAGGTGAGTAGAAGAGAAGACAAATAATTTCAAAGATGGGCCAGAGGGCAGAAGTATTGCACACTACCAAGAAAGGGAACAAAAACTTCCTACAGAAGTTAGAAACTGACACAAAGCTTTCCTTGCATCAGCTGTAGAAGAGTCTTGTTGTTCTGTATCGTATTCTTCTTTTTCCTTTTCCTCCCCTTCTTCAGGCTCTCTGGAAGTGATGCCTCATCCTATAAAACCCTTTATTTAATATTCTGCTCTAAAATGGCCAAGTAGAAAATTATTTGGCAAGGGCTACAAAAACACATATAAAATAATCCACAATGCCCCAGAAGATACTTTGTGACCCCAGGTTGAGAAACACTCCTTGAGAGTTATTTGGCAAAACGAATTACTTACAAGAAACTAACTTCCTTACTCTGAAGGTTCATGCCCTATCATTCCCCATCTGCCTGCAAGAAGAGTGACATCCACACATGATGCAAGATTTAATGATAGAAGACACAGAGATGGGTTTTCAATGCTAGCTATCAAATACAAAGTTATGCACCTTCTCCAAAATATTGTTGATGGGAATATGACATTGGTGTGCAGCTCTACAAATTGTATTTCCTTATATTGTTCAAAAGGAGCTCAACCCAGACCTAATAAACAAAAAGTCTCTCTAAAGACAGCTAGCAAAAGTGCACACTAGAGATGGGCACGAATCAAAAAATGGCATTTCATTTGTCGTTTGTTGTTTGGAGGGTCCGTTTTGGTTCATTTCCGTTTTTTGTGATTTTTTTGCAAAAATATCGTTTTTGTTTTCGTTCGTTTCGTTACCATTTCGTTACCATTTATTTCAATTTTTTGTGATTTTTTAAAGGATTTTAAGCAATTCACTCATATTGCAGTAACGGAAACGAAACGCACGACAAAATTTTCAGTGTTTCTGTTCGTTTCATTTCATTTTAGAGACAAAATTTGTTTGTCATTTCGTTACATAATGAAACAAAAAAACAAAAACGGAAACAAAAATTGTTCATTTCGTGCCCATCTCTAGTGCACACTATAATTATTATTACATCCTGGTGAAGTACACATTTCAGTTTGTTGCCTCTGGAAAAAAAATGGAAAAACAAACCTAACCCTTTAATGAAACTTCTTTTATAAGAGACCCTGAATATGTTAGAGCAGTTGAGGTAAAACCTTTTCAGCCAACTCACAGCTGAGCAGTGGGATCCACTGAAACACATCATCTCCCCACCATCTGCCCAATCGGTCCAATGCAGATAATCCCTCAATGTTGCAACATCTGGAATGGAACCACATACCTGAGGACCCTCCAGCATGTACCTGCTTTATGAAAAAAATCCAAACAAATGGCATCAAAACCATAGTGTGTGTAACCGTCTCGATCTTTGATTTATTCAAGTGGAAAAATCATAACCCCCCTCTTTTAGGGAAAACCACAGGAGAATGACAGTAGTGTTCCTCACAATCTTTAGAAGCTAGAACTCCAACTGGGTAGATGTCCAAATGTTAATGGACACCCTCTTACCACCAGAGTAATGCCAGCTGGCAGTGTCCAAAACAACAGAACAGACTCAGGTCGCTAAATCTCTATCCAGTGTTGATGGCATAGCTATAGTGATTGTCATTGTCACCATCTTACAACTGGAAGCAACCCTGTATATCATCAACTCTTGGCCATGCTCAAGGAGGTATAGTGGGGAATTGAACTCCCAGTCATATCTAAACTATATTTATATTTATATTATTTATTTATTTTTGCATTTGCATACCGCAGCCAATTTTCCCCAAAGAGAACTCTGAGCAGTTTACATAAAGCACCATAATAACGAACAACAACTAATAATAAAGCTCAAAGATCAATAATGCAAGCTACTAACTAGGTAGCTACCGAGGTACCTAGCAGCCCTAGCTGCTGCCAAATAAAAATCTTATTTGTTAAGGTGCCACAATACTCCTTATTAGTTCTTGCTGCGACTGCCTAATAGAGCTGCTTTGGCTTCAAAGCTCTCAATGGAAACATTTAGCCTGAACAGATTCATTCAGCTGAATGAAGTGAAAAATCCACCAGACCTATAAAAAAGCAGGACAAGCACCTGTCTTGTGAGACTACATTATTTACATTCAAAGAACCAGGCCACAGGCCACCAAAGCTTCTGCCCAATAAAACCTGCTGGTCTTTCAATGGCCACGAGGCTTATACTTCTCCTGCGGCAGCATAACATGGCTGCTTACCATAGAAGCTGCTTTCCCATATATTTATGTATGCATACACAAAGAGAGACACATTCTTACTTTAGCCCAGGTTATTTTCTTTTAAATCAAGAGGTGGGAATTAACTCTTTGTGTGCATGCGTGTTTGAGAGAAGGGATGGGGTGGGGTGGGGTTAAGATTTATTAGTGACCAGCACTGCAATGTTGTATATATCTTCTAAGGAGCACCTGCCATAGAGGTAAGAGGGATAACTGAGCTGCCGAACGACATTTCCCGGGGGTTTGCCCCTTCTCTCAGTGCAGCACTCAGTTAATAGCAAGTAGAACCACTGCAGCAGCTACTGTATAATAAATGCCTCTCTAGACCAACATTAACACACCTGCTGCATCTGAGTTGCAGCCCTTAATCCATAATGTATAGAAAATCTACATTTAGAAAGTTCAGTGGGAAAATGGCAGCAAAATTAACTGCCTGGAAACCTGTGCCTAAACCAAAGAAATGACTCTTAAATTGGTCATCTAACTTTGAAAAGTGTTATCTTTGAGTGGCAGCAAGAGGCGGATTGCACCGTGATGGCATTTGCACTCAATGCCCAGAGCTCCACTTTGATGAAATCTTCCTTAATCTCCCACCCCTCCCCACCAGATGTAATTACTGCTGTTTTTAGTGAGTCATATAATTTTGAAGAGCCTGTCACCAAGGCATTGCAAAAATGTTAGACGAACCTTTGCCCCAGCGTTTAATAGGGATGAAATCAATGAGCCCCGGTCCCAGAGGTGGCAACACATCACAAAATGTGGGGTCCGCTGAGATTTGTTGCCAACAGAGTTCTTCATGGGTAATAGTGACAGGACTGCACCAGACCTTTGCAAAGCATAACAACAATGAAAAGAGTTCAAGGAGGGATTTTTAGCACCAGTAGGAAAGACCTATTGAATTTATGGCTCCCATGAAACACAGTCTCTCCACTACAGCGAGGCAGCCACAGAGCAGGCAGCTCCAGAAGCTGATGCCTCTGATCACCATGTTTTAAATGAATAGCGGATGAACATAACTAGAGCCAGTGGGAAAACTAAGGAGGCTGGTGGGTCCTGGCGGTTCTCACCTATGTTCCCTAGAGGAAGAAGGATACACTGCACACAGAACAGACAGTTCTTTTGAGCACACATAGCATGTGCTATTATCTAATTTAAAAGCCCTGTAGAAATGTTGCATCCTCTGTTTAATCGACATTAAAAGCTTTGCCTTGGTAAAAAAACACCTTACCCCCAGTTGCTCAGGTGCTCTTTTCTTCACCACTCCCAGTTATTTATTTCTTGCATTCCACTCTTTTCCTTCCTCATAAGTTTTCCCTCACCCTGTCTCAGTACTCACAGTCTCCTCAAATACGAATTAGAAGGAATCTCTTTGTCCATCCCTCCATCCCTCTCTCTGTCCATCTTTCTGTCTCTCTTTGAAGAGCTCTGGACTCTGCAGAGAGAGACAGAACATGGGAGGCTTTGGGATGCATTGTGAAAAAAGGAATTCCTTTGGCTTGCTTTCAAGCATGTCCCTAGATAGGTAGGGAATCTAGCTGTATTGCAAGTTACAGATAAATTTTAATAAGCTGCAAGTCATTAATCCACATTAGTAAAAATAATACTGGGAATCACCCAAGCTCCCTTCAGCATCCATGCCAAGTTTCAGGCAAATAACTTTCATGGTATTGAGGATATGGCTCAGGCAGATAGCAAGACAACCTTCAGCATAGAGGAGGAAGGGTCATAATTAAGTCAAAGAACACTTATTTTACCTGCATTTCTGCCTTAATCAGTTAACAACAGCAAGGACACCCGTATATGTGGGGGATGCTTTCCGGGCACCCCCGTGGATAACAAAATCAGTGGATAAGAGCAAACACTCTTTTCCAAGGGTGACAGCAGTGGCAGGAGTGGTGGGGTGTCGTGGTAAAAATGGTGCTGCAGTGCTGCCTGTCCTTTGGCTGCCCAGGCTGCCTCTGCCTCCTCCTCATTATGGTGCTCGCCCTGCCAATGGCTGGGCGGTTACTCCTAGAGGAGACCCCCTGCAGGGTGCAGTTGGCCCCACCAGCAGGAGGTAACAGAGGAAGAAGGAAGAGGTCTGCCCCCTTGCCCAAAACCAGCACTGACACCCATGTGCCAGAGATGCCCCAATGACCCCCGGCAGCACCCTGGCAAACCCCACCATGGTGCTGCATCCTGCCTCTGCCTCCTCCACCACTGACCTCTTGGGCTGGCACTCCCAAGCCATGTGACCTCCACCTTTTCCGCCACCTATCTTATGGGTTGGAGATCCCAACCCATGCAGCCTCCTCTGCTGCCGCCTCCAATCTTGTGGGTGGGTACTCCAGAGCTGCATAGCCTCTACAACACCCACTGAGGTTCCAGGTGGGCACCCCTGGGCCATGTGACCTCTGCAGCCATTGCCGCTGTGCTACCTGGGACACTGAACCACCAGCCCACCCACTTGCACCAATGCTCACCATCCAGAGATAACTGAATCCACGGATGGTGATTCAGCGGATATGGGGGTGCTAATGTACTGAATGGATCAAATACATACACCACACTGAAAAGCAGTAAACAAAAGTAACACCAGAAACACATTCAAAGTAGCATACAAAACACATACAAAGCAATAAAGTACAACTTCTTTTTCAAGTGCCATTTCCTCGTAGAACATTGGCGATCAGTAGCCTGAAGTGGTTTCTATCTAAAGCTATTCTAAACAGACCAACTGTGCTCAATGCAGACCACTGGCATACGTTCTTAAGCCAGAATGTTCTTCTACACCCCAGGCCACGCTTCCCGTCAATTTTTCCTTGAAGGCTAACTTGAAAACAGATGGCATTTCTTATTGCGCATTATGTATCGGAAATGTGGCAATTTTCTTCCCTTTACAGTATTGAGGATTTCTAACTTTTTATTCATGTGCTGTAATACAGCCACATTACTGACTCTGGCTGTCCAAGGTATTTTCAAAAATCATCTCTACGTCCACATTTTGAATGCTTCCAGATACCTGCATAATGTGCCTGTACGGTCCAAGTTTCAACAGCATAGAGAAGTATGCTTAATACATAGGATCAAAGTATTCAAGTACAAAATCTGATAAATAAGTCCTGGTTTGTCAAGACTTTCCTCATTTTCTGGAAGAAATTTCTAGCTTGCTCAATTCTACAATGAATTTCACATGAAGAATCACAGTTATTTTTGACAAAGCATCCCAAGTATTTATAAGATGATACTCTCTCAGTTATATCACTGCCAATCTTGAGAAATGTTGACTTCTTGAGAGCTGTTGTGCAAGCGCTGGTGATCTCACAAATAGATTACTGCAACGCTCTCAACATGGGCTTGCCCTTGACTCTTATTCGGTGATTACAGCGGGTGCAAAATGCGGCAGCCAGACTGGTGGCGGGTGTGTGTCGACATGACCACATCACCCCAGTTCTGGCTCGCCTGCATTGGCTACCCGTTGTGTCCCGAATAAGATTCAAGGTCCTGGTTTTAATTTAGAAAACCCTCCATGGCCTGGGACCTGAATACCTGGCAGAGTGAATCCCCCAGCAGCCAACTTCAGCCCGACCAACTAGAATGTCACGGGCACACTCGCTGCAGGTGGCCACGCCCAGGGAGGCTCAGAAGACGGTCACTCATTGCCGAGCCTACTCTGTGGCTGGCCCCTCCTTATGGAATCATCTTCCATCTGAGTTGCGCCTTGCAGTCCCTGCCATCCTTCAAAAAAGCCTTAAAGACCCTGCTTTTTCGTGAGGCGTTTGGTGACAGTTAATTCCTCCCCTCCCTTTTTGTCCGCCATCTGCCTCTTATTATTGATTTTTATGTGTACTGTCTATCGATTATGGTAACCTGTTTTTAATCTCTGTTTATTCTTTGTTTCCTTTTGTTGTAAACTGCCCGGAGCTTAAATAAATAAATAAAAATAAATAAATAAATAAATAAATAAATAAATAAATAAATAAGGTTCTGTGCATCATTTTGTGTTTTACTGATAACCATCCATTTTGTCTTCTTCAGATTAAGTTGCAATCCCATGGCACTGCTTTCTGTAGCAACAGAATCCAATAATCCTTGCAAAATCTGCCAGACTTGTTGCAAGCAGGACAGCGTCATCAGCGTATCTTATGTTATTAACAAGAACTCAATTCAATTTCACACCTTGGTTCTTTCCTTCGAGAGCGTCCCAGAAAATTCTTTCTGAACAGATATTAAAAAGCAGAGGTGGAGGTACAATAAATACTACAATCTATTTAAAAAACAAAAACAGAAAAACAATGCTCAGGATCACAGTCACTCCAGAAAGACTTGCCTTGAGAGAAAGGTCTCTGCCTGTTTACAGGAGGACAAAAAAAATGGAGCTATTGGGCCTCCTGTGGGGGAGGGAGCTCCAAAGTCTGGTTGCAGCAACAAAGAAAGCCTTCCCTTGTGTCCCCACAAAGCACACCCATAAAGTGTTGAATGCAAGGCCTCTCTTGATCCTCTAAACAGAACAGATTTTAGCTCCATAGTCCATGTTGCATATCAAAATCTTACATCCAACTACAGTATTAGTATCTCAAAGAAGAACTGAAATGCCACTTTTGTGAAATTTTAGTACAAATTGGCCTCATTCATACTTCCTGTGAAAGCAAAGCAAACAAAAGCAAAGTTTGCTGCTTATGTATCACCCCATAGTAGGCTGGTATATAAGCTGTGCACTCAGTTTACTGACCTCGACAGGATGGAAGGCTGAGTCGACCTTGAACCAGTTACCTGGCTTTCAAATTCCTATTATCTGATACACTGCTATGCCATATGGCAGGAATTACAAATAAATCCAAGAATCACAGTCCACCTACAAAAAAAAAAGGCAGCACCATGATAAACAGATAATTCCCAGGCATCAGTCAGCCAAGTTCAGCCTTTTTTTGGCCCCTTTCCACCCATCTTTCTACCTTTCCTACCCCATCCCTTCTCCTGGATGTCTGTTCTCCAAATCCGTTGTGCCTTCAATCACCTGTCCCCACACCATTGTCATCACTCCCCTGTCTCCTCTTTCCCTTTCCAATCCTTTCCTTCCTCCCCCCTCTCTCTCCTCCCCCCAAGATAATGCTTTTCCTGCCCCCAGTAGAAGCCAAGTGGAACCAGAGGTGGTGGTAGCAGCCACATCAGTGATGAAAGCAGTGGCGAGGACACAGACATAGACCCCAAGATCATGTGAGTACTAGGTGATTTCACACTAATTGAAAATAACAGTTCCTCTCTTGATTTATTTTATCCATGGAAGAAGGCTCTCAGCTAAATATAATCCCCATGATAATGAAGATTTCGTTTTTTAAAAATTCATTAATAATTAACGCTAAAGAAAAAAACTAAAGAGAATATACATACATTTAATGTGAAGATTTCTGGCAGATTACATCCATATGTTAAATCTAGTTCCCCCGCCCTGCACAGTTCCCACCACTTTAAAATGTGCAGCCTCTAAAACTCCTTTCTGCAGTAGCTTAAATGAGTGCTTAACTGTTTGCTAAGCACTGCACAAGTGTTAAGTTGCTGCTGCATTCAGAACTGCTAATGCCATGGAAATTAAAGCTAATGTCAAGTTTACATTAAAAATTACATTGGCTATTAAGATGACAAATTAATCTGATTTACATGCATTTCGCAGACTGATTTGATGTTCCCTGATTAATGCGGCAAATTAGATGCTTACAAATCCCATGAGCAGCAATACAAATCACCAGTTCCTGTCAGTAACATATACTATGTTAGAATTCTATGTCAGATATATTTAAAGTGAGAAGTTCACATTTTCAGAGGTATCTACACAAGAGGATCAGAATGAAGCATTAGAATTAAGTCTTGACCACAGGCCCTGGAGATTTAGACTGCTTGCCCCTCTCAACTCCCAGTGTTCCATGCCCAGATTTTTTTTTTTGCTTAATACTGTGCTACTAAAGGTTATTTTACTCTATTTCATGGATCCAGAAGAGCACATTGTACAATTCAAAGAGGAAAATCACCCCCTTCACCAGCATGGATCAGTGCCTAGAGCTGTTCACCTTTGCTATTACAGTAACCCCCCACCTATCATGGGGTTTAGGGACCCACCCGACCTGCAATGCTGAAAATCTGTGATATGCGGATGCAGGTCAGGCCCCCCCCCCGGGGGGGGGGATGCTTGAAGTTTAAAATGCCTTAAAGCAGTGGAGCCTTTGGCTCCATTACTTAAAGGCATTTTAAACATTCCAGCAGCCCGTGCAAGCGGCGGTGGTGGATCTGATCTGCCACCGCCACCTGCTGGGCTGCTGGAGGACTAAAAAGTCTTCTAGCAGCCCATGTAAGTGGTGGCGGTGGGTCAGATCCACCACCACTGCTTGCATGGGCTGTTTGAAGACTTTTGTAAAAAGTCTACCTCTACCTGTGCCTCGGCCTCCTCTTCCACCACCCTGGGTTCATGCTTAGAGGCAGAGGTCAGCTCCTGATAGGGAAGCCAGACCTCCTGCTCTGAGAATGGTAGTGGTTTTGGTGTTGGCAGCAGGAGCAGATAGGGAGGTGACAGAGACAGTGGAAAGGGGTGGGTGGGCATCCCCTTTTGCCAAAGCAAATGAAGCACTTAAGGGGGGGAAGTTCCCTATTTCATTTTGCTTTGGCAAAATAGGATCCAGAAACCGGGTTACAAACCAAACTGAGAAACCACCTAGTTTGCTGGTTTGTTTGTTTGTTTTGGTGGTTTGGTTCATGCCCGTCTCTAGTAACTAGGTAGGTTTCAAACTGTTAAGGGCCTTGTAAGTTAATATTAACACACTTTGAATTTGGCACAGAGGCAAACAGGCAGCTGATGCTGGCCTCCCAGGATCCGAGCAATGTGATCATATTTCAAAGGGTACATGGCTGGGGAGCCAGAGACTGAGTATGATTCCTTAGCATATGTCCTGGGAGAAGAGTCAGTCAGCAAACTGCACAATCCCAGAGTGACTCCAGAAGAAGGGAATGGTAAATCTGCAAAAGTGTTATACTTTACAAAGTGTAAATCACTTCTGTGTACTGTACGTTATACATAGTAGATTCTGGAAAGGACTAACACAAGTCAGAATCAACTTGACAGCACATAATTACTACTATTATTAAGCCATGGTATTTCTTGCTTGCATGCATGAATTATTTTTTTTGTTTTTATTATTTTTTCACTTCCAGATATTTAGGTGGAACATGAAGCTGTCAGATTACTTTTGATGACTTGACACTGTATTGACTTCTATCTATTTTGAAGATTTTGAACACTGTGGGCAATTTGTATGGATGAACATATTTGAGTAAAAAAATTCAGGCATCAATTTACACAGAATTCTCTGTATTTTTTTCCTTCAACAATACTAAGTGGAGGCAAAAAAAGGCCTCTAGACATAAAACTATACACTAGAGGCACTACAATAAGTTCTAATAGCCATATAGTAAAATTTTGGTCCAAGTGCCTATATAATTACTTAATTAATGAGCTAATAAATTTGTAGCATACGTCAAATGAAAGGCTCACTACAGACTTGAAAATTATTGGTTTGGGGAAAACAGGCCACTTAACTATTGGTAACTTGTTCGCCACTCAGCCGCACATGTAATACTGGTTCTTTTATTGCAAGTCATGCCATTTAAAAGATTTATTCAGTCTTTAAAGAAGGAACAAAGTGTTTAGGACTAGGGATTTACACTCAAAATGCAACTGCTGACCTTCTTAAATTTGACACCACATAGGCTTAGTGGTGTCATATAATTCAGATGAGGATCCGGTCAAACCTTTTTGTCTAAAAAGGTTTTATAAAAGTCTAAAAAGGTTTATCTGAGTCCTCATCTGAAGTATATAATGAAACCACTAAGTCTACTGTGGTGTCCTATATTAAGAAGGTCAGAAGTTGCATTTGGAGTCTAAACATGAATACTGTACCAGAAATCAACTTAGAGCTATGTCAGATATAGAAAAGGCGACAAACTGACAAAATGGCAGTATGTCATGGTTTGTGGTTTGTCAAGGTTGACAAACTATAAAACACCACCCAACCTGAACCTATGAATCAAGTTAGTAGATGCTTTTGTTTTTAGACAGCCCTTGGTTGACTCCTGCCCACTTTTCACTGCCCCCAGTTCTGGTCACCTCTCTACTATTGCCACCACCACTGCTGTTGAGGCCTCTGCTGTCGCTAGAGCTGCCAACTTTGCAAAAACAGCAGCTATGGCTCCCCTTAGGCTCCCTAAGGGAAACCAGGCTGCTCTTTGTAATGATGGTGGTGGCCAGTTTTTTTCTTAGTGTCCCTAAGTTTCCCTTACTGCCCTAAGGGAAGTCGCAGCCACCATCTTTAGTAGCATCGGTGGCAGCAGTAAGGGTACTGGTGGACAAGGTATTTCTGTAAATGGAAATCCTCCCCAAATGGGGAAAATAAAAAGGAACACAAACTCTGGCAAAAGAAATGTAAGAAGATGATAAGGGAGGCAAAGAAAGATTTTGAGGAACGCATGGCTAGCAATATAAAGGGTAATAATAAAAGCTTCTTTAAATATGTTAGAAGTAGAAAACCTGCCAGAGAACCAATTGGCCCTCTGGATGGTGAGGGAGGAAAAGGGGAGGTTAAGGAGGACTTGGACATTGCAGAGAAATTGAATGAGTTCTTTGCGTCTGTCTTCACGACAGAGGACCTTGAGCGGATTCCGCTGCCTGAGCCGCCCCTCTTGACTAAAGAATTAAATCAAATACAGGTTAAAAGAGAGGAGGTTTTAGGACTAATTGATAAATTGAGGATTAACAAGTCCCCGGGCCCAGATGGCATCCACCCAAGGGTTATTAGGGAACTGAGAAACGAAAATTGCAGATCTCTTAACGGTTATATGCAACTTGTCTCTTAAAACGGCCACAGTGCCGGAGGACTGGAGGATAGCAGATGTCACACCAATTTTTTAAAAAGGAAGGAGGGGGGGACCCGGGAAACTACAGGCCAGTTAGCCTTACATCTGTCCCAGGGAAGATGGTGGAAAGCCTCATCCAAGAGAAAATCTTAAAACACATAAAAGAACAAACCTTGCTGAGAGAAAATCAGCATGGCTTCTGTAAGGGTAAATCTTGTCTGACAAACCTTTTAGAATTTTTTGAAAAGGTCAACAGGCACATGGATTTGGGTGAACCGGTGGATATAGTCTATCTGGATGTTCAAAAGGCTTTTGACACAGTCCCTCACCAAAGGCTGCTGAGAAAATTGCACAGTCAGGGGATAAGAGGGCGGGTCCTCCTATGGATAGAGAACTGGTTGAGATCCCAGAAACAAAGAGTAGGTGTCAATGGGAAATTTTCACAATGGAGAGAGGTGAAAAGCGGTGTGCCCCAGGGCTCTGTCCAGGGACCGGTGCTTTTCAATCTGTTCATAAATGACCTGGAGACAGGGATAAACAGTGAGGTGGCCAAGTTTGCCGATGACACAAAACTTTTCCGTGTGGTAAAAACCAGAGAAGATTGTGAAGAGCTCCAGAAGGATCTCTCCAAACTGGGGGAATGGGCTGAGAAATGGCAAATGCGGTTTAATATAGCCAAATGTAAAGTAATGCATATTGGGGTGAAAAATCAAAACTTCATCTATCAACTCATGGGCTCTGAGTTATCCGTGACGGATCAGGAAAGAGATCTTGGTGTGTTGGTGGACAGCTCCATGAAGGTGTCTCCCCAATGTGTGGCAGCGGTGAAGAAGGCCAATTCCATGCTAGGGATTATCAAAAAGGGGATTGAAAATAAAACAGCGAACATTATAATGCCTTTATACAAAACAATAGTAAGGCCCCACCTGGAGTATTGTGTACAATTCTGGTCACCACATCTCAAGAAAGACATAGTGGAACTGGAAAAGGTGCAGAAGAGAGCAACTAAAATGATTACTGGCCTGGGGCACCTCCCTTATGAAGAAAGGCTAAAACATTTGGGCCTCTTTAGTCTGGAAAAAAGGCGTTTGAGGGGGGATATGATTGAGACATACAAAATAATGCAGGTTATTAGTAGAGTGGATAGAGGGAAGCTCTTCTCTCTCTCTCCCAAAATGCCAGAACTAGGGGACATACACTCAAATTGAGGGCTGGGAGAGTAAGAACTGACAAAAGAAAATCTTTTTTCACCCAGCGTGTTGTAAGTCTGTGGAACTCCCTGCCACAGGATGTGGTGACGGCATCTGGCCTGGATGCCTTCAAAAGGGGATTGGACAGATTTCTGGAGGAAAAGTCCATCACAGATTACAAACCATGATGGAGATGTGTAATCTCCAGGCTTTAAACCAGGGTATTTCAAGGACCAGATGCAGGGGAGTGGTATCAGGAAACAGATATCTAGTCTCATGCGCTCCCAAACGCATCTGGTGGAGCCGCTGTGAGATACAGGAAGCTGGACTAGATGGACCTTTGGCCTGATCCAGCATGGCTCTTCTTATGTTCTTATGTTCTTATGAGCTAATGGGGGCAATGGGAATGGGCAGGAAGGGCTGACTGTGGAAGTGTGAGGGGACTAAACAGAGCCTTCCCTGTCTGGATATGTGCCCTTGCTAATCAGCTGTTTGGCAGGCCTAAATGCAGACAGGGAAGGCAATAGGCAGAGAGTGAAAGCTAGGCCAGCCTTCCTTCTCCCCCTATGGGAACAAATAAAAATGGGGATATATTTGTCTCTTCATACTAGTTGTGATCCCTGGAATTCATGAATTTGAAGTGACAAATATTTAATAAATTGGCTATTGATTTATTTTTTCCCCTATTTTATTTATTTATTTATTTATAAATATTTTTACCCCACCTTTCTCTTTGGAAAAGGACCCAAGGAGGCGTACAATAGTTAAGGACAATATACAACTCAGATTAGATACAATGGAAGGTTCACTCATTTAACCTCAGGTCTTTCCTAGCTTTGTATACGTTTAAGTTAGGTTTTAAGGTGTCAGAGTAAAGGGACTGTGGATAATGGAGATGACTTCTTCGCCTGAATGTCATTCACATTTCATCACCCAAACTGACTCCTGGTCAGCTGACATGAAAAAACACTGAGGAGTAAGTGGACTGTCACTTTACAGGAGTAAGTGAACTGCCCTGCTTTATGTTATATGTGACTAGGTCAGATTCATGCACTAGGACTTTATAAAATGTGAGGTTGTTTTTTGGCATGAATAAGAATGCCAGTGTTGTACAATTTATAAAAATAGCCTATATTCAAAGCAGTGTTTAGTCCTATTCCGCCTTATTGAAAGCTTGTGGAAAGCATATACATGAGGGTTGTTCGCTAGTCCTGTACTGTTTGTGTTATATCTTTCAACATAGAAGGCTATTTTTGTATTCTAGCTCACACAAGAGTTTGCTTGGGACAGAAGCCCTTTCTTCTTCTGATTACACACTTCAAAGGTGAGAGTGGAGGACAACGCTACTGCACCATCTTGATTATGGGTGATTTTCAGCCAAAAAAATGTACCTGTGCAAAATAAGTACGATAAAACCTTGGTTTATGAGCATAATCAATTCCAGAAATGTGTGAAAACCAAATCACTCTTATATCAAAACATATTTCTCCATAGGAAACAATGGAAACTCAGATGATTCATTCTCGGGCTCTACAGACCACATACTGTTCACACAAAATGCCAAAACTCACAAAAGACGTTGGCTAGAAATCCACGTCCACACCATTGTTTAGGTACTTGGCTGCAGAATCTGCTCTGCTTGGGACTAACAACTGAATTTTACTCTGAGTTTTTAATGTGACAATAATAAAGTGCAATTTGTAGATACAACTGACTAGCTGCCCCATGACTAAAAGGGATTTGAAAAATAAGAAAGGCTGTTGAAAACAATTTAAATAAAAATAAAAATTTAAAGAAAAACAAAACCCTAACCTGCACTCTCCTTTGAAAACATTCTTGGCTGATGCAAGGGAGACCTTCCTTCCTCTTTCTTCCCCCTGCTTTTGAGGTTTGCCTGAGATGGAACATTCCAGAAAATCAACCACAGTCTAGCAGGGGGAGAGAAAGTAAGCCACAATTAGCTCTCTTGTGATCATGTAACCTGCTACACTACTGGTATTGTAAGTAGTAGAGATGGGCACGACTTGAAAAAAATTTTTTTCGAGTTGTCGTTAGTCGGGCCAGTCCCATTTCGGGTCATTTCCGGTTTTCGTGAAAATTCGCAAAAATTAGTCGGTTCGTTTTTTTCATTTTTTCGTTGTCGTTAGTACTGGTTTTTTTGGGGGGGGGGGAGCGGGCTCCTGGAGGCACCTCTGTGGGGTGGGTGCCTCCTCTGGCCCGCTATAAAGGGAAAGTGGGCTCCTGGAGGCACCCGTGGGTGCCTCCTGCCACTAGGAAGGGGAAGCAGGCTCCAAGAGAGACCCCTCTACATGGGGGTCTCCCTTCCTCACCTGCTGCTGCTGCAAAATGCTATGCAATAGCCATATGGATATTGCATAACATAATGTGCAGACGTGAGACCAGTGTGAGAGTGATAGGGTCATACCTTCCCTTCACAAGGCTCCCGCACCACCACGTCTCACACAGAAGGGAATTGTAATTGCTGCGTGTAGTGCAATGCAAGCAAGTAGATCTGGCTTTAAGGTGGCTTAAAGAGCTAGGGTTAGGCTAGTGACGGGTAAGGTTACGGTGGGCTAGTGGGTTGCACCTCTGGGTGCCTCTCTGACCCACTAAGAAGACAGTCTGTGACGTATGGGTACGGAGTGGGTTAGGGTTAGGGCTAGGGCAGGTATTAGGGGGCTTTTTGGCACATTCTCCATGGCCAAGTGGCCATGCGACTGGTGGGATGGCTCCAAAAATTTGCATGGTTGTCCACTCCCACATGGCTGGCCACTTGGCCAGCCCATCATTGCGCAGGTGTAAATAAAATAAAATAAAATAAAATCAATGGAGGACAGAGGAGGAGAGGAGAGACATTTTGTTGCAAGAAAAAAACCCACTGTACTGTGAAAAATCTGGCAGTTTATAAATTTTCGCGTGTTTCTGTTGTGCTTGTGTGTTTTTGGACCACGATTTCAAAAACAATATTGCGTTTGCCGCCCCATTTTGGATCCCCCGCCCGCACCGCATGGCATGGCGATGGCGACTCGCGAAGGACGGGGGGGAGGCGGGGGACCCCCCCCAGGAAACCACCCCTCTGGTAGGTGCCCTGCACCCTTAGTCAAGCAGGCATTTTTCTGCCTGCTTTTTTGGCCCGGGAATGGGTGGGGGGAGAGTTTAAAAGTTTTTTCCTGTGCCGTCCGTGCCGCTTGCTTGCGCTTTAATTGCGGCGGCCAGCGGCGAGACTGGGCTTTTTGCTGGCTGCGAGCCTGCGGCGAGTCCCACCAGAGCAGCCCAGGACGGGGGATGGGGGGGAGGCCGAGGACCTCCAGAAACAACCCCTCTGGTAGGTGCCCTGAGGCACGGCAGGCATTTTCCCGCCTGCTTTTTGGCCGGGAACCGGGTTTTTTTAACTTTTAAAAACTTTTTTTCTGTGCCGCGTGTGGCATCGCGCGATCTCGCGATGCAAGGAACGAGCACGACAAATCAGACCAAAATTGTTCGTTCGTCGGTTCGAGCTCGAAGTCTGGGGGAGTAATTCCCGTTACCGTTTCCGTAGCGTAACGGAACCGAGTAACGGAAACGGAAACAGAAATACCGCTAAGTCGTGCCCATCTCTAGTAAGTAGAGATGGGCACAAAACAAACTAAAAGTTCACTTTGTTATTTGTTATTTGTTTCATTACATAATGAAACAAATAACAACTCTAGGGGTAAATTTAAAATGAAACAAAACGAAACAAGAAAAATTGGTTTGGTTAGGTTTGTTTCATTAAGTGAGGGCAGAGATGTCTCCTACCTGGTGCTGGTCTGGAGGTCCGGTCTTCCTGGCTTCTGGGACGGCGACCAGGAAAAAAAAAAGCCGATGGCCGTGCTACAACTGTAGTGTGGCCATGTGGTTGGCAGTAAAAAATAAAATAAAATAAAATAAAAAGTAGCACTGACCAGGCCCCAAGGGTGGCCTGGTTGGCACCCTAAAATAATAATAATAATAATAATAATAATAATAATAATAATAATAATAATAATAATAATAATAATAAT
The DNA here is from genome assembly GCA_037367245.1 of Phrynocephalus guinanensis. Lineage (NCBI taxonomy): Eukaryota > Metazoa > Chordata > Lepidosauria > Squamata > Agamidae > Phrynocephalus > Phrynocephalus guinanensis. The sequence goes on along the minus strand of CM074733.1, from coordinate 65,063,642 downwards.
AATAATAATAATAATAAATACCCAGTGCTGACTGGACCCCAGGGGCCACATGGTCAGCGCTCAAAGAAAACAAAAAACAAAAGCCCTGCGCTACAGCTGTAGCACAGAGCAAACCCGGAAATATAAAACAAAAACAAAAATGAAATTTAAAAAAAGGAGTGCCGACCGGGCCCCACTTGTGACTGGACAGCACCCTAAAATGAAAGAAAAATAATAATAAAAACCAGTGCCGACTGGGCCCCAGGAGCCATGCAGTGGGCGCTAGGGGGAAAAAAAGCGAGTAAAAATGAATAATGAATTAACGAATAGAGATGGGCATGACTCAAAAAAATGGTGTTTCGTTTGTCGTTTGGTAGTTTAGGGGTCCGTTTTGGTTCGTTTTCGTTTTTGTGACATTTTTTGCAAAAAAAATCATTTTTGTTTCGTTAGGTAACGAAAGGAAAAACGAAAATGAAAATGAAAAATTGCTGTTTCGTTAGCATTCTTTTTAGTTCAATGCATCTGCTGCAACAAAAACGAAAAACATGGCAAATTTGGTCGTTTTGTTTTCATTTTTGTTTTGTTTTTTAAAAAAATTGTTTCATTTTTGTTGCATAACGAAACAAAAAAAAAAAATGAAAACGAAAAATTGCTCGTTTCGTGCCCATCTCTATTAACGAACCAACGAAATGAATTTTTTTGAAAACAAAATAAAAAAGAAACAAAATGAAATGAAGCCTTAAACGAAACAAAATGAAACAAATTGCCATTTTTTCAGTTTGTGCCCATCTCTAATTGAGAAAGATTACTTGTTGATCAAGGCAAAATTGGTCAGAAGTGTTTGCTTGTCTTGCAAAACACACTTAAACCAAGGTACTTGTAAACCAAGGTATTACTGCAGTGATCCAGCTAATCATTCAGAGTAAACATGAGGTCGAATTAGAGACACAATAAAATGTAATGCAATGTCATGTATGACAGTTATTTTGCTGATTCCAACCAATAGCCCACCAATTTTGATTTTCTATAAATAGGGCCAATGAGAATAAAACAACTGCCTTTCAGGGACTTTTCTTGTCTGTTTGTATAAAAATCAGATTCTATACAACAGAACTATTTCAATAGGTGAGCAGAAGAGGTTTTCAGAACGTATATTTCAACCCAATTCCAGATCAGCTATACAGCATACTAGGATGTGAGGTGTGTGCCTAGAGCCATATGGAGAATGGTGCATTTCTCATCTAGCAAATCAAATAATCTATTTAAGTGAAACATTGAGACAAACATTCTATTACTGGCTGTCATATTTTATAAAACTGTGCATAACTGAAGTTAATTCATCTAGAAGTACTATCCCTCGTATCTTTATTAGCTGGTTTATTTTATAAAGTTCCATGCTATACTTCCATCGTTATGCAAAATTAAGTCTTGATGCAGTTATTTCACACATAATATACTCTCATGGTTCAGAGGGATCAACATGTTTCACAAAATTCAATAATAATAATTCTGGTTCTATAATTTTGATTTGTGTATTTAATTTACAGTACTTATCATGTCTCTCTCTCTCTCTGAATAATTCTGCTGTTTTGCAAAACTACTACATTAGGATAAAAGCTCCTCTTTTGTAACACAGAACCACTTAACAATTCATATATCTGATTGATGACTACCTATAATAGGAATTTATGGAAGACTAACTCACAAGTTTCATATTGCCTAGCTCCTGTCAAAGTGAGGTTGGCATACTCGAGAATAGTGAATTTCTCATTATGTGAATTTCTCATTATGTGAAAAGGTAGTTTGGCCCTCAATCCTCTTTTTCACAGTGATGATGTCTCACCTGAGTCAGTGCTCATACGTGGAGATAGCTGGTATCCAATATGCATATTTGTAGATATTAGCACAATGCACACCCACTCATATCTCCTCTCTATTTGGTATATGCCTTGAAAAAGAGGGTATTGTCCTTGAAAGTTTGCGATTATTTTTGTTATTTTATCAGTAGCCTATAAAGGTATCACCTATAGTATAGTCTTGCATTTGTATTTTGTAATGGCCACACAGTCCCCCCTTTTTACTTCAATACAAAAACCATGTCACTGTTTGATCCATTATACATACAAGCAACATACATTGCTGTTCTTGTATAAGCACAGAACAAAGTAATCCAATCAGTTTGGATCATTCCAGGTACATCCAGTGATGATGGAGTCATCAAAGGAACCCTAAGATGATCATAATTTATTCTAATGTTGCTGCCCCCCCCATACCACATGAGGCATGCAGGTTTCCATCATGTGAACATTCTTCAGCGTTTCCTGTGTTGTTCCACTATTAGAAGACGGTATTGTGTGAATAACTAAGATTAATAACACAACCAACACCACAAGTAATAGCTGTAACACTTGTGGCAGATGCCCAATAGAAATTTATCACTTCTCAGCTTGGATTTCATTGTTGAGCAATTGCTGGATGCTATAAAAAGCAATATTCATTTCTAATGTGTAAACAGATTACAGCAGTTTCCAAAGTTCAAGGCATCAACTGATAACTGCAATTAGCATACAAATAACATAACAGATGAACTCACTGTAAATTAGTTCATTGCAAATGAAGGACCATTTCTAATTAAGCCTGGACATAATGAAAGATGTGCATAGCAAATTCTAGTAGCGTTTTTCCATTTAGCTGCTTAGAATTATTAAAGCATGACAAGCCTATAACCAAGAAATTTGTACTGATTTTATTCTTAAATAAACAACATTTAGTGTTAACTGCTGGTGAAAAAGATGACATACTGATTTCCATAATGTAAGGAAATTTCAGATGATTGGTGTTCCTCCTAGTGCCTTATGACACTGAAACTTATACTGCGGGACCTTAAACAATTGGATTTGGGCAAAACTTAACTGCAATGGATATCCAGGCATGAATTACATTCAAGCAGAAGCTGGGATTAATAAGACCTTGACACCATTTCCAGCTGCACCATTGGCACAGTACACCAACAGAAAATACAGCAACCTTAATTGCATTAAATCACAACTGAAATTCCTCTTGGAATGGTGTCCATGTTACTTATGTATGTATGCATTTATACAAGGCTGCAGCTGCACAGCATTAACAAATGACACATCTCATACTCATGACTACAAAGGATATACTAAGTAAGATAAATGTGTAAACCGGCCTTGTTAACAAAATAGCTGGACTGTGGCAAAGCTGTTTAGCACATGTAACAACCGAGAAGTGAAATCCAATATTTAAAGGCACCTCGATTTATGTTCCTGTTGTTTTCCTCTTGAAAGCATGGAAAAAGAATTTTCTCCAAAGTAGCTGAGGGTGGGCATCAGCGGTTAAATTATTCAGAATTGTAGAGAGCATGGAGATTCAAGGATCTGGGTCTCCCACACAGTTTCAAGGAAACAAACATTAAAGCATTTCAACAGAAATATGAATAGCATTATCTGCTACTGTTTACAGATCAAATTGTGGTCAAAAGCACAATGTCAACAAGGAAGAAACTGAAAGATTGTCTCAAGCTCAGTTCAGCTACCAATCCAAGAAATTGGGAGGAGGAGAAGATCAGAAGGAACTAGGAAAGATCCCGAAATGTAAGGGTGTGTCACTAGAGAGCTCAGTGGCTTAAGTAAGGAGTTGAGCATTCAGTTCCCCACTGTGGTTTCTTGAGAGGAGCTGGGCTCAAAGATGAACAGGACCCCTGCAGTTCAAAGGTCATTATTAAAAGATTGCTAGAAACCAAGGCCAAGAACATGTTGCACACTATTATAAATATTTATTTATTTAAAATATTTTTGACCTTGCCTTTCTCCTTTAAAAGTGTCGAAGGTGGCTTACATCATTAAAAGAGCTAACACCAGTAAGTACAGGCATATTAAAAGGACCAAACAAATATGACACTCAAAAACAGTAAACAGAAACAAAACCACATGCAAAATAGTTGTTCTTATATCAAGCCACCTCTGGCTTGCATGGACCCTATGGATGAGTGATCTCCCAAAGGTCCTATCCTCAAGTGCCATGCTCAACTCTTATAGACTCAACCCTGTGCCTTCCCTTAGTCCAGTGATGGTGAACCTTTTAGAGACCGAGTGCCCACACTGCAATTCAAAACCCACTAAGTGTTTCTTCTGTTAGCCACCTAGATTTTTCTTTCCATTTTATTATAGTAATTGTCTTTTTTTGTTTTCTTCCCTGACAAAATATGGTGTTTCACTCTATAGTTCTTCAGCTTCACAGTAAATTGGATTTAGTAATGCAAATCTATTTTAATGTGGACTTCAAATTCATTAGGAGTATTATTTTGATTATACTCCTAATGAAGAAGAAAACAGATCTTCAACCATTATTCATCAGTGGGGACTGTGTAGAAAGGGTGACCAACTTCTGTTTGTTGGGAGTCAATATTGAGGTGAATTTAACCTGGAGTGTAAACACCTCTGAGCTGCTGAAAAAGGCCCAACAGAGACTGTACTTTCTGAGAGTGCTCAGAAAGAATAACATCACTCAGAGACTATTGGTGTCTTTTTATCATTGTGTAGTAGAAAGTGTACTGACATACTGCATATGTGTGTGGTATTCCAGTTACACGGTGGCTCAGAGGAAATCACTCCAGAGGGTTATCAATATGGCACAGAAGATCGTCAGATGCCCACTCCTCACATTGGAGGAATTACACAGCTCCCGCTGTCTTAAGAAAGCTCAGAATATTGTAGGAGATATTTCTCATCCTGGACACTCTGTTTGTACCATTACCATCAGGAAGAATGTATAGATCTATTAGAACAAGGATAGAAAGATTCAGAAATAGTTTTTACTCAATAGCAGTAACCATGCTAAATTCTGTTAAAAATTAACTTGACGGGTAATATTAGTGTTGAATGTGTTACACATCTATTGTATGGGGGATTGTGTATGGCTGTTGTTTTTTAAATTGTAGTTTTTATGGATTGGGTATGAATGTTGCCAGGTGAAAGAGTGTAGGGCTGTGTGTGTATGTTTGGTTTTTATGTCAGTTTTAAATGAGTGTAAGTGATGTTCGGCATGTGAATGTTGGAGTATGTGTATAGATGGTTTGTTCTTAAATTGTAGATTTTACGTCTCGGATTTTTATGCAGGGTTGTGTGAATGACTGACTGGATGGCACTTTTAATCTCGTTGTATTTATACAATGACAATAAATTGCATTCCAATTCCAATTTTGCACTGATTTTTTTTTTAGTTTTCTTTTTCAGCTTTACTTTAATGTTGAATATTGACAGTTCATGGTCAATAACACAATCTTCTGCAGGTCTTGTTTTGGCAGAGAGAATACAGCTGCTCCATCTCCTGCTGCAAATGAGATGCCCACATGTACAGTCCTCTGTTCAGTTGTCTGAAGCATGTATTTGCGATAAGCAGATAGCTCACAGAACTCTGAGTTATTCTCTTTAAAGGACATTTCTGTCCTTTAGGCCAAATTTGTGAGTGTGTCTTGTTTTAATGTATGATCAATTTCCTCTTGAACACTTACACAAAAGGTTTCAATTTCATATTCTTCAGCATTAGCAGCGGGAACATAGACTTGAATGATGGCCATAATGATAATTTTTCCATGGAATCTAGTTGATGATATTATTTAATCAGAATCTACACTATAGCCCCAAAATGCCTGTGGTACATCTTGGCTCGGTATTAGAGCTACTCAATCTCTTCTTCTTTTGTCATTTCCAGGATAGAACACTTTGTGGCTGTAACAGGAAGCACTGATGCTCTAGCAAAGTGCTTTGGAAAAAATAATGGCACCTGCTACAGTCAAAAACATAGTTTGCTTTAGCTATGATAAATAGAGGAAAAATGATATCAGAGGTATTTAAGACACCACTAAGCAAGCCAAGGTTCAGTACCGACCCAAAAGGTAAAGAATGAACAGGACATTCATTATTTCCCTTAAGTAGAGCCAAGTGTCTGAACTCATAAGATGTCTATGTATTTAATTCTTATTTCTGAAAACCTATATGCAATATACAATACTATATATTGAGCATATATATTCATCAGAAGAGTTGACTGTAGCCATATAGCATGTTAAGCTCAAACCACATTCATCATAACCATGCATGATTCATGTGGTCCACACAACTAAACTTATAGCATGGCTTAATTAATTATGAAACGCATAGCCACATACAATGCATTTCTTCAGCAAGACATAAGTCCAGAAGTTCACTGACATTGTTGCAATGACCTCAGGAGCACATGTGTTGGCTTGGGTGTGATGCTTCCAAAGCTGGAACCAGTACATGCTAAGCAAGTCCGTTCTGGCTCTTGGCATGCAAGTTGCATGTGAGTTGCATGAACTTGCTTTTGACATAAGAGGTTGGGTTGTCCAGCTACCATACTTTGCTACCATACCATACTATGCCTGGTGAACATATTGAACATGTTGCAGTGAAGGCTGAAGTTTGGTGTTTATCATAGCAATGGTGTAAGGATGTGTCACTTAAGACCAAGACCAGGATCACCCCCACATTTGTAATTCTCTGATGATCATGTATGTCTGTGAAAACTGGAGACTGAAGAGAGTTGACAGGAATTTAAAAAGACTTGTTTGAAATGTGGTGCTGGAGGAGCAATTTAAAAATACCTTGGGCTGTCAGAAAGAGGAGCAAGTAGGTCCTAGAGCAAATCAAGCCTGAACTATCTCTGGAGATGAAAATGATGAAACTAGGGTTGTCTCACTTGATAATGCTGGGAAAGGTCGAAGTCAGCAGGAAATTGGAAGACCAAATGTGAAACGGACTAAGTGGAAGCCACAAGCTTGGTTTTACAAAACCCGACCAGTGCAGTTCAGGACTTGACATTTTGAATAAATGCTTACTCACCAGGTTGCTATAAGTTTGAGGTGACTTGACAGCAAGCAGCAGTGGTGGTGGCGGCGGCAGCAGCAGCAGCAGCAACAACAACAACAGTGAGAAGTATCTTACCCCTCAACTCCTAAGCATGCCTCCTATATGGTGTGCTTTGGTGGAGAGCTCAAGGCAAACATGCCTATTGTCAGAAACAGGACAAATTTTATTGTTCTGTCATAGTTCTGTGCTGTTGTTTTTCAGACATGCTTGCTGTTGTTCTCTGTTCTGCAATTCTATAATGGTATATTGCTAAAGGTTTTGTTGGCTATCATCCCTGTACTGATATTTTATTTATTTATTTATTTATTTATTTATTTATTTATGTACTTGTTGTCCGCCTGATTTTCCCGTGGGAATTCAGGGTGGTGTACAACATTGGAAAACAACTTGCCCAAACATAAAATCCCCAAACAAACAAAACAAAATGCAAATAATAATAATAATAATAATAATAATAATAATAATAATAATAATAATAATAATAATAATAATAATAATAATAATAATAATGGGAGTCAAAATAAGCATTTTTGTATGATTTTGTTAAGTCACTCAGTCTACAGTCTTTCCCCCCCTTTATTTGAAGAATAGAATAAAACTTTCAGAAAGAAAGAAATTTTGCAATCTTAGGCAGATGACCAAAATTGACAGATGGAGTTGCTTTCCCCACCCACCCTGCCTAGTGGCTGTAGGTGGCACCTGGCTGCCATACTCCTTTGGGCATGATAAATTCCTTCTTCAGTGTTTTCTAATACTATGGATCTCTGTGTCTGAATGAGATCATTACCCAATAAACCAGCCTCCATTTGGACAATACTCTAACCAATGGCTTTTTTAAAATTAACTTTTGGGACAGACAGAAAACATTATTTTTGAAACAGAAAATGGAATCAGCAATAATGTCCCTCTCCCTCTAATACCCTATTAATGGTAAGGTGTTCTATGGAAATATTTGTAATGTGTTTTTTAAAAAGCTTACCTACACTGAAAAATAAAATTGCCAGGTAGAATCATCAAGAGCTGTAATAATAATAATTAAACATAAGTGACAAGTCTATAGTTCTATAACAGTCATTAAAAGATGGTTTCAGTTCTACACAAAAAGAAAAAACTCAATTTTCACATATTTCTGCCTGCCCTTGAGAAAATTAACAACCATTTGACAAATCAAAAGCACAAAATGAATTCTTGCATTCTACTATTTCCTGTTTTGTCTGCCTGGCTTGTAGTGATTTTTCCAACTTTTAGAGTAGTTTTTTATTTGCTGCTCATTTATAGCCACAATTGTCTTAAATCATCCATTTCAAGTCAAAGGTGTATATACCATTGGAGGGACACTGAGGTAGTTTATATGGGACACACCATTTTTCATACATTCCCTAGAAACTTCCTAACTGGACAACACATTCTGTGGGGGACTTATGATGGAAAGTGTCAGGACTCAGGAGACGTCAGCAGGTCCAAAAGGCAGCAACCAGATTGCTGACTAGGGTTGGTTATTGGGATCACATAACCCCCATTACAGCAGCGCCACTGGCTGCTGATCAATTTCCAGGCACAATTCCAATTGCTGGATTTAACTTATAAAGCCTTAAATGGCCTGGTTCTGAGGTATGCCAAAGACTCTGTCTCCCATTATGAACTGGTTCCAGTGCTAAGATCATCAGGAGAGGCCTTTCTCTCCATCCCGCCATCTTCACAGGTACATCTGATGGGGACACAGCTTTCTCCATTGCTGCTCCCAGACTTTGGAACTCCCTTCCCTCCCATTTCTCACAGTACTATTTGTTTGTTCCTGCTTAATATTTGTTGTTTTTAATTTTAAAATTGTCTTTTACTGATATAAGCTGCCTCTTTATACTCATTGATCTTAGCTTTAGCTACAGTATTGTCTTTTAATGATGGAAAACCACTGATGTATACTTTCTGTTTTCAGCCTGAAATACTGTCTTTCAGTGATGTAAGCCACCTTGGGACTTTTCAGGGAGAAAGCCAGGGTAAAATATTTATAAAATAAGGAATAATAAATACTAAGGAGTCAGTCTTCAATTCTTCCTAGGATAATAGAATCACGAGGTTGGAAGGGAGCAATCGAGTCCAACACCCTGCTCAAGGCAGAAATTCAAATCATAGGATACCTGCCAGGTGGTTGCCTAAATTTCTGTTGACTGCTTCCAGCATTAGAACACTTACCACCTCTCAAGGTAATTAGTTCAATTGCTGTACTGCTCTCATGGTTAGGAAGTTTTTCTTGATATTCAACCAAAATCTGGCTCCCTGCAATTTGAGCCCATAGTTGCATGCCATGCATTTGATCATGAACAGATACTGCCCCTCCTCTGTATGGCAGCCTTTAAAGTATTTGAAAGATACTATCATGTCTCCCTTCAGTCTCCTTTTCTCAAGGGGACTGGGCAACATGCCCAGTTCTTTCAGTCTTTCCTCATAAGACTTGGTTTCCAGCCCCCTAATTATCCTTGTTGCCCTCCTCTAAATTTCTTCCAATCTGTCAGTAATCTGTCTTCTTGAAGTGTGATGTCCAAAACAGGACACAGTGCTCAAGTTAAGGCCTAACCAGTGCTGAATACAGGAGAATTAGTACTTTGCAGTATTTGGAGACTACTATTAATGGAGCGTAAAATAGCATTTGTCTCTTCTGTAGCCATATCATAGTTGGCTCATGTTCAACTCATGATCTATGATTCCATGATCCTTCTCATTTGTAGTATTGCTGAGCCAGGTATCCACCATATTGTATCTTTCTATTTGGTATATTATTATAGATATAGTACTGTGCATTTATCCCTGCTGAATTTCATTCTGTTGTTTTCAGCCCAGTGGGCAATTCTATCTAGATCCTTTTTATTGTGTTTCCGTTTTCCAGGGTATTAGCTATTCCACCCAATTTTGTGGCATCCACAAATATGACTAGCTTTACCTTGACCTCCTGATCAAGGTCATTAATAAAAATGTTGAAGAGCACTTGGCCCAGGATTGAGCCCTTCAGTGCCCTACTTGTCACCTCCTCCCACTCTGAAAAGGAGCCATTAAATTGTCACTCTCTGAATATAATTCTACAACGAGCCATGTCAGGTGGACACCTGACAGTTTTCCATCTATCCCACACTTAGTTAGCTTGCTAATCAGAATGTTATAGGGCACTTTGTGAAAAGCTTTGTTGAAGTCAAGATATACTATACCTACAGCATTCCCTCTATCTACCAGGGAGTTTAAGTGATCAAAAATGAGATCAGATTAGTATGGCAGGATTTATACTTGACAAATACTCATTGGCTTCTAGTTATATAGAACTATGAGCTTCCATATACCCCATGTCTTCCTATTGTTGTAACATGCTATGCTCTATCATCCCTAACTTCCATCATGTATAATAATAATTAGGGCTTTACCTGCATGACACTGAAGAATGTTTATAGGGGATACAGTGATGTATGTATGTATGTATGTATGTATGTATGTATGTATGTATGTATGTATGTATGTATGTATGTATTAGATTTAAATACCGCGCCATCTAGCAACAAGGCCACTCTGGGCGGCTATAAAACACAGTTATACTCAGTGTTCTCTCACAAAAAATAGACTAGAAACTGAAGTTTGAACAGATTTCTTCCGCATTTCCTCCAGAGCTTTGTCTTGGAGTTCACAGAAGCCCATTTGGGGCCCAAAGTGAAATTGCTATTAATTCTACTTCTGACCATTGAAAAGCAGTATTTTATCAACCTGCTAGTATAGAAAGGCTCTATTTTCGACAGATGATGAAGCAGTAGTTCTTTTGCTACCAAGCTCAAATGGTCATTTTTCTCCTTATATGTAAGGAGAAAACAGAAACACATCCATCCAGTTTGATATTTTAAAGGCTGCTTGATGATGTGGCTAGAACATCACATGCCAATAAATAAGAGAGACAGGGGCTGTTTTGCTGGAATATATAGCTGCCTTGAGGGTTTTGTGATGTGATTAAGACAGTCAATGGAGTTTTATGACTAAAAACAAAAGGGAAGGATAGCCATCATGAGCAAGGAGAACTGCCTGACCCAGACAGAGATAGAATGAGCAGGAGGCTGCATCTGCCAGATAGAATAAGCCAGTGAAGCCGCACCAACTGCAAACGCTGCTCAAGGCAAACTCACATATAAAAGAATGAATGTGGGGAATGCAAGGAGGTCAGGTTTGTTGAGCAATCAATACAGAAAAAGGGTTTCTCACTGTGGATTTCTTCCATTAATTGAGAGCCTAGAAAGAACGAAAATTGATGGTCCTACTGGTTTGTGCTGACATGGCCCTCATTTTAGAGCAAAGTTAAAACCCAGCTCTCCATTAAGGCTTTTGGGGACTAAGGATCAAGGCTTGACCAGAGTGTAAAGTACTCTTACCGTGTACATAGTTTTTTTTTTAAAAAAAAAATATTCTAAACCATTAAAACATCATTTTAAATGTTTCATTATTTTAATGGTTTCATTATTAATAACCCTGAGATCTATGATATTGGGAAGAATGCAAAAATTTCAACAAACAAAGAAATAACCTGCATTCCTGGCCTTGATCTGCTGAGAAAACCAGGTTAAGAACTATCTTTAATCCAGCTGCTGGATTATACTAAAGGAAACTACTGAAGAGATTGCTGAATAGTAAGGCAACACATAAACTCCACTGATTCACTGGGTCTCTTCTGTTAGAGCTAGAATCTGGACTGATATTCCTGGTGCAACTTCTGCTTCCACTCTTCATACACAAAACCTAAAGTGCAGAATTGGCTATTCCTTGGAATATTGTATATGGATGATGGGGAGGGGGAAGACTGGACAAATTACTTGATTACTTGATTAGAATTACTTTGTTAGAAACTGAATAGAAGATTGAAGAAGAACATTAACAGTAATGAATATTAATTAATTAATCTGGCAGAGTGCATCTCCTAGAGGTCAGTTTCGTCCCAACCAACCAGAGCCTCGCTCTCCCTGTTGCTCTGGGGGGCCACACTGAGGGAGGCCTGAAGGGTTTCTACCCTGAATCAGGCCTTCTCAGTGGCTGTCCCGGCACTTTGGAATAAACTGCCAACAGAGATTAGGCTGGCGGAGTCTCTGCCGGCCTTCAGAAGAGCGCAAAAAAACTGGTTGTTGTGTTTTATATGATCTTTAATGTTGGGGTTTGCTTATTTCAAATAGGTCAATTCATTGTAATTTGTTGTACACCGCCCAGAGTTTCTGAGGGAAAGTTGGGCAGTTAATAAGTATAAAAATAAACAAACAAATAAATAATCCACATTAAAAGGTTCTGTATGAGTGTATGTACAATTGGAAAGAAGCATTCAATCTATGCCTTTTTCCAGCAATGGAATCAGGGAATTTGCCTATGTATCCAGCTCATAGAGCTGCCTTTTGGCTGTTTTGGTCAAGCTGGAACTGCAAAACACTTCATACCTAAAACACACTCCTGTCTTACCACCTTAACCCATTAAAGGACAGAGGAAGCTGTTTTGTGTTGTACTGGTCCAATGAGCCTCACATTGCTGACAATTTTCAAGTAGGATTATTGTTTAATCCTTCCTGGAAATGTCATAGATTTAAACTGGAGCATGATATATGAAAAATAGGTATATTAGAAATGCACTCTTCTAATACGGCACTCACAATATGAACTATGGCAAATAAATTTGGTTTAAATTGAAATTTAATAAGGGTTTTTTTATAATTCTCTAGGCAGTCATTTCCAGACAACAACAAACCCAAACTGGTTTACTGTTCCCTTCTTCTGGGAGCACCTTGGAACTGTGCAGCTTGCCTATGGCTGCGGAGGATGGCAATTTCCCCAACGGCACAGTGGAGAATCAAACTCCTGACCTCTGGCTCCACAGCCAGATGCCTAAATCATTGTGATATCCAGCAATAGTTTAACAATTTGATCAGTTCTGACTTATGGCAGGGTTATCTTAGTAGAGAGATCTCAGAAGTGGTTTTACCATTCTCTTCTGGGGGCATCCTGGGGCTGTGTAGCTTGCCCAAGGCCACATGGGGTCACTCTTCCCCAGGAGGCATGGTGGGGACTTCAACTCTCAACCTCTGGCTCTGCAGAAATAACTTAACTCATGTTACTTACTTACAAATAGGAGTCACAGTGGCATCTTTTGTGGCATTGGGACTGCTACTTCAATACCACACAGAAAATTGAGTAGTTAAGAATGACCAGCGAAGGCCAATGTTGTGATCATCCAGAAGCTCACCAGGCTGTGCTAGCTACATAGGGGCCTCCTTCTTTGGATATTTTTAAGCAGAGGCTGGATGGCCATTAGTTGGGAGTACTTTCATAGGGGTTCCTCTATGGCAGGGGGTTGAACTGGATGGCCCATGAGGTCTCTTCCAACTCTATGATTCTGTGATTCTATGGTGTGAAGTTAAGAGACCCAGTGCTTTGCTGGCTATCCTCCAACATGCGTGCCAAATCTCCAATCCCCTTCAGTGGGCAATGGGGTGGAGATAAACCAGAAAGTCATTGTACCTGGGTCTTAGAAGCCATAGAGCTAAATCCATCCATATGGGATACCAATTTACGTTCATTTAAATAGCCATGTCCCCTTCCTGATGACATAGTTGTTTAGTGGTTTCCCAGCTGTTGTAGGTTTTTCTCCATTCTAAAATCTTTAAATACCTCTTGTTAGAATTTAGGCACTTAAATATGAAATATACTTTTAATTTGGTATCTTCGTCCAGCAGAATACAGCCTCAGGGATTTGGCCCTCACTCTAAAAGAAGGCTCTTCACTACTGCAGTACAGCATGAATGGGCAAAATGCAGCTGCGTTGTGGTGGCTCTCAGCCCTTCCTGCCTTCGCTTGTTCCAGTGTAAAAGCCCTCGGGGGTGGCATATCCCCCACCCCCACAATTTAAAACTCTGAAATACATGTGCATCTTTGGGAAAATGCACAAAAATGTGTGCACATTTCACTATGGGAAGAAAAGCAAAACTGCAACCAGATACAAAACAAGGGGAAGAAAAAATGCCAATGAGATCCAGGAACCCATTCAGAAATCAACGACGTTGATTTCACATTCCTGAGCAACAGGCAGTTTGTTATCAACTACAGAGTAATAACAGGAATTGCTACATTGACTAAACAAAAAGAACTAATAATTTTTTGCAGGACACTTGCTCTGTGTCATTAAAGGGCATTATGAAAAATATGGGATGCACTGTTCAACGCTATGATAGAATTTTAATGCTGGTGATTTTCTTGATCTTTTAGAGTTTAAATTGTCTGCCTCAATGTTTCATTAATGCAACTATTTTAACAAAACACACACTTTCTTATTCATTGCCTTAGGGGTTACTAGTAGCTACATATAAATCAATAAACACCGCTAACACTACAGAAGCAATGAACTTGAATATTCCATTACAGTGGTACTGTACCTTGACTTATGATTGTTTCGCAACCGAAAAATTGAACTTAGAAATATTACTGCAGCTGTGCCAGACAGGTGATTTTGACAGGTTGGATCTGTCAAAATCAGCTCTCTGGAGGGGTTGCAGAGAGCAGCTTTTGGCTGCCTTTGATTGAGGGAGATCACCTCCTCCTCCTCCTTCTCCTGGGTGCTTTGATCACTGCAAAAGAGATCGAACCCCCCTTCGTTGTTTTCCTTCCAAGCCGCCTGGGCTGGGCAAAGATCGATCGGTCCCTGTTCTGCCCAACAAATTGGTGGGGTTAGCAGGGACCGATGGTTCTTCACCCAGCCTGGGCAGCTAGGAAGGGAAGGGGCAACCCACAGTTTCCTTGCAAGCTACCCAGGCTGGGCAAAGATCAATGGGCAATCTCCCTCAATCAAGGGCTTATTAAAATATATTTAAATATATATATAAACAAAATGCCCATCCCTACGGCCCAACACAGTTAGTGCTAAAGGCTTCTGGGAGTTTTAGTCAGAAACGTCTGGAGACCCAAGGTAGAGAAACACAGCTCTTCAAATCTCCAGCCCTTGTCTGCAAGGCAATGCTGAGCAATGACTCTAATTATTTTGCAAAAACAACTGAACTCCTACAACATACGAAGAACCTCACTTCATCACCTGTAGATTAGATAGGAGTCCCTCCTTCTGTCAAAGTGATGGGGCACTGATGACATAAAATAGCAGCCCAGCCACAATTTGTAGTCTAGACCCTATTATAAAGGTGTCATATATGCCTCTATTACAGAGCAACACATGCCACAAAACTTCTCTAAAGCTGAACATATTTGTAAAAATGAGTGCATCTAATCCAAAATCCATAAAGCCTCAAATGGCTTGGCTCTGGGTTATCTCAAGGAACACTTTATGAGCCTGCCTGGGTGTTAAGATCAAGGGAGACCTTCCTCTTAGCCCTATCATCTTGCATGTGCATTTGGTGGGGACACAAGAGAGGGCCTTCTCTGTTGTTGCTCCCACACTTTGGAACTGCTCCCACAAAAGGCTAGGCTAACCCCCATATTTAATGTCCCTCTGCAATCAGACAAAGACTTTCCTCTTCAGGCATGTTTTCCTTAGTGATGGACAAGTCTAAGAGGGTTTTTTAAATGGATTGTCGTATCTTGTTGCTTTTCATTTTTTACCAATTTTAATATATCTGTTTAATTCTTATATAAAGAATTTACCATCTAGCTCTTTGGCTCTAGCAGAAGCTATTAATGTGTGGCACTACCTGGCAGAAACTTCTATATATCCCTATCGGGTGGATAGCATGGGAAGGCCTTACTCTCTTCATCTTTGTTTTATATGAAATATATTCCAGTATCAGGCTTTACTTTCTTGGCCATTGCTTACAAACACCATCCCCCCCATCCAAATCATGTTCATCATTCTGCCAGCCTTCTGTAATGGCTTTCATTCACTCCAGTCTGATTTAAGCCAACTGTTCCAAACATAATGGGCCAATTTTCATTTGATAATCTCATTGTTCCTCTCTTTGTGTTTGTTCTTTCATTAATCATTTTTATAAACCAATTGACTGCCTTTGTATTTAATCATTTTGTTTCATTAACTGAAGGACTATTTGTTTACACACTACACACATTTTGCACACATTCAGTCAGGCATTCATTTGTTTACAAATTGTTTTTCAGGCTTGGCTATTTGATTATCCCTGATCACTTAGTCTAATTTGCCTCATCAATACATGTTATTCTTGTCTACCTGAGCACCTACAAACTTGTCAAACCCCTTTTACACCAAACAGGCCCACAGTCACAACATTCCCAATTTATTTTCTCTGTTCTCTACTCCGATCTGGTGTTTCTTTTATTTTTATCTTGTGCTTAGTTCTCCAAACACCATAAGCCAAATCCAAGTGTCAGTCCTAACTGCAGTAGACCTTTTGAATCAATAGGACTGGCATCGGTGTTGACTCAACCAATTAAATTAATCCAGTGAATCTATGTCACTTGGAACAAATATCTGCACTTAGCCCTTGGTTTTACACTCCCTCCTTCTCCGGTTGGCTCTCTCCTTTTTCATGCCACATTTCTACCACCTGTGGTTGACCCAAATTATATTACCATTACCAAACTAACTAACAAAAAAAACCCCAAAGCCCTATAAATTGCATTAGAGTTGTAACATGAACAACATTTAGTATTTAAATTGTTTCCATCAATGTTCCCTCTAATTTTCAGCCCTGCTTGGCAGGGTCCTCTCACAACTTTGCCCCGTGCATACATTACTCTGGGGCTGCCCTGCATGACCAGAACCAAAAGGGACAAGAGCAATGGTTGTTGGTGCGCAGAGGAGGAAGGCTGCGTGGAAGGAGGTAGAGTCGTGTGCGCGCAGGCTCACAACTTAGAGGGAATCTTGGTTCTCAATAAATAATATTTATGTTGAGCCCTGCTGCATACACTTTACTTCTTAGGTTTAGGTTTGATGTAGAATAATCAAAGCTGAGATTTAGGGTATGATCTCACAGGGAAGCTTGATTGTGCTGGAAAGAATTGTTTTGCTTGGCGAAATTTCCTTAACTAAAAAATGAAAAAGACAAAAAAGAAAAGTAGCCCTACCACTGGCCCCCCAAAAATCTAGATTGGGCATGAAGTTCAAAAGTTCATGTCGTGTAGTTGCCTAATGACAGCTTGAACTGGACTGTGCCACAGGCAGTTCAAAAACATAACCTATACTGTCTTCTGATTGCACCCTTCAAGTGTATGAAAAAAGACGAACAAACAAAAAACAAACACCTCTGGCTTCTGAGACTTCAACAGTCCAAACCTCTGGTGCAGCCTAATTTGGGCAAAAACTGGGCTTGGGGGACAGTGTATCTCCCCAATTGTGATTATGAAAAATATATGGTTAAGTTTCATCTGAATAATATCTAGTTGGATCATACTATGGGAAGCAGGAATAGTATTGTGATGGTAAATATTAATAACATGCAAAAGTTTCAAAACATTTTTTGCTTGAGCCGTCACTCTGTGTTTTGAGTTCAGAAAGTGAAGTGCACAGGGGGAGAAATCCTGAATCCACCATGAACTATTTGTGTTTCTTTCTAGGGAGGGAATGAGATTAGATCTCGGGTACTGAGCTTGGCTATTAAACTAGAATTCAGTTTCCTTTACCAGCTAATCTTGCAGTGTTAAAGGGTTAGAATTTTGGCAGATACAAATCCAGTGAATAAGTAAGTGTTTACCATAGAATCCCTCCTTCAGGACACAATCATAATCCCACACTCAAGAAGCCATTTATGTTAAAAGAAATGAAACAATACATGTGATTAGAGATGGGCACGACTTGAAAAAAAATTTTTTTTCGAGTTGTCGTTAGTCGGGCCGGTCCCGTTTCGGGTCGTTTCCATTTTTCGCGAAAATTCGCAAAAATTAGTCGGTTCGTTTTTTCATTTTTTCGTTGTCGTTAGTACTGGGTTTTTTTGGGGGGGGAGCGGGCTCCTGGAGGCACCTCTCTGGGGTGGGTGCCTCCTCTGGCCAGCTATAAGGGAAAGTGGGCTCCTATCCTCACCCACTAGGAAGGGGAAGCAGGCTCCAAGAGACCCCTCAACATGGGGGTCTCCCCTCCTCACCTGCTGCTGCTGCAAAATGCTATGCAATAGCCATATGGATATTGCATAACAGAATGTGCAGACAGTGACTGTGAAGACTAGTGGATGGTACTGAACCCAGAGCCATAGTGAGATGCCTAACTAAGGCTCTCGCACCACCATGTCTCACACAGAAGGGAATTGTACTTGCTGCGTGTAGTGCAATGCAAGCAAGTAGATCTGGCTTTAAGGTGGCTTAGTGCAAGGGCTAGGGTTAGGCTAGTGACGGGTAAGGTTACGGTGGGCTAGTGGGTTGCACCTCTGGGTGCCTCTCTGACCCACTAAGAAGACAGTCTGTGATGTATGGGTACGGAGTCAAGGGTTAGGGTTAGGGGGCTAGGGCAGGTTTTAGGGGGCTTTTTGGCACATCCCAGAAGTCTCCATGGCCAAGTGGCCATGCGATTGGTGGGATGGCTCCAAAAATTTGCATGGTCGTTCACTCCCACATGGCTGGCCACTCGGCCAGCCCATCATTGCGCAGGTGTAAATAAAATAAAATAAAATAAAATCAATGGAGGACAGAGGAGGAGAGGAGAGACATTTTGTTGCAAGAAAAAACCCACTGCTACTGTGAAAAATCTGGCAGTTTATAAATTTTCTCGTGTTTCTGTTGTGCTTGTGTGTTTTTGGACCACGATTTCAAAAACAATATTGCATTCGCCGCCCCAGTTTGGATCCCCCGCCCGCACCGCATGGCATGGCGATGGCGACTCGTGAGTCCAGCTGCCCAGGACGGGGGGGAGGCGGGACCCCCCCCTCCAGAAACCACCCCTTCGGTAGGTGCCGTGCGCCCTTAATCAAGCAGGCATTTTTCCGCCTGCTTTTTTGGCCCGGGAATGGGTGGGGGGAGAGTTTAAAAGTTTTTTCCTGTGCCGTCCGTGCCGCTTGCTTGCGCTTTAATTGCGGCGGCCGGCAGCCGGCGAGACTGGGCTTTTTGCTGGCTGGCTGCGAGCCTGCGGCGAGTGGCGCGAGTCCCACCAGAGCAGCCCAGGACGGGGGATGGGGGGGGAGGCCGGGGACCTCCAGAAACAACCCCTCTGGTAGATGCCCTGAGGCATGGCAGGCATTTTTCCGCCTGCTTTTCGGCCGGGAACCGGGTTTTTTTAACTTTTAAAACTTTTTTTCTGTGCCGCGTGGCATCGCGCAATCGCGCGATGCAAGGAACGAGCACAACAAATCAGACCAAAATTGTTCGTTCGTCGGTTCGAGCTCGAAGTCTGGCGGAGTAATTCCCGTTACCGTTTCCGTAGAGTAACGGAACCAAGTAACGGAAACGGAAACGGGAATACCGCTAAGTCGTGCCCATCTCTACATGTGATGCATCATTGCTGGGTGGCTAGCCATTATACACAGTTATAACTTGCAAAAAGAGACATAATTACATGCTGTTAGACATTATGCACATATCTAACTTGTGAAAACACAGAATACTACTACCTTGGAAGACAGCTCAGAGCTGTAATGAAATGAGAAACAGATGTCTGACTAGGAGCTTTCCTGCTCTCAAAATTAAAAATAAAAACAAAACTATTTTTATCTAGTGATACACTGGCTAAAATCCTGTTGGCATAAATTTACATAGCGCAACTTGCATAACATCATCACCTGGCAACAGAAATATGTAATTTAGATTTATTAAAGGCTTCCAGTCCCTTTTTAAGGTTTTGACCACACTTCCCTTGCTCTAGAATCAGCAAAATTCTACATTAAAAAGGAAAGAAGTCCCTAGACATCCCTTTTTGCCATAGGGGGAGGCTTTGGAAGTCTTGGGATGGGGTGGTAGTGGTCACTTTGATATTGGAAAATTGCTGCCAGAAGCAGTTCCAGTCTGGTGACCTGAAAGTTGAAAAGAAAATAATTACTGAATTGGTGAATTAAATTATGGGTTTCCACCACCAGATAATGTTATAATACAGATAATGACACCATCCAGCTGATTTGCAGCCATTGCCATCTATTCTAACCATACTTTGGTAGGTATTAGCTGTCCGTTCCTAGATGTAGACCACAAATGAATTAGACTAGGGGGGCTTTGTGGTTTCTTTATACTCCCAGCCACCCTTCCCTTGCTCTAGAATCAGCAAAATTCTACATTAAAAAGGCAAGAAATGCTATATATTATTTATTTTAAGAATTTTACCTATTTGTTCTTTGGCAATTTTGCCAAATTGCTTTCTGTTTCTCAAAGCATCTATGGACCTTTTCCCTATCTACAGAGCCCATGTTTGTGTCACTGAAGCTTGAGGTCACTGAAGCAACCTTAGTTTATCATGCCTAAAATATGTTAAGCCTATTTCACAACAACAATAATTATTTTCCTTTAAATGTGTTTTCAAAAGCAAATTTGTTTCTATCACAAGTGAATAATGATGAAAAATATTATTTTTTTACTTATTTTGCACAGAGCATACCAACAACTCCTTCAAAGAAAAGACCATGACTACAACAAGCCTCCTAATTTAAAGTCACAGTATCTCGTATCATGCAGTACTATTCTTAAAACTGAACTACTAGGACAAATGTTTTACAACTGGATTTTTTTTCCTTGATGTTGTTCTTTTGAATAATAGAAGGTCTTACAGAAAACCAAACTAAACCACAGCTGAAATATGCTTTATTTAAAAGGAGTGCTAAAAGATAAAACAACAATAACAACATCCCAAGTTGCTTGGTTGTGATAGTGAGGAGAACAGGCAGTAATGGTGTTGCATATTTTGCAGAAACATGGCAAAAAGAATTCTACAAGCCAAATTGAATGGTAGGGGTGCACCTACCAAACATTCATCACAGAAGTACTGGGGAGGGGATCTGTTTTGACCATTTTTTGTTATCTTCCCCAAAGCAATGTCAGATCACAGATCCTATTGGCACTCACACCATAGAAATCATGGTTTTCCCAGTGCATAACTTTGAAGTGGTGCCAAAACATGGAGATGTTGCATGGATCCATGGATCCACATGATTTTTATGCAGGATCATCCCCAAACCACTGTTCACTCATGGGCTCCATTTGTACCCATAGGCTAAACCACAGAAATCATGGGTTCCCAAGAGCATTTCTTGGTAGTGGCAGAAAAACATGCACGCAAAGCACAGATTCTCATAAATCCACATGATCTGCACACTGGATTACTCTCAAACCCCTCTCCAATCATAGGCTTCATCTGTGGCCACAGGCAACACCACAGAAATCAGGAGTCCTCTAGCACAGGGTGTTGCAGTAGTGCAAAAACATGCCTCTGATGCATGAATACTCAGGAATCCTCAAATGTTTTATGCAGGATCATCCCCAAACTATTGTCCTATCATAGGTCCTATCTCTACCCACGCACTAAAGCACATACATTTTGGGTACTTCAGCATATGGCTTTATAGTCATGCAAAAGCATGGATCTGAAGCACTGATCCTCGTTAGAGATGGGCACGACCAGAAAAAAAATTTTTTTTCGAGTTGTCCTTTTTTGGGACGGGTCCGTTTCGGGTCGTTTCCGTTTTTTGTGAAATTTTTTAAAAATTTGTCATTTCGTCGTGTCGTTTGTCGTTTGTCATTACCGCCGCCGCGATTTCGCGCGATTTGACGTCCCAGCGAGTGGCGTCCTGCCGGCGCTAGGTGTTTTTGCGGGGGCATGGGGGGGCATGGGCAGGCGGCGGCAGCGGCAGGGGGAGGGGCGGGCGCACGGGCACGTGGGCGCGCGGGCGGCGGGCGCACGGCCGGCCGGCGTGGGTCCCGCAATGACCCAGAGCAGGCGGAAAACACTTTAAACTGACTTGCTGCACAAGACTGCATCGAATAAAGCAATTGCAATTTTTATTGCAAACAAAGTGGGCAGTGCACCCACAGCAGAGCTGCAGGCAGGGTATGAAAGGTCCTTGGCTTGCCACCAAGCAAATGAATTTTTTAAAATAAATCCACACCTCCCCTCCCACTCAAACCTCCCCCCCCTTTGTAGCACTATCAGAAAAGAAATCCTAACAAACTGTAGAAGAATAAAAAAGAATAAACTGTGTTGCTATTCCCCACAGCAGACAGAAAATGAAAGGAAAAATTATTATTTCCTAAAAATTCAATTGAATCAATTCCCTCCTTCCCTGCCTAACTGAAATCTAAAGGCTCCGCGAAATCGAAACTAGTCTAGCACAGCAGCCAGCTACACACAGCCCTCTCCCACCCATATCCAAGCCCGGACTGCGACTCTTCTGGGAGTGCCTCGGCTTTTTATGCCCTCTTGCACATCCAGAAGTGTCAGTCAAAACCTGGCCATGCGATTGGTAGAATGGGTCCAAAAATTTGCATGGTCCCATCCCATGGCCAGCCCATCATTGCACAGGTGTAAAAAAATAAAAATAAAAAATAAAATAAAATAAAATCAGTGCGACTTTTACTGCTATAAAAACCCACTGCTGCTACTGTAAAAATTCAAGCATTTAAAATAGCTAATTTTCGCATGTTTCTGTGGTGCTTTGGTGGGTTTTTGGACCACGATTTCAAAAAAAATATTGTGGTCACCATTTTGGATCCCCCCGCACCGCATGGCAAATGGAGATGCCGAGGATGCCCCCTCCCAGCCCGGTACCAGCAGCCCAGGACAGGAGGGGGGGGGAAGGCTGGGGATCCCCCCCCCAGAAACCACCCCTCTGGTAGGTGCCCTCAGGCAGGCATATTTTCACCTGCTTTTTTGGCCGGGAATTGGGGGTTTTTTATTTTTAAAACTTTTTTCTGTGCCGCTTGGCATCGCGCGATTGCCGCGCGATGCCAGGAATGACAACGACAAATCAGACCCAATTTTTCTTTTTTCGGTTCGAGTTTGAGTTCTGACAGCTTAATTGTTGTTACTGTTTCCATTACCTAACGGAAACGATATCCAAAAACGGAAATCACAATTTCGCCAAGTCGTGCCCATGTCTAATCCTCGTGGTTCCACATGCTGTTTTCCACAGGCTCCTCCCCAAACAACTGTCAAATCATAGGTTCCATCTCTGCCTTCAGACTACAAGACAGAAATCATGAATCCCCCAACACATGGCTTTACGGTGGCACAAAACACCAATATAAATCACAGATGCTCATGGACCCACATGGTTTTCCTTCAGGGTCATCCCCAGGCTGTTGTCAAATCATAGGCCCCAGTTGTGTCCCTAGGTTACACCATAAAAATCATGGCATGGCATTGCAATAGTTTACATGGATGCAACATACAAATCCTCATGGATACCCATGATTTTATGCAGAAACATCTGCAAATTGCTATTCAATCACAGAATCCATCTATTCCCACAAACTGCAACACAGGAATCATTGGTTACTCTGTGCATGGCTTTGGATTGGTGGATAAACATGGATCTGATGCATAGAAACTCATGGATACACATGATTTTTATGGAGGATCACGCCCGAAACATTCTACAGACACAGGGCCCATTTGTGGCCACAGATTACAACACAGAAACCAAGGGTTTCTGAGCATATGACTTTGCAGTAATGCAGAGACATCGATCCAAGACAAGGTCAATAAAATAAAATAACAACCTTAGAAATGAAGACCTGGAAGGGACACTATGGATCATTCAATCAAGGACACCATCAAATCTATAATGAATCAAATATGCCACTGAAATGTAATTTTGCCCTCAGGTTTCACTTAATCCAGACTTAGCCTTTTATTCCCCTTCAAAACTAGAACTAACCAGCAGCCTGCATGTTAGGGTGGGTTCGGGTTTCTTCCCGTGTAGAAATCTGGTTGTTTTGGCGACGTTTTGACGAGGTCTCACTCGTCATCTTCAGGCTGGTGTTCTGGCTTCTTTCTTCTTGAAGCAAAGCGTGATCTCAGTTGAAGTCCTTCTATAAATACTGCTGGGGGGGTGTGGTTTGCTTGCTCTGTTGCTGATTGTAGGTTCGTTTGTTCTTTTGTGATCTGCTGTGTGGCTGAGGCGATCGTTAAGGGCTTAACTGCTGGTGGGTTAGATGGCTGTTTAGAGACATCATGTGTGGGTGAGGTGCTGGATGTGTGTCTATTAGCCTTTTGTTTCTTAACGACCTTGGTGATGGGTGTTCTGGCAGCATCCTGGGCTTTGGTGGAGTGGGGTCCTGTGTCTTGTGAATTCATTTTGGTCTGGCTGCGTGTCTGTGGTCTCCCAATGTTTTTTTGGCGTGTGTAAGTGTGCTCCATGTGGTGGCTGGAGTGGGGAGTAGCGGTAGATGGTGCAGTCGTGGTTTTGTTATTGGATGGTGGTTTCGTTTCATCTGTGGGAAGGGTCTGGGTTTGTGTTTGGTGTGGATGGAAGGTGGTGGCATCTTGTGTCCTTTTGGACCTGGTGTCAGTCTTTGTGACAGAGGCTCGTCTGTTGACCAGGGCTAGTTTCCAGATGTCAGGCAAGCGGGAGGTGTCATCACGTTTATTCATGTTGTTTGGGTGTTTCTCTATTTCAATGGCTTCCATGATTATTCGACTGTTGAAGTGTTCAGTTTTGGAGATGGGTTTGGTTCTTTTAAAATCAATTTCATGACCTGTTGTTTTTATGTGCTGGAAGAGAGAGGAAGATTTTTCTTCTTTTTTGACTGCGTTCTTGTGTTCTTGTGTTCTGCGTTCTTGTGTTCTGCGATGCGTGCGCTTATTCGAAACGTCGCCAAAACAACCAGATTTCTACACGGGAAGAAACCCGAACCCACCCTAACATGCATACCTATACCCGTGAAAATCTACGAAAACATATATATATATATATATATATATATATATATATATATATATATATATATATATATATATATATATATATATATATATATATATATATATATATATAATTTTAAATTTATAACAGATAACAATTAACAATACAAGTGTACCCACACCCTCCAGGACCATCCATGAGTTCTTCTTGTTTTTCCGTCTTCTGTTTTTCTAGTATTCTTCTTAAAGTCCTCTTCTCCAGAACTGTTTTGAAGTGTTCGTTGACTCTTTCCCCTTCCCTTCAACTAATACAAAGTCTATAAATTTTCCCCAAATGTCATAAAAAATCTTTTTTCATTTCTCCTCGTTTAACTTTTAGGCTACAAGACAATTTATCGTTTATGGCTATATCCCAAAGTTCGTTATACCAATCTTCCATCTTGAGATCTAGTTTGGATTTCCAGTTTCATGCTATAATCAATCTAGCAGCTGTCATAAGATTTGCTATTAGCTTCTTTGTTGTAACATCATAATCTTTACTAGTTGATAATAGTGCTGTCTCTGGATTGCAATCAATATCTAACTTAATCATGTCACTTAGCTCTAAAAAAACCCTTTTCCAGAACTTTTGAACTATTTCACATTCCCACCAGAGATGCATATATGTACCTATCTTTTTTTCACATTTCCAGCACATCTTAGAGTATTCAGCATTCATTCTGTTCAGCCTAATTGGTGTTAAGTACCATCTAGAAACCAGTTTAAAATAATTTTCTTTTATCCTAACCGATAATGATCTCAAGATTCTCATATTCCAAATTTTCGCCCAGTCTTCTTTCTTTATCTCTACGTTAAGATCTTGATTCCAGAGTTCTCTCAGAGAATCTAACTCCTTCACTTCCGATGAATCCCCTATTATTTTATATATTTTACGTACTATTCCTTTCTCTATATTATCCTGGTCAGATTCCAGCAATAGTAAAAACTGTTCAAACTTTGTACATTCTCTAATTTGACTGTTTCTTCTGACCCAGTCCTTTGTCCATTTTCCTAACTGGATGTAGTTTATCCATATTAGATCACTAGATTGCAGGATATTTTTTATGTCGTGGGTTGATCTAATTTTAGCCATCCAGTCTTTTAATCTAGCTATTTTCTTAGCTTTAAACAGTTCTAAATAATGCTTCAAATTTGTAGGAAAATTTTCCAAGTCTGTTACTAAACATAATGGGGAGCCCTTCGGTGACAAAATTTTTCTATATGTTCTCCATGTGGTCATTAAACCATTCAAAAGGGGATTCTCAACCTTTACTTTGTATTTAAAATCAGAAAACAAGAATTTATTTATTTCCCCCTTTATATCCAATGACTCTTGCTCCCACCATATTAACTTAACCGGTTTGAATAAGATTTTCCCCAAACAACTGATTTGATTAGCTATATAGTAATTTCTTAAATTGGGTATACCCAATCCTCCTTCTTTTTGGGATCTATACCACAAACTTTTATTTATTCTTGATTTTTTCCCACCATTGCAGTACCTATTTATCATGTCTTGAAGAGTTTTAAGTTCCTTTTCTAGAAACTGAACGGGTAACATTCTGAATATAAAATTGATTTTGGGTAGTATTTTCATTTTTACCAATGCTATTCTACCAAACCAAGATAGGTTCAGTTTAGAATAGCTTAGTAATCTATTTTTCATCTCTTCTTTTAATTTTGAGATATTTTTTCCTTAGTTTTACTAAACTCTTTATAGAATTCTAATCCTAAATATTTAATACTTTTTCCAGATTTCAGTCCAATGCTTTAAATTATCTTAAGGTCTTCTCTTCCATAATTAAACATTAAATTTTCTGATTTTTGCCAATTTACGCATAATCCAGTTATTTCCCCAAATTCTTCTAGATGGGTTTTTACTCTTTTGATACTCTCTATTGGGTCTAAAATTGTCAATAGAGCATCATCCGCAAATAGACGTATTTTTGTTGCCCCATCTTTCCCAATACCTTTAATGGATTCGTCGTCCCTTATAGTATTTGCCAGGAGTTCTATAACAATACAAAAGAGACATGGAGAAAGAGGACATCCTTGTCTAGTTCCCCGGCCTAGGGTAATTTGTTCAGTCATTCCGTCATTAACTGTTATTGAGGAAGTACCCTCTGAGTATAATTGATTTATTACTCCTAAAAAAAGTTTCCCGAATCCCCATTTTTCTAGCAGAATTTTTAATGTAGACCATTGAACACAGTCAAAGGCTTTAAAAAGATCTAGAGATAACATGCTTGCTTTAATAGTACTTTTTCCCATTTCATAAAGAACATTCAAATTTCTTCTTATAATGTTTGCCATTTGTCTTCCTTTGATAAATCCACATTGATCCTCTTTAATGTATTTAGCTACAAATTTATTCATTCTTTTAGCCAGGATTGCAGTAAAAATCTTAGCATCTTGATTTAATAGGGATTGCCTGTTGTATTATAAAACACATTCAAAGCATCACAAAATTTGTGTTACTCAAGGATATCCGTAAGCAGATGCCATTCATTTTTCTTTGGCTTAACTATCAGCTACATCTTTCCAGTGATCATGTGTAGAGATGGGCACGAAACAAACTTTTAGTTTTGTTTCGTTATTCGTTATTCATTTCATTACCTAACTAAACGAATAACGAACCCCAGAGTAAATTTAGAACAAAACAAAACAAAACAAAGAAATTTGGTTCGGTTCAATTTGTTAAGTGGGGGCAGAGATGTCTCCTATGTAGTGCTGGTCTTCCTGGTCCAGTCTTCCTGGCTTCAGGGAAAGCAACCAGGAACCCCAAAAAATCCAAGAGCTGTAGTGTGGGTCACATGGTTGGCAGTAAAAATAATTTAAAAAATTAAAAAGGGGGGAAAAGGAGTGCCGACCTGGTACCAGGGGTGGCCAGGTCAGCACCCTAAAATAAAGAAAAAAACATTAAAAAAACCAGCGCCGACCGGGCCTCAGGGCCCGCTCTGTTGGCGCTTGAAGAAAAAAAAAAGCCCCGCACTACAGCTGTAGTGTGGGGCCAGGAACCCGGAAGTTTTTTTTAAAAAGGAGGCGGTGATGGGACTGTCTACCACCAACTGGCCTGGCTGCTGCCAGGGCTCCAAAGGCAGTGGTAGACAGTACGATCGCTGCTTCCGGAACTCCGGACGCAGCTGGGCCAGGCGGCAGTAGACAGTTCCACCACCGCCTCCAGAGTGGTGAACTGTCTACCACCACCCAGCGTGGCCGTGGCCGGAGCTCTGGAGGCGGTGGTGTGACTGTCTACTACCACCTACAGAGCCCTGGCTGCAGCCGGGCCGGGCAGCAGTATACAGTCTCACCACCACCTCCAGAGCTCCAGCCGGCTTCATAGGCATGGCGGGATGGTCTAACCCCCCCCCCCCGAACTGGCTTGGATTCATACAATTTTGTTTTTTTAAATTTGTACAAATCTGAATCCAAACCGAACCAAGGGTGGGCCCAAACCAGACGAACCTGAACCATGGGTTTTCTGGTTCATACCCATCTCTAATCACATGACTTGAAACATCCTTAGAAGTACCATATGTCAATAAGTTATGAGCTCTTTTACAACCATAACACTGGCAAAAAAGATTAATGCTATATATATATTAGTTAAGGGTTGGGAAGCATTTCTTCCTGAAGAGTTAAGTCATTTCCCCAAAATTTTGTTTTAAAAGAGGTAGCCGTGTTAGTTTGTGCTAGCATCTTCTTTTTCTTTCACATTTGTCCCACTTGGTGGTGGGGTCCACTAGACAGATCCAATGTTTTGATGTGATTTTTATTGGGAAGTTCGGCTGGCCTGTCGCAGGGCCTGTTGCCTAGCCTACAACACCTAGTGTATCAGGGAAAAAAGAGGTAATTTTTAAAAATAATAATAATAATGGAGACAAAAATGTTGTGTCATGTCTGAGAAAGTGGGTCTTTTTATGAAAGCTTATATTAAAATATAGCAGTTAGTCTTTAAGAGATCACTATTTTGTGTTCTTTATTTTTTTTATTTTAGTCGGTATTTGGCCAAAAAATATTGGTGAACCCCTACATCTACACATCCCCACCTGGGAACAGTGACTTAAATAAGAGGTATTGGACTCACTGTGGCATACTTATGACTGTACAGAAATGTGCTTTAAATTACATTCACTCTTCTATGTAAAATACATAATATCTCAGTGGCACTTTTTTCAAAAATGAAATGAGGCAGTAACCCATTTGGAAACAGGTTTACTGCACAGAGCTCTTTCATTAAGTTAGAGCAATGTTGGGGCTCGGAATAACCTCCTCCTCAGTGAGGTATGACTACTCTACAATTTCAGTAAATCCGAGCAGTTAAAATGCCACAGAAACTAAATGGCCCCAATTAATGGTAATAAAAATAAATTTGATGCCGAGAAAGAAGATAACGGAGTTCATCTCCTTACACTGAATCAACAGCTTTTCGATTAGGATAGCCTTTAATTTAAGGGCAAGGGCAAAATTAAAATCATATGTAGCTATTAAAAGAAAAGGATTCTTTATGGCTCTGATGATTCCCGATTTTTCAAGTGAGGCAAAGTAAGACAGGAAAAATTCACTTAGCATTCTGTGGATTTAAGGCTGTGGTAGGGTATTAATATTTTTGAATTATTTGTGGTATTTTATTTGATTATATGCAGTGGTGGTGTGACATACTCTATAGGCTATTATAAGTTCTCTTTTTAAAAGATCCAGATATATCTCTGGAAGTCACATATATCTGAAAGAAGATCTGTGCAAATGGAATAATACATGTTTGATCTCTTAAGGCTGATACACCATTTCTTTATGAGGTAGGTTGATGTTTATGATTTATCATTTGCATCCATAGATGTCACACAGAAGCAAAAGAATACTGTACTTTCACTTGTGAAAAGAGCTGTGCAAGGACATGCATCATCCCACCTCCCTAACTGATTGGCCAGCACCAGGGAGAAGGAAAGATAACGCATTGGAGGCTGCTTCCTCATTGGAGTTTCGCTCTGTGTGACCCAAATGAAGATAAGTCAGTGGCTGATTTCATTTTGGAGAGTGGTTCCTGGTTTTGAACAGCTGCTGTGCTGCCATCTTTCATTTTGGAACTGGACCCCTTCCAAAATGAAACACCCATTTCTATATAGGACCGGTGGGGCTTTGGGGCTTCTCTTGTGTATTATGTGGGCACTGGTGGGGTTGATAACTTGTTGATGGTTCTGCAAGAATCCCTCATAAAAATTCTATGAAATCATGAGGATCTTTTCTTACTTTCATAGATCTGAGTTTTACTCCCCCCCCACTCTTTCCACTACACCATTGCCTGAAAGCCAAATGCAAAACATTCCACTGGCATACAGAGGAATCGACACACTGCTTGATAAATGCAAAAGAAGAATGGGATTGAAAAAATTAGCAGCTCCAAAAGGTGTGTGTATGTGTGTGTGTGTCTGTGTGTGTCTCTGTGTGTGTCTGTGTGTCTCTCTCTGTGTGTCTGTAATATACAAAGAAATATTCAGGGAGTGTGGGACCCCAAACCAAAAATAATGTGGGGCAGATTGTGGAATAAAGAAAAAAGTAGTAGGTCCCTGGCTGGTAGGATTGAGATGTGAGGTAGACCATGCATTGTCTGATCCCCTCCCACTTCACCCCCCAAAAAAACCCAACCCAAGACCAATAAGGGAAGCAACATTTTGGAGGTGTGAACACAGCCTCAGTTTAAGAACTGAGGGGGGAAAATAACTCTTTCTCCCGTCATAGTGAGATTTCCCTAAAATGTTTCTGGAGTGTCCCTGTTTAATCTCAGTTTGTTTTGGGGGGTTCAGTCAAACCATGCTGTACTCCGTATATCCCACATTGCACCAAATCCACAACAAATATTTTGAGAAGTTGGGGACTTACAACTTTTTTGTTCCATGATTTATTCCAAATTATCATGTTGCTTTGATATATGGCCCATTGTCTTGGAATATGTGTGTTGCTGATGCCACATTTGTCTCCTGGTGGAGTCCTGCATGCTGCTTTGGCAGTGACCCTTTATTGTTTTAAAATGTTTTTTTTTATATATTGAGTTGACTAATCTTTGCATTATTTTGATGCCTTTCCCCATAAGTTCTGGGTATGCTGCTTAACAGCATGTATGTGAAGTCTTGACATGGAATATCTATCACATGACAGGATCAAAATTCACCATGACAGGATACATTTGAAGTATAAGAAAAGCATTTTGCCTGTGTGAACACACTCTGAATTGAGAATTTGACTCATCTGAAAAGAAAAAAGTTTAAAAATGTACACAATGTCTATAATTCCTGTGCAGGATTTACTAGAAATGGCAGAATAAACACACTGGATGATTGTTACAAAATGGCATATATACTGTGAAGGATTCTCTGGAAATGGCAGGAAGCTGCATATAATTTGGCTTGTTCTTTTCACAGAATAATTGGTGAAAATGAAAGAAAAAATGAGGGGAGGTGAAAGCATCTTGGTTTTGCAGCAAGGTTGGACATATTGCTGGTGAAGGGAAAATGTAGCTGAAAAAGCTAGGCCCGGCCAAGTCTGGAAAAATTGGCCAGAATGAGATTTTTTTGTGGCGACCTGCTCATCTCTGTCCCTGTGTGACATTTTATGCCATAGGACAATAAAACAAATTAAAAGTAATTATGCTTAAGTAACATCCCTGTAGAATAGTTGTCACCAAAAGATTGGATGCATAGATTGGAAGTTCTAATGAAATATATAAGCACTTGGTGTGTTTTTCATTTGGGACTATAGCTCCCAGAATCCCAAAAAAACAATACCATGCAGACAAACATACCTTTTCCTTTTGCTTCCCTATTGCCCTGAAACTGTTGAAATAGCCTTCAGTTTTAAGTTTGCAATCCATTTTGCTTGTGCTGCATAAATACATAACTAATATCTTTGAAGTTCGAGTGTCATCCTGCAATTTTATTTTATTTTTGAAAAAGCAGCCTTGTTAGTCTGTGCAGATATAACAGAGAAAAAAAGGAACAGTGTGAGAAAGTAAGGTTGTGGTACCTTAAAGACTAACTGCTGTATTTTCATATTTTGTGGATCCACTTCCTCAGATATTAGTGTGAGACTATAGCACAGTTCTATTTATACATGGCCCCATGACTAAGTGAGGATACAGATAATGGCCAAAGTGACAATGGTTCATTAGTAAAGGACTAGGCTGTCAGGCTGTGAGTAATGTCAGTTATCAGTCTACAAGATCACAACAGCACCGTTGACACAAGTGGCAAACTGGGTGAATCAATGTAGCATTTCCCACTTGATAATGACTGAAGAACCCTTGATTGATATTATCTCAGCTGCTTCTCTTTCAGACTTTGTTTTGTAGTGCCCCCAAAACAGTGACTTCCAAGTCATTCAGGAATGGTTTTGAAATCGTTCCCCTCTCTCCGCAACCCCCCCCCCCACAAAACCTTGTTTCCGAACACTTGTTATAGCTATTCATTTGATACCCAAAGACCTTTGATTAGTGGGCGGCAGATAAGTTGTATATAAATAAATATATAACTTACACTCACTCAGTATTGCTCCGGGTGACATGGCAAGTAAGAGTAAACACAGTTACAGGAAATTTGGTTACTTGATTATCCTATAAAAGTTTTTAAAAAGAGAGTTAATCAGAATGTGCAAGGAGAAGAATGGTAGAAGAGGAAGGAGAAGCCACCTCTCTCCCCTCCCTTCCCCTGTTTGTCCTTGTGTGTAGACATCAACAGCCAGCTACCTGTGGTGGCTCTCCATGGCCTCTGGAACCCTGAAAAATGGTTGTTGTCATGTGCAATCAAGTCAGAACTGAGTTAGAGTGACCCCACTAGGGCTTTGGAGGTACATGAAATATTTAAAGAGTTGTTTTATCAGTTCCACTTTGCCAGTGAGTTTCCATGACAAGAAGGGAGTTGAACCCTGGTCTCCAGAGTAGAGGTGGGCACGAAACAAAAAAACGATGGTTCATTTTGTTCAGTTTCGGAGCCACCCTTGGTTTGGTAGGGTTCGGGTTCATACAATTTTTTTTTAAAAAAATCGTATGAACCTGAACTGAGCTGAAGCAGTTCAACTTACCAGCGATGGCTGTGGCGGTGGCAGTGATCCTGGTGGCTGAGGCATGGCAGGGGCTTTGAGACGCTGGCTTTGGGGCAGCATCTGCAAGCCAGCTGAGAGAGCACTCCCGCAGCCGGCCACTGCTGGAGCCACTGACAAGCCGGCCAGGAGAGCACACCCGTGGTTGGCTTGTTGGCAGCTTTGGCAGCGGCTGGACCTTGGAGGGATCCCCACAGTAGCAGGGGTGCCCTCCTCCCCGGCCTGTTTTTTGCTTCTCTCCCCCCCCCCAGTGGCTGCTCGGTGCTAGCTTCAGGAGGGGGAATATTTTAAAAGCCCATGGGGTTGGGGGGGAGAGTAGGCTCTTTAAACTCTTCCCCCCTCCCAGTTTTTCTGTGATGGGTCAGTTCATTATTCCTTTCATTCCCTAATGAAATGAATAATGAATAACGAAACCAATAATAAACTCATTTCATACCCATCTCGACTCCAGAGCCCTAGTTGAGCCTGGTGGTGCAGTGGTTAAAGTGCTGTAGTGCAGCTATAACTGTGCTCAAGATCTGGGGTTCAATCCCAGATAGCTGGCTCAAGGTTGACTCTGAAACACCCTGAAAATGTTTATAGCCCGAAACATTGAGGTTCTCAGGTATTTAGTGAGGCTCCAGCAGAGCCTTCTTTGCTTCAAACTTTTGCTCTCTGCAGGTGAAAAGTGATGACTACATAGGCCAGCCTTCTCCCATTCCTCACATGCTCCGATTAGACTTTCTTTTACCCTGAATGCCTGAATAAGGCTTAGGGGTAAAGGGGGCTGTTAGGAGCTAATGTCCAACTGCATTGCTGCATGTATCCTACTATGGGAAACAGCCATGGGAGCTGCTGCTGGGCTAGCAAAGAGGGCTTTGGTTGCTTAAAGACACTTTGAAAGCAGACTGCCAATTAGCAGGATTACTGCCGAGGACCGTCAGATGTTAACCTTATGAAACAACACTCCAAAATATGCCTTTCTTGTTATACTTCTAAGCTTAGAATCCAGAAGCTAATTGCTTCCTCCCAGACCTGCTGAGCTTGAGAAAAGATGCTTTTATCAGGCATGCTAT
Organism: Phrynocephalus guinanensis; assembly: GCA_037367245.1. Classification (NCBI taxonomy): domain Eukaryota; kingdom Metazoa; phylum Chordata; class Lepidosauria; order Squamata; family Agamidae; genus Phrynocephalus; species Phrynocephalus guinanensis. The sequence continues at coordinate 65,029,821 of CM074733.1, read as the reverse complement.
ACCATAAATACTACACATATTTTAAAAGCATTGTTTCCTTCTCCTATTTAAAAATATTCTGCTTAGTCATGTCCAATTCAGTGATGTTAAATAAAAACAATTATCACTACATTGTGCTTATTACAAAGTACTTTAATTAAGTTTTTTTGGTGATATGATTTAGTAAATTAATTACTCAAAAATGTAAGAATGTATTAGTAAGAAAACCATTCAATGCCATTAATAAGTCAATACATTACTCAGGAAATGAACTCAGCTTTTATTACTAGAAATTCCCATCAATTACTAAATATTGCTGTACCAATTACTGTACTTGTGGAATGGACAAATTATTGGGCGACTGTTAATAATGTCAGATACAAATTACTATGGTGGAAAAGTGGTTAGTAAATTCTTTGCTCTGGGTTCACATATTAGTGGGTCACTTGTCAGAAAATGGTCGTTCCGTTTTAAAGAATTATGAAGTTAAGAAAGGTAATACCTTTTACTGGGTCAGTGCCTGCCCAGTGAAAGAAAACCTAAATCTTTTTAAGGAAGGCGGAAGCAAAAAACTAATGGTCAGTGAATTGAAAGTGCCCTGACTCGGTATGTGTATATATACTGTATAATGCAATGGCTACAGCTTACATTTTTACACCCTGCTTGCAGAACTCTTGTGAGCCTGAATCTATTATGTTCAACTGTTATTTGTTCCATCGATATTTATTACTGGAATTCCATTCATACTTGACAAAACACAAAGGATGGAAATTTCCTTTACCTATACACCTCACGTGTCTCCCATCCTGCTATGAAAGTTTCTAAAGTAGTGGAAGAATTGGAGGGCAGAGTTACATCAGCCCCATTCTCCACAGGGCAATCTGTGTGTTCCCTCCATTCTGTTTAGAGGGGTAGAGGAAAAGCTAAAGTATACAACTGGCATTGCACATGCAAATCAAAACAGCACAGGCCCAGCCATCCAAGTGGGAGCAGGGGAGAAGCTTCCCTTGCAATGTTAGGGGCAGGTCTCCCCTGTGCAGCTACTTGGGGGCAGGGGGAGAATGGAGAGGATGTTCTGTCAGTGACAACAGGAAGTGACTTCTGAGGTCATTGGAAAGTGCCAGCCCAATCATGCCCTGGGGAGTGCCATGATGACATCACTGGGCAGTAGGAGAAGAGGAAGCCTGAATACCAGTTGGACTGACCCCATAAAGGAGCCCACAGCTGAGTTAGGGCTGTTGAAGTTAGGGCATTTTGGCTCACTGTAATTCAGAGCCAAGACTCGGCAGCATGGAACAACAAGAATATTGAACATTTATAAATGCAAAAGCCTCTCTTAGATCAAAGCACCATCTATAAGTAATATGATCAGCCAAGGTAGGGAGAATTTGACTTGGCTTTATCAAGCAGACTGTCAGATAAGTATGGACAAATGATTGTGTGCAAGAACTAAATAAATCATACAGGGAAAAGAGGATTGTTTATGCTCATGTTAAAGAAGCAACAAGTTGCCCTTTATATAGCTCTTCCTAAGAGGGCTTCAAAAATTATTACCATCTCCGTGAAATAAACCTCTAATTTTACCATAAAATGTTGGGAGCTGTATCTTTGCTGTGCTCATATAATCACATTCCATCTCCTTTTTAGGTTTGAGTCACCTGCTGCTCCTAAACTAATGGTGCCCCTTTTATGAAACCAAGTTTGCATACAGGTGAGGTTTTTACAGTGAAATCATGCTGCCTCTTTCGTGGAAGTTGATGTCATGATCTCACAACGATACTTTTGATTTTAAGCCTTGCTATAATTTCCCATCGGATCTTCCATGTTTGTTCTTACTTAGCATACACTGATTAGGAAAGCTGTACGATGCTTTTACAGTTTTCGTGGCGCAGTGGTTAAATGCCTGTACTGCAAGTAAAACTGTGCTCACCACCTGGGGTTCAATCCCAGGCAGCAGGCTCATGGTTGACTCAGCCTTCCATCCTTCTGAGGTCAGTAAAATGAGTACCCAGGTTGCGGGGGGGCAATGTGCAGCCTGCATACTGTAATTAAACTGTAAACCACCCAGAGACTACTTGAAGTGGTATGGGACGGTATATAAGCAGAATACTTTGCTTTAAACTGTTAACAGCATGAGAGAGTTGTCTGGAAGCACCCTCAGTTTCAACATGGTGCCCCAAGCCAAAACTGATACATAAGGGAATGAGATATAACTCAGATTCCAAAGGCCAATTTCTCCAGGGTGGAAACTTGTACAATATTTTGGTTCAGCAATTTAGGCTTTGGCTAATTAATGTGGTCTTGGACAAATGAGGGGTGGTTTTAAATCCCTTTTCAGCACAAAACAACAATATTTAGACATGACTTAGGTGCAGACATCCAGACATGATTTCTTCAAATCCCCCCAAAAAAGAAAACAAAAAAGAAAACAAAAAAGAAAACGAGAAACATCCTTCTGGCTTCTCCACAGTTTATCCTTTCAAGTGGGGGTACAGGGAGAGACTAGCACTTAGTTCTTATACTGGTTACACACACACACACACACACACACACACAGAAATGAGACAAAGTCTAACAGTCATAGCTCGACTTGCACCTCAGTGCCACAAGATAATATAAGAAATTTGTGGTTCAGAAGAATCCTAGATTTCCCTCAATTAGAGATGGGCACGAATCGAAAAAATGACATTTCGTTTCATTTTGTTGAGAGGTCCGGTCCGGTTCGTTTCATTTTTCGTGATTTTTTGCAAAAAAAATGTTTCATTGGTTCGTTAATTCATTATTCTTTATTACCCTTTTTCCCCAGCACCCACCATGTGGCCCCTGGGGCCCAGTCAGTGCTGGTTTTTTTAAATTATTATTATTTATTTTAGGGTGCCGACCAGGCCACACTTGGGACCCGGTCGGCGCTCCCCCTTTTAAAAAATTATGTTGATTTTAATTTTATTTTAGTCCCCCCCACTTCCGGGTTCAGGCCCCGCACTACAGCTGTAGTGCGGGACTTTTTGTTGTTGGTGGCCCCCCCCTTTCAGCGCTGATCACGCAGCCCCTGGGGCCTGGTTGGTGCTGTTTTTTAATTATTATTATTATTTTATTTTAGGGTGCTAGCTAGGAGAGAACACCTTCTGCTCCCCCACCCACCCCTGTGCCACATCAGCCCAGTGGGGGGGGGATCCCTCCTCCTCACTTCCCCACACAGCCTCCCATGCCAGGAACCTGTGCTCCAAAGGCTTCGCCATCACCAACCTGTTGGGCTTGGGGGTGGAGCTGCAACCTCCGGCTGCCTCGGCTCTCACTGGCTCGGGCTGCGAAGGCAGAGGGGCGGCCGGGGAGGCTTCAGTAGCAGCGGGTCTCAGAGGTGGCAGCCCCTTGCCACTGGGTTTGGGCTTCCTGTGTGGGGAGTCTGGAGGTGGGCAACGCAGCAGCAGGGTTCCCTCCACTTCCGGGTTCAGGCCCCACGCTACAGCTGTAGCACGGGGCTTTTTTGTTTTTTGTTTTCCTTTCAGTGCTGACTGTGCAGCCCCTGGGGCCTGGTCGGTGCTGTTTTTCTTAAAAAAAATACTTTAGGGTGTCGGCCAGGCCACCCTTGGGTCCTGGTCAGTGCTCCTTTTTTTTTACTGTGCCCTGTCGACCACATGGCCACGCTACAGCTGTAGCACAGCTGTCATTGGCTCCCCCCCCCCCCGGTTGCCATCCTAGAAGCCAGGAAGACTGGACCTCCGGACCAGCACCAGGTAGGAAACATCTCCGCCCCCCATTAACAAAACAAACGTAACCGAACCAATTTTTCTCAGTTCGGTTTGTTTCATGTTAAATTTGCCCCTAGGGTCATTATTCATTTCATTGCATAACAAACTGAATAATGAACAACTAAACAAAAAAATCATTTTGTGCCCACCTCTACCCTCAATTCCTGAATCAATACAAGTGATATATTTCTCTCACATACAGTTATTCAATGGAATAAGAAGAATGTCTTGGTAACCAATACAAAAAGCTTAACTATTGCAAATATTGAATTTACAGGACATTGCTCAGTTATAAAAATGATGAATGTGTGTGTTTTTCTGGAGTTTCAAAACATTATACCCCTTCCTTCCTTCCTTCCTTCCTTCCTTCCTTCCTTCCTTCCTTCCTTCCTTCCTTCCTTCCTTCCTTCCATTTTTTCCTGGGTACCAGTTTGCTCTTGCCATATTGACTATTGGTATTTGAGTCTTACAAGCAGATGTCCTGGCAGTACTTATCCTTTTATGACAATGTTGTGGTGCTATTATTTTGGGTCCTCAAAGGGTGATGAAGAATGTTCCAAAAGCAGAAAAGGATAAAGATGGCTGCTATTTAAAAATATTATTGAGTTATACCACACCAAGAAAGGACTTTTGGGAGAAGGTGACACATTTTGAGGTGTTTAAAAGCCGGTTCTAAAAGCAAAGATGGAGATTTTTTTTTAAAAAAAATTGGCACAAATATACTATTGGGAGACATATCAGGACCCTGTTGAAGCAGTCAGAATCAGTGGTGTATAGTTATCCATAGATCTGAAATCTACAGAAAGAACAGGGAACGATATATCATTTATTGTCTACTATGTCTGTATTGATTTTCTACTACACTGATGGGTATTCAAGGCAGCGGATAATGAAATCGCAGGAAACCCAAAATATAAAGATGTAAAAACCACTAAGAAAATAGTGTCCAAATCACCAACATTATAGCAGTAGTTAATTACATGCCTACTTTACAAAACATGACCAGGATGAAAATACAGGCTAAGGAAAAAAATGACAAGCAATTCTCTATCCAGAAATGGAAATGACAAAGAACAGCTATTGGTTTCCATAACTTGAAATCAGTGAGATGAACTGAAATGGGTGATGGTGGGGAGGTTTGAGAAAGACGTATCCCTTTTACCTGTTGTGCAGTTCTTCATCGCAAACGAATCAATAGCGGCTACACTTCTGTTCCCACGAGCAATATATTCCAAGGAGATCCGAAAAGGTTTCTCAAGGTGTCCCACTCGTTCCTGGAGAAGCACCCATCTGTTTTCAGAGTGCAGCAAAAAGAAAGAACAGAGGACAAGCATGGTGATGAAAAGAGCTCGTTTGCAAGAGGCACAGTTCCAGAAGCAACCAGCCCATGCTTGCCCCATCACAGTGGTACCCTAGGCTGCTTTTCTACTTGTCTCTCTTGCACCAGTACTTTGGTTTTTTTAAAGAGTTTAAACAGGAAACACTTCCAGAGGACGTTGATGTTACAGTCACCCCCTGCCATTTCGCGGTTCAGGTACTGCGGTCCCACTACATTGCGGGATCGTAGTACCTGCACCTTGGAGCCACACAGAGGGCGGCAGGGGGTGATCGGGTCGCTCCGTGCCGCCCCCCGTGCTCCTCCGAGAAGCCTAGGAGCTGCGCGGTGGGGCGGCAGGGGAGATCCTTTCGCTCTGCGCCCCCCGCATTCCTCCAAGAAGCCTCGGACAGGTGTGCGATCGCCCCCCTGCCACAGGCCCCGCCCCACCCACTTCTGAATATCACGGATTTTCATGCATCGCAGGTGGGGTGGGTCCCTAACCCCCGTGATCGGCGGGTGGGGGTGATTGTATAAGGAATAGGCTACCACACCAAGCTAATGACAATTTTATCACTCTGATCAGTCACATGTCTGTGCCTACAGATCTCCCACATATATCTTTGTGCAACTGGAAAGCAACACAACTTTTTCTGTGTGCTTCCACCCTGTACACAGAGATATGTAATATGAAGCAGATTGGAATGCTTTAAATACCAGCCCCTCACCTTCCAGCCCATCTGAGTCTGGTATTCAGATTCACAGTGATAGGTTTCTCTCAAGGGGTTATTGAATAGTTGCAATTCCCAGCCTTTTATCTCCAAAGCATTTTCTTTCACTTGGGGAAGCAGCATCTCCTTCTCAACACTATTAGGAGCCTTAACATTAAAACTTGGTAATTTCCTTTTTTTACTTTTACATTGTCTGTTGTGGGTGTTTTTTTTTTTTCAAAGAAAAAAGAAAGAAAGAAAGAAAGAAAAGAAAAGAAAAAGAAAAAGAAAAAGAAAAAGAAAACCCTGGATTAATGGGACTATATACTTAGAGCTAAGGGACAATGATAACATATGTTATGTACCCCAGCAAGTAAATTCTGCCTTGCAGAAATTATTTAAGAACAACAGAAATGTTGTCTGAATGACAGATCAGTAAAGGCAGCATCCATGGTTGCACACACCATTTTAAATCATTCCACATGGCAAGCTGTCCAAGTGCAGGTCCTAAGGCAATTCTTCACTATAATCACTACAGGTTTTTCCCCCTTTACTGGTTTGTAAGACATATAAAATGATATTTCAATTGATTATTGTTGGTGGAATATGTTCTTGAGTTCCTTATTTCTCTACACAAATTCATCTAGGTCACCAATAAGAGAAAATATGTTCCTAGGCCAACTGTTAAGCAGGCTGCCCAAAAACCTACATTACAAAATTACTACACACAATTCTTTAGAAGAAAAAGGCCACCGCTTTATTGGTTGTAGCCATCCCTGGTCCAAAACTGGGGATTTGGATCCATTGTACCAAGAGACCTAAATGCACTTCATCCCCACCACCTACCCAGCATGTGTGGCAGCCCTCTGAAGGTCATGCAGGCATGCACTCTTTGTAACTCCTGCCACCTGACGGAAGAGCTTGGCCAATGGGCCCCTGAGCAAGCCCAGACCATGTCCCTGTCCCAGTTCCCTTAAGGCAGGGGTGTCCAAACTTCAGCCCTCCAAATGTTTTGGACCACAACTCCCAGAATTCCAAGCCCGTATTGCCAATGACAAAGGACTGTGGGAGTTGTAGTCCAAAATATCTGGAGGGCTGAAGTTTGGACACCACTGCCTTAAGGGGATTTCCTTAACAATGGGGCCACCTGGATCCAACTGCTGACAAAATTGTGAAAAGGCAGTAAGACATGTACAGTCATACCCATAACAACCGATCGATAACCTGGATCCCAACCACCAACTTGAATTTTTATTACCAAACTACCATCTTAAACATAATTTCCATAATGACCATACAAAAATGGTTCACCAGGTATTAAAGCAACTAACTTGTACCGCCCTAGAACCATCATTAAACAAGGGAGGGGGAAGGGGGGAACGTAGTGAGATTTCAAACTGACAAGAGCAGTTTCCTTGGCCCCAGTTATATGTTAGACAGGTAGACTGGAGCCAAGCGTCCTGTTTGATGGCCAACTAATCCAGAGTCTTCAACCTGAATTTCCCAACGTGAGGCCAACAATGCAAAACTCACTCCCACCAACCAATGGGAAGCCGGGGGAGGGAGGGAGAGAATCATCTGCTGTTGCTCTCCCAGCATCCCAAGTACTCAGTAGGACCAAAAAAGAGATGCCATGACAGCTCTGTCCCTCTCTGTTGCTTGCCATGGCCCTGCGATTGCTGCTCCGGCCACAACAGGGTGCTTCCCGGTGATTCTGGGACCCCATTTTCTAATTTAGTCAACTGGCAGTTGGTCATCTGGACCCACAGAGAAAAACAGGTTTCTGAAGAGCCTTGTTAGAAATATTCTCTAAGCAATTCCAGCTGTAATTTTTTAAAACAACACATTGTGCTACCATTTGTTACTTCCAGACAGCACAACTTGGCATGTATATAATAATGATCCAATGGCCCTAGTAAATCTAAAAGGCCAGTAGTAAAATATTTTTCAAAGAATAAGTATGTTTTACAGCAGCCCTGTGAAGCAAACCAATATTCTTTTTTAAATGAACCACCTCCACTTCCATGTTCTAAAGTCATTGCTCTTTGTGGTTTTTATAATCCTGTTATACAATTACTGGAGGGGGTTATTCAGTTATCTCATTTGATTAACCTGCCTGCCTCCATTTGTGTCTACTATCTTCATACAGTGAGACCATTTCTTTTATAAGAATATTTCCACATGCAAGAGATAGAGTTGATAAAAGGATTGTCTTGAACTGGGATGATTATGACTTAATTTCTACTCAGGACAATTCAGCACCTTCCATTCTGACCTGTCCCACAGGGTTGTTGTGAGGCCAAAGTAATCTTTTATAAAATATGAATTTATATATTGTTGAAATCCTCTAAGGGAGGACTGAATATGTATGAACTAAATCGACTGATTGCTGAAATATGCCCAGATAGCACTTGACGGCTATAATGTTATGACTAGTCATCATCTTTAGGTAACAGATCGCCCAATAGTAGAAATCTGTGTCTGTAAGGATAAAGGAAATTATCTACAAGTCAGTTTGGAGGTGGCATTTAATTCTGGTGAAACTTTTTTAAAAAATCAATTATTCTAAGTTGTGTTGGGAGAGGATGTCAGACCATTTATTCTTACCAGCTGTTTTGTAATCTTGCTGCAGCTTCTGGATTTTTTTTTTTTTTTAGAAAAATGTTTCTACACTACCTCTTATACCATGTACACTGCCTTGGGAAAGTTTCTCCAAAACAAAGGAGCCTTTAAATAATTTAAAGCAAATAAAAATTATGGAATGAAAAGAGTACCATTGTTTTTAGATTAATAAATAAAAACCCTATTGCAATTATCATGCAATAAACAAATGAATGAAAGTAATGATGGTATCTTTCTTAAAAACTCAAGTGTGTCTTAAGAATCTTAGCTAGCGGATAATAGCAAGATTTTATTAAGTCCTGAATGCAAACTAAAAGGCAACATACAGTAGGACCCCACATCTACTGATTCAGTTATCCACAGTTGGCAGAGGAAAAAATAAATAAATAATTCAGCAGCCGCAACGCAAGCTACTGTCACAAAGAACAGCTGTAAAGCAAGCTACTGTCATAAAACAGCAGCCATAAAGCAAGCTGCCATCAAAAACAGCAGCTGTAAAGCAAGCTACTGTTGCAAAACAGCAGCTGTAAAACAAAACAGCAGTTTTGCGGACATTTCTCTCTTATCCACGGTGTTCATTATCCAAGGGAAGGCTTGGAACCAATCCCCAGCAGATACTAGGGTTCTGCTGTATTTTCTTCTTGACTGGGACGTAGATACGGCTGTAGCAAAATGCGAGTCTTCATTCATTACCAATAACAGAATGCAGAATTGTTTTAGGAAACGTTGATTTTCACAAGACAGACACTTTTCTCAGTACTGAGGTGCTGGCAGAAAAAAAGGAACATAGCTTACCAGTTACAGTCCTGTGGAGCCCAATGACAGTTTAATATAGGACTTCCCCAAGTCCATTTAAACCAGTGGTCAGTTGAGTCTCTTAAATATCTGGTGACAAAAGCAGCAGGATCCATGTTATTTGGAACCTCTAACAAACAATTATTCCATCAAAGGAGGGGACTGAGCCAGCTTTGGAAATGATTTACACTGAACTGCAGGAGCATCTGGGTGTCGTGCAAAACATCCCTTACAGTTTCCAAGACAGATGGATTTTAATTCCAGGTACATGGTGGCCCCTGCACAATGATTTCTATCTCTTTGCTTCTTCTAACCCCCTGGCTAAACGTGTCAAGAGTTTTAGGAATTGCTTTTCTGAGTTACCGGTGCAATAAACTTTACTTTTAAATTATCTGGCCTCTCATAGTTTACCACAGAAACTATATTAAACTTTCAAAGCTGATACCGGGCTGGTATTTTATGTTGCTGGAATTCAGGAGAGTGGAGGTCTCACTTGGGGCCAGATTAATTTAAAAATATGCAGCATGAATGCCTAGAAGGAGTTTATATCAGAAAGTATTTTCTACCTGTAAAAAAAAAGAGAGTAGGTTTTGATCTAAATTGTGAAAAGCAGTCATGCACAGTTCCCACCTCAATGTTCTCCAAAGCACAAATAAACTGACAATTGCCATTTGCATTACAATCTTTTCAGCAGACACCCTTGAGGTATAATGGATCTGCTAAGACTCAGGAAATGTGGGGTTGAACCCCTGCTGTGTCATGAAAGCTCATGGGGTGTGCGGTGGTGCAACTGATAAAACCACAAATTAAATATCTCACAAAACTTGAAAGCGCTATTTGGGTTCTGCCTTACGTCGGTTCCAACTTGAATTACACAACACAATATACAGGCCTCAACTAGATTCCGGGCCTCAACCAAGAAACTATCCAGCATATTTTCCATCTTGCCAAGGACTTTACATCTAAGAAATAACTCCTGGTGACTCCATCTTTTGCCATGTTTTAACCTGTTGGTACAGCTCCAAGGAAGAGGGTTTTGCCCTTGAAATATTAGCAATTTTTTGTTATTTTTTCTAGTAGCCTAAAGGTATCGCCTGTTCTACTTTTGTATTTACCCATAAAGCTGTAACTGTAGCCCATTTGCTGTTAATACTGCTGTTTAAAGCATCCTGCTTATATACTGCCCCATTGTGCTTAAAGCCCTCTCTGGGCGTCTGGGAGTTGAGTCTTGGCATCCCGGCTTCTTTTCTTGTGGGATCGAAACATTTTGCTACTCTTCCAAGTAGCTTCTTCAGGCTGAGAGGCTACTTGGATGTGTAGCAAAACATTTTGATTGCATAGGAAAAGAAGCCCAGTTGCCATGACCCAGCTCCAAGATAACCTCACCTAGATGGCTGAGTATCTCCACCGACACTGTCTGGGTGCTTTACAATTTAATTATGTAGGCTACACATTGCTCCCCTACCAAACTTGGAAGGATAGAAGGCTGAATTAACCATGAGCCAGCTACCTGGGATTGGGCCTTCCACCACAAGGCTCCTCCCTCTAGCTGTTCCAATTGTTGCTGCTGCTAATTAATTTTAACTATCAAAAACAACACTAAGAACACTGAAATCTGGTTTATATCAAGTGAGAAGTTCAGTCCTTCTGAACCACTATTATCAGCCAGCAGGGGTTCTTAAGAGTTTCACTCTACCTAGAGAGTCTATGCTACACCAACCCACCTCCTTCTTTCTATGTAGTAACAACCTAAGTTGAATGGGTCTTCTAATAAGTAAATGTTCCCTGGAATTGATGCATTTATTGAGAATCAAAGTTTGGAAATCTTACTAGGCATAGGATTGTCAGAAATGTTTAGTCTATAAACCCCACAATTCTTCATTCTCAGATTTCCATCTGATAGGCACCAATGTGGCTATCTGCTGCTCATCCAAACAGCTTCATCAGTCAGAATACAGCTAGTGCGAGTCCTCCATCTTATAGTGGGCTTTGACCTCTTGTCACCCTGGTCAGAAAGGACTAAGCTTGAAGGACTTGTGGACTGGCTAGCCTAACTCCACCTAGCTTCCTGTGCAGAAGGGAATGTTCCACATAGTAGCAGAGCTACTTCCTTTCTGCATCTACCGGCTTAGGCGTTTCTCCCCCGGTGAACCACATTTGGTAACTATAAGGATCTGTCTGCCAAATACAACTGCTATGATGGATAATTGTGGGATATGTAGTCCCCCAAAAACATAACAGTAAAACAACAAATATTTAATCACATCTCCCTCCATAAACCCTGAAATTATTATCACATTGGAGTATTATTTACAATGTCACATGCTGTCTGTAGTTTGACTGACTGTAAGGAACTTTTCTGGGCTGAGGTGTCTATCATGCAGCCCATATACATGACGAAGTATTATTGTTCATATGCTTATATACACCAGCAATGCACATAGCAATGTAGATGAGTCCCTATCACCATTTATTCCCACAACAGTCCTTTAAGATAAATTTGCCCTATTTAGTTCGTGGCAAGAAAAATTAATCTGTGTGACAAAGCCAAGATTTGAGCTTGGATTTCCCTGGTCTCAGTCTAGCTTTTCTTTGGCTGATATTTTATTGTATTATTATAGTTGACTAAAATTGCAAATCCACTTTTGAAAAAAAAGTTATGTAACTTTAGACAAGGCTATACTTGGATAGTTCATATAGCTATGTCCCCTACAATATCCTTCCCTTCTGCCTAACTCATTTTTCAATGGACTAAAGATGACAGAGTCCAGACTGACATCAAGTACAAAGGCTTTCAAGTAGAGATGGGCATTTCATTGGATTTTCGGCCAGCACAAACTACACCAAGGTAAGACTATTGATTTTGTTCCAGAGGGTGGAAATGGGTTCTGAGCGTCAGCTGTGCTAGTGTGTTTCATTTCAGAACCAGTCCCCTTCCAAAATGAAACACCCATCTCTACTTTCAAGGTATCTAAGAGAATTTAGGAGGTGCTTCCAGAAGGAACAATAAGTCTTAAATAATATAGTAGAGTTATTTTATTCTATTGATTAGGGTTTTCTAATTTTAATTTAGGCCATTGTATGAATGATCAGTAGACTGCGTAAACTTACTGTATATTTATTAACTGCATCCCCATTCCAATTTTCATGAATCATCTTGAACTGTTATTTTATTATATAAAATCTTAGAATCTCAGGAACTGGATTAGGAATTGTTCAATGAGGATATAAAGCAGAAGGAACTGGTCCACCCACTAATGACAAAAGTACAAATGGGAGACACAGTGTCAGAATGTGTGGAAATAATGACAATTATTGAGTATTATTAATGAACACAGTTAAACATTATTTTTCTGAATTTTGTGACACAATTTACAAGTGAAAAAAATGCATGTAAGAAAGTTGTCTTGCTAAAAATGTTCACAAAAATGCTTTGTTTCATGAAATCTTTTAAATGTTCATGCATTAAAAACATAGCTCTGAGGTTTAAGTATCTGGTTCAAGAGCTAGTGGTTAGAAATTCAGTTTCCCACATGATGATGATGATGATGATGATGATGATGATGATGATGATGATGATGATGATGATGATGATGATGATGATGATGATGATGCACACATTTTCAAGAGATGTACGAATTCTCATGTAGACATCAGAAAAAGCACCAAATTTTCAAATCCATACAGAAATAGAGGAGATTATAACAGATGAAAGATGAGAAAAGGAGAGAATTCAAACCTGACACTTTTTTTTCTCCATTTGTAGCTTGAACAGAATGTGGGCAGAAAGAAAAGTTGAATATATTTACTCCTAATAGAGTAGAGTGATATGTATCTCAAAGGAATGAGAATAAGGTTATTACTTACTTTTAATGTGCCAAAGTATGAATAGGTTTACATTTAAATTTTCAAAGGGCTGCAATAGGAGGATTCTGTATCAAAGGCATGGGTGTAAAAAAAAAACCTTTGCTTGTATTATTTATCTTACACACAAGAAGAAGAAACTACAAAATGTCAGTGAGCTGCTTTCTGTCAGTCTTGACTAGAGGCTTTGCGTTTGCAAGAATATTGTTGCTCAAATAGATCAAATTGTGGAAAACTATTGCAGCTGCTGATTTGTTGCATGGTCTGTGAAAAATCAGAAGTGTTGGCTTGGATGTTTGTGTCTATTTGATCAATCAGCCATTTTTTTAAATGTGTGCTGAGTTTTGAAAAGAGAAACAACACTACTTATGCACAGACAAGCAGCAGAAACCCTAAGGGGTGGAAAGCACTAATTTCCTTTTCACAATGGAGAAGAGGAATATCACGGGGCTTGAAGACATCTTGGCATTTCATGCCATCAGAGTGTACATCAACAAGAACTTCATGTTCCTACTATCAGGACTAACACAAAGGAATGGACATGGCAATGCTAGCTTCTTAGCCTCCTAAACTTTGAGCAACTGGGCTTTTGTTCAAGATCCAAGAAAAGTATTAGTACAATATTGTTGTTTAAAGACTGTACCTTATTTATGACATGGTGCAACTCTACAAAATCTGGCTTTTATTTTCAAATGCTGCCACTTCATGTACGTTTTTGACTGTTATGAAAAATGTCAGGATTCTTGTACTGCTGCCTTACTACAACAAATGCTCTTGATTCAGAGGCAGAAATCACCAAGTGGTTTCTGTGTTTCTGTTCCTTTAGCAGAAACAACCCAGATTCCACATCAAAGAAAGTTAAGTGATGATCTTAAAGTCAATCCTCTGAACTAACTAAAGATTCAGTGGTCCACCACTGCATATGATAAGCCAAGTATAGAAGTGATAGATTTTACTGGCCATTTTGCAACCCACTAATGACAAAATATATGTCACTGGAGGAATCAGTAACAATATGAAGATGTACAAGAGAATAATAGAAGGAACACTCACGGCTTTGAATGCATCCATACCAGGTGCTGTTTGTTTAATGGATAGGTCTGAAACATGAATCCATAGAGTCTACCCTTTCTCGGTGTCAAGTATGTATTTGCCAGTATGGTAGCAAAGAGGATGTGCTTGGGTTCATTTAATGTGTTACCTTATTACTCACAAGTTTCAGCATTATATTATATTACATTTCTGGGATACTAGTTCCAATATACTGTACTTTAGACATACAACACAATACAATGCTGAAATTGCTGAATAGTAAATCAGTACTTACAAATGTCCTGTTGATTCAATGGGTTCATTTCACGGGGATCAGCAATTGGATTTAGGGCAGTATTTCATTTATAATCCACCTGTCTTCCAGGCAAAAGAACCATGGGATAGTGCATAGCAATTAACAATGAATACAATTATTGGTCACAAAATTATAATAATATACCAGTAAAATGCATATTATCCTGGCAGAGGATGGTGCCCTCTGGGACATTGTTTCCTATGAAAGGGACATTGTTTCCTAAGGAAATGGCAGAATGTCCACAGTTTTCTAGAGGACATAATCCTGGCTACAATGTATACTCAGTAAGTTTTTACTAATATTCTTCACAAACATGGTTTACAAGCCATCAAGAGTAGCCCTTCTGTTAGGTGTGGTTTAAAGGAAGGAAGGAAGGAAGGAAGGAAGGAAGGAAGAAAGAAAGAAAGAAAGAAAGAAAGAAAGAAAGAAAGAAAGAAAGAAAGAAAGAAAGAAAGAAAGAAAGAAAGAAAGAAAGAAAGAAAGAAAGAAAGAAAGAAAGAAAGAAAGAAAGAAATTTCAAGTGAGGCCATGGCAAATCTAGGTACCATCGTGTAAAAATCTGTACTCATGTCATGAATCACTATTGCACCTTTAGCAATAAAGTGAATCTTCAGATTAGCAGCATAGCACATGACTCCATATTATGCAATCATATTCATGGCTGAACTGGAATAATGATTCCTCTGTTCCTGTGCACAGAACCCTCTCTGAGATTCATCAAAGAATCTGAGGTTCATCAGTGATGTTTTTATCATCTGGACTTTCTGAATGTATAGCTGCATGGCATTCTATTTGAAACCTATTGACCGATGCACATATTTACATATCTCCAGCATCCATCCAAACATACTGCCAAGTTCGTTGTCTTCAACCAAGCTTTCAGATATAAGCAGATTTGCTCAGAATGACAACACAGAGGTTCAAAACAGAGGCAGGCGTTTATGAAAATGCAATACTTATCTTACATGGAGAAAATGAGGCTGGCCTGTACTTGAATACAGACAACCACCACAAGTTGAGTAAACAACTAAGGATACAAATAGGTAACATGAGATGGACGCAGAGAGAGGAACAAGATTCTGACACAAAGATAGATATCATTTGTGTCCCCATATCTCTACTGGAAGAACTATCAAGAACCCCAATGACGTCAGCCACAACATCAGGTGTCTGTTGAATCGTTCTTTCTCTAATATAATTTGTGCTATCTTTTACCAAGAGTGCCTTTCTACTTCCTACATATGACAGTCTTGGAATAAAAGAATGAATGGACACAAAAATCACATCCTGAATAGCAACACACACACACACACACACACACACACACACACACACACACACACACACACACACACACACACACACACACACACACACACACACGACCCCTAAAATCCGATGCAAAGGGCTCGCAGATGCGAAGCATAAAATTGTTTTCCCACCAGCAGCAGAGTTTTTTAAAAAGTACGCCCATGCCCACTAAAGCGCGCCCCAGCACATTTTCCAAGTACCTTGTCTCGAGGAGGTAAAATCCTCGTTGCTGTTCCTTGCTGCTGTTTTAAAGCATTGCATGCCTGGCCCTCCTCCACTTTTTGTTTGTTTTTGTTGGGGTTTCTCCCTCAGAAGGGGAGAAAAGAAGAGTGCGAGACAGGTGGGAACACAGGAAGCAGAACAAAAACCACATTGGGGGGGGAATCTGCATTTAAGTTGCCAGCGGATTTTAGGGGTCGTGTGAAAGCACTAACAGTTTCTGAACAACTTAACCTCCGAGGATGCTTTCTTATAAATCAAAGTGGATATTGATAGGAAAAAAGGAAAAACAAAAGGAGAGTTGAAATGGAAAAAGCAAAAGTTACCTACATAAACATGATCCAGTACATCTCCAAGTCTTAACACACAAATTATTCCTTTGACAGATTCTGATCTCTATCCCAGTGAGATCACTTAGTATTTCTAGACATCCTAATTTACCTAGGTAAAAAGTAAAGGTTTTCCCCGCACATGCATCCTAGTTGTGTCCTACTATAGGGGTGGTGCTCATCTCCGTTTTATGTAACCTGTAATTAGCTGCCTAGATGCCCTAAGCACATCCAATCTCGCCTGATTTTGGAAGCTAAGCAGGGTCGGGCCTGGTTAGTTCTTGGATGGGTGACCACCAGGGAATACCAGGTGCTGTAGGCGCCTGGAGTAGGAACTGGCAAGCCACTCCAGTACTCCTGCCAAGAAAACTCCATGGACATGGAGTCACGAAGAGTCGGTCACGACTGTAACGACTGTAACGACACAACACACACACACACAAGCTTACAAAACCTTATGAAATGAAATGAAACAGTAAACAGCGTGTTGTCAAGAAATGAAACAAAACACCATTTTTAAACAGGGTTTCCTGTTTTTTTTAAAAAGGAAAGCTCCCCATTATATATAGCCTTACAAGGCATTTTATTTCATTTCGTTTCATGACAAAAAATTCTTTTAAAAAAATCCGTTATTAACAAAATGAAACAAAATGAAGACTGAAACAAAACTAAATGAAACAAAACACTATATTCCCATTTTGTGCCCATCTCTAGTAGCTATCTGTCTAGGACTCAAAATATGATACAAACAGGGATACCTTCAATCCCATTTTAATCTTAGTTCCAGATCTAATGAAATCTACAAGCTAGAGTTTCTGATTCTTGGCAGTTTTAGCTATAATGTGCCCTTCATGTAATATGATAAAACAAAAATCTAATTCAAATACTTATTTATTTTTTACATGATGGCCCTTAACTGTTCATGCCAGCATCTTGATTAAACTGAATGAAGACACACAAATATAGAATGGTAGAAGGCCCGGGTTTGAAGCTACATGAGAATACAGTGATGAATAAGACAAGTAGATAATGTCTGAGCTGGGGGTGGAGGTGAGGAGGAGAAGTGAAAAATGAAAAAGCAACAAACAAGCCACTTACTATTCAATCTGTGACTCAACGCATTTGATTCAAATGCATTAAAGTGTGTGAATAGGGAGTTCACATTTATTCCTCATGCTTACTTTCTCTGTAACAAGAAGAGTTGTGTCAAAGTATTTCAGATCAGCCCTCCCACTCCTCCTTAATTTTCTGCAATTCCAAAGAAGTAGAAAAAAATGAGAGAACTCATGAAAACCTATTTCATAGAAAACGCAATATGTTTTTGAAAGATAACAATGGGGGAGGGACCGGAATATCCCAGTGTACAGAGCCACTCTTGTTCTTTTTCCTCTCAACTAAGCAATGAATTTGTGACAGAAAATCCAAAGATAATCCCTCTTCCTCTACCGACATTCTGTATTTACAGTTGGTGATGAAACCTTTCCCTCATAATAATGCTGCATGGTCAAGATGAGCAGATGGAACTATCAACAGATCCTGTAGGAGGTGCGAAAAAAATTACATGCATTCCTTGTTGAAGCAACAAGGAAATGAAAAGAAAAATGTTCAATTTTCCTTGGCTGACTATTAACTATTGAAGGGAAACAAAAGATAAGGGAAATGTGAACCGAACAATAGGACAGGCAGTGTCTTTCCTCATTAAACAAGCTAGTATATGTGGAGCATTCCACTTTGATTCTTTTTAATTATACACTTTAACTTTATTAGGTATTATTTATCTTCAAATTAATGAGAAAAATGGGCCTATGGTCTTTATTTTATTTTATTTTATTAGATTTTTTATACTGGGCCATCTACCCTGAAGGCTGCTCTGGGCAGTTTACAACATGGAAAAAATACAAATTATAAACAACAAACAATAACAGATGAAATACAAAACTTATTTGAAATTATATAAAACATAAAGCAAAAATAACTATAACCAAATACAATTATTAACAGAGATAAAATTAAACTAGCAAAAATAAACCAAATAAAGTAAATGTAACAAGAGCCGAAGAAAGAAATCTCCAGGCATCATAAATTATAAAGGCTGAAGTTGGTTATCTGATTTTAACCGGACTTGTGTAGCTGTTCTCAATAGAAGCCAATGAAAAATTAACCTTTACTTTTTACCTAGGTAAAGTAAGAGGTTCTCAAAACATGAGGTAAGCTATTCCGGTAGGCAGTGGACGGTCCCTCCAAGGTTAGCATCAACTATCAAGATGCATTTTACTATAATCCAATCTTTACAGGAATGGCCATGGCACACAAACGATCTGTACCCCTCAGGTACCTACTCAGGTCATTCATTTGCAGCGCCTAAGGATCCTTACCCCAAAACTGGAATCAGAAGTCCCTCTCTTATTTCTATTATCCTGGCTTTTTAAAATGGGAGTTTAAATATGCATGTGCTATACACAAATTCAATCATACATATCCTTCATATATACTTATTGTACTCACTAGGGGACGATTCCAGTAAATGAGCATATGATCTATACAAGATTACTGGGAGAAGTCAGTAAACTACTGACAGATGTGGCAGTAGTTACTCTGGGCCAAAATATTGTGAAGAGTTGTTTTGGACTTAAATGCTGAAGCAATGGTAGAAACAGGTACAACATGCACAGTGAAGAATCTTACATATCTTTTAAGCTCTCAGTTAAACTAATGCCACACCTGCTCTGCCAAATGAAGACTGGAAAGCTATGTTCTAATTTCCTATCCCTTTCTTTGAGTTTGGCAAGCTGAGAAAGAAAAGTGACCCAAACCAAAAGTTCTATGGCAGTGGTTGTGAACCTTCAGCACGCCAGATGTTTTGGACCACAACTCCCACCATCCTTTGTCATTGGCAATCTAGACTCCGAATTCTGGTAGTTGTGGTCCAAAACAGCTGGAGTGCCAAAGGTTTGCCACCAATGCTCTATGGGCATGTTGTGTTTACGTTTAGTGCAGTTTGCAATAAGGAATGCAGTTAGAACTAAGGGGGCAGTATATAAATAGTATTTATATACTTTTTACCTATATACTATATACTCTAGTATTAAGTACAGGAGCTCCTCAGAGTTGTGTGTTAAGCCCCTTCCTCTACTCCTTGTACACACATGATTGCACCCCACTGTATAACACCAACACGATCATCAAATTTGCAGATGATACAACAGTGGTGGGGCTCATTAGTAAGAAAGATGAGTCTGCTTATAGGAAAGAAGTACAAGGGTTGACTCAGTGGTGGAAAGAAAATAATCTTATACTTAACACCAAAAAAACTAAAGAACTTATCATTGATTTTAGAAGGAAGAAAGATGTACATTTACCATTGTACATAAATGGTGAGGAGGTGGAGAGGGTTGATAGCTTTAAATATCTGGGCACTTACATCTCAGAGGACCTCTCATGGACTGCAAACACCAATATGGTTGTGAAGAAGGCACAGAAGAGGCTGTATTTCCTGAGAATGCTCAGGAAGATGAATTTTTCTCAGCATCTACTTCAGTCTTACTATCACAGCACCATTCAGAGTGTCCTAACTTATGGTATGCTATCATGGTATGGGAGCAGCTCTGTAGCGGACAAAAAAGCTCTACAGAGAATAATTAAAATTGCCCAGAATGTTATCGGGCTCCAACTACCAACCCTGGATGACATCTTCACATCTCGCTGTTTGAGGAAGTCACACAACATTCTGAGAGACTCTACTCATCCTGCTCACAATTTCTTCGAACTGTTGCCTTCTGGCAGAAGATACAGAACAATTAAAACTCGGACCACACGTCTTCTGAACAGTTTTTATCCCAGAGCTATAATTGCACTTAATAATGAACTCAAGGACCACCAGCAGTGAGCACTTGGACAGGATTACCTAGCCTGTTTTGTAGATGCTTGTGTTTTTTTTGGGGGGGGGGCGGTTGGTGGATGAGGGAGTGTTCGGGGATTTTTATGTATGTATGTATGTATGTGTTTTTTATTGTGTGTGAGAGTGTCTGGGGATGTGTGGGTTTGTGTGTGTGGAATCTGGTCTCTGGGTGTCTGAATTTTGTTGTATGTGTATACTGTGTATATACACACAATGACAATAAATTATTATTATTATTATTATTAAATAAACGAATAAATGTTTTTCAAACACGCCCATTTGCTTTTTGGCAAAAAAACGGAAGAAGTTTGAGTTAGCAAAGAATGTTGGTAGAAACGAAGATCAAAATTATCCATACTATGCAAAAGAAGCAAAGAAAGACAAGTGAAAAATCAACTGATTTGAAATGTGGTTTTGTTACAGATACTAAAGACAGCCAGAAAAACAGAAATGTTGGTGCTCAATCAAGAGGACTTCTGGCAAGATGGCATCTGGCAGAGGCTATCTGCTGCTGCCGTGAGCTGTTGTTTGTTTGTTTTGTTTGTTTGTTCTTTTCTATCTTTAGTTTTAATTATTGCTGGCCCTCCTGCCCGTTAGACTATATAGGGGGTCTTCCCCCCCAGGGGAACTCCTGCCTTTCCCGGCTCCCCTGCTGGGGTTGCGGTGGGCCGCCTGCTTGCTGGATTGTTGATGCGGCCCTACCCCCGCCCCACCTGGCTCCCCTGGCTCCTCCGCCATTGCCGTGGTGGCCTGTCTGGTGTTTGCTGCCTTCCCGTCTCTCCTGCTGGGGCCGCGGTGGGCCGCCTTGTTTGCCGGATCATCATCGTCGTGGGGGGGTTTTTCGCATTGCCGGTTAGTATGGCCGGCTGCAGACCCTCCCCCCGCAGTCTGCCATCCTTCCTGGCACCCCTGCTGTCTTGCTAGTGGGGAGGGGTTGCACTGCTAGTCAGCCTGGCTGGCTGTGGGCCGCCCCTCCTGGCTCCCTGGCTTTTCCGCCGTTGCTGCCTGCTTGCTGGATTGTTGATGGGGGGTCATGTTGCTGGTCGGTTTGGCCGGCTGTGGACCCCCCATGGCCCTTCCCGGCTCCTTTGTCCCTCCACGTAGGTCATGGTGGCCAGCCCAATAGCTGCTGCCTTTCCTAGCTTTTGCCGGGCTTCTGGCTGCCGGTTCGTCAATGGGGAGGTCACGCTGCCGGTCCGTCTGGCTGGCTGTGGGCCCCTGCCACCCTTCCTGGCTCCCCCGTGTGCACCATGGTGGTTCACGTGCCCGGAGGCCACTGCCTTTCTGTCCCCATTGGGACTGTTTGAGCGAGGAGGTGGCTGAGGCGGTTGCTGCCTCTATGAGGGTTGCCTGTTTTCAGGGAGGCGAACTCTGGAGGCCCAAGTGGGCAGACCGGAGGCCAAGAAGGAAGATCTTGGAGATGAGCTGCATTGGCGCTCATCTTGCTATGCCTTGTCCTGCCCGGAGGTCTCATTGCCCTGGAGCCGTCAGTTTGGACCTGTGGCAGCCCTGCTGGTGAGGGTGAGTATATGAATGCGGAGAACAGCAGCAACACCGCCGTATTGATTGTAGCAGCCTTTGGACTGCCCTGCTTATCCTGTTGCCTTGTGGGGGGTTGCCTGGGGATGGGCCGTGGGACTAGACCCTTCTGGACACTTCTTGGCTACAGAGTTCCCTTCATCTTGCCATCATGGATCTGTGCCGCTGGACTGGTTCACCCCGCCCTCGTTAAGGGCTGCTGAGTGGACTTGTTTGGACTGTCTGGGAGAAGGCTTCAACTCTGATTTCCACCACCTACCCTGGGAGCATTTTTACCGTTCCCCCAACTGTCCCCCATTGACCACCTGGGTTAGGAGTTCAGCAATTAGTTTGTTGTTACCAACTTTATTTTAATTATTGTTACCTTATTTTCATCCTGTTTTTTTTTGTTTGGTTATTGATAGTTTTTTGATATTTTGTTATTATTAATATTGTTGTTTTTTATTTATCCCTTTCTCTTTCACTGTATTGTATCCCCCCCCCAATTGGTCGCCATGCGGGCAGGAACTCCTATTTCAGTGGTGTCTGACTGTGGGAGGTACGCTAGGAGTGGGGCGATTGTTGTTGAATATTGGCAAGTTTTAAGAGGAAGACCAGAAATTCACATTTTAGCTTGCTCTAAAACTGTTGCTTTGATACTGTTAATTAGAGCAATAAATAGCTAAATCCCTTTAAAATAATAAAAAAGCAGCAGGCACTGAGCATTTTCTTTCCAGGTATGTAAATCTGATCTTATCAATATATTTGATCTGTTTTAAATCAGCTCGAGTCAGCCAGAGTTCCTGATGAAGGTGGTGTCTTAAAGACTAACTGCTAATGCCAGCTTTTATGGATAAGTCCACTTCCTTAGACATCTGAGTTGAGACAGATGGGACTATTTCGTAGAGATGGGCACAGAACGAACATTTTTTTGTTTCTGTTACCGTTTGTCGTTTCCATTACATAACGAAATGACAAACGAAAATTGTGATGAAAATGAAACGAAAACTGTGGTCGTTACGTTTCGTTTCCGTTAATGGCGACGCACAATGAAATGAGCTGTTTTAAATGTTAAAAAACGCCCTGGACATCCGTAAAAATGCAGCAATAATTATTTATATTGTCTGATAATACCTACCAGGGGGGTTGAGGTCCTTAAAATGTTTGTTTTTGTCTTCTCCCATCGCGATGTATTTTTCTTTTCCCTTTAAAATGGATGTTGCCACCAGCCACAAAATGGAGGCAAGCCATGTGATTTGGGATCATGTTCAACCAATAGCATGCCCGGGTTGCAGACTGGGCAGGCAGGTCTGGCAGCCACAGAGGGCATAAAAAGCTCTGGCAGCCCCCGTCCTCCTTGCAGTCTCTGGTGGGAGTTAGGGTGGGATTGCTGTCTCTGTGACTCTATCTTCAGTCCTGCAGCCTCCCTGTGTGCGTGCATGCTGCGTACCTCTCAGTGAGTACCCTCCTCTGCCCCACAGTGCAGTCACTCTGCAGCTGCCTTGCACCCTGGGGCAATGCCCACCGCTGCCTTTGCAGCCTCCCTGCATACCTAGTCTATACTGTGTCTCTGCCAGCATCCATTTTTTTTAGTGTTTTCCCTCTGGTCTGGGGCGTTGAGGGATGCCTGCACACATAAATGCTTTAAAAATCACGCAAAAAGCGGGTAGAAACGACAAATGAAAAAATGAAAAGCGGTAACGAAATTTTTCAAAAATTTCACGACAAACGGAAATGATCCGAAACAGACCTCTCAATGACAAACAAAAAACCAAAATGCCATTTTTTGTTTCGTGCCCATCTCTACTATTTAGTACCCAAGGACTAATGTTTTGTTATAGAAGTCACACACAATGAGACCTAGAGATTTGGCATTTTGCAGTATTGTCAGCTGAACATTTGTGAACATTGAACATAAATTTCAGCCAACTGCCATGTACAAAAATTGTCTCAACAAATCAATGTCATTTCTCCATGAAGATATATTATTGTCACATACAGTGTAGATACTGGAGCAAATGCAGAGAAGCTGGTGTGAGTGGTGGAATCAGATACAAGCTCTGATACCACCAACACAAATAAAGTAGAAAAGAAAGGTAATTTGAAACATAACCACTTGCATAAACAATGGATGAACCATTCAATTTTTTTAGACTCCAACTCACAAAATTCTTCATGCATTCCCCTGGGACTGCAGCAGCTTCCTTATTGGAACACACATGGAAGTGCATCAGGACATAGACCAAAGACAAGGCCACCCTGTAGGGTCTGTAGGTATGGGTATGGGGCCTGGAACTTGCAGAACTCCACCTGCAGAACGGATGGTGAATTCTGGAAGCTGGAGTCCAAAACCAAAATTGTAAACCACAGTAAACAGCCAGTTGTTTACTAGACAGTGAAATGTTATGTTAATGAAGTAAAAATATATAATGGGTTTCTTAGCAGCCAGGCAGACAGCAATTCCTCAAAGCGTTAGAAATTCTGTACCTTGAATAAACCCATGGGTTCCTGTGAAGACACTGTGAAAAATAAAATTTTAAAACTTTTGGACCGGTTCCGAAAGTCAACAATATGGCCCAATTGGTCCCCATACTGAGAAAAGCAAGCTGCTTTTCACCCCGTTTAAAAATACCCAGCCGTTCCCGAGATATGGGCAGAAAGCGAGCCCCCCCCTTCCTTCCGACTACAATGTTTTTCAATGGGAATGGGCTTCTCCCCCCTCCCTTCCTGCTACAATGTTTCTCTATGGAGCCAGCCTTTTCTATAAGCGGAGGTTTTGAGCCTATCTTTCAGAATCCTTTAACCTTTTTCTGTCTTTTACTATTAACCCGTTCCTGCCTCCATTAACCCTTTCCTTTTCTGTCCATTCTTTCCTGGACTTTCCATGATATATTAACCTTTTCCTGTCCATTCGCTCTTTGCCTACCCGCTTCCAGACCCTGAGCCTTTCCCCCTGTTCTTGCCGCTTTTCCTTTTCACCCCAAAAGCTTGCCCCCCCGTATTAACCCTTTCCTCTCCCTTCCCCCTCTCCTGCTCACCAAGCAGAACCCCAAAAGGACTGCAGCCACGGACTCAGCCTGGGCAGAATAAGTCTTAGACTAATTTCTATATTCTCTACTCAGGCTGAAGGAGGGAGTGACTACCCATCTCACCCTTTGGGCCAAGAAACACCCTTAAAACATTGGTCCTCTTGCCTACCTCTGGCACCAACCAAAAATACAAAAGGCTTTTTCCTTCCTTCCACCTCTCTATTCTCCTGTTTAACCTCCCCTCATCCCACTACCCTGAGGTACCCTCTCCCCTGACCCCCATCTCTCATCAACTGGGGCTGAAGGAAGGCAAGGCACCAAGAAGAAAATGGCAACTTCACAGGCTGGCAAGGGGTGTCCAGAAACTTCCATCCTCATCAGGGCCTCCACACGTACCGGCAACTACTCTCCAGAGAATCAACATTTCTGTCTACCACTCCAGATTGTCATCAAAGCCTGAGGACACTCTCCATTGTTTCATTTACACCTGGGAAGGACTTGTATGCTCATGTTTACAGTTTCTGTAACCACCAAAACACTCATATGCAATTCCATAAGAGTTTACATCCTTGTGCCTTTACACCCCTTGTATCTTTCAATGTAACCCTACAATGGCTTGTATCTCTGTGCACTCAAATAATTGTGTTTCCCCAAATGCTTGTGTGTGATCCCATCAGCCCTTCCTGCCCCCCCACTGGTTTTGATAATTGCTCCCCCTCACCCACTATTGACTTACTGATCTCTTCTGTTTACCGACATCTGGGAAACAAAACCACACTCCCCTGCCTATTGTGTTACCTTGCCCAAACCCATTAACATTTGCCTAAGCCCCTGGCAGCTGCCAGGGACCACCCAGAACTGCCCCCAACCAACCCCCAACCCCTTCTGATTGGGTCATTTGAACTGCCCCTGACCAATCTCTGGGATTGGCGCCGCCCAGGGAAAGGAAGGAGGCAAAAGTCAATAAAAGTTGGAACTCATTGCATGTGCAGGGTCGACATCTTAGCCCGGTTGGAAGGCGGGTGTCCACCTACTGTTTTTATTGGTACCAAATAAAATCAGTATTCCTCGGATTTCTCGCGTTGGATCTTTATTGGCTTCTTGTGGGATTCAGCGGACTTCAGTGGGGCTAGCCCATCTGAAAATAATTTTTTTAAAACCCTATTTTGGGACCTAACATTCCCATCAAGAGTATCTATGTTTGTACACATTTTCAAATTATTTTCTGGGTCTGAATGGAATGAATAGTGCCAGGAAATATGAACCTACATTACTGTTGTCTTAAGAGTTGGTTGAAGTGGTGGTAGAAGTCAGTTCCTAAAGTCAGAAAAAGTGATAGGAAGAAGCAGAAGTCCAGCTGCCCATAGCTGTTTCTTTGAAATGTGTTCTGCAGTATTGTAGTGTAATAAAATGAAAATGTTTTGCTTCAAAGGAAGCTCTGAAATACGTCTTACTGTTTAATGGTGAAAACACTGTGCTACCAGTTGAAAGCTGCTGAGAACCTGAAGATAACATTCCCCCAGAGCATTTTTCAAGTAACATCACAGTCAAGGAGAAAGAGGTGGATTCTGTGGCTTCCCAAGGAACAGAAGATCCACAAGTAGACATGCAGCATATGCTTATACTCTATTTTCAGGAGGAAACATACTGATATCCCTAGAAGCAGTTACAGAAGGGACTGATACATTCGCAAAGAGTACAATATAGGTTAATCAGAGTAAGAGTGTAATTGGCAAATATTTTGATTAGGATTTTTTGTTTTGACATTTTGCTGCAATGGGAAATCCCTCCAGGATTTCAATGGAGACCAGGATATTTTTTTCCAGAGCAGCAGTAAAGGGAAAAGCTGAGTATTATGTTGCGATTCTGTTGGGATCTTCCCACAAATTTCCTGCACGAGATGAAGTCTAGCAGTCCTGAACTACTTCTGCCTAAAGTACTTTCTGTAGAATTTTTGTGAGTCTTTCCTGCCATTGCCAATTTCGGCCTCTAACACTAGTCAGTTTCAAATGGTTACTTAGCCTAGCATGGGACTTAGCCTACATTTGAAACTGACCAGTGAAAGAGCTTGAAGCTAGTTAACAATAAGGAAGAGATGCAAAAACCATGTGGAGCCAAATACTTTAGACTCTAATCCACAGGCTTCTATCCTAATCTTGCCCAGGAAGTCAGTGAAAAGGGGAAAAAATGCTTCTGTTTTAAAGCCCAGCAGGTGTGACAGAGAGGTGACATAATCATTCATCCAAAGTGCAATTGTATGTGGTTTAATGGGATAATATAATATAGCAACAAACTGAATCCTACAGTGCAAGAAAATCCCACGGGGGAATACCCCTGATTATTAGCTATATAGGTTTACTTTTGCAAAATGGGCATGATTACAGACTGCACTGTTTGCTATTCTCTTAATAGCCAACAAATGGCCCATAATGACTGATGCTCAGAGGTAATCTAATAAACATTCATTATTTTCTTCCATAGTAGAATGGACATTTTATCTAAGCGCTGATAAGAAATTCTCGAGACACTTTGTGCACAGTATCTAGGGAATTATACACAGGATTTTGCATGAACACTGGCTAGAACAATCCAGACGGAAAGAAAAAAATGGGTAGACAATCTGGTAGAAAACTAGGCAGTGAAGAAGATCCACAGGCTTAACTCTTCTGGACTCCATTTGGAAATACCTAGGTCCAAAGTATGTAACAAATCAAGCAACACTCTGCTAGAAACCTCTGTATTTCTCATCATAGAAAACATTCTTTACTGCTTAATGATGTAAACAAATAGAGAGCAACAGCTTAAATATGAAGGTCAGTTTGCCTACAGTATAGTGACAATACTGGACAAAAGTATCATGCATTAGAAAAACGTAGTGGGAGATAAATTTTCACCAGATCAGAACTGGCAAAAATTGTTAATTATACCTGACATATTTTGGCTTCCATGAATCATAGAATAGAATCATAGAGTTAGAAGAACCTCAAGTGCTATCTAGTCCAACCCCCTGCCATGCAGGAACCCCCCTCACAGTACTCCCAACATATGGCCATCCCGCCTCTGCTTAAAAACCTCCAAAGAAGGAGACTCCACCACCCTTTGTGGCAGCATATTCCCCTGTCAAACAGCTCTAACTGTCATGAAGTTCCTCCTAATGTTTAAATTGAATCTCTTTTCTTGTAGCTTGAAATCATTGCCCTGCATCCTAGTCTCTGAAGCCATGGAAAACAAACCTGTTCCCTCTTCAATATGACATCCTTTCAAATAGTTAAACATAGCTATCATATCCCCCTCAACCTTCTTTTAGAGAGGCTAAACATTCCCAGCTCCCTAAGCCGTTCCTCATAAGACATTTCCTCCGGACCCTCAACCATCCTGGTCGCCCTCCTCTGCACCCGCTCGAGGTTGTCAACATCCTTTTTAAATTGAGGTGCACAGAACTGGACACAGTACTCCAGGTGGGGTCTGACCAGGGCAGAATAGAGTGGTACTATCACTTCCCATGAACATAAAAAAGTATGATCATGATCCATTAGGAATGTCCTGTACTTCTGTACTAGGGCCGCAGACAAGAAAACCAGTGGAAAAGTTTATTTTTCATGTATGGAGAATTTGCTTCTGAGGTCCATCATAGTGGCATGCTCTGAAGGTCCGTAGGGTGGTCAGTGCAAAGAATGGTCTGTCAATAGGAGACATCTCCCTTAGCAAAGGTTATTCTGCTGTTGGGGTAGAATAAATTCCATGTGATTAATTCAAAGCCATACTGGGGGAAAACACACCAAATAAAATAAAATAAGATAAAATAAAAGAGTGGTTTTCCTCCAGGATTTACATTGTTTTCTTGTTCTACAGACTTCAAAATAAAGTTGTTGGGGTTTTGTTTTTGTTTTGTTTTTACTGTTTTGAATTGGAAATCACTAGTACTTATTTGGCTTTCTTGTAAACCACCCAGAGTTCATGTAAACTGCCTGGAGCAGTCTAGAAATGCAAAAATAAATAAATAAATAATAGTACTATGACACTATGACAGAGCTATTATGTTTGTTATACATTTGCCCTCCACCCAAAACCGAGGAAGCTGTCAGCTCTTATACCTAAAGGTTTCAGTTCAGGCTCTCAGTGTCTGGAAGTTCTGCAACACCCTTACTTGGGCAGCCACTGGCACTCATGAGAAGATGGAGCTTTTTCATACATAGATATTTGGGAGGGGTTAGAAAATAATATGGAAATCTCCAAATACAAGTAAAGTTGGGGATGAATAAAAATGATTATTCATTATGATTTGTGATTCATTGGGGCTGACGAATCATTGAATTTCCAGAAATAAATTTATTCATCTCCTCTTTAGAATGACCACTGGCATCTGGAGGCCTCAGATTTGCAGGGATGCTGCCTCTGTCTCACCTCTACAAGCTCTGCAAGTTTAGTGAGGATTGGGGTTCAGGTGTCTGCGCTATGTACCCCCAAAGAGCTCCCCCCAGGAAAGTGTCCCCCAAATATCTAGAGACACCAAACTTGCATACTTTCCCATCCTACCTCCACAATTCCTCCAATTTTAGTGAAGACTGAGTTTCAGACAACTACATCCACAGATCAAATTTTGTGTCTCCAGGTGCCTTAGGCGCATTTTATAGCCAGATGAATTAACAAATAAAAATGTGCTTAAAATTCATCACTTCGTACAGTATTTGTGGGGGGAAATGATTTAGCACAAATACAAACTGATGAATTTCGATGACTCAGCCAAATTTATCAGAAAATGTGATTAATTTTTCAAACCATCCCTATCTCTAATATAAAGCCAAAACAGTTATTTTTGTCCAAAGATTGTGGCTAACTGCCCAGAATCACCTCACTGCCAATAAATAAGTAAGTAAGTAAATAAATAAATAAATAAATAAATAAATAAATAAATAAATAAATAAATAAATAGGGTCTCTTTTGGAAGTGCCAAGAAGCTGAAGGCTCCTATTACCACAAGTGGTAGATGTGTAAAAAGACAAAGGAATTCTGGAAAGACATACATTTTGAAATTCAAATTATTCTGAAAGTTAAATTTGAAATGAGACCATGCTCTTCCCAACAACATCAGATAACTTGGGTAAACTTTACAGGAACTTTTCAGTCATATTACTGGTAACAAAGTAGAAAATGGAAACATGGCTGACAAAGGAAGACTGGAGACAAAAAATGATTGAACATGCCACAATGGCAAAAATCACAAACTATGTAAACAGAACATCAGTTAGAGAATTTGAAGAAAAGTGGGAAAATATTTTGTCAATTATAAATAATTAGAAGGGTACATAAACAATTTAACAAAATGCATTATGTTATGGTGATAGTCAAATTCACATTCTAAAATGTTAACAAAAATTAAAGTGCAGCAGCACTTAGAATAATATACACAGCACAGATCTTAAAATAAGAAGACTACGTAAGCTATGTAAGTGAACTGTGAGTTGTTCTTGGTACATATTACATGCTTAAAAATTCTTCATTTTGGCTAGTTTCTCTTCTGTACTTCTATATATTTTTGTATACTAAAATAAATATACTTTTTCAAAACATGTGGTTTTTGACTGCATTATATAGCATAGCACTAACCCAGTGTCCCATTCTTAAAGAGTCAAGGCAAACATACGAAGCTAGGCAGGCTGAGAATTATTTGGGGGCTTAGATAGTATATTGAATATATTTTACTACATTTTCCATTTTTAAATTCTCTGCCAAACATCACTCTATCCTAGATATTATATACCAAAATAAAATTACCCATTGAGAATCTAGTTTTAACATTTGTATTTGTACTGAACACTTTATAGAGTAGATGGTCTCTGCTTTGTAGAAATAAAAAATGAATGGTTGTATCTTCATCTGCTGAGGAAGAATGATAATGACAACAATACACTTCATGCTGACACAACCCATTTTTGCAATTGTGCTGTAGGTGGGGTTTCATACCTGATATGTATATAATTTGTATTATTATAATGCTTCCTTAATGCTTGATTGCTTTTCAGGTTCACCTTCTTCACAGCCCTCTTTTCTTTGCCTACATGAGCTTCATTACACCTTGGTGTTTCAAAGTGAGTTTTGCTAAAAATGAATTTACACTCTACGAAACAGAAGGCAACAAGCTGCTGAGAGAATAACAATTAAGGTGCCTCACGTATAAGCATACTGTGGTAATAGGAGACAGTTGAAAGTCATAATAATTATAACAGGGGAAGCCATTCTTAATCACATTTTGACAACTGGAAAAATGGGACATGTGTTGGGTTAAGTAACTTGCTCAAAAATATACAGTATATAACAACAGACCTCCCAGAGTGGCCTTTGTTGCTAGATGGTGCAGTATAGAAATCCAATAAATAAATAAACAAATAATAAATTCTTAGCAAAACTGGGTTAATGACTCACAGGGAAAGCAGAAAATCATAAGATGTTTATCCAGAAGGAAATCCTTGTAATGTAGCTGATGTTCCTCTACAAGGAAGCATAGAACAAACCACAGCCCCGCCAAAGAATATGTTAATGGACCAACAGGTGCAGGTAGCCACCTACTTAAGTTCATGGTCTTTGTAGGTTTCTGTCTTCATGGCCTTCTCTCTACACAACCGACCTAAATTTTCCAATAAGGAATTATTTCTGCATGACTATGATCACCACTACTTTAACAGTGGCACCCTAATCTCATAAACACTAGCTGCCTTTGAAAGTCATGGTATTTGTGTATCAAGCAAAGATGTGAAAAGAAATAAATATTTTCTCAGATTAACTCATTTTCTGTTCTATAACAATCCAAGTATCCACCCTTCTGACAGCACTTCCCAATTAACTGTTTAAAATGCACCCATGCTCTTTGTCATTCAGTGTTGCTGCTATAGTTAGGAAGCCCCCCCTCTCTCTGTGGTGACTAGGGATGGGCACAAAATGAAAAATGAAATGCTGTTTCATCGTGTCGTTATGTAACGAAACAAAACAAAACAAAACAAAATGAGGAAGCAGCGTTTCGTTACAAACGAAATGAAATGGTTTTGTTGTTGTTGTTGTTGTTGAAATGAACCATTTTGTTCCATCTGTCCTGCTTCAAGGGAAGCTCTGGGATAAATCTTTCTGTAGACTGTCCCGCGGCCGATGAAGGCCCTGGCTGGCTGGGGAGGGTGAGGAGCCCAGCAGTAGACTGTCCCAGGGCCACTGAAGGCCCTGGCCGGCCCGAGAGGGCAAGCGGCCTAGCAGTACACCACGCTGCCGCCACCACCACCAACAACAACAAAGGCTGCTGCCAGCGCGAGAGCCCAGAAAGAGGGGCAAGTAGGGGCCCCAGAGCAGGAGGAGAGGTAGGTTGCCTGGAAAGGGCCCTTCCAGCCCCCCCAATGTTTCATTTCTTCAAAATTCATTTTTGTACAATTTTTCTGGGGGAAAAAATGAAACGAAACAAAAGGAAATGTGTGTGTGTGGGGGGGGGGAATAAATGGAATGAACTGAAATGCAATTATTCCATTTCATGCCCATCCCTAGTGGTGAATCTGAGAAGGGAAGGTCTAGTGGTCCCTGCAGCATCACAGTATTGTGGATTATGTTAGTAGGTAAAGACTTGGGGACCGTGTTGGCATTTGGGTCTTGTGAGGTCTGGTGTTAGTGGTGAGTAATCCTTTCATCTTATATAACTGTCTCTACACAGGTTTGGGTCCCATAGAGAGCCCTTGCAAGAGAAGTGTTACTGTCTCTCTGTTCTCCTCTGGATGGGGCAACCAAGGGTAATGAAGAATCCCAGACGCAGAGGAAAAGGGAATCAGAAAAACAGGCACTGCAGAGCTCACCGTAGCAGTCGACAGGGCAAGGCAATCCAAAGTCATAGTCCAAGAAGCAGTCAAAGTTCAGGTATCTGGAACTAGTCCTTCAGAAACAAAGCAAATTGCTAGCAGTCAAAGCTCCCAACAGCTTGCAAATTCCACTGAAGCTATGTTACAGTGGTCCTAGTATATCACAACACACAGCTGTGAGTGCTTAAATGTGCCTGTGGAAAAGCCCACTTACAAGGAGACTACTTATAAGGAGGTCCTCCAGTCACAAGAAGACCTCCACTGCAGCCAAGAACTCTTATCTTTTGGCTTCCAACCTGGCTTGTGCCTTCAGTCTTGTTTGCTTCATTGTACAGCACTTCCTCAGACTCAGACCCTGACTACCACCACCATTCACAGGCTCTGTCTGCTGTGAATTCTAGTTCCCTCCACTCCAGCCCTCTGAAGATACTGGCCACAAAGACTGGTGAAATGTTAGGAAGAAAAACCTCCACAAAACGGCCAAACAGTCCAGGCAACCAAAACAACCAAAATGGGATTTACTTTTCAAGTAAACATGTATAACATCTTGCTGTTTGAGGGAAGAATAAAGATTTCTGTAAGTGTGGGTCAAGCATCAAGAAATCTGAAGATGGAAGCACTTTGAATTAATTGAACTGTTTAATAGCATCATCTATAAAGCCAATTCAAATTAAATAGCCCTTATATAGTACAGAGGTGGACATTTGCAATGAAGCGGAGTAGAAATGCAAATGTAAAAATTGGCTTTGTGTTACGAAACCACATAACATATGGTTGTTGCTATAACCAAACAAAACAGCCTTAGAATGACTGAGAAAAAAAGTTTTGTTTTACTGCCTGTGCTTTACCTCCTGCTCTTCAAAAGATTGTTCCAGGTAAAGGCTAGTGGTTTTTATGACATGTATTTTAGGGAAGAATAAAATGAATTAGATTAGTGATCAACTGAAGTATAGAGCAATTGCAGTAACCATGGGTCAGAAAACATCAACTCTTATCAAGATGTGCAAATCTGTGTTACTGTGCTGGAAGGCCTTTCCACTCTGTAGAAGTGTTACAGAAGAGTGGCTGCTGACTGTAATCCTGCCTGTCTTTAAAATAATATGAAAATCTATAGCTCATAAAGCAAGGATAATGGTTATTGTTTGAATTTGGATACTTCAGCTTTCATTTTTAGTAAAAATCTAGTCTGGCTGTTCCAGGTCACCTGAGTTCTGTCCTGGGCATTCACCTGAGGTTAGAAAACCTCACTGAGGTTAGAAAACAAGCTTTTTTGTCCAGCATACTTCATTGTATGAAAGCTCCTGAAAGAGACCACATGGGTGCTTTAAGCATGCACAATGTCATTGACGTGGTACATCACTTACTGGAGTTCAGAGTTTTTTGTGGCTGAACGACAGTAGGTGATGTGTACTTCTGCTGGTGTCCTGCTGCCGCTGTCACCACCACCGCTGAGACTGCCCAGCCAGGCCAGAGAGCGTGAGAGTGGGCCCAGCAAAAAAAGCCCCATCTTTAAAGCCCCACTTTAAAAGAAGTGTACAATTCCTATATGCTTCAGCTCCCCTCCTTCGCCCCCATGGGGCCGATTACAGTCTTTCCCAACATTAAAGAAGCACCAGTCCATGGGCCAACATTAATACTCAAGAAGTATACAATGTCCTGGATTGTGATATTATGATATGATCCAGTGTCACTGGAGACACCATTATCAAGAGACAGGACTGGGGTCACCAAAGTTGGAAAAGACTGGGATATAAAGATTTTAGACTTGTTATAAAAATAAATTCAGAAGTTGCTCTGAAAATCTTCTGGAGGAAAAGAACCAGGGCAGCCCAAAATGACCCCAGGGTGGACAAGTCCTTATCATCTAGACATGGTTGGACTGCAACCCTCCTCATCCCTCACCTTTAGCCATTGTGGCTAGGACCAATGGGAGCAGTAGTCCAACAACAGTTGGACCGCGGCCACAAGTCACTGACCTAAACTGTGCAAGGAAATCACTCAACTTTCCTCTGTGTGCATTGCACATCAGCTAGTGTTCAGAAGAAATTGTGACATTTGAAATATGGGTTAATTTAGTCTTCAGTGTTGTGCAAAAGACATTAGAGTGACAGACTTTAGAAACAGAATTTTGGCCTTGGTGTTTTTTAGAGCCTCGTGGTGCAGTGGTTAAATGCCTGTACTGCAGGTAAAACTGTGCTCATGACCTGGGTTCAATCCCTGGTAGCAGGCTCAAGGTCCACTCAGTCTTCCATCCTTCCGAAGTCAGTAAAATGAGTACCCAGCTTGCTGGGGGGGGGGGCAATGTGTAGCCTGCACACTGTAATTAAAATTGTAAACCGCCCAAAGACTACTTGTAGTGGTATGGGGCGGTATATAAGCAGAACACTTTTGAAACTAAGGCAGGACGTTCCTGAGTTGTAGGGCTAGAAAATATCTTGCAATATTTTTTTTGGTATATTAATATCCTGGACATTAAAGCAGTTGCAAACCTTGACTTCCTTTACAGTATTTGGAACCATATATTGGCCAGGTTTGGGTTCCCAAATTTGTTTATCTTCTTTACCTGAACTCTCATTCTCCTTTGGGTGCAGGGAGGGTCCCAAAAGACTCCATCAAGAACGGACTGTCTGTGGTATGTGTGTCATTGTGATGGAGTGATATGCTACCATAGTTGCCCATAAGCAGAGATGTGCACTGCCCTCCCAATCCAGTCCGTGCTCAAACAGAGGTACACGTACAAGCGCTCAACGCATTCTCTGCCCTTTAGGAGATACTCTAGCTTGAGTCCTGCCTATTATATTATTCCTCATTCCCCAGATATCCATAAAATATTCATATTTTTTTCTGAATGGGAAGATGCCAAAGGCTATGTTTTGGAACAGGAGTGGGGCTATATAGCATCATGAGTTTCAGGAAAGTTGTAGACCTTAAATACTCAGAAAGTCCCTTCGTGGTTGGAGGATCCACGCGAGACTTCAGACTTCTGTGTGGGGTTCACCAGTTACTTGCCTTTTCCTTTGATACTGTGAGGGCACTCTATTGATCATCCACTGCAGTATTTTTGATCCCTCTTTTCCTGAGTTCAAATCTTCAAGTATCTTTGGATAACAACGTTTTAGCCCCACAAGTGCCAGATGAAACATGGAGCATCCTACAGGTAGCCAGATTGTCTTTTGTTATAGATCACAGCCTGAGGTTCTTTGCTCCACACTGTAATTGCTCCAGCATTGCACAAATGTCCTTGATTTGGTCCATTTTGTACATTTGTCCAAATGCAGTCCTTCTTTCTAATAATATGTGTAGTGTTTGTGTTGAAAAGTTCTCTCCGGTATTTCATCACCTCTAGGCACCTTAGTTGGTTACGATGAGAGGATTCAATATCACTATCGCCATCATTTTCTACTGTTTCCTATTTTATTTATAACTTAAGGAAGATATTGTATGGTACTATGGATATTAAACCATTGCATAAAGTGATGGGGAGGCAGTGAAACTTTTTCTTGAAAACCTCAAAACACTTCACAGCCTTTTATTATGTTGCTGAACCAGAGTCTCTCTCAGTCTGCACCACAGATCTCTCTTTCTCTCAGAAATGTTTTCACTTAAAATGCATAGATTAGGTGAACATCTAAAAACAGATGAGAAAAAAATAACAGGTAAAGAGGCCAATATTGGTCAGTCTAGGTATAAAGCAGGTTCCTATGTTATGAAAGTTAAGTCTCCCTGCTGCTAGTACAAGTACTGTGTTTTCGTCTGTAGATCTCTTGATATTCTCACTCTACAGAACCTTCAAACAGTATGAAACAGCAATACCACCCAAGTCTGGATGTTATAAATTCAAAGTATAGTAAAGTTACTTTTTCCACCAAATCTCCCCAGATCGTGCATACTGGCTGGGTTGCATAATTGGAGGAGCCCCAAAAAGAAAATTATTCAGGCTCAGTCTAGATTCCCCTTTTGATCCATTTCCTTGCTAATATGGGAGAAGGGATACCTTTAGGACTTCATTATGGTCTTGTCTGCTTTTGCTGTATACCAAGGGTATAGAAAACTTCACTCTTATTTCCATACTCTTCATGAGCATATAGATGTAGCCTTTTTAATGCAAATTAAATGTATTGACCATTAAGACCTCATACTCTAACCTCAAAGTCTCTTGAACAAACAGCTACTGGATTGTGGGTCTGCCAGAAAGAATGATCAATAATACCACTGAATAAAATCTCACCTATAGATTACAGCTACCTTTGCATCCTCGCTCAAAAAGGTTGTGTGAATTTTTAGCTTGCTTCTCTGTGTTCAAACTTGTGGATGGCAGAAAGTTCAAAAGTGCCTGAACTCATGCATTTTACATGAATAGATGGTGTTGGGAAATGGCAAGTCCCAGTTACAGGTGTGGGGAGGGAGAGGCCTGGATGCTGATAAGAATCTGAACAGAGGAGCAGCCAGAAGGAAGATGCAGGAAGAGAGAGACCCCCTGGGCCATGTCTACATCACAGATGATGATTGTCTTTGGCAGCTGCTCTGCTGCAACACGGAGAATCTGCATCAGTTCAGGTACAGGAGACATTGTGAGACGTTTAGAAATGAAAGATACTCTGCAGAGAGTCATCAGAAGAGCAGTTAAAATGCTACCACACATTATATAATCCCTAGAGATAAATGTGTGGCTTTCAGCCAAATGGTGCAGACAGCTGACCACAGATATTACCACATATGTTGAGCTACAGTATTTCACTCCTTTGTCCTCGTCCTCTCTCTCTCTCTCTCTCTCTCTCTCTCTCTCTCTCTCACACACACACACACACACACACACACAGAGAGAGAGAGAGAGAGAGAGAGAGAGAGAGAGAGAGAGAGAGAGAGACACACACACACACACACACACACACACACACACACACACATGGTAGAGGCAGACCTAGAAAAACAGATAAGCACAGAGCTTGGCAGTTTTCTTTTTTCTTTTTTTGGCTACACTTCCCAAAATTATAGAGATTCTAAGAGCTTTAGTTACAAGAAGTGATATTTTGACTTCTAGTGAGGCATATATAGAAGTAGCTGTTACAGCATGTAAAATAGTATTTACCTCACATTGCTTTCTATTTAAAATGCCCTCTGCATCTTACATAAGTAAAAAAAGTGTCCTTACTTATTAGTAATAAAGGTTACTTATTTTTTAAAATTAAAATTTGTCTGTAAGTCACCCAAATTACTCCCCCAAATCTTCTGAACAATTATTAGTTACACCAGATTTGTGTTAGTTCTAAAAGTTAAATTGCTACACCATCATTAAATGTAACATTTCCCACAACTAGTAAGAACTTTTATAAGCTTTGAATGTTAAGATGGGAGGGCCATGCAAGTCATCCTTTTTTCCAATTTGATTCAAAGGCTAGTTTTGCTTCAAATGTCATCACATTCTTAAAGTATTTGTCCAACTTCAAACGGTATCCTTCAAGTAAATTATCTGTTAGAAACTGGAAGCAGTCACTTTCCAGTGGGTGACCAGTCTGTGGGTAGTGTAAATATTTTAGGAAAGTACTTGCTGTGACATGAAAGGGCACTAAGCAGAAAGAAAGCTTCTTTTTATTGCAAGGTCTATGGAGGGCATACCAAGAAATTAAGATGTTAAAAGACCAAGATGTGTGTTACCATTACATTACATTACATTACGTTTACAACATTACTTACACAATGCCACACTTCTCGATGACATTTGGCGCGGGGGGGGGGGAGAATGATGAATTGATTGTCAACATATTAAAATAAAAAACATTAAAATGAATGTGTTACTTCTGACCTCTGGTTATTATATAATTGCTTAGCAACATGAATCCCGAACTTTCAGTGGAAGGAAGCAAATTATAGATAATGGGAAATCAAGACAGTTTTGTGAATTGTAAATAACTGAGCATAATGTTAGATTGCATATTGAAAGAAAGAAGACAGCCAATTCCTGGGGCAAAATGCTGTCCTTTTTCTGTTATAGAGTTCCAGACATTAATTTAGTTTGCAGACATGAACGAGCAAGCCCCTTTGTCAATGGATGGTAATAATTACCCCAGTGGTGCTATTGCCGGATTCCTATTGAGATTCATGACCTTCTGTTCAGCAAAAATGTTCTTAAACATCTACTCTTCTTATCAAGAAGGCTTGGCATCGTGATGGGATAAATGGACATAAAACAACCATATGTGGTAGGTAATACCCCATTTGAACAGTTACATTGTCACAGCTAGAGAAAACCACGAATGCCTAAAGTTAATGGCACATATTACACTTCATGCTTACTGAGATGGACCATGCCAATTTCCAGAATTTTTTTCTAGTAAATATAGAAAGTGCAAAAGATCAAGTATTTTGAACAGTAACACAGCTGCCTTTACTTCATTAGTCCATTGCTTTTTAATCAACTGCTCTTCAAAAATAAGATAGCAGGATCATAAATACCATGATAAGGCACCGATGTGCACCCACACTGAGAATGTAAGAAGTGGTTTCCCATAGTTTCCTCCCCCCAGGATACTTTTTATTTATTTATTTATTTATTTATTTATTTATTTATTTATTTATTTATTTGGTGCATTTCTATACCGCTCCTTTTTCCATAAAGGAACTCAGGGCGGTTTCCAATAAAAACAGCTAAAAACACAGCACAAACAACAGAAGCAATGGAAAGACAAAGGCAAGATAAATAGGAAAGTGGCAAAGAGGGAAAACCCTTGGTGGAGAGTGGCAGATCAAAGGAATAAAAAAAAAAGAATTAAACAGAAATAAGCTTACCATATGCCTCCTTGAAAAGAAAAGCAATGTTATTAGCTGTGCATGCAGTGATAACATATGGATGGAAAGAGAACTCAAAATGGACTTTAGAAACATGGAATGATTATTTGTATGAATATATTCAATCTGATATATTGGAATGTTTAAAACAAGATAAGGCATGGGAGGAAAAAAAGAGGAGATAAAAGACAAATGGTTGGTAGCCAATATAATCACTGTAGAAAAATTGGAAAAATTGTGCTCATGATTAAAAATTTATGTTGTAGTTATAATAATATGGCCTTTTTGTTGGGGGAGGGGGAGGGGGGAAATGATGATTATAAGAGATCTGAGATTGTAAAATTGTAATTATCAAGTTTGTGAAAATCAATTAAAATTATAAAAAAGTGGCTTCCCATAGTGACTGCAAAAAACAAACAAACCCAAAACCAACACCTCACTGTTTGCATTATTTCATCTCCCCCACTGATCCATTCATTGTTCTTCAAGTTTTCCTGCGTTTTGGATTCATATTTTAAAAAAGCAAACCATGCTGTTTATATACCAGCCTATGGCACTGGGCAATTTATAAGTAATTATGCAGGCTACACATGGGTACTCAACTTGATATTTAATCAAGTTTAACGATAGATCTATTGAGTTCATCAAATCTCCTGTTGATTGTGAAGGTGTACTACTTTGTACTTTGGGTTTGGCATGTAGTGGATTGTTTCTGGGTATCCATCTGGCCCTTTTAATTTGTTCACTAACCATGTTGGATGGGCATGCATGAGAAATGCCTTTTTAGATCCATGGGTTTGGAATCTCCATCTTAGAGATTCAAGAAGATGCTATTATATCTAAGGGCTTAGGTTTACAGATAATCGATTGTGGCATGTGTTCAGGGTGGAGCCATACAAGTTAATGTAACAGTGAGTGGGCTTTTGATGCAGTGTGGTGAGAGGATGTCTGTGTGGTAGCTTCACTGGGCTATACAGAAAGGGCTCTTGCTATGTACAATAGTTCAGGCTAATGTGAATGTGAGGATGAGGGTTACTAGAGTTCTGTTGGAATTTCTCCAGTCCTTCTTAACTGCGGGTGCAGATAATAAATGTAATCAATAGAACCATAGTGTCTAGATCAAGGGAAGAGATAGTACCACTCTGTTCTGCTCTGGTCAGACCCCATCTGGAATACTGTGTCCAGTTCTGCGCTCCTCAATTTAAAAAGCACGTTAACAACCTTGAACAGGTCCAGAGGAGGGCAACCAAGATGACTGAGGGTCTGGAAGAAATGTCTTACGAGGAGTTGCTTAGGGAGCAAGGAATGTTTAGCCTTACAAAAGAAGGCTGAGGCAGGATATGATAACTATGTTTAAATATTTGAAAAGACATCATATTGAAGAGGGGACTGGTTTGTTTTCCATGGCTTCAGAGATTAGGACCCGGGACAATGGTCTCAAACTACAGGAAAAGAGATTCAATTTAAACATTAGGAAGAACTTCATGACAGAGCTGTTCAGCAGTGGAAAATGCTGCCACGGAGGGTGGTGGAATCTCTTTCTTTGGAGGTTTTTAAGCAGAGGCTGGATGGCCATATGTCAGGAGCACTGTGACAGGGGTCCCTGCATGGCAGGGGTTTGGATTAGATGGCCCTTGAGGTTTCTTCCAACTCTATGATTCTATGAGTCTATGAATGTAACTCAAGCATAAAAGATAGAAGGATTGTTTAGGGATACAGCAACTACAAAAGCATTGATCCAGATTAGCCACAAAGGCTGTAGTGTCTTCTATGTGCCTAGATGCATTGGTTTAAGGATGGAGTCCAAATACACTATCAGTGATTATACTGTTCTTTATACAATTGGTCTGCCAGGGTTGCCCAACTTGCTTATTTTTGGTAGCAAACAGAAAGTGGCTGCTGAAGTGAAGAGCCGCCTATCAACCTGTGACTGCTTCAAAGACCAGTGCATGCATTATAACTATGTGTGAATCAATATTTTTGGCTCTAACTTGGATCAATCAGTTGCAGAGGCTTTCATTGACTTACAAGTGTTTAGCAACATTGTTTTTCTTGCATTTCAAAAAGAAAGGACAGCTATAATGTCAGGTATAGTTATAATTATAGGCTATCATGAGAGGTTTCCATGTTAACACCCACATATAAATGAAGGATGATTGATATATGTGTGTGCTTTCATTTTATTATGAGTATTATTCATTTTTTCCACAGTTGTACTTCTCAGCTCTGGTATCTTCCGATGCCTTAATATCTCTCCTTGGACCTGAAACCTAAGCTGACAATACAGAGTAGTAACTATAGAGTGAAAAGTTCCCACAACTCTTGTGGAATACTTGTACAATTCAAGATGTTAAAGACACAAACACACACACAATTTGCTTTCCCTGATCAGATGCCTAACTTACCATGATAAAAGGGGTCTTGCATGTTTCAGAGAAGCCTAGAGTGATTCTGTCAGGAGGCCAGACTCCATTAATAGCCTGGACTTCTATCAGCGTCGCCCATGGTGGAATAGTCACAGATGAGATATTAGACTAAGAGGTACATACCCTCTTCAAGGGTAATGAATGCATCAGCAGAAGAAAATGAATGGTTCCAATTGTGATGGAGGTAACAGAAGGTGACACTGGTGGAGGAGACAACAATGATGATATTCAAGCTACCTTTTGTTTGTACCATGTAGAAGATGGCAATGGCAAACTACTGTGCTATTGAATTTTCCTTCCTATGAAAGTCCTCTGATGAGACAGTACAAAATGAAACAAGAGATAGTGCTGGGACATGAGACTCTCAGATCAGAAAACATGCAATCAACTACAGGGGAAAAGAAAAGGATAAATACAAATAATGCTGTCACTAATTATATGACTAGATTAAAGTTGAAAGGATATCTAGTAGCTGATGTGCACAGAACTGAAAGAAAGTATGATACTGCACAATTGGAACATGTTACCTGGAAGCTGTAATAAATGGGATGCATAAATCTTGCAGTCCTTAGTATCAGTGAACTAAAGTGGGCTGTAACAGGATATCCATCAGACATCTACAAAGTGTTCTACTCTGGAAATGACAATCTCAGAAAAAATGAGTGACTCTAATAGAAAAGATGTAGCATAGGCAGTTAGGGTCTATAATAGAAGATCTGACCAAGTAATATCAATCAGACTCCATGGAAAACCATCAACATAAGCAGTACAACAATGGAACCAACTGGACCCCAAGAACAAGTGGTGCAACACTTGAGGCAATATTGGAGGCAAGACATGTTTAGGAGGCTAGAACACAAATGATGCAAAAAAGTGGGGTGGCCTGTATGATTCTGCCATAATGCTTATTCAGCATGGAATAAACATGGGTGCACCCATGTGCCTGTTTTTTTAGTGTGTAAAAACAGGTCTTACTTTCCTTGCTTTGTGGGTACATCCTCAACTAATCCACTTTGGTTTAAACTGAAGTCTTTTTTTTAATGAATTCTCATTTACACTCAGTTTCCTCTAACAAGAGATAAATAACACAAATGCAACATTAAACTCAGTCATTAAATTCTAATTTTAAGTACAACAAAGTAAAGACTCTGCTAATATTTATATTTTTGTCTTCCAAAAATTAGTTCTGTCTTGATGCATGTTTAATCAGATATAAGGGTTCAATCCTATAATTTATGGTTCAGTTCAAATTTGTACCTGCCCTCAAATTTAGTGTCACATAGAACAAGATAAAAAGGAAAACATAATTCAAAGATTTTTCACACAGACACACACAATTTGGCAGGATGTGCATCAAAATTTACCCCATTAATTTTAGCATTACAGTACTAGATTATTGAGTGGGTGATGATTTAATTTCTTAACAGCTATGGAAATAATGTACTAGGTGTGATCCATGAAGAGTATCATTGGAGACTATTTCTTTGGGTAGTTCTTTCTCCAACACTTTACATTTTAATGTCCAAAGATGAATTACTGACTCTTTTGGATCAATGATACCAAAAGCTCAGTGATGTCCTCTTGTTATTCCATATGAATGAGCTTCCTTAACAGCACCAAGCAGCTGATGCAGCAACAGAAATCTGTTAATCTGTGTCAGGCCCTTTCTTCTATATTCATCTGGTTCTTTCAAAGCACTAGAACAGAGTCCCTGGTTATTACACTGTCAGGCTGGCTTCTGTTATATTTATTAAAGCTTTGCCTCTTGAGAGCTTCAATCATAGACTGGGTCCCTTTGTTATCAGCACTGTACAAAATACACAATGATTGTTTCCCCCCAAAAGGGCTTGCAGGCTTAAGGGATGCTTAAATCTTTGCTGTCCTCTGCACAGTCAGTGAGAAAATCAAAGAACTAAATGTGCTGAATACTGTAATAAAGTATTTGAGATATCTCAGAATTTCCCGAGAGGCTGACGTTGTAAGGGTACATTGCTGAGGCTACATGCATCATCTGATGTCCACGTAAGGTTTTGCTTTTCTGGACACGTCTACCCCACCTTTTGTTGCTGCTTAACAAGAGGAACATATTTGAAGTAATCAGTATATGGCCTGTTAAAGGAGACACATATTTCTAGTGTCACCTTTAACAGGCCATATACTGATTACTTCAAAGGAAAATCTGCCTCTCTGTAAACAATATTTACTTATTTATTTACTCATATGTTTGTACCTACTTTTTAATGAGAGACTCCATCAAGATATAGCACATTCAATATTTCAAGAAATAACACCAAGTAAGCAGCAATTTCATCAAGGTGACTGAACTGTTATTATGAAAACTGAACAGACGGGGTTAAGAATAAAATGCAGCACAACTCACACGTTCCACTGACAATAATGTAAAGCAATAAAAAGCACCTCCATAATACAAGACAATTGAGACAGAAATTGAAGGGATTTCAAAGGGGAAGGGCTATCACTAGGAAGCCCACATCTCCCATTTTCACCAGAATTGTGAAGCCAACTTCTACTGTATATAAGCATATTGAACTGGATAGTACTGGATAGT
This sequence comes from Phrynocephalus guinanensis, assembly GCA_037367245.1. Lineage (NCBI taxonomy): Eukaryota > Metazoa > Chordata > Lepidosauria > Squamata > Agamidae > Phrynocephalus > Phrynocephalus guinanensis. The sequence continues at coordinate 64,985,525 of CM074733.1, read as the reverse complement.
CACACACCCTCAAAGAACCTGACCCTAAGTATACACAGCTTTAAAGGTCGATATTAGTACTTAAAACCTGGATGAAAAATGAGCCAGCCACCAATGAAAATCATATAGGTGTGGTGTTTCTAATATCTGATCCAGAAAGCACGGAGAACATCTGACGTTTCTACAACAGCCATAAAATCTCCTGCGGTACCAGAGAAGGGAAGTTTGCAGTGGATGTTATACTGCATCAGAATCTTTAGCCAACTGGTAACATGCCACAAAATTTGCACAGCAGCAGACTTATGTGCTCCAGGATGCAGCAGAGGCAAATATCAATAGGATGCTGCGTTATGTTCCTTCTTCATCCTGATTGACCCTATTGGTTTCTCCACAAGAGACGGATCATCTCAGGTTTGACTTGGCTTCTTCCCACACAACCTTCCTTCCTTCCCCTCTTTTAGTTCTGTAGCCAGCCGTAGCAGATTCCATTTCACCTTCCTCCCACATAACGTTCTTCACTATAATAACACTTCAGCTTCGGGATAGCTACTGCTCACTTTCAACCAGACCTTTGCACGACCCTAAATATTAGAGCCTAGCTACAGGAAAGGTGGGATTTACCTGAGAGCTTGATGGATGCTTCCTGGAGTTGGGAATTGTAAATGACCACACACACACACACACACACACACACACACACACACACACACACACACACACACACACACACACACACACACAATGTGCCTGGAACAACACTGGCTGCAACTTCACTGGTTTCACCCTGGAGACAGGTGACTAATGGGGTGCCTGGGGTCTATTCCGGGTCCAGTACTATTTAATATCTTTATTAATAAATTGGATAAAGGACTAGAGAGTACTCTGATTAAATTTGCAGATGATATCAAATTGGGAGGGGTTGCTAATTCCCTAGAAGACAGGATAAAAATCCAAAATGACCATGAAAGCCTACCGTGATAGGCCAAGGCTAACAGAATGAATTTCTACAGGGAAAAATGTAGGGTCCTGTATCTAGGCAGGAAAAAAATAATTGCACAGATATAGGATGGGAGACACCTGGCTGAAGAATAGAACACATGAAAAGGATCTGGGAGTCTGGGTGGACCAGATTGAACATCAGTCAGCAGTGTGATGTGGTGGCCAAGAAAGCCAATGCGATTCTTGGTTGAATCAATGGAAGCATAGTGTCTAGAGATAACGGGAAGTGATGGTACCACTCTATTCTGCTCTGGTCAGACCCCACCTTGAGGACTGTGTTCAGTTCTTTGCAAGTCAATTTAAAAAGAATGTTGACAATCTTGAGCGGGTCCAGAGGAGGGTGACAAGGATGGTTAAAGGTCTGGAAGAAATGTCTTACAAGGGGCTGCTTAGGCAGGTGGGAATGTTTAGTCTTACAAAAAGAAAGTTGGGAGGGAATGTGAGAGCCATGTTTAAATATTTGAAAGGATGGCATGTTGAAGAGGGAACAGGTTTGTTTTCCATGGCTTCTGTGTTTACGGTTGCCAAAAGTTTATGTTGCAAGCATAGAGGACAGATCCCCAGATCTCGCACCCTGACCGGTAACTGATCATAACCAGTGGTGACAGCTCTAGAGGGCATGCCCACTGAGTCGCCCTGTCTGCCCCAACCAATAATGGGAAATGTGTAATAACTCCCAGGCTGAAAGAGCACTTGACCTTCCCACACCTTCCCACAAAGGGGCACCTGGGCAGTGGGGTTCTGTTACCTCCTGTATCAGTTGTCATGCTTCAACCTGCACCCAACCCAATAAAGATCAAATAACTTAAAAATATGCCAATTGTCTCTTTAAAACATCTTTCTCAGCAGCAGGATATATTGAGAAACCATTAGCTTCGGCTAGCACCAGTTGAGAATGAGGCAAGGAGAAGAGTGTATGTCTGTGCGGATTTTGTTATTCATGAAAAATACCTGCATAAAGACTGACTTTTCCATTTGTGAAGCAAAAAACACGCACACGGGCCGATAAATCCAAAGCACAGGACAGCCAATCTGAAGTTTTTAATTTTAAAGGCCACGATGTGAGGCAAAAACATTTTGCACAATTCTCAAAAAGAAATCTGCAAACATATTTCCCATAAATATGAATATTCTTCTTAGGGACACCATAAAATGTCTTGCCATTTTGCTGATGAAGAGAGGACCATGTGGCTCTTCTTCTCCACGTGCATGGGATTAATTAAAACAAAGATTTGCACACCTAGGTATGATACAGATGGCCTCTCCAACAGGAGTTTTTCAGATTTTTTAAAGTATAATTTTTGAACTCTATGGTGCGTAAGTAATGAGGCATAAGCGTGAAGAGATGGAAACATCTGTGCCTGACATTTAGAGAAAGTGCCTTAGAGAAATATTTGTACATTGTTATTTTGCTTTACCAATTATTGCCTAAGATGGGTATACACGATCACAGCAATGGGAGACTGTGGAGCAAGGAGGGAACACGCCTTAACATTATGTTTTGGGGGCAGGGGAACCACAAACCACCCCTGGGGTAGAGCTATTAACTGCAAACCATGTTGGAAATTGGCTGGATAGCTTAGTGGTTAGGAGTTTGATTCCAGATTGTGTCTCCTGCAAGAGCCAGCCTGTGTGACCTTGGGCAAGCTGCACAGTCCTAGGGGTACCCACAGAAAAAAGAAATGGTTAACCACTTCTAAGATTTCTTTACCAGGAAAACCCTAAAAACAGGTCTCCATAAGTCAGAATTCACTTGATGGACATGATGATGATGATGAGGATGAGGAGGAGGAGGAGGAGGAGGAGGAGGGGGGAGGAGGAGGAGGAGGAGGAGGAGGGGGGATCTTTTTCATTTTTCAAAAACCTGCCCTGGCAAAAGTCAAGAGCAGATTTCCGGGTGGAACAAAGAGATATGGGAATAATTGAGGGCAGAAATTGCTTTTTGTTCATCCACATGTAGGATTTCTCTGATACCTCAACATTTTTTATGGACAGAAGGAGCCTCTACCCCAAATATCATGTAATAAAAAGGCTGGTTCTGTATTAATGGGCATCCTTATTTGTATCAGGTCAATCCAATGAAGAGACAATAGACATTGTGATGAAGAATAGCATAATAATCTTTATCATAAATGTGCAGAAGGAAGGAAGGAAAGCAATATCCATCTTACCATGTACATTTGGTTTTAAGTTCTGGACTTTAAGTTGTTCATGCTGGTGCTGAAGTGGTGTTTAACCCATGAAAGTCTGTGTATTGTATGATTTTAGTGGTCTCTAAAGGTATTGCTTTTTTTTTTTTTTTGCATTTGTATTTTCTTTTGCTTGGACCACTTGGCTACCCTATACTTCAATTTTCTCTTGTGAAACATCTGTCTGAAGCTGTTAACACCCATTTCCATGCCTCCCTTTGGTTCTGTGTGGGGTCCTGCCTATCCAGTATTGACAACAATATGTTATTGGGGTCCACTTAGAATTGCTGAAGGATGTACCTTTCCCCCCACCTCCACTTACTCCACACTGCTCATGTTATTTACCTATGCTCAGTTTGCTTGTTTGGGTTTTGTTGCATCCATTTGACAGTACATACCAAAAGATATGTTTTCTTTTTAAGTAGCCTTGTAAGCACACATGGACACCATCCCTGGTAATGGTTGCTGCCTCTAGCCATCATGGGACCTAGGATGCAGAGCTGATGAGCAGAGGAGGACGAAGTAGGTTCAGCTACATCCCTGCTTAATTTGATCGCAGTTGACCTTGCTCTAGATTCAATTCTGTGCCTGAATGTTGAGACATGTTGATGTTGCCTAGTTGACAGACAATAGTCTTCAGCACAGAAGTGGCCAACAGTTGTAGTTACTCACTGAAATTTATTTTGTGAATCAATAATGATGCGACCTATTTAGACTCCATCATGCAGGACTCATGTCTTCATTCCAGAGAGTATGTGCAATTCAGGGAAATAAAGGCAAAGCCACTCTGTTCTAAGAATACCCTTAGGACTTAATGGGAGCCCCCTGAAGGGCATTAAAGATCCATATTCTGCAAATTGCCACAGACCTTTTGTCTTCATGGCTTCAGACAAACTGTTTTATTTGTCTGTGCATCAGATCCCATCTGTTAGGTGCAGATAACTGTGCTTCCCTGTCTCTCAGGGATGAGTATAATCACATTAGAGTTTGCAAGCTACTGCTACAATCAGGGTTTTATTGCCAGAAAGGTAAGAGGCCACAATAAGACCAAATGGATCCATGACAATGAAGCAAGGAAGGCGAAACAAAGTGCTTTGGTTTGGACTTCCCTCCTAATCTCTTTTACTCCTTTCTAGATAAGAACTCTGCCCTCAGCTCTCCCTGCCACCCAGTCCCTCTGCAGTTCCAAGCACTGACCTAAAGCGTAAAAAGGTAAATGTAAAGGTTCCCCCCGCATATGCGTGCTAGTCGTGTCCAACTCTAGGGGCAGTGATCATCTCTATATTCAAGCCGAAGAGCCAGTGTTGTGCAAGTCCATGGCCACGTGGCTGGTGTGGCTGTAAGGAAACACTGTTTTACCTTCCCGCTTTTTACAGTGGTACCTATTTATCTACTTGCATTGACATGCTTTCGAACTGCTAGGTTGGCAGGAGCTAGGTTTATCAGCGGGAGCTCGCTCCGCTGCGTGGCACCCGGGATTTGAACCGCCGAGCTGCTGACTTTGCAGATGACAGTTTTTAGAAGCCTTAGGCCACTGAGCCACCACGCCTGAAGAGAGCCCTGTGTTAATTTATATTTACCAATAGACACCAGTGAAACTGAGAAGTCAAATCATCAGCCATTGTGGAGGAATGATGGTTGGAAAGAAGCACAGTGATCTTTCCATGAGGGGTGTGTGGGATGTCTACAGCCAAGCTAAATAAATTACTACCAGCCACGAGATTGTCTGTATCCACCTTCTGCTTAGCTGTCTTTTAAGAACTGCCTCACAGTTGCCAGTGAACGTCAGAAGAGATCCATTCCGGTCCATTTTAAACTAGAAAGGGAAAATAACTATGGAGTTTACCAACCATCCATTCAATATGGAAAACATCTTAAAAGGAAATTTCAAATTCCCGAAATAATTTCCTCATACATCCTGGATGGGTGGAAGAGACTGAGTGAGAATTAATTGTGTCTCCATTGTATAAGTGCTTCTAGATCTGAAATTAGAAAAGCTTCAAAGGGAAGCTTATTCCAGAATTATACGACTGGATAAAAAAATTAAGGACAGTTTTACTCCAATGATCATTCATTAAAATTTAAATTAGTAAATATAAGATTGGCAGATACCAGGAGCTTTTTGGCAGTGGCCTCATTGCGGGGAAACTCTTCTAAGTCTCCTATTTTCTTCATTCTTATCAGGTTTTGAAATTACTGTTCTTCCACAAAAATTCAGGGAAGAGACCTTTGGGTAGTGGGCTGAATAAATAAATAAATAAATAAATAAATAAATTTTATTTTATTTATTTTTTGCCAGCACCAGTTTCATGCCGATGTGCTTGTAATTTTGTTCGCTCTTGTTTTAAATGTCGCATTATGTGATGTGATTTTTAACTCTGCAAAATGATTTGAGGAAAATAATATCTAAAGGTAGAATAATTTTAAAAAAATCAAAAGTTGTAATCAGGGATACCACAAACCTGCTCATATCTTCAAGATTCCTATCATATGGTCTTGAATAAGGCTTGAATGCTGTATCCATCTTGTTACAAACCAATTTAGAATAGGAAGACCTGGGGCAGTGTACTTGGAACAAAACAAAGCACACTGTATTCGGGATCTGGATCGTCTTTTTCCATGCCTTCATCTGCTCATCCCATTCCATTACACTCTGCTAGGATTTGCAAAATTAATCTCTTCACCGAGCAAAAAAGTGACGATTTTTTAAAAAACAAGAAAAATCATAATTAAGCACATTTGTGCAAAGAACACTTCATTTCCAACATCATTTTAGTGCAAATAATGCAAATTAGTGAAAAAAAATTATGGTGGATGTTTTGTATCTTTTAAGGAGTGAACGGATTATGTAGAGACAGTTTTTTTAAAAAAAAAATCAGAGATCTTGGTAATATTTTTAAAAAGGCAGTCCTTATTCTAACAAACAAAGATCTGAGTATTCTCATTCTCCACATTTTAGCCCAGTCTTCTTCTCTAATTTCTTTTTTAATATCTTGTTCACACATTAATTTCAATCCAGGTCCTCCCCTATTATCATCTAAATCCGAAATAATTTTATATAGTTTGCTAACAATACCTTTTACTACGATTTCGTTCTGAGTATCCTCGTACAACAGTAAGAGTTGTTCAAATTTTGTGTACTCTCTGCATTTATTATTTTTCTTTAACCAAGTAGCAGTCCATTTCTTTAATTGTATGAAATTGAACCAAGATATATCCCTACCTTGGAGAACTTCATTCATTTGTTCTTTCCCTCTCATCTTGCCTATCCAATCTTTCAATCACTTGTTCATCCCTTATTTCTTTAAAATAAGTTTAAGATGGTATGTGACGCCGGTGAAATTGAATAAAATGAATGTAAACTTTTCTAAGCTTTGTTGGAAATGTGATAATGAGATTGATACCTTTTATCATTTGTGGTGGGAATGTAAAAAGATAGAGAAATTTTGGAAATGTATTTTTAAAGAACTAAGTGATATACTAGAAATGACTATAGAGTCTAAATCTGAAATTGCTTTGTTATCAATATTTGTGGACCATAATTATGATGTTAAAAATAAATAGTTGATGTTGACAGGAGCTAGATTAATAATTGCTAGAAATTGGAAATCTAAATATGAACTATGTTTAGAAGAATGGTATAATGAACTATGGAATATTGCTTTAAATGATAAATTGACCTGCTCTCTCAAGGTTAAAAAGGAGAGTTAAAAAGAGATATTTTCTATGATATATGGGGTAGATTCATTGAATACATATTTGTACAGAATAAGTGTAAGGTTTCCGTGCAACAATCGATTTTGTTCTGGAGGGGAGGATGACGAATGTAAATATGAAGAGCGATCCTGTTGGTGAAGGGGTGCACTGTTGTTGATGTTTGTTTTCCTTTTATGTAATTTGTATATGTTTTTAAACTATAATTAAATAATAAAATTAAAAAAAGAAAAAGCCTATGAGCAACACCAACAAAAATAAAATAAAAAATAAAAAATAAAAAAGGCAGTCCTTGTCTCACACATGGAGACGAGGGCTCTCAGGGAGCTTGATTATTCCAGTGGAAGTGTCTTTTAGAATTGGACAAAATAAAAAGGACAAGGAATTTAGTCAGTATTCTTTCCAGTCCTACAAGTCAGAGATGAAAAACTAGAAAAGGTTATGGGAGGAACAATTTAGCAGTTTTTCAATGCAAGTCACCTCCAGGCTTACAAGGCGAATCAAGAGCACAAACTGCATCAGACAGGAAACAAAATATTCTAGATCTGATTGCAGGACAAGTCCACATGCCTTGCTGATTCAAGGCCTTTGATCCTTGGATGTTGAACTCTATTACAGAATCTAAGACATCAGCCCCAGCATGTGTCCTGGGTTTTCTGCACTTCAGTGAGGATTCCATCTTATTTCAGTTATCAGCTGGAACAAGCAGTTTTGTTTTAACTAACCTTTTAAATGATCATAACACCTAGTATATAAAGTCTGCCTCTGGTCGCAGCCAGCACAAGGGACCTATTCCTACCATACTTTCCAGCCTTTAAAATGTCAGGGAGGCTGGGTGTGAGAAAGAAGTAAATGCATCGTGACAACTACTGCTCATTTTCTCTTAGTACGACAGCATCAGAACACAAAAACTACAGTTTTGTGGGCCACATGTGACACAACAAATTCAAGCACATCAAAGAAAGTGGAGGGGAGAAGCTGAAATCCCTGAGATCTATGAACATTTAAATCCACTTTTTTATTTTGAACCCCTCTCTTTGGAAAAATTTCAAGGACCACAAGAGAAAGAAAGCTGAACATAAAAACTATAAACAGCTGGTGGAATTTAGATTTTTTTAAGCAGTCATATCAGAATATTCAATGACAAAATATTATTCAGTCTATTAAACTAACTACTTGAGGCTTATTCCTCAAGGCTATCCATCTCAAAATCCTTTTAGGAATACAATGTTACCCTGCAAAAAATATTATGCTAGCTAGGAATTAGAATTAATTAAGCTGTTGTTGCAAAAAAAAAAAACACCCTTTAATACTAATTAGATCACATGTTTTGGGATACCTAAAGTTGTTCTGTTTGGGTAACATCTTTTCTTGATTATCCCAGAGTGCAGGATAAGTAATAATGGGCTCAAGTAACAGTAAGCCAGATTTCAGTTGAATATCAGGAAAAACATCTTTAAAATTAAAGCAGTACCACAGTGGAACCAACAATCTTGGGGGGGGGGGGTTGAGCGCTCCACCACTGAAGACATTCAAGAGGACCAGCAGTCAGATCTGCTTTGATTTGGATTCATGCATTGAGCAGGGGGTTGAACACGATGGCCTTATAGCCCCTTCCAACTCAATTATTCTATGACCGTAGTCATACCTGCGTTTTCTGCGTAGTTTCCCGTGGGCGAACTATGCAGTAAAAGATTGCATGCTAACTAGGAAGAGAAGCAAATTCTGCTCCCGGCTGACCACGCCCCTCAAACAGCAGTTTCAGTGAAGTTTCCTAAACCACCGCCAGGGGCTGGATTTAGAAACTTCACTCAAAAATGCTTACTTGTTTGCTTCTTTTGCAACGACAGGACACTGAAAATAGCAGTAAATTCAATTTCTCCCCTTTCTACCCGGCTTAAAAGACGGAGCCTTGGAAACTGGAGCCGGAAAGTAGGACAAAATGTGTAGTACACAGGTTAGGACAGAACCAGAATAGGAAGGTATGACGCAGAGGAGAGGACACCAAATGCTCATTAAAAACACATGACCGCTCCCCAAAAAAATACACAGGAAATTTACATACGAAGGAAACCCAGGTATGACCACGGTCTATGAGACTATTCTATGGTTCTCTGAACACTTGAATTAATTACTTTCTCTTATCAGCTGAATCTTGTTTTAATCCTTAATCCTGAGGTGCGTAACTTTTTTGTATTCTTTGAATATTCCCTAAAAATCATGCCCTTTGGATTTCTAAAAAAAAAATCTTAGAAGGGATCAGTTTTCCTGGAATAGTAAGGGGCTGGGTTAATAACAAGCTTAGTAGATTTAATCAACAATTCACTCAGCAGACCAATGTCGATTTTAGCTAGCTGGCTTGCTGGCTGGCTGAGTGGGATGAAGCATCTGAAGTTGGGAGTTGGATTCCCCACCATGCCTCCTACAAGAAGAGTCAGTCTGTCCTGTCTTCAGCCAGCTGCATGGTGCTTGGCTGCCACCAGAAGAAGGGGCTTCTAAATGTGCTTCTGAACACTTCCCTAGAAAGCGATTGGAAAGGTTGCCTTAAATTGGAATTGACGTAACAGCACATAAAAAGCAATGATGTTTAGAATCATTTTTACCCTTTTCATGATGTGCATCATGATGCTGCCATCAGGATTAGGCAGGAAGTCATCCACCTGAAATTTTGGGAGGATGGGCTCCCTTGATCTAGTTTACAAGAGGCTCCTGCTCCTGCTCTCTTACAGTGACAAAGTGTTTATGAGAGAGATGTAGGACAATTTTTTTTCAAACACAGACCAGCAGCTCCTTAAACTACTGAAATGGCCATCAAAACGAAATTAAAACAGTTTTAAGTTATTTTCAAGAAAGAAGAAAGTGATGAGTTTTAAATTCATAACTATATGAGCTAATGGCTTTGGGGTGGAACACTGTAGTCAACCATCTTATTAAAACAACTTTCTAAGTTACTGCAAGAGTATTGCCAAAAGCCCCAAATTTCATTGCTGAAGAATGTACAGCTTTCTCTTTCATTTGGCAAGATCTTGTTCAGAACATCTGTTGTGTTTGCTAGATGACTGCAGGCTGTTTTCTTTTATGGAGATAGCAATCTCCCCCTCCTTCATATAAGAGCAGAACAGTACAGAGTTTTCCCTCCCATAACTGGTGGACACAACTATGCCTCTGTGAATAGCCCACCAGAGCAGCAACAACGTACAAGGTACTTTTTACTGCCGGAGCAGCTGGAGCAGTTTCTCTTGCCATACCAGCCAGCTGCATCCAGACACAACTTAAGACATTTGGGTCAGATAACAATTACAACAGTTGGCTGATTGGCACTTGAACATCTTTTAGCTAAAATGCCTTGATTTCAAGAGGGAAGTTTTCCATTTGTCTTTACTGTCTTTTTATTCTTGTTTGATATATTTTTAGCCAAAGCACTTAGGAAAACAAAAACCAACTATAACATATTTAATGATATGGGAGGGAAAGAGGGACCAAATCCAGATAATTTACAGTTAATGACTATTTATTGGTGTGTTAGGTATTTTACTTTTAATGCAAGGCTAAATTTATACAACACTAGATGAAATGACTAAAAAGGCTACGTTCCAATAGTGGATCTGTTAATGGAACTAAACTGTTCAGTGCAAAATGAAAGTGTTTGGTTATCTCTTTCACACCCTCCAGCTTTCTTCAAAAGCTACTCTGGAACAGAGGGAAACCTTCCAGAGGGGGACTGCAGGTGGGTGGCCCAAAGGATTGAAAGAAGAATGGAGGGAAGTGGTGGCGGAAGTCCTATCACACAAGTGGATGGGTATCGGAATGGCACTAGATAGTTATCAAAGGGTTTTTGTTAAGTAATCTGCATGTAGTAAGGATAAGCAAACCTTTAAGTATAAAAACTGCTGGATAGCACATTGGTTTAAGTATCTGGCTGGGGAGATAGAGGCTGGGAGTTTGGTTCCTTCAATGTACCGCTTTGAAAGGCTTTTCGACTTACTGATCCAGACTTCTTCCAGCTTTGCAGTTCTAAGGTTAAGGTTATTTACCATGGAGTGATATGTAAAATCCTGAACTGAGTCATTGAGAATGGTCAATGGATACAGCTGTTGGATCGTCTTACTAAAAAGTTGTGGAGCTGCTAGCCTATACTGTAGGCCCCATCTTCAGAAGCAAATAATGGACCAGTATTAAACTTTCCTGTGATCTATTACTGTATTTTTTCGGTCTATAAGATGTCACCATTTATTAGATCCCCCCCACTTTTTAGATTCCCAAATAAATGAAATTAACAAGTCATCCTTGAGATTTCCTCCACCCCCACCCCCACTCCCACTGTTACCTTTAATTTCCCTGTTCTACTGGCCTTTCGCAGAGCCTTGAAAAGCATCCTGTTCCGCGAGGCCTTTAGGGACCAAGTTTCAATTGCTTTAAATAGTGTTGTGGTTTTTTTAAAATTTCTCCCGCCATCTGCTTTTTGGTTAGCTCTATTAACATGGCTTTTTTACTGAGCTACACTCGTTTTGACCAGGGTGCACGTGTTTTAACATGTTTTAACTCATTGCTGCTTATGTTATATTATGTTATATTGTGTTCCTTATTAGAGATGGGCACGACCAGGAAAAATGACATTTCGAGTTGTCGTTTGTCGGGACGGGTCCGTTTCGGGTCGTTTCCATTTGTCGAGGAAATTTTCAAAAATTTGTCGTTTCCGTTTGTTGTTTGTCGATTGTGTTGGGGTTGGGGTTGGGGTTGGGGTAAGTGGGCTGTGGGAGGCACCTCTCTGGGTGCCTCTCTGACATCTGACCCACTAAGAAGGGAAGCAAGGGAAGCGTTTCGCGGAGCCGCCGCGTACCATACATTACATTATGTTAGGGTGGGGTGGCAGAGGCACCTCTCTGGGTGCCTCTGACTCAGTAAGAAGGGAAGAATAGTAGTATACTGCCGTGCAGGTTAGGGAATGGGATAGGGGATAGTGGGCTCTGCGAGGCACCTCTCTGGGGGCCTCACTTTGACTCACTAAGAAGGGGAGCGTACTAGCGTACTGACGTACAGGTTAAGGAATTGGATAGGGGTAGGGGATAGTGGGCTGTGGGAGGCACCTCTCTGGGTGCCTGGGACCCACTAAGAAGGAAAGTGTACTTGCGTATGGATCTGGGTTAGGGTTGGGGTTAGGGTAAGGGTTAGGCTTAGGGTTACGGTTAAGGATAGGGTGGGTTAGTGGGCTGCACCTCTGGGTGCCTCTGACCCACTAAGAAGGACAGCGTACTGGCGTATGGGTTAGGGTTGGGTTAGGGTTAGGGTTAGGGTTAGGGTTTGTGGGCTTTTAATGCCTCTCTGGCACACCCAGAAGTCTCAGTCAAAACCTGGCCATGCGATTGGTGGAATGGGTCCAAAAATTTGCATGGTCCCATCCCATGGCCAGCCCATCATTGCGCATGCACAGGTGTAAAAAAATAAAAATAAAAATAAAAATAAAAATAAATTGAGACGTTTTATTGCAAGAAAAACCCACTGCTGCTACTATAAAAAATCAGGCATTTAAAATACCTAATTTTCAAATGTTTCTCTGGTGCTTTGGTGGGTTTTTGGACCATGATTTAAAAATAAATATTGCGGTCGCCATTTTGGACCCCCCCCCCCCGCATGGCAAATGGAGACGACGAGGATGCCCCCCCAGCCTGGTACCAGCAGCCCAGGACAGGAGAGGGGGGGAAGGCCGGGGACCCCCCTAGAAACCACCCCTCTCTGGTAGGTGCCCTCACTGAGGCAGGCATATTTTCGCCTGCTTTCATGGCCGGGAATCGGGGGTGTTTTTTTTTTAAACTTTTTTTCTGTGCTGTTTGCTTGGCATCGCACGATCGCCGTGATGTCATGAATGACAACGACAAATCAGACCCAATTTATCTTTATCGGGTCAGGTTCCAGCTGGAGCGGAGTAATTGTCATTACTGTTCCTCGTTAGGGAATGGAAATGACGAACGGAAATGGAAACGAGGATTTCGCCGAGTCGTGCCCATGTCTATTCCTTATATTTGCTGACTTGATCAGCTTTGTAAGATGCCCAGAGATCCTTAGGGAAGATGGGCGGGGTATAAATCCAATAATAAACAAACAAACAAACAAACAAACAAATACATAAATACATAAATACATAAATAAATACTCCTCTCTGCTTTGGTGGGTTTGTTTTTTGCAGAATTGTTCTCCTCTTTCCTTGAGTTCTCCACCCCCACCACCCCCACTGTTTTCTTTCATTTCCCTATTCTAAACACTCCTCTTGACATTGGCGAGTTTGTTTGTTTCAGGATCAAGCTCTGTCTGGCTTGAGCAGCCCATTAAAAATGAGCTTTGGAAAGAAAAGAAAAAAACCATGTCTTTTTTTTTAGCATGAAAATGCATTTCTTAATGGGCTGCTCAAGCTCAAAAGAGCCACATCCTGCAAAAAAAAAAAAAACTCACCAAAGCTGAGAAGGGTGTTTAGAATAGGGAAATGGAAGAAAAGAGTGGGGATGGAGTACTCAAGGAAAGATGGAGCTGATCGTGCAAAAAAAAAAAAAACCATAGAGGGAAAAAAGCAAGGTGAGTTTGGGTTCTCCTCCACCCACCCAGAAAGGCTTACTTCCATGTATACCACACACCTTAATTTTAGCATCATGATTTTAGAAAAAAGTAGCATGGTATACATGGAAAAATATGGGTATATTCTATAAATAGTAAAACCCAATGAAAAATTATAGACTCCCATCAAGATCACATTTGGTGTCTTATTATGAACACTGCCTGGAGTAATGTTCTTCACTAACTGTAGAAATGTCACTATATAATGCAGCATAGAAATTTAGTAAGTAAGTAAGTGTGACAAAACCCTGGAAACAGGAGTAATGAATATACAAATCATCAGCCAATCCCAGCAGGAGGGCGGGGAATGGTATGATATAAAAAGGGTGGAGCCTAGTCAGTTGAGGGCAGTTCAGTGAGTTGAGTTCAGTGAATTCAGTTAAGTTGAGAGTGAGTGCTGGGAGAGAGCACTGTTCTCTGAGAGTTCTGTCAGGCAGTGAGGGCTATACTGTTTACTAGTTATTGAAGACAGGGAGGCTTGTAGAGCTGATTAAATCTATTATATGTTAAAGGCAACGCATACCATCCTCAGATATTGTTATATTTATTATCTTCTCAATAAACTTTGTTATTATTTTTATATTATTCATCTGAGTCTGTCCCAATTCATGAGGCGACGAGTTTAAAAGGTGGCAGCATTATTAAGTGAATAAAAGGTGGCAGCAGTACCATTTCCATCACAGAATTCAGTGTGTAAAAGGGAGGTGTCGTCACAATTTAGTGGCACAGCAGTGGGATGTCGAAATAAACCCAGTTGTGCCTCTGAAAACTCAGTCTCTGGAAAGGGGGATCGTCACAGTAAGTAAGTAAGTAAGTACAGTAAATTGATTCAATTTACATCTATACAGTTGCATATATTTATAACCACTGGGAGCTTAAAAATGTAAGTTTCCTCAGCTCTATATAACCATGGGGCCACTGTCTATTTATCAGGATATATTATTTGTGTTCTCCTGTGATCAGTTATGCTAAACTTTCTGTATCATATTCAAATGAAAAAATGGATTTGCTTCTGACTTTTAGGAAAGGAACAATTAAATGCTATACTTGTTGATCCATGAGGGGAAATGTATACTCATGTTTAATTAAAGGATAAAAATAGAGTAGATTGAAACTTCAAGAGAAAGAGAAAACAAATGAAGAAAATTATACTCAGTAATATACACTGGATCAAAATAAATTTAGCCCAGAGACATTATCATGCTTTTCTACACTGAAAATGAAATTAATATTGATTATAGTTCTGATAAATGATTAAACTGACTAAAAATTGTAATTTATTTCTCTCTCATTTAGGAAACATATGCATATTGGTGGCTTGGAAGTAGTCCTGTACTGATGTATCATAAATATTACAAATGTGAATGGTTATGACCTGTCTTTTAGTTTAGCTCTAAATCATGGAGAAAGTAATAACAAAGGGGGTTAAGGCTTTAACATTTGCAGAAACCTGGCAGAAACTATTATTAAAAGTCCAAAATAGGTATTTATCAAAATATCACTTACCATTTAAAAGAATGCATTGATTTGAGTTGAATATTGCACATTAAACTCTGTGTTAAAGGCTTCTGTAGAAACTCAAAGGTGCTAAACAGACATTTTCAATAGATACCATACAGCATGGAACGCACATTAGGAAATATGCCTTCCCCTTCTACACATCTCCATACATCAGACATGCAATAAAACTGAACTCGTGCGGAGCACTTTTTAAATAAAGCACTATGTAAGACAATATACATTTTAAACTTCGTCCATAAGATGCTTTATGGGTAGAGGGGAAAATAAATATAACAGTGTTTGGTTAACTGGCACTATAGATGGGCTGAAATCCAAGCTTAAGTCACAACCAGAGTGGATGTATTGAAGCAATGGAACTTAAAAGAATCTTGACTCATTGATTGCCATTTTACTAATGGATGTCAGCCAATATGGCACACATATTTTAATCAATTTTATTTATTTTTCTTTACAGAACAGAATAATAGATCTGGGAGGAAACGCAGAAGTAGTCCAAGTCTTGCTCCATAGAGTATCTGCAATTCACAATGCAATGACACGATCCCTGGCAGATGGTCATCAAGCTGCTGCTTAAATATAGCCAATGAATATATCCAATCCATCTTCTCCTGAGTTGTTACTGTTAGGAATTTTTTCCTAATGATCAGCCAAAACCATCACCTATGCAGTTCGAGAAACAGAGGGGAAATTTGCTCTGCCTTCTTTGTATGGTAGCCCTTCAGATATTTGAGAACTGTTATTATGTCTCCCTTTATTCTCCTCTCATACATGACAAACATGCTTAGCTATTTCACCCATTCCTCATGCAATTTAATTTACAGACCCACCACCACTGCTAGTCTGGGTGCACTTTAGTTTGTTCTTCTTGAAATGTGGTGGCCAGGACAGCTTCAAGCTAAAAAAATGTTTGTGAAAATATGTGCTATCAAGTTACTTTTAAAGTATGGTGACTCAGACAAAGTTTTCAAAATATGTCAGATCTTCAAGGAATAGTTTATCATTGCCACTCTCAGTGCACATAAGAACATAAGAAGAGCTATGCTGGATCACGCCAAGGGCCCATGAAGTCAAGTTTCCTGTACAGTCATCCCCCGCCATTTCACACTTCATATACTGCAGTCCTGGTATATCATGGGTCTGCAGTATATTTTTAAAAAAAGGCTTCTGAGGCAAGCTTCATGGACCCATTTGAGGCCTCCTGCACTTACCCCAGGCCTGGTGTTGCCCCCAAAGTGGTTTTCCAACGGCCTTCCCAGGCATGTCAGAGGCCCCAGAGGTGGTTTGTCATTTCCGAAACTCCCAAGTACCCTGAAGTACCCTGAAGTACCCTGTTGTTGTTTTTTAAGCTTGGAGATTTCACATCCGCATCATGGCTTGTAACCTGTGATGGACTTTCCCTCCAGGAATCTGCCCAATCCCCCTTTGAAGGCATCGAGGCCAGACACCATCACCATATCCTGTGGCAGGAAGTTTTACAGACTAACAACATGCTGGGTAAAGAAGTATGTTCTTTTGTCTGTTCTCACTCTCCCAACCCCCAGTTTGCCTAAAGACAATCTCCCAACCTCAAACAAATACTAATGAACACAAGATTACAAAACAGCAACATCGACAATGGAACTAAACCTTGCCACAAACCCCGATGCCAACTCTGCCCACACATACAATCTAGCAACACAATCACAGGACCCAACATACACATACAGTGTCACATACAGTATCAATGGCAACTTCACCTGCTCCTCAACCAATGTGATCTATGCCATATTTTGCCAACAATGTCCATCTGCACTCTACATTGGACAAACAGGAAAATCTCTAAGAAAACGCATCAATGGACACAAGTTTGACATAAGAAACCATGGTACACAAAACCTGTCTCAAAGCATTTCAGTTTACCTGGTCACTCCTTGAAGGAGTTGAAGGTCACCATTTTGGAACATAATCATTACAGATACAGAATACAAAGTGAAAGAGCTGGGATAAAATTCATATGCATGATGGACACACATAAGAATGGACTAAACATAAGTCAGGGTTTCTTGAGTCATTATCAAATGTAATATACCATATTGCCACTTTTTCCATGGACGTTATCTCCCACCAGAACTCTTAAGGTAAAAAACTTTCCCACCCTTCCCACCTTTTCTCCCCCCCATTTGTCTGGATTTCCTCAAGGCATTCACCACAGAGGCATAAAGCTACATCAACAAACGTCAGAAGACCCTGGCCTCCTTCCCATCATTTTTACAACTGGTCAGTCCCTTCTTCCCCTCCCCCTCCACCCTCCCCTGTCCAGAATCACCCAACTGTCTATGTGGGAACCTGCAAACTGGGCATTGCAATACTAAAGCCAATGAATATTTGATATGAAATGTATATCCCACCACATATTATATTACACAACTCATTCTGCTGCTCTATGTCTGAAGAAGTGGATGTGTAGTCCACAAAACGTTACATTAAAATATGAAAGCTAGTCTTTAAGGTGCCACATGTTTTGTGTCTTTTGTTTTATTTTGTTTTTCTGTGATTTTTGCCTGAAAATGTATACATTCAGTGCCTGTTTTTAAGTGTAATTTGCCTTGTTACTTTCTCAATAGCACTGACAGCTAAATAAGGATACAAAGTATGTTATTTGCTAGGCCTTTTCTTGATTAGAAGAGTAACTGGTCTCTTAAGATGGGTTGGAACTGGAGATGGGCACAAAATGAAAATACAGTGTTTTGTTACATTTCATTTTGTTTCTTTAGGAGTTTTGTTTTGTTTCATTACTAACAAAATTTTAAAATAGTTTTGTAATGGGAAAGATGATTCATTAATGGCTCCCCTGGGTCGTAGAGGCAGCAAAATCGCAGTGGAGCTTCGTTGATCTATTCCCTGTAAGCCCACAAATTTTGGAGAGGTTGGGGTTTCGTGGGGTGAGTGAGCCGCTATGTGAGACACAATTCTGGATGGGCTGTGGCCTGTTCCAACAAGGCTGTTCTCATGTTCTTATGTTCCCTGTAAGCCCACAAAATTTGGAGAGGTTTGGGGTTCAGGGAGCTGAGTTATTAAAATCTGATGGGGGTCCCCCTAGAAGATCATTTCTAATTGAATCGGGAAGCCGCTGATCGCTTGCCCGCAGGGGGGCTATTATCAGCTTCCAACTCAATTAGAAATGATTTTTCCCCTAGGGGAACACCTTCTAGAATTTAATAACTCAGCCTCCTGAACCCCAAACCTCTCCAAATTTGGGGGCCTACAGGGAAGAGTACAAAGAAGCTACCCTGGCATTTTGGTTCCTCTAGGACAAATCGTTTCATTCCTAATGGAAAAAATGGTGTTTCATTTTGTTTTATAACAAAGTAATTCTTTATGTAACAAAATGACAAAACAGCATTTTCCGTTTTGTGCCAATCTCTAGTTAGAACTAGAAGATGATGATGTGTAGCTGCCCTTTTTTGACATGCCTCTTAGTTTTGTCTCTAAACACTAATGGTTTTTCAAAGACTGCAGTGGGTGGACTTCCTTCACAATTTTATCAAATCTTCATTAATAATATTTATACTGGAGATTTCTTTGAGAAATGTTTTGGATCCCCTGGGTGAGAAAGAAAAAAGTTATGGAAGCACAAAATAACTTTGAGTAACACTGCATGGCATTGGCACAAATCACTTCTAAACAAGCTAAATTAGGCCTAATTAAGCAGCAGATGTCCAATCCCTTGACTGGAGCAGATTTACACACATTATTCTAATCATTTAAGTCATTGTAAAACAAAGAGCCACTTCAAAGTCCTCTACAACTTTCTTTGTGCTATGCTGTGACTGTCAACGGGGGTTGAATATTAACACTTATAAATGACTAACCAAAATTAACATTCTTCTGCCTTCCTGATGGAGGACACCTGTTGGCAGGAGTGATTGAAGTGGTTGATCCCATGTGCCCTGCTCTGTCCCAGGTGCCAATCAGCACATATTATCAAAGATTTTGTTGTTTTCCTTCCCATATTATGCTGAGGTTGAGTTGATTTTAAATCAAAAGGAGCACACTTGCAAATCAACCTTCTTGAGGGTGTTAGGATAATAACATTTTGGTTTTGCTTTGGCGTTTCCCCCCTCAAAAGGATCGGCCCCATGTAAAGCTTTGGGATATATCAGAAGCTAAATCAAGAGGAAATAGTGGCCTTTAGTTGACAAATCCTGGCCCTAGCTCTTAATGATAAAGCTTTTTGGAGGTCAGTAATTCATAGAGTTAGCATTAGTTAAAAGCAACTACCGATGACACATAAGATCAACTAGTCAACAGGTAGGATTTCTAAAAAAGACATCTGGGACCTGCTGGAGCTACATATATGAAATCAGCAGCATACAAAGTTGTTGAAGGTTATGAAGTTGAAGCAAGTAGATTAAACTCTGAGGAACAAGTTGTGAAAATGGAGCCAAGAAAGGTCAGTCAAGCAAACTATAGAAAAGAAGTCAGAGCTCACAATAGTTCTTCTTAGGACCGAGATTCACCTTCCATGGCAAGTGTTCATGCAAGGGCTATGCACAAATCCCCTAATTTGGGACTTAAACCATTTGGATAATGTCCTAATTCAATCTGAAGTGGTCTGGACCCAATCCAATTGGCACTTCATATCCAGATATTGACTCCTGTGCCTTGACTTTCCCTGGGAAACAAAAAATGGCTATAACACTTTCCCCAGAGATAGGCAATGAATTTGAAGATATAATGGACTCTAAATTGGCAGTTAATATGAGTAAATTGAACACAAGTAATAATTTCAGTGTTTTTTTAAATTTAAAACATGCACCCTACCTGAGCACTCAGGGTGTTTTTAACCCAGCACTGCCTCCTATTATTAGCAGTAACTTCCTAGAATATGCTTAAGCGTTGCAGTTCAAAAAACTGCATGACAGGTAATTAAAGCAGCCACAGTGGACCCTGCTTGACAGAAGATGGCTGGCAGATTGGTCGGCTAAAACACAGAGTCAAGCAGCAGATTGATAAATGAAAGACATCATTTCTACATGCCAAAGACCATTTCTAGTGTTCAGTATGGAAACACTGCACTGAACTGAAGAGACAGGACTACATGGTAATGATTAGTGTTAAAGGAATGAATTGAGGGGCAGCTAGGTCGGCAACGGGTGGGAGCATCCATGGGTGTCCATAGGGGTGGGGACATGGAAGGGTAAAGACTGGCAGACAATAAAAAGAAGACAATTCAACTACACGAATTAGTAAAAAAAAAGAAATTGGATATTAGGCTTAATTAATTAGCAAGCCAAACAGCTGAGAAGTGTAAAAAGAGAGAGAGAAAGAGAGAGGGGGAGAATCAGGACCAATTTGAGATGATAATCTAGAATGTTACCATCAGCTTTTTTCATGTCCAACTGTACAAACAGTTAAATCTAGCAAATTAACAAAGAGCAACATAAGATAATTGGCTTTATAAATTTAGTGATGCCAAACAATCTTTCCTTGTGAAAACTCTTAAGTACATAGTCGTAGAAATTATTGCTCCAGGTTGCAAGCACAGCTGTCAATGAGCAAAGGCCAGCTCTTCTCTTTTCCTTCCTCATCAGAAGAGCTTGGCATTTTCCAGAAACAATTATGGAAGAAATCTTCAGAGAATTTTTTTAATAGGTTGTTTATATAAAACTATGACTATGCCCATAGAGGAACATTAAAGAGCAATTCCCAGGTACTGTATTCCAAAGTTGCACCAGGTATAAGGCTTTAAAATAGTCACATGTTTTCATGTGCAAATTACCTGGTTTGTATACGTAAAAATACAGACTACTCTTTTTTCATTTATATATTCTTAGCCAAAAGTTTTTTCTAGTTTTTGTGAATTCCTAATCTTGAGTCTATGCTGGCTTTCAGTTTCTCAGTTTCCCAAATCTTTTCTTTCCCAAAGTGTTTTTATGTTTCTCATCTTCAGGGGACGGGTGTTGAATTCCATTTTAGTTCCTTATGATCATGTTTGAGACATATTTTCTAGATTTTTTTGCTACCTATTTCTAATATCTGAATATTGCTTGGGATCATGTTGGTACCTGAACTGTGGTACCTGAACAGACTCGTTGTTTCTGCTTGGAACAAGTCCAAATAGGTCTGAGTCATCTTGATTCAGTTCAATATCTGTCTAAATCAGTTGCACAGTCTTAATGAATATGTGTCTAAACTTGAAATTTGGTCAAGTTATAATGTCTATGAAGATTCTCAATCATCCAGGTGAGTTTATCTGGAAATTGAGTCATGGCAACTGGACTTCGTTTCCTTGAGAGACTGAAACATTTTGTTGCTCATCCAAACAGCTTCATCAGTCTGAAAAAAGCTAGTTGCAAGTTCTCCATTTTATAGCTCACTTTGACTTCTTGTCACCCTTCTCTGAAATAGGCTCATAAGATGAACAATGGCCTGAACAGGCTCTTTAGGTTAACAACAGTCTCAAAAGCCTTAAGGTGAACAATGCCCTAAAGTGCTGAAAAACCCATAAAGTATGAGTCGTTAGCTATGGCCTTGATGGTGAAGGCATGAAGTATTTTTGATTTGCCTAGGTGTTGTTGAAATCACAGACTGATAAGTGGCAGGTAGACTGTGCCTGAGAACCCCCAACTTTGTTGAGAGAGGGGGTTTTAATGCTCACATGAATGGTTTCCCTGACCCCTCTCTCACACCACCTATCTTCTATGTGTACATCTTCATCTTTGAATGAGTGCTCTTTGTCCTTCAAGTGGAGGTGTACTGCTGATTTTGGTTCTGAGCTGTTCCCCCTCCTGTGTTGGGCCATCCTTCAGTTTAATGGTTTAATGTAGAGGTCTGCACAATCCTCACTGCATTGGACCGCATATACTGTACTATATTGCTCCTTTTGTGTTTTGATATCAGATCCTTTGAGTGGATATATCTCGCAAGGTTGTGGTGTTTGCCAAAAATTCTTTTAAGCTTCTCAGACACTCCAGCCATGTAGGGAATGCCATGTAGCCATCCACGTTCTTCCATTGGGTCTGGATCTCAGGCTGATCCATTGTTCTTTTGGGTCAGCACAGTGCTTTGTAGAAGGCCCACTTTGGATATCCACAGGCCTTAAGTGCTGTCTTCAGGTGCCTGTCTTCCTTCTTCTTGGCTTCTGTGGAGGTGTGGATGCCCTCTGCTCTGTGGCTTAGGGTCCTGATGACTCCTAGTTTGTGCTGTAATCGATGGTGGGAGTCAAACAGTAAGTACTGATCTCTGTGGGTGGCTTTCCGGTAAACTTCTACTCCCAGGCCACGGTCAGGTCTGATGATGACTGCACAATCCAGGAAAGCCAGCCTGTTGTCTTGGGTGTCTTCCCTAGTGAACCTAATATTAGGGTCCAACTCATTGATGTGGTCTGTAAAGGCCTGTACTTCCTGCGTCTTGATTTTCACCCAGGTATCATCTACATACCTGAACAAGTGGGATGGTGTTGTCCCTGGGAAAGTGTTGAGTGCCTTCTTCTCCACTTCTTCCATATATAGGTTAGCAACAATGGGTGACACTGGGGAACCCATGGCACAACCGTACTTCTGTCTGTAGAAGTCCCCTCAGTACATGAAATATGCGGTGTTCAAACACAAATCCAGGAGCCGGCATATCTGGTCTGGGTTGAAGCTGCTTCTGGAGGTGAGGGTGCTGTCTTCTCTTTACAGTTGTTGTTAGGGCATCGGTGGTGGGAATGCTGGTAAAGAGAGCTGTAACATCAAAGGATGTTAAGTCTGTATCCAATTTCAGCTCTCTGTATCCAGTTTCCTCTGTATCCAGTTTCAGCTCCCTGACTTTAGAAACAAACTCCTCTGTATCCAGTTTCAGCTCCCTGACTTTAGAAACAAACTCTTCTGAATTGTACACATGGTGATCAGTGAGTCCAACCAGTGGGGCTAGGATAGTCACCAGGTATTTTGCAATGTTGTAAGTCATTGAATTTATGGGCCTGAGGGGGATTCCTTGCTTGTGGATCTTGCGGAGTCCGTAAAAGCAGGGGACTGTCTCTCCAAGATATAACTGGTGGTAAGTCACACTGTCAATTGTGTTATCCTTCTCCAAGAGTTCTAAATATTCTATTACAGGTACTTTTTTCTTGTAGTTGCTGGTGGGGTCTCTTTTTAGTTTTTCATATGTGTGTTGGTCATCTAAAAGTGAGATAACCTTTTTGTGGTTTTCCACAGTATTGAGGAGGGCTGTGCAACTTCCTTTGTCCACAGGCCAAATGGTGATGTTATCATCCCTGCTGAGGGATGTCAGAGCACTTCTCTCGTGGCTGGTGAGGTTGGATGGTGGTGGTTGAGCACTGGAGAGTGCAGCAGAGACTTTTAACCTGAGTAGTCCAGCTTCTGCTGCTGCCAGATTGTTGTTGTGAATGGCTGATTCTGTAGGGCAGAATCCAAAACCAGAGCCTGTTTGGTTGTGATGGCAAAATTTAGGTCTTTGGGTGGGAACTCCCTCTCTGCCTGGGTGAGTTCCCTGTTTGAGAGGTTATTGTAGTCTACTACTTTTCTTGCTGTTCTTTCATATTCTCACGCCAACTTCAGGGCATCTGCCCCAAATTGCATAGAACACATCTGTGAAGATTTTCGGTCATCCAGGTGAGTTTATCTGGAAGTTGAGTCATGGCAACTGGACTTCTTTTCCTTGAGAGACTGAAACATTTCATTGCTCATCCAAACAGCTTCATCAGTCTGAAAAACGCTAGTTGTTAGTTCTCCATTTTATAGCTCATGTTGACCTCTTGTCACTCTGGTCTGAAATAGCCTCTTAAGATGAACAATGGCCTGAATAGCCTTGTTAGGTAAATAACAGTCTCAATAATGTTAAGGTGAACAATGGCCTAAAGTGCTGAAACCCATAAAGTATGGGTCCTTAGCTATGGCCTTGGTGGTGAAGGCATGAAGTATTTCTGATTTGTCTAGGTATAAGCATTTTTCAAGCACGAACTCACTTCTTTGAATAGACAAAGACCAGTCTACCCTCCAGTAGTGCTTAAGAATTTTGGAAATGCTATTGTATTTACATATCTATATGTGGAGGATATGTAGATTAATATTTTAAAAATACATTTCTTGGAGAAAAGTTGCATTTAAATGGGAGAATAAAAATGAAAAACTTGAAGTAGAATGCCAGGAAAATAATATATACTTTCTAAAATAGGAAAAACAGAAAACACCCTGACAATACAGAAAAGAAAATTGGTATTGTAAGATTTTTTGGAGCAGATGCTGTAATTTAATGCTGAATATCCTGTGGGTGCTTAAAATTGCAGATCATGAATTGTCTTCCAGCATGAAAGGATTACACAAGTCCAAAGTGTGCACCAAATATCTAACAAATACTTGCTTCTTGGGGAGTAGCAGAATAATTGAAAAGTATATCTGAAAAGTAGTTTAGATTTTTCAGAATGTTACAGGAGGCACAGGAGCACCTCTAATCTGAGCAACCAAAATAAAGGTGAAAGAGGTTTTACACAGTTGAATATATTGGCACATTTGTATACATTTGTGTGATGTCAACAGATCAATTGTCAGAAGGATGCAAGTCAGTGTAGTACAGAGGTACAACTCAAGTCCTGTTTGGATGAGTGCTGGGTTTCCATGTTTTGAGACGAAATGATTTCCTCTGCAATGATACTGTGCCACATATTTCTCTAAAGAGTCCCAAGGGCCATGCGTCACAGGTAGAGATGGGCACGACTTGAAATTTTTTTTTTCGAGTTGTCGTTAGTCGGGCCGGTCCCGTTTCGGCTCGTTTCCGGTTTTTGCGAAAACTCGCAAAAATTAGTCGGTTCGTTTTTTCATTTTTTCATTGTCGTTAGTACTGGTTTTGGGGGGGGGAGCGGGCTCCTGGAGGCACCTCTGTGGGGTGGGTGCCTCCTCTGGCCCGCTATAAAGGGAAAGTGGGCTCCTGGAGGCACCCGTGGGTGCCTCCTATCCATTCCTCACCCACTAGGAAGGGGAAGCAGGCTCCAAGAGACCCCTCTACATGGGGGTCTCCCCTCCTCACCTGCTGCTGCTGCAAAATGCTATGCAATAGCCATATGGATATTGCATAACAGAATGTGCAGACAGTGAGACCAGTGAGAGTGATAGCGTCATGCCCGCCCTGCACAAGGCTCTCGCACCACCATGTCTCACACAGAAGGGAATTGTACTTGCTGCGTGTAGTGCAATGCAAGCAAGTAGATCTGGCTTTAAGGTGGCTTAGTGCAAGGGCTAGGGTTAGGCTAGTGACGGGTAAGGTTACAGTGGGTTGCACCTCTGGGTGCCTCTCTGACTGACTAAGAAGACAGTCTGTGACGTATGGGTACGGAGTCAAGGGTTAGGGTTAGGGCTACGGCAGGTTTTAGGGGGCTTTTTGGCACATCCCAGAAGTCTCCATGGCCAAGTGGCCATGCGATTGGTGGGATGGCTCCAAAAAATTTGCATGGTTGTCCACTCCCACATGGCTGGCCACTCGGCCAGCCCATCATTGCGCAGGTGTAAAAAAAATAAAAATAAAATAAAATCAATGGAGGACAGAGGAGGAGAGGAGAGACATTTTGTTGCAAGAAAAAAACCCACTGCTACTGTGAAAAATCTGGCAGTTTATAAATTTTCGTGTTTCTGTTGTGCTTGTGTGTTTTTGGACCACGATTTCAAAAACAATATTGCGTTTGCCGCCCCATTTTGGATCCCCCGCCCGCATCGCATGGCATGGCAAATGGCAACTCGAGTCCGGCTGCCTCCAGAAACCACCCCTCCGGTAGGTGCCCTGCGCCCTTAGTCAAGCAGGCATTTTTCCGCCTGCTTTTTTGGCCCGGGAATGGGTGGGGGAAGAGTTTAAAAGTTTTTTCCTGTGCCGTCCGTGCCGCTTGCTTGCGCTTTATTGCGGGCGGGCGGCGGCAAGACTGGGCTTTTTGCTGGCTGCGAGCCTGCGGCGAGTCCCACCAGAGCAGCCCAGGACGGGGGATGAGGGGGGAGGCCGGGGACCTCCAGAAACAACCCCTCTGGTAGGTGCCCTGAGGCACGGCAGGCATTTTTCCGCCTGCTTTTTGGCCGGGAACCGGGTTTTTTTAACTTTTAAAAACTCTGTGCCGCGTGGCATCGCGCAATCGCGCGATGCAAGGAACGAGCACGACAAATCAGACCAAAATTGTTTGTTCGTCGGTTCGAGCTCGAAGTCTGGTGGAGTAATTCCCGTTACCGTTTCCATAGAGTAACGGAACCGAGTAACGGAAACGGAAACGGGAATACCGCTAAGTCGTGCCCATCTCTAGTCACAGGATTATTGTAGCACTATTTCACCATGCCTCATGAGCCTCCTTGAGGCCTAAGATCAACAGGAGAGGCCTTCTTTTCAGTCCCACCACCTCCACACGTTCATCTGATGGAGACACAGGCAAGGGCCTTTTCTGTTGCAGCTCTCAGACTTCAGAATTTCCTCCCACAAAAGCCTAGACTTGCTCAATCTTTACTGTATTTTCACAAACAGGTATATACCTTTCTCTTCAAGCAAGCTTTCCCTGAATGACTAGCTGTCTGAGTGGGATTTTTAAAATGGACAATTGTACCTTACTACTGTCCATTGAATGTATTTCAATTTTGCTTCCCCCTCCTCCAATATTGATCCTCTTAGTTTTGTATACTCATTGTTACTAACTTAAATACTGTCTATTAATTGTTGTAAGCTGACGGGACCTTTTAAAGAAGAAAGGTGGGTCATAAATAAATAAATAAATAAATAAAAATAATAAATAAATATAAAGATTGTTTGTTCTTCTGTTTTAGCCTACAAGGATAACTGCTATTGATTGCTCATTCTCTCTCTCTCTCTCTCTCTCTCTCTCTCCCCTCTCTCTGTATGTGTGTGTGTGTAGTTGTTTTGGGTGCATGTGTTTCAACATGTTCCAAACATTCACACCATATCCTAACACAGTTGCATAGGCAATTTTTGTTGGGGTTTTTAAAAGCTTGCATGCTGTCTTGAGAAAGTGGAAGGTGGAAAAGACCTTTCTGGCCTAGGGTGACAGTCAATCTGTCCAGCACTAACCAATCATTCCTTCCCTGTGTCTGTATTCAAAGAGAGTCCTGCCTCTCTGCTCAGTGCTTTTTCCTTTTCCCAAGTCAGATGCCGTAAAAATAATTTTATCTTACTGTTTCTCTTACTAATGTCTCAGAATGAAACACTGAGACTGTAAGTGCCAGTTAGTGAAAAAAGATTGAAATGCTTTTGGGAACTTGAAGCTATTCTGCTTTGTGAAAGCCTGTATTTCTGCTACACAGCTACAGGGATTCAGTCAAAAATTCTTAACACTGTAATATGTCCTTTTCAGTTTTCCTGCTTTTCACAACTGCTTCACCTGCTTTTCAAAGTGTTTGAAGAAGCTGCTTCTCAGTACCACAGTGGGAGATATCAAGCCTCTGCTGTGGCAACACAGGTCAGGTGGGCCTGATTACAAAAGCCGCTCATACACAATTTAAATTGTATTAAAACATGAGGAGGTTACTTTAACCATTTCTCTCTGGCCAACAGCCACTTCACTCACATCGTTCCCATACAGTCCCGAAAAGTAAGGATCCATCTGGGTTAAGAGATAAATGGATTTCAACAGAGCCATGGTATCAATGGAATGGAATTAAAATCTCTGTGTATGCCACAGTTCTGATACCACCAAGAACCGAATCCCCAAACATCAAATGAATAGTTAGAATGGCATATCCATATGGCCCTTGGAATACATCTGCACTAATGATAGGCTCTGATTAGCAGTAATACTGTGGGCACATTGGTAAATTCCAAATTGCAGCATAATTGTAGCATGGTGCCGTGCAATGCATTATCATAAAACAAAGAAAATGCCTTGTAAAAAGAAATAGCACTACAGAAGCAGCTAACAACAGAAATGCATGGTACCTACACCTGCCAGCCTGTCAATCGTGGTGCTTAAAATTCATGAAATACAAAATTATTTATGAAATCTCTTGAGTGTTTCCTACATAAAAAGGCACCCAAAAAGTATTGCTCAACAGTAAGGTCCTTAACTGGGCTCAGAAGCATCAATCATTCTTAGCAGTTTTCCCCACTTTGATTTCTTCTTTTCATGGAAGACAGAGGTAATGACCACCCTTCTTCTCCATTTAAAGTGTGGACATAGCTGGCCTTCAGTATGGCACACAGAGGACATTTTTGTAGCCATCAACAAAGTAATACACTCTGTCACTAACCTAGTCCATACCATGTAAGAACTTTATTCAAGGTTACTTTACCTCATGACAGCTGCTAAGGCAACCTTCCACTGCATTAGTGAGACAAAAATTTGGATGAACACTTGAAACTGGTTTATTCCAACCTGCCCTGACAAATTAGTCAGAGCTGGACAAGGTGTTTTACTGGTTGAGGTTGAGGACAATGGGAAAATTCATTCCCACCCCATTCCATTTAGTACTGTGCCATATTTACAAATAAGATAAAATAAGAACCACAGCACAGAGCCTCGGATTAAAATGGAGTCAGCAGAAGGAGACACTTGGGTGAGCTCCAAAAATTCACTTACTTCACCTCTGATAGTGAAGTTTTTTGACACAGAAGGGCAAGCCATTCCCTACTTCTCCCTACTGAAAAAAAAGGATTCATAAACCCCTAATACCCTGAATTAATCGCCCTTCCTCAAATTTTAAGTTAGACTCAATAAAGGCTTATAAACACTTGGGTGCTCTGAAGAAATGGCTGGGGTTTATCACAACTACTCTCCATTTTCTAGTTCCTACTGCTTGATGTAGCCAGGGCTGGCATTTCCATTAAGGTGAACTAGGTAGTTGCCTAGGGCGCCAATATGGAGAGAGGGCACTGGCCAGCCTTCTGCCCGGCCACCGCCGTCTGTCCCCCCACCGCCCGCCAGCTGCCCGTCACCATCCGCCCATTGCAACCCGCCGCCATCTGCCCGTCACCCCCGTGCCCATCTCCGCCTGCCCCCCATGCCCATCGCTATCCCCTGCCATCTGCTGCCGCCCTGTCCCCCCACCCTGCCCCCCTGCCGCCCCCTGCCCCGCCCCCCACCCCTCGCCTAGGGTGCAAAAAAACCTAGCACCGGCCCTGGATGTAGCCACTAGTGATGGGAACAAAACAAAAAACAACACACTGTAGCAGTATGTTGTAAGGTAACAAAACGTTTTGTAATGTAACAAAACAGCAGGCAGCGTTTCATTACAAAACGGAATGAATTTTTTACTGTGGAAACTAAAAGATTCATAAATTTCCCTGCTCTGCTCTCTTGTTCTGGCCACTACCACCCAGCTGTTTTTGACAGCTGTCAAAACCAGCTGGGTGGTGGTGGCCACAACAGGAAAGAGAAGCAGGCTTTTAAATTTGACACCACTTGCTTCACTCTCCCGTTGCCACTGGCCACACCCAGCAGAGTTTTTTTTGACAGGTCAGGCTGCGGAGAGCAGGAGCCCCACTCCCCACAGCCTGACCTGTCCCAAAAAAAAAAAAAAGCTGTGTGGCAGCAGCTTCCATTTCATTTTGTTTTGGTTCCTTATGAAAATTCTATTAAAACAATACTCAATGAGCAATGAAATGAAATGAAACACTATGTTTCCATTTTGTGCCATCTCTAGTAGCCACCTCACATCTTATGATAGAATCAATCCTGACCACAAATACTAGCTTACAAATATTCTTGAAATATGTTTACCAAAAGTGAGGGTCCTATGTGGTTCACAGAAATAGACCAATTGGATAATTTCCCTCAGAATTAACCTTCCAAAACTCACTTTCAGTGTATTCTACTCTATGCAATATTCTCATTCTACTGTTATAGTTGGAGACAGTTTGGTCAATGACTTCTGAGCTCATGCATGGAGAATTTTGATTCATTCATAGAGTCCTTGCACTTCAAAATGCACTAATTACTTCATTAGTTCCTCAGTTTTTGATTTTTTGTTGATGTTTTCCTAAAAAAGCTGCATCCAGGCATTCATTCTTCTGTGTCCTTAGAGCAATGCTGTACTGTAAACATTTAACTCAAGTGAGTCCCCTCACCCACCAGACACACAGAGAATAAGAAGCAGGAGTAGAGATCAGCATGATGCCAAAAACAAATCAGGAAATTAAGGAAAAATTGCCAATCCATTGCTTTGCATCAAGTCAGATTTGTCCAAACCAGAGAATCTGAATTTTCTGGAAGCAACATATTTGGAGTGATGTATGAACCTTTAAGAAAAGAACAACTTTTTCTAGTTGAAAATCTGAGGTATTTGTGGGGGAAAATCCATATTTTTTTCTTCAAAAAAATCCCATATTATGAAAAATGTAACAGAACTGTGATAATCTTATCTCATAGGTTGAACATTTGTCCAGTTGTTCATTTTCACTATCAAGAATAAAGTAAGTGATGAATTATAGCTTGTAGAGATGGGCACGGAATGAACATTTTTTCGTTTCCATTACCGTTTGTCGTTTCCGTTATGTAATGAACCAACAAATGAAAATTGTGATGAAAATGAAACAAAACAAACAGAACCACGAAAATTGTGGTTGTTACATTTCGTTTCCGTTAATGGCGACGCACAATGAAATGAGCTGTTTTAAATGTTGAAAAATGCCCTGGACATCCGTAAAAATGCAGTGATAATTATTTATATTGTCTGATAATACCTACCAGGGGGGTTGGGGTCCTTAAAACATTTGTTTTTGTCTTCTCCCATCGCGATGTATTTTTCTTTTCCCTTTAAAATGGATGTCGCCACCAGCCACAAAATGGAGGCAAGCCATGTGATGTGGGATCAAGTTCAACCAAGAGCATGCCCAGGTTGCAGACTGGGCGGGCAGGTCCGGCAGCCACAGAGGGCATAAAAAGCTCTGGCCGCCCCTGTCCTCCTTGCAGTCTCTGGTGGGAGTTAGGGTGGGATTGCTTTCTCTGCGACTCTAGCTTCAGTCCTGCAGCCTCCCTGTGTGTGTGTGTGTGCTGCGTACCTCTCGGTGAGTACCCCCCCTGCCCCGCAGTGCAGTCACTCTGCAGCTGCCTTGCACCCTGGGCAATGCCCACCGCTGCCTTTGCAGCCTCCCTGCATACCTAGTCTATACTGTGTCTCTGCCAGCATTCATTTTTTTTAGTGTTTTCCCTCTGGTCTGGGGTGTTGGGGGATGCCTGCGCAGGGGAATGCTTTAAAAATCGCGCAAAAAGCAGGTAGAAACGACAAACGAAAAAACAAAAAACAAAATTTTCCAACAAACAGAAACGAACCGAAACAGGCCTCTCAACGACAAACGAAAAACCCAAATGCCATATTTTTGTTTCGTGCCCATCTCTAATAGCTTGCTTCAGAGGGGCAATGTTTTGTCACCTTATTTGCAAAAGCAGTAGCCTGTCACCCAAAGGGCCACCCAACTTAGTAAGATGTGGTATATCCAGAGTGTTAGATAATGTTAGATGAGGTTGGATCTTATCCATTGTAGATTATATGTAGCTGAAACAGAGTTATGACCCTTAATTTTGAAATGTATAATCTGAAAATACAGCATATCTACATTGGATGCTTTGCCTTTCTCATTCATGCCTGAAGGGAGTAGGTAGGGAATTAGATACTTAGATTTTTTTTCTGTTGAAGTTGAATTACATTTTTGGTTCCAGTTTGCAGCTTTGTTAATGAATGGAGAAGAATTCTTTCAAATTATTCCCCCCTTCCCTTACAAAACACACATTTTTGAATGTCAAAGTCAGGGTGCAAACCATAATTGCATGGCTACTTTGTCCTTTTAAAAATAAGCTTACATAAAACTTTTCTTTTCAACTTTATTTAATGATAGGACTGTATATGAGAATGAAAGCCAAGTACCTTTTGCTCAGAACAATGGCAGCTTATCCTAGTGGGACATCTACCTCTATGTGGTTAAAACAGGTGTTGTGCATTGGTGGAAAGTATTTTGGGCCGTACTTGAATAGAATTTGGGGGGAAAGAGAACACGGCCCTTTGGGCATCCTGAGGGACAATTTTTGTGCCAGTGACATTATGAAATAAAAGGTTAAAGCCTATTTGCATGACCTACAGCAGGAAAAGAAATAAAGCAGTTGTATGTAATTGTCAAAAGGCTGACATTTTCAGATTGTACCAAAGCCTCAGGTAGCGCTGACAGCAGTCGCCTCTGCACTTTAATCCCTAGCATCTGTTTGGGCAAAAAAGTTCCCTGAAAAGGCTAGTGATACAAAATGGAGGACTGACAACAAGAAATAGCTTCCTTATGCTTCCATGCACCCACCTTCCCTTTCTTCTTTATTGGATATATATTTGAACTTCCCAAACAATAGCAAAGACTTGGATTTTTCATTCAAGCTTGTCTTAATAAAAAAACTACAGGGTGTGATTTTAAGAGCTGTTTACAGGAACACAGGAAGCTGCTTTGTTGGACACACTCATCTCATTGGTTCATTTTGTCCTACATTGTGTACCTTCAGTAGCAGGTTTTTTTGCCAACATTTTTGTTAGGAGTCTGGCCCTGACCTTTCTGGAAATGCTAGAAATTAGACCTGATTTTTCTCAATATATACAATGCATGTGTGGTAGTGTAGTTCCTTCCCAGTCTCCCTGTTAGCTGAAAGAAAAACTGCTAAGTTTTGTTCCAAGTAAACATTCTGCATTCAAAATAAATTATGTAGCTAAGAAATAATAGTGACTGTTTTGTTGTCACCC
Source organism: Phrynocephalus guinanensis (assembly GCA_037367245.1). Taxonomy (NCBI): domain Eukaryota; kingdom Metazoa; phylum Chordata; class Lepidosauria; order Squamata; family Agamidae; genus Phrynocephalus; species Phrynocephalus guinanensis. The sequence continues at coordinate 64,952,845 of CM074733.1, read as the reverse complement.
CCACTGTTTTAAACCAAGTGCAGAGTACAAAGAGATAAATTAACAACTATGCAAGAGACTAATATTATCACAAACAGTTGCTTCCTTATTCATCCAGGCTTGTGATTACTGTGTAGTTGCATGTTTAAATACAAGGTTATTTTGGTGGTGCAGTCCTTCAGCTAATCATACCACTGAGCACCATATCACTAAGTCATTAGACCCAATTATAAACATCAGCCTGGCACACACTTGCCATGTCAGTTTAATGGCAACAGTAGAACAGGATGACTATTCCTACAGGACTGTAGAGCACTGGCAAATCTCTTCCTGGTTTCTGATCTACTACAGTAAATCAATTTGTTTTGTAAACAATTGGACCATGCTGCAGAGAACAATACCCATTCATTTTAATGGAGACCAGTTAAAGAACAAAGGTACTTAGAATATCATGGGAAGAAAACAGAAAGAGCAATAAGGTATACACGTCATTCATATTTCTCCAATATACCTTCTGTTCCCCAAAAGTCTGTGATTTAAATGTCCTCCTCTCATAATTAGTTTTCTGCCACTGGATTATATCCTATGTTTTATGCTAATAATAAGCCAGAGTTGGGGAATTCATCTCATGCAACCTGGCTCTGGTATTGTGGAAGTTGGTGAGCCCCCAAAAGTCACTTACTTCACCTGTGATAGCGTAACCCTACTTCTCCCCACTGAAAAATTTGATTCATAAACCCCTAATTTCCTGAATTAATCCCCTCTCCTCAATTTTTAAGTTAGACTCACTAAAGACTTCTGGAACAGCCATTCACAACTTTTTTTGCTACACCCATAAACACAATATGAAAGAAACATAGGCTAAGTCATGAATGTGTCAGTTGGTTCCACAAATGAGGGCCCACTACTGAAAAGTCCCAGTTCCTTGTTATTGATTTACAGGCCTCTTTCAGCATTGGGACCCTCAAATGACCTGCCTGAGGTGATTGGGTGATGCAGGTGGAATTCTGCGGAAGGAGCTGGTCTGATTTTTAATAAACAAGTGGGAGCTAAGGAGCCATTTTATCACCTAGTAGTGGGAAATGATTTTTTCACAAAATATGAACCATTTGTAAAAATATACAGAAGAATATATACAAAGTAGAGTACAGTAGTACCTTGGTTTATGAGCATAATCCATACAAGAAACATACTTGTAAACCAAACTACTCATACAACAAAAACAATTTCCACATAGGAAATAAAGGAAACTTACATGATTTGTTCTGGGGCGAAGTTTCCATTATTTCCGATGTGGAAATAAGAGGCCAGACCTAACCCTAACCCAGGCATGTCCAAACTTTGGCCCTCCTGATGTTTTGGACCCCAACTCCCAGAATTCTAAGCTTAGATTGCCAATGACAAAGGACTGTGGGAGTTGCAGTCCAAAACATCTGGAGGTCTGAAGTTTCGACATGCCTGCCCTAACCCTTCGGCCACCCGCTGCCCCCCCCAAAAAAAAACCAAATCAGCTGTATCAGCAGCAGTGATGGGACTGTAACAGCCGGGGCATAGGCAGCAAGGGGGCCAAGACCAGGGTGTGCCCAGAAGCCAAGAGCATGGTCTGCTAATCCATGTTCAAGATTCACAGAGAAGGTCATCAATCAGTCCAAGTTCAAGATTCACACACACACACAGTCCAACAGGGAGGGCAATGCCGAACTGGAAGAATTACAGAGTAACAGAGTTCCAGGAAGGATCAAGGTAACTAGGACGAAGCTTCAGGAGTCCAAGGTCTTGTGTTGCTGAGGCAACGAACAGGAAGTGCCAGCTGTTAGCTTTATGCCAGTAGCAGGCCCACCAGCTGCACTCTCTGACTGCCTCAGCCTGAGTGGGCAAAGAGGCAGAATAATGCAGCCCTGATCCCGACAGGGGCCTTGCCAGATCATGTGCATATGGCAGTTGGAGAGGCCCTGTCCGGACTCAGTGGCGGCAGCAATGTAACCCTGCCTGGCTGTGATGGAACTTCCCCGGCCACAGTGGCTACGATGGTGCAGTTTTTGAGGACCTATGGTGCTTGTTGTGTAAGACATTGCATGTAAGACAGAGTAAAAAAAATTAAAATTAGGAAAAATGTTGCTCATCTTGCAAAATGCTTGTACACCAATGTGATTGCAAACCAAGGTATTACTGTACTGTGTATGGAAGAAAGTGATGGAACCGAGATGGAAAGAAATTGCTGTTAGCATAATGAGAAAATTAAAGCACAATGATAATGAGTCAGACCGATCTTCTCTCCACTAGGGAGCAGAAGTCCAAACCCTGTGTATGCCACCACTAATGTTAAGAGTAGAGATGGGCACGACTTGAAAAAAAATTTTTTCGAGTTGTCGTTAGTCGGGCCGGTTCCGTTTCGGGTTGTTTCTGTTTTTCGCGAAAATTCACAAAAATTAGTCGGTTCGTTTTTTGTTTTTTCGTTTTTGTTAGTACTGGTTTTTGGGGGGTAGCGGGCTCCTGGAGGCACCTCTGTGGGGTGGGTGCCTCCTCTGGCCCGCTATAAGGGAAAGTGGGCTCCCGTGTGGGTGCCTCCTATCCTCACACACTAGGAAGGGGAAGCAGGCTCCAAGAGACCCCTCAACATGAGGGTCTCCCCTCCTCACCTGCTGCTGCTGCAAAATGCTATGCAATAGCCATATGGATATTGCATAACAGAATGTGCAGACAGTGACTGTGAAGACTAGTGGATGGCACTGAACCCAGAGCCATAGTGAGATGCCTAACTAAGGCTCTCGCACCACCATGTCTCACACAGAAGGGAATTGTACTTGCGTGTGGTGCAATGCAAGTAGATCTGGCTTAGGGTTAAGGTGGGTTAGTGCAAGGGCTAGGGTTAGGCTAGTGACGGGTAAGGTTACGGTGGGCTAGTGGGTTGCACCTCTGGGTGCCTCTCTGACCCACTAAGAAGACAGGTTTTAGGGGGCTTTTTGGCACATCCCAGAAGTCTCCATGGCCAAGTGGCCATGCGATTGGTGGGATGGCTCCAAAAATTTGCATGGTCGTCCACTCCCACATGGCTGGCCACTCGGCCAGCCCATCATTGCGCAGGTGTAAAAAAAAAAAATTAAAATCAATGGAGGACAGAGGAGGAGAGGAGAGACATTTTGTTGCAAGAAAAAACCCACTGCTACTGTGAAAAATCTGGCAGTTTATAAATTTTCGCGTGTTTCTGTTGTGCTTGTGTGTTTTTGGACCACGATTTCAAAAACAATATTTCGTTCGCCGCCCCATTTTGGATCCCCCGCCCGCACCGCATGGCATGGCGACTTGAGTCCGGCTGCCCAGGACGGGGGGGAGGCGGGACCCCCCCTCCAGAAACCACCCCTCCGGTAGGTGCCCTGCGCCCTTAGTCAAGCAGGCATTTTTCCGCCTGCTTTTTTGGCCCGGGAATGGGTGGGGGGAGAGTTTAAAAGTTTTTTCCTGTGCTGTCCGTGCCGCTTGCTTGCGCTTTAATTGCGGCGGCCGGCGGCCGGCGAGACTGGGCTTTTTGCTGGCTGGCGGCGAGCCTGCGGCGAGTGGCGAGTCCCACCAGAGCAGCCCAGGACGGGGGATGGGGGGGAGGCCGGGGACCTCCAGAAACAACCCCTCTGGTAGGTGCCCTGAGGCACGGCAGGCATTTTTCCGCCTGCTTTTCGGCCGGGAACCGGGTTTTTTTAACTTTTAAAAACTTTTTTTCTGTGCCGCGTGACAAATCAGACCAAAATTGTTCGTTCGTCGGTTCAAGCTCGAAGTCTGGCGGAGTAATTCCCGTTACCGTTTCCGTAGAGTAACGGAACCGAGTAACGGAAACGGAAACGGGAATACCGCTAAGTCGTGCCCATCTCTACTTGGAATTTAATTTCCAGCCACCACTGTAGTTGATTAGCATTTGGCTGATCCATGTGATAAGGGGAAAGGGCTCAATTTGGCTTCTAGGCTGCCTTACAAAGACATCCCAGTATCTTACCTTATGCATCTTATCTTATGTCTTCTGGGGGAAATGAAACAGAAGTCACTTTGTAAGTTCTCAGCTCCTCCCCACCCACTCTTTTTCAGGGAGAAAGATTCTAGTCAAACCTATTCAGTACATTTACATCTCTAATCAAAGATGGTCAGGTCAGAATGACAAAACTTCCAGGCTGGCGAGGCTTCCTGTGACTCTGACATAAGAATCAAAGGAAGAGGCAGAAAAAAAGAGAACAAAATCTGCATGAATGAAGTCCTTGTTCAGAGTTGGAAGATTTTAAATGCCAGATGAAGGAAGATCTAGTGTTCATTTGAAGAAGGGGTCATACAGGTTATGGTGCTTTCAATTTTCCTTCATGACACTTTTGGAGAAGCGAGTGGCTTGCACAATACTCGAGGGACAAAGCGAACTCATTTCACCCCCATTTTGCAGCCTCAGGTTGATGTAATTGTAAGGGCTTTTGAGATTTGATAATTTTTTTCTAGCTGGGTAGATGCATTTGAAATAGATTTATAAAATGCACCTTGGTTATGAAGCACATATTCTGTTATTTCCAGTGGAAACACTGGTGTTGTATGACCTGCGACTAATGATACTTTGGTGAGTGAACGGTTCTTTAAAGGAAAATAGCGATGGGGTGAGAAGCTGAGATGGAAAGATATTGCTTTGACCATGCATAGTCATATACCATTCTCCCCTTCCCAAGAATGGGAGAGTCCCTCCCTGTCAACAGATCTAGCAGGGATCTCTGTACAAATCAGAAGCATCAAACAATGTCAGCCCTGTTATGATCCTATTTGGTACACTCACATCTTAACTGTTCCTTTCATTTTGTGGTCTGCCCATCTGAAATGTGCAGAGACTTTGCCTCATTTTAGGCAGCCTGGTTTGTAGGGTGGTTGACATACAAGGTATTAGCACTGAGAGAATAATGGGATGTGATAGTTTGTCTACTGGAATTAAAAGCTGCGTTGGGAGGGGGGAGAACAGGTGCCTCTACACTAATGCTTGAAGCTTCCGAGCAAAGATGGCTGAACTTGAGCATTTGGTAGCTAGGGATAACATTGAAATAATAGCCATTAGAGATGGGTACGACTCGGGAAAATGACGTTTTCGAGTTGTCGTGTGTCGGAGGCAGTCCGTTTCGGCTCGTTTCCGTTTTTCGCGAAATTTCGCAAAAATTAGTCGGTTCGTTTTTTCGTTTTTCGTTGTCGTTAGTACTGGTTTGGGGGGGGTAACGGGCTCCTGGAGGGAGCTGCAGGAGTCAGCCAGAGCCACAAGTGACGGACTGGCAGACTCTTTGCACCCGCTGTGTCTCACGTACTTGCATGTAGTGCAATGCAAGTAGATCTGGCTTAGGGTTAAGACGTGTTAGCGCAAGCGCTAGGGTTAGGCTAGTTATGGGTGAGGTTAGGGTGAGTATTGGGGTGCATCTGGGTGCCTCTCTGACCCACTTAGAAGGACAGTGTACTGGCGTATGGGTTAGGCTTAGGGTTCGGGTTTGGGCTATGATTAGTGGGCTGTTTATGCCCGATTGGCACATCCCAGAAGTCTCTGTGGTCAACCTGGCCAAGTGGCCATGCGATTGGTGGAAAATTTGCATGGTCCACTCCCATGGGCAAGCCCATCATTGCGAATGTGCAGGTGTAAAAAAAAAAATAAAATAAAATAAAATAAAATAAAATCAACGGAGACTTTTTTTTTGCAAGAAAAACCCACTGCTGCTACTGTAAAAATTCAAGCATTTAAAATAGCTAATTTTCGCATGTTTCTGTGGTGCTTTGGTGGGGTTTTGGGCAACGATTTCAAAAAAAATATTGCGGTCGCCATTTTGGATCCCCCGCACTGCATGGCAAATGGATGCGCCCTCCCAGCCTGGTACCAGCAGCGCAGCAGTAGCAATAGCCAAGGAGAGGGGGGGCGGGGAACCCCCCCCCCAAATAAAACACCCTTCTGGCCTGGTAGGTGCCCTCAGACAGTTTTCGCCTACTTTTAGGGCCGGGAATCGGGTTTTTTTTTACTTTTAAAAACTTTTTTTCTGTGCCGCTTGGCACTGCGCGGTCGCCGCGATGCAAGTAACGAGCACAACAAATCAGACCAAATTGTTCGTCGGTTCGAGCTCGAAGTCTGGTGGAGTAATTCCCGTTACCGTTTCCGTAGAGTAACGGAAACGAGTAACGGAAACGGAAACGGGAATACCGCTAAGTCGTGCCCATCTCTAATAGCCATAACAAAAACCTAGTAGAATGTGGAGAACCAGTGGGATACCACAATCCCAGGCTATAAACTCTATAAAAGGGATAGAGAAGGGTAGTTTGGAGGTGGAGTGGCCATCTATGTTAAAGAAGGGGTAATACCCAGCAGAATGGAGATTGACACTAGGTCTGACTCCACCATAGAATCACAGTGGGTTAAAATACCAGGTCCAAGGAGCAATGTGATAGCGGGGGGGGGTGTGCTATCATCCACCAGATTAAAAACTTGAGGAGGACCTTGAAATGAGGAGACAAATCATGTAGGTGTGTAAGATGGACAGGATAGTAATCGGGGGGGGGGCTTCAATTATCCCCAGATTGACTGACCAATGCAAGCTTGGGACAAGAAAAAGAAACCAGGTGTTTTGATATGCCGAATGGCTGTGCCTTAGAGCAACTTGTCATGGAGCCCACCCGAGAACAGGCAACTCTGGATCTAATACTGCGTGATACTCAGGACCTGGTCTCAGATGTGAATGTCACTGAGCCTCTGGGGAACAGTGACCATGTTGCAATCTCCTTTGCCATGCATGTCAGGGGAGGAGTGTCAAGCAAATCAGGCACAAATAACTTGATTTCTGAAGGGCGGACTTCCCTCAGATGAGGAAACTAGTTAGACAAAAAATGATAGGGAAGGTAAAAAGAATTGAATCTTTCCAGAGTGCATGGAGCCTGTTTAAAACAACGTTACAACAGTAGTAGAGGCACAGCAGAAGAGGTCCACTCTGTCCAATAAGATGCCGGCATAGTTAACGAGTGAAGCTAGAGAGGCTCTAAAGTGCAAGGAGAGGTCATTCTGTAACTGGAACTCCACCCCAAATGAGGAAAATAAAAAGGAACACAAACTCTGGCAAAAGAAATGTAAGAAGATGGTGAGAGGCAAAGAAAAACTTTGAGGAACGTATGGCTAGCAATATTAAGAGCCATAATAAAAGCTTCTTTAAATATGTTAGAAGCTAGAAAACCTGCCAGAGAACCAGTTGGCCCACTGGATGGTGAGGGAGGAAAGGGGGAGGTAAAAGAGGACTTGGAGATTGCAGAAAAATTAAATGACTTCTTTGTGTCTGTCTTAATGACACAAGACCTTGGGCAGATTCTGCTGCCCAAACAACCCCTCTTGACTAAAGAATTAAATCAAATACAGGTTAAACGAGGGTGTTTTAGGTTTAATTTATAAATTGAAGATCAACAAGTCACCAGGCCCAGATGGCATTCACCCAAGGGTTATTAAGGAACTGAGAAATGAAATAGCGGATCTCTTAACAGTAATATGCAACTTGTGTGTTAAAATGGCCACAGGGCCAGAGGACTGGAGGATGGCGGATGTCACACCAATTTTTAAAAAAGGAAGAAGGGGGCCCCAGGAAACTAAAGGCCAGTTAATCTTACGTCTGTCCCAGGGAAGATGGTGGAAAGACTCATCCAAAAGAAAATCTTAAAACACATAGAAGAACAAGCCTTGCTGAGGAAAAATCAGCATGAATTCAGTAAGGATATGTCTTGCCTGACAAACCTTTTAGAATTCTTTGAAAAGGTCAACACGTATGTGGATTTGGGTGAACTGCTGCATATTGTCTATATTGATTTTCAGAAGGATTTTGACACAGTCCCTCACCAAAGGCTACTGAGAAAATTTCACAGTCAGGGGATAAGAGGGCACATCATCTTCTGGATTGAGAACTGGTTGAGATCCAGGAAAGAGTAGGTGTCAATGGGCAATTTTCACATTGGAGAGAGGTGAAAAGCAGGGTGCCCCAGGCATCTGTCCTGGGACCGGTGCTTTTCAATCTGTTCATAAATGTCCTGGAGACAGGGGTAAGCAGTGAGATGGCCAGGTTTGTGGATGACACGAAACTTTTCAGTGTGGTAAAAACCAGAGAAGATTGTGAAGAGATCCAGAAGGCTCTCTCCAAACAACGAGAATGGGCTGCGAAATGACAAATGCATTTCAAAGTAGGAACATGTAAAGTAATGCATATTGGGGCAAAAACTCAAAACTTTATATATCAACTCATGGGCTCTGAGCTATCCATGAAAGATCAGAAAAGAGATCTTGGTGTGCTGGTGAACAGCTCAATGAAGGTTTCTGCTAGAGATGGGTACAAAATGAATGTCTTTGTTTTGTTATTTGTTATTCGGTTCATTATGTAATGAAACAAATAACGACCCTAGGGGCAAATTTAACAGGAACCGAACCGAACCAAGAAAAATTGGTTTGGTTAGGTTTGTTTCTTAATGGGGGGACGGAGATGTCTCCTACCTGGTGCTGGTCCGGACGGAGGTCCTTTCCTGCTGAGCTGCATGGGGAGAGCACGTACCTCATCAGTGCCATTGAGGGACGTGGTGGGCTCGAGCCTCAGCCCAGCCCCAGAAGGAGAGATAAGCAGACCGTGTCAAAGCCACCCCCTTGTGCCTCCCTCCCGTGGCCTGTTATCATGGGGCTGATTGGGAGGGGAGACAAGGAGGCTGTGCTTAGGCGGCCAGAGCAGCGTGGCTTCAAAGCCTCCGGCCCCTTGCACCTTCCTCCCGCGGCCCATTATCACGGGGCCGATTGGGAGGGGAGGCAAGGAGGCCACGCTTAGGTGGCCAGAGCAGCACGGCTTCAAAGCCGCAGCCCCCTTGCACCTCCCTCCCATGTCCCGTTATCGAGGGGGCGATCGGGAGGGGAGATAAGGAGGCCGCACAGTGGGCATTATCATGGGGCCAATCGGGAGGGGAGATAAGGGGCCGCGCAGTGGGCACTGGGAAAAAAGTGGGTAAAAATGAATAACGAAACAACAAAACAACAAAACAATTTTTTTCACAAAAAATCACAAAAAAGAAACGAAATGAACTGAACTCAATGAAACAAAACGAAACAAAACGAAACACCATTTTTTGGATTTGTGCCCATCTCTAGTTTCTACCCTGTGTGTGGCAGCAGTGAAGAAGGCCAATTCCATGCTAGGGATTATCAAAAAGGGGATTGAAAATAAAACAGCCAACATCCTAATACCATTGTACAAACCAATAGTAAGGCTGCACCTGGAGTACTGTGTACAATTCTGGTCAGCACATCTCAAGAAAGACATAGTGGAACTGGAAAGGGGGCAAAAAAGAGTGACTAAAATGATTACTGGGCTTGTGGATCTTCCTTATGAGGAAAGGCTAAAACATTTGAGGCTCTTTAGTCTGGAAAAAAGCCACCTGAGGGGGAAGATGAGTGAGACATACAAAAGAATGCAGGGCATGAGTAAAATGGATAGAGGGATGCTCTTCTCCCTCTCACAAAATACCAGAACTAGGGGATATCCACTCAAATTGAGGGTTGGGAGAGTGAGAACAGACAAAAGAAAATACTTTTTTACCCATTGTGTTGTTAGTCTGTGGAACTCCCTGGTAATGACATTTGGCCTGGATGCCTTTAAAAGGGGATTGGACAGATTTCTGGAGGAAAAGTCCATCACAGGTTGCAAACCATGTTTGAGATACATAATCTCCAGGCTTAAAACCAGGGTACTTCAAGGACCATATGCAGGGGAGTGGTATCGGGAGGGAGATATCTAGTCTTGTGCACTCCCAGAAGCATTTGGTGCGGCCACTGTGAGATACAGGAAGCTGGATTAGATGGGCCTTTGGCCTGATCCAGCATGGCTCTTCTTATGTTATGTTGCTATTAATTCTGGTTTCCCAAGACAGCTTGTTTCCCAGAGTGCTTTCATCATTTAAAGCAGTGGTTTATAGAGTTGCTGTTTAATCTTTTCTGTCTCAGAACTCTATTTGCTCAAAATCCACCCCCTCTATTGCTTTTGTCCCTAAGTTTTAAAAGATCCCAGAGCTGTCAGTATTTTACCCCTTGAAGTGAAAACAGCTAGTTGTGTGTAGAATTTTGAATAAATAAAATGTGAAAAGGCAAGATTTTAAACTGCATATTTCTTCCTAGTGGTTGTCAAATTTGAGCCACAGCTTTACAATATAAAATAAAGGCTTCAGGACAAGCAATAATGGAATTGCATGTAATTTGTAGTTATGTTGTGAACGGGCCGGCACATAGCTTTTCTGTGGGTGGAATACAGTCTGTGATGTAGCTGTGCTCAGTAGTGACCTGACTGTCTCAGTGAATACTAGGACCGGGGGGGGGGGGGGCTCGCACATGTGTGTGCATAAATGTAAACATGTTAAGAAATATGTTTCATAGGTTAACATCAAATTTATATGCTGCCACACATGTAGCTTCAATTCAGGGATTATAACAAGTATCCACTTCATCTTGGTTCTGAATTCTGAAATGTGCTAACACAATTTGTATGACTTGGTGCATGACCGGGCTTGTTGGCTCCTCTGTCTTTACCTCCCACTGCTTTCTTCTTTTAATTATAGTAGATTAATCTAACCCCCTATCTGCTAATTTCTTTATGGTGTACAAATCTCTGTTTTTTTAAAGGAGCAAGATTTTTAATTTCCTCCCATCGCACTAGATTTATCAGTACCTTTCTCTCTATGGTTCAGTTTGTTTTTTAAATCATGTGCGCATGCATGCATTCATGCATGTGCACATACAACTGTGCATTCATCTGCATTATATTAGGAAGTATGTTTTATTCACAACACTCTTTGGAGTATATTGCACTTTTAATTGTTTTTGTGAATGTGGAACACAAGAAGCAGCACTATTTTATTGTCTGCTTTATTAATGTTTGTGTATACAAATAACTACATTTGTTTTCCAGTTCATTGTATCTCATCATTCTTTCAACTTATATTATTTATAGTTTCAATAGTCATTATTATATTGTCTTACCATAATTCCTGATCATTAGTAGAGATGGGCACGACTTAGCGGTATTCCCGTTTCCGTTTCCGTTACTCGGTTCCGTTACTCTACGGAAACGGTAACGGGAATTACTCCGCCAGACTTCGAGCTCGAACCGACGAACGAACAATTTTGGTCTGATTTGTCGTGCTCGTTCCTTGCATCGCGCGATTGCGCGATGCCACGCAGCACAGAAAAAAAGTTTTTAAAAGTTAAAAAAACCCGGTTCCCGGCCAAAAAGCAGGCGGGAAAATGCCTGCCGTGCCTCAGGGCACCTACCAGAGGGGTTGTTTCTGGAGGTCCCCGGCCTCCCCCCTCATCCCCCATCCTGGGCTGCTCTGTTGGGACTCGCCGCAGGCTCGCAGCCAGCAAAAAGCCCAGTCTCACCGCCACCCGCCCGCAATTAAAGCGCAAGCAAGCGGCACGGACGGCACAGGAAAAAACTTTTAAACTCTCCCCCCACCCATTCCCGGGCCAAAAAGGCAGGCGGAAAAATGCCTGCTTGACTAAGGGCGCAGGGCACCTACCGGAGGGGTGGTTTCTGGAGGGGGGGTCCCGCCTCCCCCCCGTCCTGGGCAGCCGGACTCGAGTCGCCATTTCGCCATGCCATGCGGTGCGGGCTCCAAAATGGGGCGGCAAACGCAATATTGTTTTTGAAATCGTGGTCCAAAAACACACAAGCACAACAGAAACACGCGAAAATTTATAAACTGCCAGATTTTTCACAGTAGCAGTGAGTTTTTTCTTGCAACAAAATGTCTCTCCTCTCCTCCTCTGTCCTCCATTGATTTTATTTTATTTTATTTTTTTACACCTGCGCAATGATGGGCTGGCCGAGTGGCCAGCCATGTGGGAGTGGACAACCATGCAAATTTTTGGAGCCATCCCACCAGTCGCATGGCCACTTGGCCATGGAGACTTCTGGGATGTGCCAAAAAGCCCCCTAAAACCTGCCCTAGCCCTAACCCTAACCCTTGACTCCGTACCCATACGTCACAGACTGTCTTCTTAGTGGGTCAGAGAGGCACCCAGAGGTGCAACCCACTAGCCCACCGTAACCTTACCCGTCACTAGCCTAACCCTAGCCATTGCACTAAGCCACCTTAAAGCCAGATCTACTTGCTTGCATTGCACTACACGCAGCAAGTACAATTCCCTTCTGTGTGAGACATGGTGGTGCGAGAGCCTTGTGCAGGGCGGGCATGACGCTATCACTCTCACTGGTCTCACTGTCTGCACATTCTGTTATGCAATATCCATATGGCTATTGCATAGCATTTTGCAGCAGGAGGAGGGGAGACCCCCATGTAGAGGGGTCTCTTGGAGCCTGCTTCGATAGGAGGCACCCACGGGTGCCTCCAGGAGCCCACTTTCCCTTTATAGCGGGCCAGAGGAGGCACCCACCCCAGAGAGGTGCCTCCAGGAGCCCGCTCCCCCCAAAAAAAAACAGTACTAACGACAACGAAAAAACGAAAAAACGAACCGACTTAGACTTAGAATTAAGAATTTAAATCGTCCAAAATAGTAAGGTTTGCCTGTTCATATGGTAAAATTGCCATCTGCACTTTGTTTAAAAATAGTTTAAGACCATAGATTTTAGAAGTCTGAATGTAATGCAGGACTGCAGTAGACAACATCAGATTTTTGTTCTGAAGAACCATGAAGAAATTTAGATGAAAGCAAGTTCTCTGAGGACTCTGAATACTTCCATTTAAAAAAAAAAAGCCAAGAAAGAACATCCTTTTTAACAAGGTCTAGGAGGAAGGAACTACATATAATAAATACATTTGAAGAAAAATATTGAACCAAACTTTTGTCAAACTGCCAGAATTTGTTGGGCTGAAGCAACCCCAAATAATATGGTATAATTTCCACCAATTATGGCTCACCATTATCCTCAATTCAACTTGAAGTATAATCTTTGTTAAATTAAATCATTCCATTACACCATTCAGAGGGATCCTGGAAAGCATTCCGTGCAACCCACTGCCCGGTGTAGAATCTATAATGCAAGACAGAACTACAGTATCCCTGACAAAGAGCCATTCAGTTTCTGCTACACACATCCAGAGAAAGTACTCACATTGTCATAGTGTATGTTGTGACTTATATCAATGTATTAAGAAGCACAAAGTTTGTTGCCTACCTGCAATGAATCCATGAAGGATTGTAAAGCTACACAAATAGTATATTTAGCTGGAAATGGGGAGATCAGATCCTGTCTCCCCTACAGGTGTAAATGAGAAACCTAGGATGTGAAACATACAATGGCAATATTTTCTAGATATTTCTTCTAGTTATTTCTTTAAAATGCTTTTATATATTTGAGGGATGTTTTAACAGAAACTTTTTAACTTCTCTGCCAATTTCTTGTCAAATTGTAGCCTTCTTTTAAATTTTTTAATATAATATAATGTAGTTAAGTCTTGGGAGACATTGATATATTCACAAATTAGAATTCTACTTCATATTTCTCTCCAAAAATTGAGCTCAATGCAGGCAACTGTTGTTAAAATTGCAAAATTTTCATTCCATGCCTGAAATTCTGCTACATATTATTTATTTATTTATTTATTTATTTATCACCCATCTAGCAGCAAAGGCCACTCTGGGCGGCTAAGTCACATGAGAGTAGAGTTGTTGTATCAATGGAGATTTGGTGAGTCAACTCCTTCCCAATGCCCAGGGATTCAAATAAGCATACTCTAGCTGCAACATAATTTAGCTAATTAGGTTCATCAAATTTCCACAGACTTAATAATTTCACTCTATGTGACATGATCCAGACAAAAAAGAGGTGTTCCGGGTCAGTCTAAAGGCAGATCATGGATTAGGGATGCCAAGTAATTGGCAAGAGGCAAAGACAGCTAATAGCAGGAGCAAGCCTCAAGATGGGGAAGAATAATGCACACCCTAGCAATTGCCGAAGGCATCGCTAAACAGCCAGGTTTTAACAGCTTTTTTGAATGATGCCAGGGAAGGAGCCTGGCATATCTCATTCGGTAGTTTGTTTCAGAGAACTGGGCTGGCCAGCAAAAAGGCCCGATTGCGTGTTGCAACCTTATGGGCCTCCCTGGGGGTGGCCACTTGGAGCGAGAGAGCCATGGAGGATCAGGTGGGCCAGGCCAGTTCTGATCTTAGGGAGATACACTCTGCCACATATTCAGGACCCAAGCCATGGAGGGTTTTGTAAACCAAAAACAACACCTTGAACCTTATTCAGGAGGCAACGAGCAACCAGTGCAGGCGAGCCAGAATTGGGGTGATGCAGTCAAATCTGCCCGCACCAACCACCAATCTGACTGCTGCATTCTGCACCCGCTGCAGTCACCAAACAAGGGTCAAGGGGAGCCCCATGTAGAGAGCGTTACAATAATCTATCCTTGACATGACCAGCACCTGCACAACTGTCTTCAGGGAATCCCCATCGAGGTACAGGCGAATCTGGGCAATAAGCCTAAGCTGGTAGAAGGCCAACTTGGACACAGCCACCACCTGGGACTCCAGGGACAACGCCGGATCCAGGACAACACCCAGATTCCTCACTCTATCCGCCAGCTGGAGGACAGGGCCACTGTACCCCTCTGGAGTGCTACCAAAGAACAGAACCTCAGTCTTCCCAGGATCGAGCCTGATCCTGTTGGTCTTGGTCCACTCCAGTACCACCACCAGGCAGCAATCAAGGGTCTGGATGGCCTCCACTGGAGAGGTGGAGAAGGAGAGATAGAGCTGTGTGTCATCAGTGTACTGATGAAAGCAAGCTCCAAAACTCCGGATCACCTCAGCCAGCAGCCTCATATAGATGTGGAAGAGCATGGGAGAGAGTGCTGACCCTTGAGGCACCCCACAAGAGAGAGTCCAGGGAGACAACAGGTCACCCCCCAAGCTCACTCACTGAGGACGGCCCTTGAGGAAGGAGCGGAGCCAGCCAAAGGCTAGAACCCCTATCCCCACCTCAGAGAGCTGGACCAGGAGGATACCATGGTCAATGGTATCAAAGGCCACTGACAGGTTGAGAAGGACCATCAGGGTAGAGCAACCCATGTCAGCCCTCCTCAACAGGTCATCGTGCAGTGCGACCAGGGCTGTCCCACCTTGCCCATGACGCTGCCTAAACGCAGACTGAAAAGGATCCAAGACAAGGTTCTCCTCCAGGAATGAATGGTGCCACATGGCGGCAACTTGCTCTACCACCTTGCCCATGAAGGGAACATTGGCTATAGGATGATAGTTGGACATATCGTCTACAGCCAAGTCTGGTCTTTTAAGAATGGGCTTCACCACTGTCTCCTTCAGCCGATGGGGAAAAATACCATCCCTGAAGGAGGCAGTGGCAATCAATGAAGCCCACTCAGGTATGCTCCCTCCAGTGGTCTTAATCAGCCAAGACGGGCAGGGATCAAACGGAGAAGTCACCGGCCTGCAGTGCACCAGTGCCCTGGAGGCCTCAGCTGGAGTAACAGGCCCACAGTGTGTTTTTGCACCTGTAAAAACACAGGTGTGCAGCCTGAGACTGCTCCTGGATTCATCTCTGAGCCTGGATGCCCAGGTTTTGGCAGTGGCTGAGGATGCAATTAAAACTAGTGCACCAGCTGAGCCTCTTCCTGGAGGGGTCTTATCTGGCCACAGGGACACAGGCCTTAGTTACTTCCCAGGTGGATGACGGTATCACACTCTACAGTGGGCTACCTATGGAAAGTGTCAGGAAACTTCAGCAAGTCCAAAACACAGAAGTCAGATTACTGCTTGGGGTGGGTTACAGGGATCACATAATCCCCCTGGGTCAGCGAAGGGGCAGGGGCGATGGCGGCATCGGCGATGGGGGCAGCAGGGGTGGCAGCTGTGGTGGGGGTAGGGGTGGGGGCAGCGGCAGCGGCAGCAATGGTGGTGGCATCAGGGGATGCAGTCACAGCGGTGGCTCCAGCGGCGGTGGCACCAGCAGTGGCCAGTGGACATGGAGGTGGGCCCAGGCCAGCTTGCTGGGCCTGTTCAGTGTCTCTGGCAAGTGGGCCTAGCAAGTGGGCCTGGGCCCACCTCTGCAGCCATCACACATGCTGCCAGAAAACCCAAACAGGCCCAGCAGGCTGGGCCCCAAACAACCACTGGAGCTGCCACCGCCTCTGAAGAGGTCAAGTGAGTGTGTGTGGGGGAATTCCCCCACAACACAGGTATCTGGTGGGCGACCCCTGAAGGTGCCACGGGCAACTGGTCACCCACAATCAACATGTTGGGCAGGCCTGTTATATCAGATGAATGAATTATAAAATCAGGTGAATTTTTTCTTTTAAATGATTTGGATTTGTTATTTGGAATATGAAAGCATCATAGATACTGAAATGGAAATTTCACTTTAAGGCTCAGCTCAGCCAAGCCTTAATTTGTAGAGCTTGGCTTCATCTTGTGTTTATTAATGACTCTGTTATAGCCAAGATATTTGGATGTTAAGACCGCAATCTCAAAGGGGCAATTAAAATCACCTCACTTCTAAGTCTTGTTACCGGGTGGTCTAGTTTAATAAAGCATACAGTTTTCACACTGAAAAATCATACCAGCTTTGCCTTGGGGATAATTAAACTCATATTGTACCCAAAAGTTACAGCACTCGGAAGCCTTTGTATATCAAGTGTTGCTTTAATTAGAAGGCAGTTTGCATATTTCTCTGCTTCAAACAATTCAATCCCTTGAGCATCTGGGGTGGGGTGGGGTGAAGTTGTTTAAAATGCCCAATTCACTTTTCTCTCTGTTTCGGTTTGTGAAATATTATAAAAAGTCAGAGAATTTTGGAGTCAGCACAAGCCATGTGGCTGACAAGCTGCTTCACCAGCCTTAATGAGTTCTTGTCCTATCCCTCAGAGCACAGAATTATGCCCATTTCCCAGGTGGAGACACCTTAGCTGCACCAGCACTATGAGAAGTTCAAGGTCACTTTAGTAAAATCTATGTCCAAGCCACAAGCTGAGCATAGGTTGTGACTCCTACTTCTTTGTTTCCCCTGCAAGGGCATTCCATGTTATTTCACAGACCTGAAATTAGCAGAAACTTCAGATTCTTGAGGGCTATTTTATAGCCTAACAAAATGACAAACAAAAATCACAACAACAAAACTATTGATTCAAAATCACAGGGGATTATTGATTCGTGTGGATACAATTGATGAATTAGTGTTTTTGAATGAATTTTGCAAATAATTTTTAAATTCATGCCCATCTCTAGTGCAAATTATTTTTATTTAAAAAATCACACAGACCCCATTATAAATTTGTTGCTCTTCATAAAATTTATTGTCCCCTGAATTTAACAGAACTGTTTTGAATAGAAAATTTTGTTGGGATATATTGATGGATTGTTGGGAAATTAGTGTATTATTTGGGTATTATGTGCTAGAGTCTGATTAAAGGAGGAGTTGTAGACACAACAGGTATATGAAAAATATACTTTATCTATATATTCTAAGGGGAAAAGGTAAACAGGATGACCTATGAAAATAATAAAACACTCATTAAATATCTGTACAGAAAAATATACAAAATAGAAAATTAGGGCAACAGCAGTTGTGATAAAGCTCATTAAAAAGGATAAGGAGCTATACACACATATATACTGCCTTGCTTGTTATAAATACAAAAGGATAAAATACAACCTTACCTAGCAATAAGTCAGAAGTAACTCTGCAACTCTCTCTATGCCTCTGGAACACTACCAACATCAGGCAGATCAGGGCATGGCCGAGGAGTGTGTGTGTTTGAGGCTAGAACCATTACTTAAGTAGTGAGGTCTTAAAGAGACATGCAAACTGAGTCATGTTGAGGTTTGCTTTTGCCATATGTTTGGATGTAGGCCTTACTATGCCAACACCCCTTCTCAAGGTCTAACATACAAAACATTATGGCATCAAAAGTCATCTATGGTCAATTCCGTTTCAGTCCACATTTAACATATCTCGCAAGTACAGAAGTATCCATTTATTCCTTTCTAAAGCAGGTAACTTACTGATTTCTTTAAAGTTTGCTGGTTCACTTATGGTTTGAAGGTTTTCACAGAAACCATACCTTTCTGGAGGTTTGCCTTTGTTGCTCCTCCCAGATTTTCTCACAGTAGTTGTACTTGTTACATCTGTTTCACATGGTCCAGTTCCTGTTTCCCCTTCTATTCTGGTAAATTCTTTTGAAGGTGGACTTGCCATCTGACTGGCAGTCTCTACAGGTAACCAACTGACCATTTCTTGTGAAACATCCTCTCTATTTTGAGGACCAATGGCCACTGTACACTGAGACATTTGTTTCTTAGGTTGCTCTCATCTATATACACCACATTGCAACACCTTACTTCCAGTGTCTCTGGGTTAAAGATTTTATACCCTTTACCTCCAATAGAATACCCAATAACAACGCCAATTTCAGCCCAGGGATCCAGCTTTCCTCTCTTTTCCTTTGGAATATAGGAATATGCTTTGGCTCCAAAAGTCCGTATGTGTTTTAAACCAGGTTTCTTTCCAAACCATAGTTCAAAAGGTGTTTTACCTGTTACTCTGCTAGGGACTCTGTGATGCAAATAAGTTGCAGTAACAGCTGCTTCAGCCCACAAGGTGTTGGGCAATTCTGCTTGCATCAGCATAGATCTAATCATTTCTTGCAAAGTGTGATTTAATTTTTCAGAACACCCATTCTGCTGTGGCGAATGGGATATAGTTACTTTGTGCTCTATTCCTTCTTGTTCTAAAAATCTCATATATTCTACATTACAATACTCTCCTCCACCATCAGTACGTAGTGTCAAAGGTGCCTGACCAAAACGGTTCTTAATCGCAGCTATATAAGTTTTAAATTTCTCAAGAGTCTCATCTTTACTTTTAAGAATATATATGTAACTATACTTGCTCTGGAATCAGTGAAGGTATGAAAATATCTATTTCTACCTGCAGATAAAGGCATAGGACCCACTAAGTCTGAATAAACCTCTTCTAAAAATTCTTTGTCCTGTACACTAGATTTTCCTGTATAACTAGGAGCAGTTCCCTTTGCTTTTATGCAGATTTCACATCTCTCTTTCATCTTATCACACTTAGGAGCATTAATCCCACATTCTAATAACATTTTTTCAATGCTTTGCATATTTCTGTGTCCCAATTTTACATGCCAGGAATAAATACAGTTCTTATGATCACAAGTGCCTTGCCTAGTCTGACATATAGGATTTCTTTGATGTAGTGCAGTATGCTCATTATCACTAACATCAATAATATAATGAAATCCATCCTCTTCTTCAACCTTTAATATGAGGCCAGTCCTATTGTTAATAATCTTTCCTGTATCACCTTTAAGTATAACTGTATAATCATTTTTCACAATCCTTTTAGTACTTAGTAAATTGTTTGATGCTTTGGGAACATAGGCTACATTTGTCAAGGTGAGATTCACAACTTCATTTCTACACGCAAGGACTTTTAAAGGTACCATTCCTGTTCCAAGCACATTTAACCTCCGCTGATTTGCTTGCAATATCTTTGGTCTATTCTTTGTGTCAAGCTTACTAAAGTTTCCTCTATATTTGCAAACATGTATGAAACTACCAATATCAATGAGGAATTGTCTCTTATCATTTGCACTTTCATCATTAGAGATCTGGAACAATTGATTACCTTTGTTTTGAGTACCCCTATTACCATTATAATTAGAGATGGGCACGACTTGAAAAAATATTTTTTCGAGTTGTCGTTAGTCGGGCCAGTCCCATTTCGGGTCGTTTCTGGTTTTCGCGAAAATTCGCAAAAATTAGTCGGTTCGTTTTTTCGTTTTTTCGTTGTCGTTAGTACTGGTTTTTTTGGGGGGGGAGCGGGCTCCTGGAGGCACCTCTGTGGGGTGGGTGCCTCCTCTGGCCCGCTATAAAGGGAAAGTGGGCTCCTGGAGGCACCGTGGGTGCCTCCTGCCACTAGGAAGGGGAAGCAGGCTCCAAGAGAGACCCCTCTACATGGGGGTCTCCCTTCCTCACCTGCTGCTGCTGCAAAATGCTATGCAATAGCCATATGGATATTGCATAACATAATGTGCAGACGTGAGACCAGTGTGAGAGTGATAGGGTCATACCCGCCCTTCACAAGGCTCCCGCACCACCATGTCTCACACAGAAGGGAATTGTACTTGCTGCGTGTAGTGCAATGCAAGCAAGTAGATCTGGCTTTAAGGTGGCTTAGTGCAAGAGCTAGGGTTAGGCTAGTGACGGGTAAGGTTACGGTGGGCTAGTGGGTTGCACCTCTGGGTGCCTCTCTGACCCACTAAGAAGACAGTCTGTGACGTATGGGTACGGAGTCAAGGGTTAGGGTTAGGGCTAGGGCAGGTTTTAGGGGGCTTTTTGGCACATCCCAGAAGTCTCCATGGCCAAGTGGCCATGCGACTGGTGGGATGGCTCCAAAAATTTGCATGGTCGTCCACTCCCACATGGCTGGCCACTCGGCCAGCCCATCATTGCGCAGGTGTAAATAAAATAAAATAAAATAAAATCAATGGAGGACAGAGGAGGAGAGGAGAGACATTTTGTTGCAAGAAAAAACCCACTGCTACTGTGAAAAATCTGGCAGTTTATAAATTTTCGTGTGTTTCTGTTGTGCTTGTGTGTTTTTGGACCACGATTTCAAAAACAATATTGCGTTCGCTGCCCCATTTTGGATCCCCCGCCCGCACCGCATGGCATGGCGATGGCGACTCGCGAGTCCAGCTGCCCAGGACGGGGGGGAGGCGCGTCCCCCCCTCCAGAAACCACCCCTCTGGTAGGTGCCCTGCGCCCTTAGTCAAGCAGGCATTTTTCCGCCTGCTTTTTTGGCCCGGGAATGGGTGGGGGGAGAGTTTAAAAGTTTTTTCCTGTGCCGTCCGTGCCGCTTGCTTGCGCTTTAATTTTTTTTTTTAATAAATTTTTATTGGATTTTTAAGGGGGGGACAAAGGGAAGGAGTAAGGGTAAGAGGAAAAAAAAGGGGGGGGGAATACAGTTTTTTAAGACTTACATTGAGTATATCAAGCAAAATAAAAATAATAATTAGACATGTTGCTAAAATTGCCAGATGTTATCACAATACTAATAAATTTGTTACTTCTTGCCATCTTTCCCGAAAAATCTCGTCGTAGTCTCCCTTTAGATAACCAGAGAGTTTGTCAATTTCTATACATTCTCTTATCTTTCCATGAAGATCCTTCTCTGTTGGCGTGATTGGTTGTTTCCAAAGTTTCGCGTACAATATTCTTGCAGCAACAATTACATGATGAAGTACATATCTCTGATCATAGGAAATATTTATATCTACTATATTTAACAGAAATAGTTCTGGTCTAAACTCTATTTTAATTTTCAAAGATCTTTCTAAGAAAAGTTTTACCATGTTCCAATACGCCTTAGCTTCTTTACAAGTCCACCACATATGATAAAAGGTTCCACAGTCATAATTACATTTCCAACATTTAGGTGAACAATTGTACATCTTGGATAAACGATGAGGCGCAAAATGCCATCTATAAAACATCTTATAACAATTTTCCTTGAACGAAATAGATTTAAAGATTTTAACTGTGTTCCACAGAGAGTCCCATTTATTTAAATGAATAGTATAGCCTAAGTTTTCTGCCCATCTTATCATACAGTCTTTAACTAGTGTATCAATCATTTTTTCATTTAACAATATGCTATAGAATTTACTAAGAAGCTTGGAGTCACCAGAAGAAAGTATTTTATCAAATGAGGTATCAGTAGTCATAAAACCACCCTCTTTGGAAAGCTCTTTGAAGTGTGAATGTATTTGTTGATATTTCCACCAATCCAGATTATAACCTTCTGATACTAATTTCCCTAGTTGTTTCAATGAGAAGTCATCATTCAGAAGGTGTCTGTAAGTTATAACATTTGAGATTCCACTTGCCTGGGAGCTGTAAATTGCTCCCAGTGGGGATAGCCACATAGGTGCTTTGAAATAAAATTGTTTTTTTTGATCATTAGCCATATTTTAACTAAGGCATTCCTTATCCAGTGCTTTTTAAAGAGGGTAGGTAAATTTCCCCTATGCCACAATGATGCCAGCCCTTATCAAGACCATAACTCTCAAGCTGCAATATTCTTTTATTTGTCATCAAGATCCAATCCTTAATCCAAGTCAAGGCGGCAGCCTTGTAGTATAGTACCAAATTAGGAAGGGCAAAACCACCATATTTGGTTCTATCCTGCAAATAAATATTTTTAATCCTTGCTTTTTTCTTTTGCCATATAAATATACGTATACTTTTTTCCAGATCTGAAATAATCTTAAAGTTTGGCAATATAGGCAGAGATTGAAACAAAAAAAGTAGTTTAGGTAAGACATTCATTTTAACTGCAGCGATTCTGCCCATTAAGGATAGCTGAAGTCTTGACCAAGTTTCGAGGTCAGCTTTGATTGTTTTTATAACGTTGACATAATTGTCTTTGAATAAAGAGTTACATCGGTTAGATATAGTAATACCCAAGTATTTTACCCTATTTGAATGTTGAAAACCAGATTGATTTACCAGTTTTTGAATCATGGATGGAGTATATTTTTAGTTAGAACCAATGTTTTTTCTCTATTCACCTTTAATCCAGAGATTTTAGAATATGCCTCCAGAGTCTTTAGAAGTTCTCCGGAGGATGTCTGAGGGTTCTCCATGATAACCATCAGGTCATCTGCAAAGGCTTGTACCTTGTAAACTTCTCCCTTGTTTTGTAGGCCTTGAATGTCAGGGTTTTCCCTTATAACATGAAGAAGAACTTCCAGAGTAGTTATAAACAAAAGAGGGGAAAGGGGACATCCTTGCCTAGTACCTTTGTATATATTTACTTTGTCTGTAAGGTGACCATTGACTACAATCCTGGTATTTTGAGTAGAATAGATTTGTTCAATAGCTCGCAACATTCTATGGCCACACTGAAGGTAATCTAATTGAGTTTTAAGTAAAGACCAGGATACATTATCGAAGGCTTTCTCAGCATCGATGAATGCAAAAGCTACTTGCTTCTCGGGGTGAGATTCATAATATTCCAACACATTGAGAAAAGTTCTAATATTGGATTGGAGATTCCTTTTCGGAAGGAAACCAGTCTGGTCGCGTGATATCAGAGAAGGTAAAATCATCCGCCATCTATTAGCCAGAATGGTTGCAAAAATTTTGTAATCCACATTTAGGAGGGCAATTGGCCTGTAATTCTGTATCAAATCTTTGGATTTCCCTTCTTTGGGAATCAGTGTCGTATGTGATGATTTCCAGGAATCTGGTATATCTTCTCCTTCAAATATAGATGTAAAAAGATTTTTCATATTTCCAGAGATTGTCTCCGAAAATTTTTGATAAAATATGGCTGGTATTTGGTCAGGTCCAGGCGCTTTATTCAATTTTTGATGATTAATAGCTTCTGTTATTTCCATCATTGTGATAGGAGCATTCGTCTGGGCTCTCTGTTCTTCAGCAAGTTTTGGAAAGTTGGCTTGTTCAAGATATTGGAAGATAGCATCTTTGTCAATCATCTCCGGCTTGAATAATCTTTGGTAATATTCCTCTATGATTTTTTGGATTAGTAGTTGCTCTGTCTGATTTTCCCCAGTTTTGTCTTTGAGTTTGCTTGCGCTTTAATTGCGGCGGCCGGCGGCGAGACTGGGCTTTTTGCTGGCTGCGAGCCTGCGGCGAGTCCCACCAGAGCAGCCCAGGACGGGGGATGAGGGGGGAGGCCGGGGACCTCCAGAAACAACCCCTCTGGTAGGTGCCCTGAGGCACGGCAGGCATTTTCCCGCCTGCTTTTTGGCCGGGAACCGGGTTTTTTTAACTTTTAAAAACTTTTTTTCTGTGCCGCGTGTGGCATCGCGCGATCTCGCGATGCAAGGAACGAGCACGACAAATCAGACCAAAATTGTTCGTTCGGTTCAAGCTCGAAGTCTGGGGGAGTAATTCCCGTTACCGTTTCCGTAGAGTAACGGAAACGGAAACGGAAATACCGCTAAGTCGTGCCCATCTCTAATTATAACTTTGATTACACCTTGCGGTGTAATTGGATTTACCATGAGATAGGTTACAATTTCCATTGTTGTTAAATGTCCCTTCCTACTAGGTAACATTGTCACTTTGGGAGCATTTCTAGGTGGTTGAGCTTCTATGCTCTTAAATCTACAGTATTTGGCTATGTGACCAGATCTTGAACACAAATGGCATCTTTTTTCCATTGAATCAGGTCTCATAGTTAATACAGACATTTCAGAATTATTACTCACTGCCCTTTTAAGACCCGAGTCTCTTAAATAAGCTATTGTGTATTCCACATCCACCTTTGCAGTGCACTCTAGCATAGCCTTTTGGTTTGCAAAAGATTGTGGTAGGCTTAGAAATATACAAGTATGGAACTCTGAATCAGATATTTCTGCACCTGCAGATTGAAGTTCAGATACAGTTTTTAACATTTCATCTAAACGTGCATCAGTACTAGCTCCTTCCTTCATTCTCATGCTATACAATTTCTCCTTTAAGAATATAACATTCTTACTTGACCTGATGAAATATTTCTTCTTTAAAGCATCATAGAGTCCTTTAGCTGTTCTATACTTGGTAACAATAGGTGTCTCATAATCTTCTATACAGGAGTACAGCAACATTAAAGCTTTGGCATCTCTCATTTCAAATTGAATCTGTCCTTGCTGGCTTTCAAGCATGTGTTCTTCTATAGCAGTTAAGCAGTCTTGTACTTGGAGGGAAACTCTCAATCTAGCATCCCACATTTGGAAATTCTGATAGCTCAGCTTAGAAATTGGGAACACGCTAGCACCATTCATTACATGCAGCTGAGGTTGGCTTAAAGCATGCGGCTAGGGCTGGTCAGAAGCTGTGGCTTTGGGTGTAATCATCTTAAAATGCTGCCAAATGCTGTCCTTAAGTAACGGCAAAAATTCCTTTTTGGCTCTTCAATAAAAACTCCAACTTGAATTAAATGAGAAGGCTTTATCAGGGAAAGTCTTACAGTCTCTCAGCCAACTCAAAACATTGACTCCCTTTTGTCCATCAAGCTTATCAGAGGCAAGCAATGCAAAAGCATCCTCCAGTTCAAAGAATGAAAAGAATGTTTGCAGAGAAAAAGGCTTCCATCTCACTGTCCGTTCTTCAAAAGGAAAAAGTCAAAAATCCAAAAAAACCTTCTCAGCGTCTTCTCCAAAACGACTTATCAGTCTGCAGCTTATAAAAATGACACCAAACTTTAAAAAATCCCAAACCATCCTCTGCTACCAAATTTTGTTGGGATATATTGATGGATTGTTGGGAGATTGGTGTATTATTTGAGTATTATGTGCTATAGTCTGATTAAAGGAGGAGTCGTAGACACAACAGGTATATGAAAAATATACTTTATCTATATATTCTAAGGGGAAAAGGTAAACAGGATGACCTATGAAAATAATAAAACACTCATTAAATATCTGTACAGAAAAATATACAAAATAGAAAATTAGGGCAACAGCAGTTGTGATAAAGCTCATTAAAAAGGATAAGGAGCTATACACACATATATACTGCCTTGCTTGTTATAAATACAAAAGGATAAAATACAACCTTACCTAGCAATAAGTCAGAAGTAACTCTGCAACTCTCTCTATGCCTCTGGAACAACACCAACATCAGGCAGGTCAGGGCGTGGCTGAGGAGTGTGTGTGTTTGAGGCTAGAACCATTACTTAAGTAGTGAGGTCTTAAAGAGACATGCAAACTGCTGAGTCATATTGAGGTTTGCTTTTTCCATATGTTTGGATGTAGGCCTTGCTATGCCAACAAATTTATCTTTGGTAGTATGTGCATCTTGATTGTTACTATATACCCTAACATGGACAAATTTAATTTAGCCCATTTTTGTGTCTCTCTCACTTGATCAAAGCTCATTCCAAAATTTCAGCCTCAGGTTAGGTACCTGCCCTTTCAGGAGAAGTTAAACAGCAGTTAGAGAAAGTTGAAATTAGTAGGAAAAGAGATATCACACAATGGGTTGACTCATCAAATGAAGCCACAAACAATAAATTGTTTTGTCAAGATTTTGCCTGTGCTTACTGGCCACTCAACCCAAAATCTCCTCAAACTGCTTTCTGAAATGGACCCTGCAGATTAGAATCACCATATCACAGTGTCTCCAGCCTCATGCCATGGATGGCACCAAAAGCCACTGGGGAGGTATGAAAAGCATAGGAGAATAAAAAGGATCACCCACTTGCATATGAAGAACCACACCGAGTACAACTCTTCAAATAGATGCTATTTAACAGGGTGACCAATGCTGTTTTAGTGCCAAACTGAGGCATAACCCTGATTTTTGTTGTTGTTCAGTCGTTCAGTCATATCTGACTCTTCGTGACTCCATGGACCAGAGCTTGCCAGGCCTTCCTGTGTTCCACTGCCCCCTGGAGTTTGGTCAAATCCATATTTGTTGCATCAGTGACACTCTCCAATCATCTCATTCTCTGCCGTCCCCTTTTCCTTTTGCCTTCAAACTTTCCCAACATCAGGGACTTTTCCAAGAAGTCGTCTCTCCTTATGAGGTGGCCATAGTACTGGAACCTCAGCATCAAACTATTTCCTTCCAGTGAGCATTCCAGGTTTATTTATTTCAGGATTGATAGGTTTGATCTCCTTGCAGTCCAGGGGACTCTCAAGACCCTCCTCCAGCACCACAGTTCAAAAGCATCAGTTCTGCAGTGATCAGCCTTCTTTATAGTCCAGCTCTCACTTCCATACATCACTACTGATTGACATGTATTTAATCCACTTCAACCTCTAACTGAGCCACTACCAGCGTATTGCATATATTCCCCCTTAAAAGCAATACTTGCAGCTGTGCCATAGTTGCTAAAGTTTTCTGAGGTTTTTGAGAGAGTCCCACAACTTCTTCCTTTTAAAAAAAATATATGCAATGCAGGATCCTAATGCATGCATGCATCCATGATGCCATTTGTATTTCATCCAGAACTACACAGTTGTGAAAGATATCCATGCCTGGTTGGATATTTATTCCCCTAACCCCCCAACTGCCATCTGCCTTTTCTAACCATTGACGGTTTCCCTTTTGAAAGTGAATCAAATAGGATTATATATGAGGATAGTCTATACGAGAATTCCCTGCATGAGTTGAATAAAAATAACTGCATCTGAAATATATATATAGATCATGTTATATATTTTTAAACCAGGTGGATTATCGAGGCATCTTTAGTGTAAAAAAATCTTGCTACAGAGGAGGTGAATTTGGTGATGTGGTTTGTCCTGTATAGCACAATGTTTTGGGGCAGTTCCTATATGATCTAGGGGGGAAATGGTAAGCCTTCAAGTAAAGTCTTATACAGACATTGCTTACAGATGTCATGGCTTAATAAATTAGTATGAATCTGTACGCATATGACATCCAGATGTACATTTTCACTTAAAGTAGGAGCCCCTTATCTTGGGGGATTGGTTCCAAGTCCACTCTCTCCCATGGGTACTGAAAACTGCATTAGTGAACACTCTATATCAGGGATGTCCAAACTTTTTGCAAGGAGGGCCAGGATTTGGTGAGGTGAAAATATGTGTGGGTGGGTCATTCAGCCTGACATGGGTCGGGACTGCTGGTTTCCTGCTACAACCTCCCTCCTTCCCTACTGCTCCTTGAGAGCTCCGTTCCCCACTTCCTTTGTTTTTTGTATCTTGTCATCAAAGAAGTTGGTTCTCAAGGTGGAAAGCTATTTTTGTTCTCCCTTTTATTGCTTTTTATACAAAGCCCAGGTGAGGAGGAGGAGGAGGAGGAGGAGGAACAGGAACTGTAGGACGCACAAGCAGGTAAGGCAGGCAAAAGGTGGAGCCAGGTCGCTAGGGGTTCTCACAGTGTCAGTGCTGCAGAGCGATGTTAGGCACGGAAGCCCCCTTTTGGGCCAGCCTCCCTGGCACGCTTCCCTCTTTCTTCGTCTCCCCTCTGCCGGAGCCACTACCTCTGCCTCCAACTTCACCAGCTGGTGGCCATTGAGGAGGGGAGATCCCACCAGCAAGTGAGCACCAAGCACCCAAAGGGGGAAGAGCCCCAGCCCAGCCCCTCCACCTGCCCGCCCTCCTGCTTCTGAGGGAGAGTGTGCCACTTCCTGGTGGTCTTTGGAGGAGTGGGGTTGTGGGGAAGGACGTGCAATGTGGCGTTGCCATCTTTCCCTTGGAGGACAAGGGGATCCTGAGGCAGGGACAACTGCCTGGCAGCAACCTTGCCAGATCAGTCGCTGAGGGCCAGAGAGCTGACATCTCCAGCTGGCATGGGAAGAGACCTGCCAACAGGGATGCATGACAGGCTAAGAGGCGGTGGGCCACTTGAAATTTGCAAACGGGCTGCATTTGGCCCCCGGGCTGGACTTTGGACATGCCTGGACTAACCTTTTCGTTTGTATTCAAAACTCAGCAACTTTTGCCAGTCCTCTGAATTATGTTTTTCCTCTTCATCAGCTTCCTGCCAGTTATGGGATTCAATACAGCTGGCTCGTTCTTACTTTTAACATCCTTTGCTGCCTGTTTCTTCCCTAACTTTCAGCCCTGCTTTCCTACACAGAATAAGGCTAATTCCTCTCTCTGTCCTCACTTAGTCTTCTACTTCTTGCCTGCCAAAGGCTTGCCTCCTCTTGTCATGCACCTTCAGCATTCTTTCCTTGCTGATGCTTGATCCATGCTTGAAAACCATTCAAAAGCTCTTTTTAAACGTCCCCATTTTCTGAGGTTTTTGTTTATTTTTATTATTTAAAATAAACAAATAATTTCAATAATAAATTATTTTTTAAAATTCCTTGCTCATTTGTATCATATTATGCACATACCCTTCTTCTTCTACTTGCAGTTTTCTTTTAGATTGTTCACTGTTCTCATTCCATTTTAATTTTTCTGAAGAGAAAATCATTGTACAGTAAGACACAACATTCTCAACTTGCAGATATTAGAATGCTGTTAATTAAAATGTTGCCTCTTCTGTTACGGGTCATGCACAAAGCCACTGGACTCATTTGCGACGAGATTACACTTAGGCTATAAGCAATCAAAGTGGTAGACTTCTAAATTAGTGGCGGTCTTCTGTTGCAACTTACATAATTTTCCTTATACTAGTGTAACTTATGCAAGAGAAGGATGTTTCAAAATGTTTAGGCAACAGGGGGAAAAAGCACCAGAAAATTTTGTGTTACTCTTTGGGAATTATAAAATGAATAAGTTAAGAACCTATTGCTTTCTGAAAGGAAAGTCAACACGAGGATGCCATCTTAGATGTCAGCCTTGTGTTCTTCTTAGCCTTGTGCTGCTGTTATTATTTTATTTATACATATAAATTATCTTACATGCATTTTGCTCTTTAAAGCAAACATTAAATAAGTAGAAAGAATAAACAGGAAGGAACAAGACGGGATAGGAAATAAGGGGAATACACACCACTTCCTTCAGAAACTGTTCGTTTTGGTGCATAAAGGAAGGTAAGGATTCTCAGAAGAACAGTTAGGTTCTCAGAAGGGATTTCCAAGAAAATAAAAATGTAGCATCATGGGAGTGCTGTAGGAGAAGATATCAGGCATAAGAGCCATCAAGAGGAAAGGGCCATAAACAAGAAAGACAGTTGGCTGAGGAAAATGTAGCTGAAGGCTATTAGCAGATAATTTATAGATGCTGTAGAAAAAACATTACTTTTTGGACTACATTGTCCAGAATGTGACAACCAGTATGGCCAGTGTCCAAGAAAGTAACTTTTCAAAGCCCTGGATGTAAAATCAGGCACTGATGTGCCCCCCCCTTTGCCGCCATCCATATCCTTTCTCCTTAGTGCTCCAGATCTCTTGCCAAACACATATATGGATGTGCGAGTAGAGCAGGCATGTCCAAAGTCAGGCCTGGGGGCCAAATGCGACCGGATTTCACATGTTGGGCAGCTTGCAGCATCTTCTCCCCGCTGGCTCAGCCTGTCACGCATCCCTGCCAGCTGCCCCTCCCCATACCGGATGGAGGCATCAGCTTGCAGTTTTACAGTTTGCCTGCCCTCCCTGCCTCTGTCTGTCCCCCCCAGCCACCTGCCCAGGCTACCCGCCCCCGGCTCCATTGTTGCAGTGTCCTCCCCACCTCCTTGCATGTTATCGAGACTTATCCAAAGTCCAGCCCGGGGGGGGGGGGCAAATGCAGCTGAATGTTTGGCCTCCACACATTTTCACCTCACCAAATCTGGCCCTCCTTGCAAAAAGTTTGGACATGCCTGGAGTAGAGGCCAGGCCAGGCCATGGAAAGTTTCAAAGGTGAAGACAACAAGTTTGTGATGAAGTGGACAGGAAGGGCATTTTCTTCACATTTTGTGAAGGATCCTGCCCTTAGCCAAAACTAGTGAAAGGGACTAGTCGTTCTGCTCATTCCTTCCTGATAAATGATCCTGTGACTTGAAGCTGTGTAGATGATAAACACTTTCCCTAATCACTTTCCATAACTCAGAATGAGCCACATATGAGCTCTAAGCATCCCATGCTGCTCCAAGAGACACTTGCAGAGGCAATTTAATCTTGCAGCATGAAAACTTCAGACTGTTTCATTGATGAACTACTCAAAATTCCCATTAAAAACCACCAGGCCCTGATCTACAAGTGCTTTCAAATGAATGTGTTTGATATTGTATCCTTGTTAATGTGTGGATGTTATTTACTGAGAAGAATTTACTGTACATAATATAGGTCAGCTGCCTGCAGGCCAAAATTGTATGCCAGACAGTAAAAAGCATTCTACAGTTAGGTATAATAGACTCGGGCATTGAATTAAAAAGTCAAGAGCTGTTTCAAGGACCAAATAATACGTTTCATCTTATTCACACTGAATGTTAAAAGAATTAAACTTAAAAATCAATTGAATGCAAACAAGAGAGATACTGTATCTTTCTTTTTGTGTGTTAAATGTAAAGTAAGCATAAATCCTGAAGAAAACCATTTTCCCTGCTGCAGTGCCTAGCATTTTACTGTTTCTCATCTAGTAATGTAATATGCATTAGAAGCACCAGTTGTTGAGTGACTCATTGATTTTTGATGGTAGCATACTTCTTTGGCCAGAAAGAAGCATGCTAGTAAAGAATCCTAGGCAAAGGTCTCAAGGTTAGGTCACATTCTAATTTTATATTTGGCTTTTATATTCATCCAGGCACTGGTGGGATGGTTGTGATGCCTTGCAAGGTCCAAGACTTCACCAGCATTGTAAATTTATTTCTTATTAATTTGCTCTTAGAAGTACTTATTGATGGCCTTTCTGCCCACCAGGGTGCCCAAGGCAATGTGCAATATGATCCAGACATATTATTGAAAAGGAGATTAAAATAGGGAAGGAAGGGGATGTGTCAGAAATGTTAACTCAGAAGTCAGATGTAATTTTTTCCATGCAAAAGGACCCAACTTTAGTTTCAATTGTCTGTTACAAATAATGCTGGGAAAGATTTTACTTTGAAACCCTGGAAAAATGTTGCTGCTCATGTTGAAGTCAATATTGGCTGCTTTTACACGACCCCTAAAATCTGCCAGCAGCTTAAATGCAGATCCCCCCAAAGTGGTTTTGGTTCTGCTTCCTGTGTTCCCACCTCCCACATTCTGATTTCTATTGCTTCTGTCTGTGGTGAGGGGAGAGAGAGAGAAATGCAGGCTCACCTCCGCCTGCCATAGGCAGCAGCTAATTGTTCCAGCCCATTAGGATTCCTGTCTGTTAAAAGGGGGAGAACCCAACAAAAACAAACAAAAAGCGGAGGAGGGCCAGACATGTAATGATTTAAAACATTTCCTCCTCCAGACCAGGTACTTGTAAAATGTGCTGGGGTGCGCTTAAGTGGGCGTGGTCGTACTTTTTTAAAAAAGTCCGCTGCTGGTGGGAAAACAATTTTATGCTCTACATCTGCGAGCATTTTGCAGCGGATTTTAGGGGTCAAGTAAAAGCAGCCATTGAGTTAAATGCTTTCGAGTTCTTATAACCTTGCATGCTACGTTGAGAAGGCGTTCCTGAGAGAGACCATTCTGGGTTGGAGTAAGGGTCAATCTGTCCAGCACTACACAACTGCCCCTCCTGCCTCTGAATTCAAAGAGAGCCCTGGCATATTTGTAAGGATACTCAGGGGTAGGAGCATCTCTGACCGAGAATCACCTGAATTCCTGTGGGTTCTTTTAAAGAAAAAATCGTCTGAGAGCATCAAATTAATAAAATCCCTTTGTTCACTATTCTAAGTTACAAAAATAAAAAAACTCATAAAAATAAATGAAAATCAATAGAAAATATAAAAATGCTTATCAGATGCAATAATATAATATTGCCTGAAAATAATAAAGTCTATGATATTCTCACTATCTTAATACTATGAAAATTTCAATACCTAGGCTGGCTAGGTCTAAATTCGAGCTGATTACATCTTGAAGCTGGATTCTTAACCAATCTCCCTCTCATAGCCTTAAGTATAAACTTCTCTTTTTCCCCAGCTCTGATAATCTTTGAGATGTCACGTGAAACAATTGCCCAACGGTAGCTGTCCAGTTTTCACTAACTTGGCTTATTGTGTCTGTCCTATTGCATTCCTTAGATAAGCATTTGGCAAAAGCTGAAAATGTGCAGTTAATATTGAGCCTTAAAAATCACGCTATGTCCCATCATCCTAATTCCGTTACAATATTATTGCTATGTCAGCAGAAATACCTTCTTAAAGCATCTATACAACATCCAGTTAGAGCAAAGCCAGGAACAAGCTTTTCTTTTTTGGAAACATATCAAGATGGCAGCTGCTCAGAGGAAGCTTACTATTGTGTTGTTTTCCATTTTAAAGAAAAATGTGTTTAAAATTTAAACAGAAAAGCTGCCCACTTGTAAGTGCATTTTACAACTAGCTGGCAACCTCCTGTCTTGGCATTTTAAAAACAGGAACAGAAAGTAAGTATAAGGGATACACACTGGTCAACATGGCATAGGCACTGAGGACTTGATGGTGGTGGAGGTGGTGGCAGAGGATGATGAAAGATGATAGATATTTCTACCAGTTAGGATTTCTCCCCTATCACAGAAGATAGCCCACTGGCCAAGTCTTCATGGTCACTGAGGAGGAGGAAAGACAACATTATTTTCTAGATTCTTCTCCTAATGTTTCCTCAGGATGGAGAATGATGACAGTTATGTGCCCTGGCTCAGGTATGTTTGAGCAAAAGAAGAGAGGAGGAAGAGAGGAAGGAAGGAAAAAGAGGAAGGGAAAAGGCTGTGTCTCCAAATGATGATGCTTTTGCTTCTACCAGCTAGGATTCCTTTGCCAAAAGCCATTATTTCTACCCTGGGAAGAATAATTTAGGGCTTTTAATTCTCCCTACCCCTTCTGGGCATTTAAAAAAACATTTTGGCCAGTCAGGGCAGAAGTACAAGATGGGTTTCCGAAATGAGTCTTGAGCTTAGCCCACAGTGCCAAGAAGACACCCCATTTCATCTCATTGGTTAATCTGCTGTTGGAACCAGCACTCGTGCATTCCCGCAGTGTTCAGCCACTCTGATGACAGAGATGAAGGTGAGCTCCCAGCCCTTTTAAGAAGGGAATGATGTTATTTTTTGCTTCCCCCAGAAAAAGTGCTGGGCATGGACAAAGGGCTGACAGATTTATAGTTGCCAATGCCATCTATATTGTGGCTTTGTTTGCATGCTGGCATCCATGGCATAGGAAGTTCCTGGGAGACAAAGAACACAACTGCTATTTAATATCTACATGAAACCACTGGGGGAGGTCGTTAGGTGGTTTGGGTTGAGGAGTCAGCAATATGCTGACAACACTCAGCTCTATCTTTTGCCTTCCACTATTCCAGGTGTGGTGGTCTCTGTTCTGAACTCATGCCTGGGCTTGATAATGGACTGGATGAGGGTCAATAAACTGAAGCTCAATCCAGATAAGTTGGAGGTGCTGATGGTGGCTGTTCTGCCTAAGGTTAGAGGGCCATTTCCCTGTCCTGGATGCAGTTGCACTCCCCCTAAAGGACAGGGTCCACAGCTTGGGGGTGCTTCTGGACCCAGGTCTTACCCTAGAAGCCCAGGTGGACTTGGTGGTCAGGGGTGCCTCAGCTGCAGAGAATATATCAACTTTGCTCTTAGTTGAATGAGCATCACACATGCACAAGTAACAATCAGATTGGACTATTGTAATGTGCTGTACATGGGGCAGACTTTGAAGACAGTCCAGCGAATGCAACTGGTACAGAATCAGGCCGTGCGGCTGGTGACTGGTTCCAATGCATGGATTCATATTACACCAGTTCTGAAAAATTTACACTGGCTGTCCAGGCCCAATTCAAAGTGCCCATGCTTACATATAAAGCCCTAAACGGCTTAGGGCTTGGTTATCTAAAGGATTGCCTTCTTCCATACAAACCTGCCTGTACCATAAGATCAGGCCAGGAGACCCTGCTGAAGGTGCCATCCCTTTAAGAGGTGAGGGGGATGGCATGTCAAAACAGGGCCTTCTTGGCAATTGCCCCCAACTTTGGAGTGCCCTCCCTATAGAAATCCACCTGGCGCCATCGCTTTTAGCTTTTTGGCACCAGGCAAAGACCTGTTCCTGTTCAGCTAGCATTTTCATTCAATAGTGTTCTGTTTAGCTGGGTTTATGAACAGCAGGATTTTTGAATTTGTATATTGACCAAAGTCGGACTATTACCGAATTGGTGGCAAAATTTTGGGCAGCATGTCAGAGCAACCAGAGTAGATAGCTGAGCTCTTAAACGTTGGTTTTATATTGTTATATTTGTTGTCTTAAAGGCTTTTTAAAAATAACTTTTTTGTTTTATATTGATCACTGTAATGTTTGCCACTTTTTAAACTTTCTAGCCAATGTTTTTCATATTTATTTTATTCTGCTCTATTCTATTTTATCTTATGTTTGGCTTGATGCCATAACAATAAACCTAAACCTATATTGATTGTTTTAAACTGGTTGTGATTTTGATGATTTTAACATGTTGTTTTATAGTTTTTAATATATTGTTGTATGCTGCCCAGAGACCATTTGGTAGTGGGGCAGCTAAAAAATTCTGTAAATAAATAAATAAGCTGCTACTGTTTTTCCAGCCTACAATTTCTGAATTATAATGGTTTGTGCTAGCTTGGCTTGCAAAGGTAAGTGGGACCTGGCAGAGGAGCAGGAGAAATGAAGAATTTTGGGGATTTCATCTTCCGCTGGAAACTTTCATCTCACGGCTCCAAAGTTGCCCCATACCATCTCTAGCATTGTTCTCTGCCTTAAGCTTCTTGGGGTCATGTAGAGATACTAGGTGATATCACTACTGATAGATTTGGACTTGTTTGATCATGTCTTGAGTCCCTCAGTCTTTGTCTGGCTGGCTTCTGGGACACCTCTGTTTCACACACACACACACCCCTTGGGGAAAGATGGTTTGATGCTGCCTCAGATACAAAAGCATGCTGCTGCATAATAAACTGCCATGTTGTGCATTACAGGAGAAAGTTCTCTGTGCAGTTGCAGGTTCTAAAAAGTCTGACCCCTGAAGCAGTGTGGAATTGAATGAGGATGGGCCATTTTGATCCAGACCCGGTCCAGCACAATCTAATCACCCAAACACAGTTCAGTATTTGAGATTCAGATAAGGTGAGTGTCCAGCCCAATCAAATACCACCACACTACCAGGAACAATCTGATCTCAACTCATTTTTAAAACATGGCACAGTCAGGCCTGGTTATGACATGATTGGGAGAACACTAGGAAATACAAAGTATATCATGGTAGGGCTAGATAGGAATTCTGCTTGAAACGTTGTGGAGCTATTGCTGCCAACCAATGTTGGTAATACTAGTCTAGACAGACCAACTCACCAGACTCAGTATAAAGTAAGTTCCTATGTCCCTAAAGTATTTTAGGCTTGAAAAACACACTTGCTTCACACTAGTGTTAATGAGAAGTGGCTTTTGTTGCTTCACATGACACACAACTGCATTTAAAATAATTAGAGATGGGCATGAACCAAAAAAATGGCATTTCGTTTGTCGTTTGTCATTTGGAGGGTCCGTTTCGTTTCGTTTCCGTTTTTTGCAATTTTTTTGCAAAAATTCATTTTCGTTTTCGTTCGTTTTGTTACCATTTCATTACCATTTATTTCAATTTTTTGTGATTTTTTTTTAGGTTTTTAAGCAATTCACTCATATTGCAGTAACGGAAACAAAACGCATGACAAAATTTCCGGTGTTTCTGTTCGTTTCGTTTCATTTTAGAGACAAAATTCATTTGTTGTTTTGTTACGTAACGAAATGAAAAAACAAAAACGGAAACGAAAAATTGTTTATTTCGTGCCCATCTCTAAAAATAATGTATGCTGTGCCAGACAAGGCAGCCCTTACAAACCACGTCTGTCCTGCAGGTGGCTGGGTGGCAGTGGAAGCAGGAGCAGGGGGCATCTTCATTTTTTTTTTTTTGAATACCCCACCACAGCTACTGTTGCCAGCATGGGTTGCTGCCCTGCTGAGGAGGAAGGGCAGAAGTGTCCTCACTTGCTCCACCATGGGCAATAAAAAAGGAGCTGTTGAAGCTGACCCTCAGGGCAAAAACAACATTGCCAGGTGGTCAGTGCTGGGAGTCTTCCCAGCTACCTCAGCAGAGGTTGGCTCGCGTTGTTCTTGCTGCCAGGGATCCTGTGTTCACTGCACTAAAACAAGCCTGTGATAGGAGTGGCTGGAGGCACACAGGTAAATACCAACAGGGTATCACTCCTAATTTGGTTTACCTAGGTGTAAACTACATCAAATCAACCCTGGACTATCTCTATGGCCAAAAATATGAAAAGTGATCTGTTTGAAATGTGGGGTGAGATGAGAGTTTGGTGGATCTCCTGTAATGCCAGAAAGAGCAAATCAAGCCTGAACTATCTCTGGCAGCAGAAATGATGAAATTGAGACAGGCCTATTTGGGCACATCCTGAGAAGGCAGGATTCTCTAAGAAAGGAAATAATGTTGGAGGGGTGGAAGGCAGCAGAAAATGAGGAAGATGGACTGACTCTCTAAAGCAGTAGTTCCCAACCTGCGGGTTGTGACCCTGAAGGGGAGTCCTAAGTTTCCTTGTGGTTCACATGTTGCTTTAAATGTGATGTAGTCCTTGTTAAATACTTTGTTTCCTGACCTTTCAGAGTGGGATATTAAAGTTAGCATGTATGTACCCCGTGGCACAGTGGTTAAATGCCTATACTGCCCGTAAAACTGTGCTCACAACCTGGGGTTCCATCCCAGGTAGCCAGTTCATGGTTGACTCAGCCTTCCATTCTTCCGAGGTTGGTAAAATGAGTACCCAACATAATTAAATTATAAACCACCCAGAGAGTGCTCGAAGTGCTGCGGGGCGGTATATAAGCAGAACACTTTGCTTTTTGCTTTTTCGTTTTTGGTATGTGTATGTATGAGTTTAGGAGAGCTGAGCAGGACAGTTCACTTTTGAGAGTGCTCATTCTTGGGGTCACCATCATTTGGAGGCAATCTGATGGCGCACAACAACAATAAAAATGTGTAGACTAAATTTTATCCCAACGTCTCTCATAAGGAGTTTGCCACATTTCTGTGTATCTTCATCCCCACCCCAAAATCAGGAAACATATGCTTTAACATACAGTGAAGGAAGAAAGGGAATGCTGAATGACTGGCAGCCCTTATGTCCAAGAAGCGTGGGAAAGACATTCCAATTCACACCACCAGAGGTGCAATTAGAAAGCTACACCTCTGAGATGTGACTACCACTCCCATTTTTGAAACTTGCCTTAAGCAGAGAAGTCTGGTCCACACACATGGCCAACAATTTAGGAGCTTTTATTTTTCTTTCTTTCTCCACCACACATAGCTTTGTGCAGCCCAGCCTGAGATCTGCATAGATCGAAAGCTGGCTTCTGTATGCGGTTATTTTGTGGTATAATAAATGTATCACTCTACTTTGGCTTTGAAGCAACAAAAACCTTTTTGCTCACAAAAACCCGGTGGCAATTAACCTTAGATTCAAATGTGCATATTGAGCAACAGTAACTGCTGCTAGGACAGATTTAGAAACTGAAAGAGGAAAACAAAATCTATTATATAAAGATCAATAACTCACTTAATGAAAATTAGAACACTTTTTGTGCCCCTTAGAAATAGTTTGTGGATTAATAGAGTGCTTGTCTTCATTTCCCCTCCATCACTCCCATCACTCAACAGGACATCTGTCCTGGCACAATAGAACATGGAAGCTGCTGATTTTCAGTGACCCAAGGACAAGCTAATCCTCCAGCCTATTCTGTGATTTATACACATAACTTAATATAACCAGAAAGTGATTTTAATTATGAAACAGGAGGCAAGTATCTAGGAGGTAAAGTTAGGTATTTAATGAAACCGTTCATAGTTGTGTGTGTTGGAATTCTTTGCTCAAGGTTCAATGGCCATAGTCTTATGTTTCAGTCTTTGAGCAATGCTGCCAGTGTTCCAGTGTTAGATTATAATTGCTCCCTTTGATCTGGTGTTGAAAATCATACTAAGCAGATATTTGTATGCTTGTTTTATAACATTTATATCCAATGTTGTTCTTCAATGACATTTATATTCCATCTGAAAACATCAACAGATTTAGGGCCCATACAGAGAGGGGAATTTGGAGTGGGCTGGTTCAGACTTAAAATATTCTTATCTTCAGAGTGATTTATCTTAGCTCTCATTTGAGCAAGATTTGGATCTTTGAGTTTACTTTCAAAATGCTTACTCTCCTACGACAAGGGTCCATCCAAGTCTTCTGATCCCCAATTTACTTGCATGCAGAGATTGGCATGAACCTTGGTTTGGAGGTTTATCCAAGGGCGTGGTGGTTTAGCTGTCCAGAACGCTGAAATGTCAGCTGCAAAGACAGCATCTCAGCTATTTGAATCCCGGGTGCCATGCAGTGGAGTGAGCTCCCACTGTTAACCCCAGCTTCTGCCAAACTAGCAGTCCGA